>CM052885.1:41256576-41388014 GCA_028534135.1 Potos flavus
TGGACATTGGGGAGGGTATGTGCTATGGTAAGTGCTGTGAAATGTGTAGCCTGATGATTCACAGACATGTACCCCTGGGGCAAATAATACATTATATGTTAATAAAAAAAAAAAAAAGAAAGAAACTTAAATAACCTAAAAAAAAAAAAAAGTCTGTGTTTAACAACTGGCTTGCAAAATTCCTAAACTTATAAGATGTGGCTCTCATGTGCCAGTATGAACCAGCTCCAGCACATCAATGGATTAAATGAACAATTGTTAGTAGATGCAAGACCCCCCGGAAAGCCTGACCACTTTGCTCACACAGTGCCAACAGCCAGAGATTCACTGCTTAGACTGGGTTGGAGAATTCTTCTTTGCAAAATATGACTAGTCTTCAGAGAAAGACCTAAAGTTACTGGATCAGAGGTTCTCCTACTAAGCAGCCTGTCCAGATCATTCCATGTGAAGCTTACAGCTGAAAGATGCCTTTCACAGTCTGGAGTTTAGTTTTCTTTTTTTTTTTTTTTTTTTTAAATATAAGGAGACGACAGGAATGCACAAGAGTCTGAGAAAAGCATCTCATATGAAAGAACAATCAAAGAAGAAGAGGAAAGAAAGAGGGAGGAAACATAACCCCATAGGATTAAGAAAATGCCCAAAAAACTCCCTACACTTTAATTAGTATTCTCAGAAATAAGAGAAGATATAACAACTATGAAACAAAAATAAGATATTCTATAACATACAGCACGGTGACTATAGTTAATAATGCAGATTATGTCTTTGAAAGTTGCTGAGAGAATTGATCTTAAAAGTTCCTATCACAAGAAAAAAATTGGGTGGTGATGGACATTAGCCTTTTCTGGTGATCATTTCACAATATACACAAAATATCAAATCATTGCTGTATACCTGAAACTAATATATGTTAGTTATATGAACTTTAAAAAAGAATAGGATGTTATAAGAAAGGAATATTCAGACAAGAAGAATAAGCTCCTGGAAATTGAACTGACAGAAATTTAAACAAAAGTTGGAAGGAATTTACTAGAAAGAAAAAAAAAATAGAACAAGATGGCAAAGACAAATAAAAGGAAATGAATATTTTTATGGCCTTGATGGAAGTAACAGTTTCATGGATGTCCACCTATCTCCAAACTCACCAAGTCATATGCATTAAATACATAGTCTTTACATGTCAATTATACCTCTACAAAGTACATTTTTTTTTTAAAAAGGTGAAGAAAGATATAAAATTTAGAACATCAGTCCAAGAGGTTCAACAGCCAAATAAGACAAGTTCTAGAAAAAGTTATTGGAGAAAAGAGAAAAGATGAAATAAATATATAAAATTCTCCTGAAAATGAAATACAGTATATTTTAAATAAAGAGTCCTAAGTGTTCCCAGCACAATCTATGGAAATTGACCTACACCACTGACATATTTATTAAATTTTAAAACAACAAGGGAAATAGAAATGCCAGTTTTCAGAATGAAAACTGAAATGTATAATTTAAAAGAATCAGTTATCATACTAGCTACAGACCTAACAGAAACACTTGAAGCTGTCTTACGACAGTAGAAAAGCAGCTTCAAAAATCTGAAGGAATATTATATAAAACCCAAAAGTCTCCACCTGACTGAAACCAAGTCACACCCAACCTATCAATCAAGTGCCACTGTCATGCATTTAAGGGTTTAAAAAAGTCCCTTCCCATATATATATATATATTTTCCCCCCCTCAGGAAACTAACGTTACACTTACCTCAACATAAGGAAAAAACTAGCAAAAAGAAAACCATACTAGAAACAAAATATTGGGGTGCCTGGGTGGCTCAGTGGGTTAAGCTTCTGCCCTTGGCTCAGGTCATGATCTCAGGTCCTGGGATCAAGCCCCGCATCAGGCTTTCTGCTCGGCGGGGAGCCTGCTTCCCCCTCTCTCTCTGCCTGCCTCTCTGCCTATTTGTGCTCTCTCTCTCTGTCAAATAAATAAATAAAATCTTAAAAAAAAAAAAATATCTAGCACAAGGGAAATGCAATGAGATTCCCCAGGATTAAGACTGCTCCCAGCATTACAGACACGTGACAGCAGAGGCGTCCACGGGAGCCAGACCATAGCAGGTCAGAAGACTGAAGGGAGATTGTTTCAGGAACATAAAATGTGTAACACACCTAACCTGTCTGACTGTTTTAGGGGAGATTTAGGCTACTTTCTAAGGGTTTGAATTTGAATTAATGGTGAGTACATAGAAAATTAAGCAAATTTTTAATTTTTAGAAATATGGCACAGGAATAAACAATCCAACAAAGCTCAACTATGAGTAGCATTTACATATTCATAAGAATGTAAATAACAATTATTAGTATTATCAAATCATAGCTACATTAGGAGAATGGAAGTGGGAAGGATGGTTGGATAGGGTGAGGTAGAACAGGGTCTTTTCCTGTCCAATGGAAAATGAACAAATGATATTTAAAACCAACAATCAAGAAGTAGCAGTGCAATTTAGCATGTTATTAAAGCCATGCAAACAAAAGCACAAGCAAGCTAAAAAAACAAAAGTGGATTTACCCAAGTTAACACATATGTAAATGCAATGGTAAATAAAATCTCAACAATTTTGGAAGATGGTGGGAAAGAAGGTTGACAAGATGACTTAAAGCTGTAAAATAATGCTTAGAATCATAAAAATATTTTGAAGTAAAGTTTATTAAATGGGTTTGCATACCAAATAGTAAAGCATATGCTCATTTTCAGTAATTTACATGTTATGATGTTGTCCTAAAATTTTTCAGAATAGTGACACTCACTAAAAAGATCACCTTACGCCTTAACGGCCTGTAATATGAGATGAAGGTATTTTGTATTAGTGGTAAAATGTACAACACACAATAAATGTTTTAGGATAATAACTTGAAGGGGGGAAAATAAGTGCAATAACTCACATAACATACCAACAAGACTAATTGTACGAACAAAACCACAGAATATTAAAACTAAGATATAATTCAAAATTTATTCATTAGATGGAAATGATTTTCTGGGTAAAATATAAAGGAAAGAAACCAGGAAAGAAAGACTAATAATTTTAATAAAATAAAAAATATAAAGATTATTATATGCCTAAAAATGTCATGAATACAATAAATTTTCTTCTACAAACTGCTGAAATCTTGTAATACTCAGAAAATACTAGTAAGTATTTTATTTAAAATATATGTAATGTGAAAAGTGATAGTGCTTAGATCATAATAATTTCCCCAATATCTGTTTAATAAAAATTAATTCACTACTATCATAATGGCTTAAGGATCTACAATACGTAAATTCAGAATTTTGTTCAGATCTGTTGTGACTTCATCCTAGATTAGTTCAACAATGACTGTATCTACGACATATACAGTCACTAAATTTGCATCAATAAATACAGTATCTCTCCTACCTCTAGTTGTTATTCTGAATATAAAAGCACAGCTTGCATGTAACTACCTAAAATCTTGTGTGTGCGTATGTGTGTGGTAAAATGTAAAATAAACCATTTTAACTATTTATAAGGGTACAACTTAGTGGCATTAATTATACCCACAATGTTGTACAACCCTTTTACCATTCAACAGAAACCACATAACCATTAAATAATTCCGTACTTTATCTTCCCCCAGCTCCTGGTAACCTCTAATCTACTTTCTACCTCAATAAGTTTTCATATTCTAGGTACTTTATATAAATGGAATCATACAATATTTGTCCTTTTGTGTGTGATTATTTCCCTTAGCATAATGTCTAAGGTTCATCCATGTTGTAGCCTGTATGAGAATTTCATTCTTTTTTAAAGCCGGATAATATCCCTTTGTATGGATATGCCATATTTCATTTACCCCATTCAACAGCTGATAGACACTTAGGTTATCTCCTCTTAAACACTAAATCTTAAAACAGTCTCTAAATTATTTTAATTCCATATTTTAATTCTAACTTTTGAAATTTTTAATATTTTATACCCTGCTGCTATAGTGAGCATAACAGTACTGATTCTAGCCTCCTGGGTTTATTAGAAGTATAAATATTTTTATTAAACTCTACTTGCCAAAGAGAAAAAAAAAGACATCAGTTAGAGTTTTCCTGAAAATAAATGTTATTTTTAGGAAATTTTGTATGTAGAGATGCAAATTCTAAAATCTGAAGCAATGAAAACTGCTTTGCATAATATTATTATATTACTTGGAATGTGAACTTTAAAATGAAGGATCACAAAATATTACATTTTAAAATAAAGTATTATTCTTATAGAAGCAACATTTTGTGAGTACATACATTGGTAATTAACTAAATTATTCTCTTATTATGTGAAGAATAACAACACACACACACACACACACACACACACACACACAAAAGGTATTTCAAAAATGCCAAGCTAAAATTTTGTTTGCTTCACATCAGAAAGAATCTGTATATAAGTTGCAGTTGAAGTCCTGGTTTATTTCCTATTAAAAGATTTTTACCATCACTAAATACATCAAATACATGATGCTAAACGCATTAAAAGACTAAAATGGAATGTAAATATGCAATTGTCATACAAACTAATGATGTAATTTAAGTTAATATAATACTTATTACATGTGAAGATTCTTCTCTAGAAATGTGGGCTGGGGGGTGGGGGGTGGGGGGGAGCATAAAGAGAATTAAATCGTGTCGCTTGAATTAAGTCCTCTGGTCATATTTTTTTCTAAATGCATCTGGGAAAAGTGACTTCTGATCTTACTGAAGAGTTTTTCTTTTTATTTCTTATTTTTATCTTATCAAAAATGAAAGTCATTAAAACTGTAGTTATTATTAGTTTATTTACACAAATAGATGGATGCAAATGTTTAACAAGTACTTTGTCAAACAATCCAAATTATACTTTTTCTTTGCCTCCAACGACACCTCCAGATATTGATTATATCATAACTCTTCAAATTTCCTCGCATCTGTCAGCCCTTGCCTATCTTATCGTGGCTTCCTACAGGGTTCCAGGGGTCAATTTACTCTGTCAGTCATTCTCTTAACACCACTCCAGACTGTCTTACCCAATGACCTAGTATCATAGTCACCTTGAAAATCTCCAAGTGGAAAATGATTAAAAGATCATAGTAAATTCAAATTATGAAGTATAATGGAGTTATTTTTTTAAAAGTTACATCTGTGTATATTAACATTTTTCCTTGTTTTCCTCCCTACATGGGTTTAGAAACTCATTACTCTCAGATTTATACACTTGAACACGATCAGTCTTATCATGTGTCTCATTTTCTAGGTGTCAGCAAAACACTTGCAATCTGATAGTGCAAATCTCTTTACTCGGCAAAGGAAAAGTTTCATTTCTAGTACTTTTTATGATTTCTTTTTTGTGATGTGTTTTCTCCTTCTGGGATATCTATTTTGTCATATTGAATCTCCTAGTTGTTTTTATTTTTTTCTTTCTTATTACTGCAATTCTGTTGCTTGAATTAAGTTTTACTTGTCTTACCTGTTTCCATGAGATAGTTTTTTAAAGTCATTTTCTCATTTGCCATTTTGTTCTTTATCATCTTCTGTTTATTAATCTACTTTTTAAGTTTTGTGATCACACTTTTCATCTCAGGGAAATCTTTCTAAATCTCAAGACTGGGTTTTGTTTTGTAGTCTTTTCTGCCCTTTGGCATGTGTGCATTCCATATTTAATCTCAATATAGCATTTATATGGATTTCTCCCCAAAATGTTACCAGTTGTCTGCAGAGGCATTTGTTTTCATTTCTTATATTAATTCTGTCCTTTTAACATGTTTATTCTCTGAGTGTAGTGATTTTCCTCAGTTTCTTCATCCTTACAAAAGATAATGTCTTTTCCCATAATCTGGAGTTGAACTGCGTTCTCTCTGAGGGCTTTCCATGCCCGTTTAATGCATGCAGCCTCACATGTATGGAAAAGAGAGAAATAGCTATGTCTTTGCCCTGTTCTGTGTGCTGAAAGGAGAGACAGGAAGTCCTAACATGAGGGTCATGTTGGGGTAAACTCGGGAATCTGTGCCTGTTGCAAGAAAATGGATAGTGTCAACATTTGTTTCCCTCTGATTTCATACAACCTGCTGTTGCTACCCATCATGCTATTTTGAAATCCAGTTTAACTGCCACTATACTATGTTTCCCCTGTAAATGTAAAATAGGAGCATCCAAATTTATTTACACAAGTAATAAATGAATGTAGTCCCAAAGAGGGAAATGAGGCATTCAAACATATATATAAAGTTAATATCTCCATCCTATCCCCCATACAAAGCATCCTTTCCTTCCTCAGAGAGGGCCACTGCCATCACTTTATTTTGCCGTATTCTGCATTTGTTTCTGTATTTTCTATATTCTTTTCCTAATGGCTTTGCATTCCATTTATATGCCACTGGCTTCCAAATATTATCTTCAGTCCTGACACCTAAAATCCTATACTTGCACATGCAAATGCAAATACTATCCTAGGGAAGAGCCTTATACAAGGGTAGATACTGAATAAATATATATTGAATGAAGTATACATACAGTAAATATGTAATATATATTAATATATACATATATACACATGCTATACATACAGCAATGCACGTCTACTACAGCTTTGTTCTCTGAAGTATGTTTATATAAATGATTTAAATAATACCATACTGTACAGAACTTTCTTCAAATGCACTTTCTGTTTAGCAATATATTTGGAAAATATTTCTCGGTTAGTATATGTTGATTTTTATCTTAGTTGTCATTTTTAACTATGCATAGTACTCCATTTTGTGAGAAGTTCCTATTGCTAGACACTTCACGGCTTTTCTTTTTCGCTCTTACGACCGAATCTGCAGTACCCATCACATGCGGTCTTGTGCACATATGTTCTTGTACATGTGCTTCCGAGATACTGAAAAGTGAAATCACTGGAAGAAAAAGTGTTTGATTTTCTATAACAATTTTCATCTCATTATAAGCTTGTAATTTTGAAATCGTTGTGACGCACACCTGGGTTTCTGAGGGCATAGAGCCTCTCGCCTGGCGCACCTGCAGCATGTATATTTATGAAGAGGTTTTACAAAGTGTGTTACCAAACTTTTCTTGAAACTGAGAAGGCTGTTCTCTTAATAGCTAATAAAAATTTGTAAAGAAAGTGAAATAGAAGAAGTGGGCCTAAGCCACCAGTCAGTAAGTTGATATGCTATATATTTTTACTGAATAATATTGTTTTCTAAGGTTATGCATGCTGAAATGTCAAGGTGGATAGAGATGGAGAAGAAGAGTTTAAATGATGAGGGGAACAAACAAAAATAGGATGGTTCTGATGTGGGAAACAAAGGCAGAAGAAAAGTTATGAAATTTCCTTACTACCTAGAGCCCACTGACAAGTCCTTGAAACAGGCAGAGTGACATTCCTCTAGGGACTCAACTGCCTCCACCTTAATACTTTGCTGAGGGCAAAAGGCAATCCTAGCCTGACTGCCCCCCATCCCCAACCTGGATCCTGTAAGTCCACTTTAACATATAAAAATTCCTTTGGAAACTTCCTTTATCTCTCAACTCTCCAAGATACATGCTGGCAATCATCCCCAAGCATATGGCCCGCCAATAAACATCTGAAGGGTCTCATGACTAAGGTTTTATTAGACAGTAATAAATGACTTTTCCCAACAACAGCTAGCCCCTCAAGGTCCGGGAAACCTTGCTTCCAAAATTCCTTAGAGACTTAAGCTATCCCTGACCCCCTCCCAACTTGCAAGTATATAATGGACCACTCCTCACAGCCCCGGAGCAGCAGCTCTTTGTGCCCACAGGTCCTGTCTCCATGCTTTAAAAACCATTTTGCACCAAAGATGTCTCAAGAATTCTTTCTTGGTCATCAGCTCCAGACTCCACCTCACTAAACCTCACTTACATTCTAAAACTTCATCAGTTCAACCTTTGAAAAATTCACAGCAGTTACTGGATTGGAAATCATCAACTTTCTTATAATTTATGATATGGAATGAAAGAACAGGAAACAAAGATAATTACGCAGTTTTTTTTTTTTTTCAAAATCCTAAATTCCTGGATATGCAGCACATCTTTCATCTTGTGACTTATAGATTAATAACAGGTATTTTTGAATAATTGCTTTAAGTTAATAATGCAACTACTTTTATGCATGTTACACTGCTAATAATTAAAAATTTTATTGCATAAACTTGACTTATTAAAGTAAGAAAATAACCTATTATTTTGAAAGCTTTTTATCATGAAAGACTAATGAAGAATATAATGTTTAATGCTCCCAAATCCGTTATCCCCCATCACTTTGTATTTCTGAATGTGTTAAAAGTGATCTATGAATCCAGAGTAAATGCTGACGAGGAAGTGATGGGACTGTGAAAGGCCTGAAATAGACCTTCGGGGGGGGGGGGCAGTGGATAACATAGAGCAGGAGCACCAACCCAGGTGTGAAGGTTGGACATGGAGGTCAGTGGACAAGAAAGGGTTAAAAATCTTAATATCTTGCAGACAGATCCTTAACTTTGCACCTGAAAATATGGAAGGTCAAGAAAAGTAATGAACTTGCATTATGAAGTGTTAGTTTCAGAATTAGGGAAATAATTCAGGCAAAGCTATTAAGCAACAGCACATCTGGTGATCTGTGTTAGCCCTAATTCAAATTAGAGTGTCCATGTCACCTTGTGAAGGTACCCTCCTTCTCTCTAAACTTCATTTGTTAAGGGAGGAGAGGAGCCATCTGATCTCCAAGATACTGTCTAGTCTCACATTCTACAACTGTGTTTCCAGTCATCAAAAGGAGGCTGACGCTCAGCCAACTTTTCTGCAGCCTGATTGCATTTGACATCCTTTTCCTTGCCAGGAACACATGCCTACATGTGACTGGCTTGGGATCTATAAATTAAAGTAAATTAGAGCAACTGCTAGCAATTGGAAGTAAAAAGAGGATCAAACTTCTCCTTTTGCAATCATTCCAGGTATCTGAGAATGCTGTTGGTATGGTTGACCTTATTCTATGCTTTAGGTTTATGTCCCTTCTCAAGTTTTCATTAAAGATGTCATCTCAATGAAAGAGGTGGGATAAATCTAAAATGTTTAAAAGCCCCTAGAATTTGGACTTCAGTCACAAAGGTGCCCATACCTTATTGCTTGCTAAATTCCGTTTTTTATCTCCATAATATATCTGGTTTTCAGTACACCAGAGAAAATGAAATTTTTCACTTCTCTAGCAAACATTCTTTATGTTTTTTTAATATATTTTCCTTGCAAAATTGACAGTACCTTGAAAATCCATAGAGCCTATGTTCTTCCTGTCTCATAAGAGTTCAATGCACTTGCCTTAACTCTGGACTCTTATCTTTAGATTCTTTTTGTTGTCCTCACTAATAATTTCCAAGTCATTGAGTGTATCAGGCACAATTGCATAGCTGACTTCATGAGTTAATTATTGAAAATGTATATTTAAAAACATAGTAATCACTAAAGGCATCACAAATTAATTACTGATTTTTGAAAAGAAAATATATTTCATAATTTAAAGTATCATTGCTCATAATGGTGTCTGGAAAGACTTAATATAATATACACATATTTTTAATAGACTGAAAAAATGTATAAACTAGGAGTCTGGAGCCAACAAGCCTCATAACTTTGGTAAAGACAAAAATTAAAAACAAGGGACTTAATTCTCCCAGTTGAAAAATAAGGGAAGGGACTTCTTTTCTCTTTGTCTTAGAGTATTTACTTTAGAAAACCTGTAAGTACTTTTTCTCTTTGTGTATAAATCCTCTTGAATACTAGATAGGCCTTTTGTCAGCCATAGTACAGAGGAATGTCTTTCTCAAGCACCTAAGAGCCATCCCTTTGAAACAAATGTCTAGGGGCGCCTGGGTGGCTCTAGGTCAGTTAAAGGTTAAGCGTCTGCCTTCAACTCAGGTCCTGATCCCAGGGTCCTGGGATTGAGCCCCACATCCGGGCTCCCTGCTCAGCGGGGAGCCTGCTTCTCCCTCTCTCCCTGCCCCTCCCCCTGCCCGTGCGCACGCACGCTCTCTCTCTCTCTCTCTCTCTGTCAAATAAATAAATAAATCTAAAAAAAAAAAGAAAGAAGAAACATAAATATGTAGAAGGACAGTGCCCTGTCTCCTGCTTTCTGTGGGAAGGTATTAACCTAGCTTCAGTAGGCTCCTTCTCCCAAGTAGTAAAACTACTTTCTGTCCTAAACAGTCAGAGTTTGCCTTTTCGTTTTTATTTCTCAACAAAGCCCCTTAATATACATGATCCTTCCAACTACCAAGTACTTAGGATAAATTATGAGTGATCATTGGTACTCTCGAGTTCTCTTACTTAGTTATTGTTTACCTTGAGAACATTTATGTAACAGGTTCTATCTGCTTGGCTGTTTAAGGGAGTGCGATTTCTGGGATTTGAAACCCATTAGTGGATAGCCTGTGATGTGCATCCCATTCAGGCGTACTGTTTATTTAATAATAAAACTGTTTTCTGTCTCTATAACCTTTATGGAAACATTTTCTGGGTTAGGGGAAGATTTTGTGTTTTTTTATTGTATTTCCTTGACACTTTCACCATAATAAAGCCATTTTCCTGGTACTTTTATTCAAATAGGTTTTCCTTTTTGCCCTCCAAAGAGCCCCAACCCTTACCCACTTTAATCTGACTTAAGTCCCTTATATTCAGACTATAATAGACGTGTTCCCCCCACCCCTCATAGTCTCTTAGCACCATTTTTGTCCACACCAACCCTGACGTGCTTCACTCTAAAACAGCCGGCGCCAGCAAGTCTGTAAGTGAGTCAGCCAGAAGTGAGTCTCGGGCTGCCAGAACAGCTTACAACCCTGGAGAGCTAAGCCTGGGAATGCACAGTCCCTCAGGAGCAGCTATGGACCAATGCCTGGGGGAGGTAAAAAGTACAAATACTCCAGCTTCCTGGCCGCCCATCAGAAAAATTCTGAGGTGTGACCTGCACTACTTTTGGCATTCCCTCACATGATCAAGTGGAGGGTATTTTGCTCAATATGGCAGCTTTGATTGGCCTCCTCTACTTGACATGCCCACTTCCTTACTTCTCTGTCAGTATTTCCTGGGAACATCCTTAACAATTTACACAGTTCCTCATTACATTTTTAATCTAAGAAATGCTCTCCACTTTCACATCCAGTTTCTGCACTAGGACAGACTTCCTGTCGCCACACCTCCTGGTGCTCTCACTAACCCCTCCTGGGTGATGGATGACCTTTCCTTCGGGAAACCAAAGGTAGAGTCACCATCCCAGGGCTCAGTTCCCATTTCAGCTACGTGCTCAGAAAGAGCTTCTTTCTTCTGGAGATTGATTATTACAGGAAGATGAGATAGGAGGTTAGTGAGCTGGAACTCTGAATGAAAACTGGTATGGGAGCATTCTAAGACAGCGAAAGGACTTTAGTAGAAAGATGGGTGAGATTCAAATAAAGTCTATTAAGTTCAGTTAACGATACTGTACCACGGCTCATTTTCCAGCTCTGATAAATACTATGGTTATGTAGGACAATGATATTACAGGATGTGTTGTGAGGGATAAAGGCAACTTTTTGTACTAATATTAATTCATAATTAAAAGTTTAAAAAATATATTTGAAGCCTAGAAAGAGTAGGAAAAAAATGTTTTCTAGCTATTTCCTAGCTTTTAAACAACTGTGGGGCACACAGTTTTCAGAAAAACACATTCCTGCTAGGCCTTTCAGTTATGCAAATGCAAGACAGAGATTAGCATCAGAAAAGATGTCTGAATGCTGTCTAGAAGAAGCACAATTGCTCAGGGCAATAATGTAAATGCTGGTGGATGTTTTATGCAGAGTTGCAGCTCTGCAGACTCTTTTCCCTTTAGAGAAGTGCTTCTTTTTAAACTACAGGTAAAGCTGCACTGTGCGCAGAGATTGAGGTTTGGTAAATTAGGGGGCTATGTGTGCACCTGCACGCTCGTGTTTGTGTGTGTGTGTGTGCGCACGCGCGAATGTCACCCACACACCTCCATGTATGTGCTTCCATTGCCTAATTTAACTGGTTCCTCACAGAACAATAGGAGAGGCCTGAGAAGACTAAAAAAAGTACAAGTTCATCTGCTCTTTCCCGGCAAAAAGATTAAAATAAAAGAACTGGACCCGGAGGAGGAGAGTCAAACCAGCAATGGCCTGTTGTGGAGAAAGGGATCACTAATGCAATTTTGAGAAGTATATTGAGGCTGCACTAATTTGTTCTGCTGATTTGTCCATCTTGTTGGGACAGTATTTGTTTTTTTAGGTTTTTTTTAAGATTTTATTTATTTATTTGAGAGAGAAAACATGAGCAGGGGGAGTGGGAGAAGGAGAAGCAACTCCCTGATGAGCAGGGAGCCCAATGCAGGGCTTGATCACGGGTCCCTGGGATCCTGATCTGAGCCGAGGGCAGCTGATTAATTGATTGAGCCACCCAGGTGCCCTCGGCCTGTATTTGAAACATAACATACTCAGAGTCACCATCTCTGATTGAGGTAGACTGTCCCAGATGACATGAAAGCGAGTTAGCATTTGGGAAAAAAGCTCTATAATGAGGAAGGGAAGAATATTACAGGTGCCACAAAAGCACCATCATGCATGTTGGGACTTAAAGAAGATCCAATAGCAGAAATATTACTTTTCACATTTATCACACCCATGTGTTAACTTTGAATCCTTCGTTAAAATCTCCTGAAAGATCACAGCCTGATTGCGGCTCTCCTGTGGGAATGGAGGCTCCCTGGAGCAGAGAAAAAGGCTAAAGCAACCATCCTCTAAGGACAGAAGATCGGTCTTGGTGGTGGCTTAAGAGAGGTCAGTACGCTCCGAAGACAGAGAGGTGATCAGGAGCAGCACACCCACCCAGCGCCGGCCAGCGGGGGGAGATGAGCGGAGGGACACCACACCGGAGCAGAGGTCACGGCAATTACACGGGCGGACACCCGAACGTCGCTGAAACAAAACTTCCCAAAGACGAGGGGTATAAAGAAGCCTGCAGCACTCTATTTTAAAAGACTCTCTAATCCATACTTTTGCATAAACTGGTGAACTCTAAAGATATTGAATTATACATGAATATTATGGCCTTTTATTCAGCCTTCCTCTCATCTCTCCTGCGAATTTGATATCACAGTGGGCAACTTTGGTGCTCATATTGATGACAACCACTGTTAAACCACTGTCAGGGTTATTCTGACACTTGTTAAAATGGTAAGGGAGACTTTATTCAGGACTACGGTAATAAAGAAGAAAGATAGGGCTCAACTCCAAATATAGCAAAGACAGCCAGGGATTTATAGGCAAGAACAAAATGAGGGAGTCCTTGGATGGAAGATTACTAAAAGGAGCCTTTGAGGTTAGGGGAAGGCTAGCTAAACTGACCTACCAGAATTCTTGCTAAAGGCAGGAGAGAATGATCTGATATCAAGGATGGGGAAATTCTCACTATACTGACTCTTAGCAGGATTCTTGCTCCAACTGAGTTATGCAGGTCTGGCAAAGACAGGGGCCAAAGTCAAGGTCTAGTAGAGAAGAAAGCTCGCTAAAAGCCTCACTAAAAGGTCAAGGGGAGAGTCTTTGTAACCACAGAGCACAGCCCTGTTAAATTTGCCTGCCCCTCTAAGCCACAGATGAGTTACCCAATATAAAATACAGATAATTTTATCAACCTTACAGGATTATTCTTAGGATGAAATGAGACAGTAAGGTATATAAAAACTTAGTAAGTACACAAATAATTCTTTCTCTTCCTCCTTTGCTCAAGTCCAGAAATGAGTAAACATAGTACCTATTTCTCATTCTCCTCACTTATAATTAGCATTCTACTGTTAACCTAATTCAACAAGCTTCTGTTGGATATCTGCTATGTGTCTAATGCTAATTAAAAATGCTTATCAGTTTAGCTTTCTAGATTTAACTGTTTACAAGGAACATCAAATTTTCCAAACTGGATATCAAAATACATGATCCCAGAGAAAGGTTGGGGGGGGAGGGAGGTTTAAGTCAAAGCCAAAATGCCATAAATGGTGTTTAAAAGCTAATAAAAAAAAAAAATCTTGGAGATAATATTTGTACAAATGGGACAAAGAATTAATACTTCTTCAGTAAAATTGAAAGCTAATTCTGTGAAAGTATTTGGATAAGATCCCAAGATTCCACTCAAATCTTTTTCTGTCATTTCTTTCCCTTATTCATCTTCCAACAATATTAAGTGGGATATTAGCAGACATGATGAAACAGGGTTTAAATGTGCTTGCACAGTTTGGCTTACTCACCTGCTTTCCTACGGTTGCCATGAGAAGATCACACTCAAGCCCTGGTTCTTGAGTCCTAGTGGTTCCAGAAGGATGAAGACACATGGAGCAGATTTTAATCTGACCAGCTTTCTACAGACCAAAATAGCCCAGCTGAGTCCAGCAGAGTAACAGCTGGTCCATGATCTGTAAATGAGGAAAATAAATATTTGCTATTTTGAGCATCTGAGATTTTGAGGTTGTTTGCTATACAGTTGTACTGCATCAAGACTAACACATGCTAAAAGCCTCAATGTTTAAAATTAAAGAGGCATACACCTGTCTCTTTCAAAGACTTCTCTCAAGTGTCAGACCCTAATTTGCACTGTTGAAACAGTATGAGTGAAGAGAAGGAGGATATCTCTAGAGATTGAAACTCCTGAGGGAAAACAGGCTTTATTTCTGTAACTATGATCCAAAAAATTTCCATTAACAGTGATACTGGTTAATATCTATTTAGGGCATACTATTTTTCAGGAGCAATTCTCAGCTACTAGCATAGTATTAAAGAGAATGATTTGAAAGCCATGCTTTCTAGGATCAAATTTCAGTTCTGTCTGATTGGCCGTATAATGTTAGCTAGGTAGATAACTTCTCTATGCATCAGCTTCCTCCCCTGTGAATTTTGGATGAGAGATTATAGTTCTTATCTTATGGGATTGTTGTGAAGGTTACATGGGTTAATATACACTGGCACCTAATGTTAATTATTATTGTTATTACTATTACATGTATAAATTTGTTTAACTCTTGAACAATCCATTCAGGGAGTTAGTATTATTCTTGTTCTATAAACCTGCATGAACAGAAAAACAGCATAACAAATAAAAACCAGGGTTTTAGCATTAACGTTTCTATCACTTACTTGATTGTGATCTTTTACAAAACACTTAAACCTCTATGCCTAAAATTTTTTAATCCTTAAAATGGGTATAACAATAATAATCCCTCCTTTTGGAGATAGTGTTTGTATATTGGCGGATAGCTGGCGTGAAGTTTGGTGGTGGTTATGGGAAAGTCCTTAAAGACCTGAAGGGTTCCAAAGCCTTAATGTATATATACCTCCACACAAAATTGTTTTTAAGATTTTATTTATTTATTTAAGAGAGTGAGTGAGGGAGAGAGAGAGCATAGGAGGGAGGAGGGGCAGAGGGAGAGGAAGAAACAGACTCTCCACTAAGCAGGGAGCCTGACATGGGGCTCAATCCCAGAACCCCGGGATCATGACCTGAGCTGAACGCAGACACTTAACCAACAGAGCCACACAGATGCCCCTAAAAATTTTAAGTAATAAACATGCCAATAGAAAAATAGATAAATGTATGACTGACAATTGACAAAATGAGAAAAATCACTTGGCCAGTAAACCTTCAAAAAATTTAAAGCTCAGTATTCAAAAATGCAATTTAAAATGACATGCTATTTGGTGATTATCCAATTGGGCCTTTAAAGTGATTCTGTCGGGGTACCAGTAGGTAGAACATGCAACTCTTGATCTCAGGGTCATGAGTACCAGTAGGTAGAAACATGCAACTCTTGATCTCAGGGTCAGGAGTTTAAGTGCCACGTTGGGTGTGGAGCTTAACACTCTCAATAGGCTGTGGTAGAAACATCTTCTCTTATATTGCTGGCAGGAAAGGAGGATGTTGGGTTTGGGGGAATGTAAATTGAGACGAACCTTTCTGTAGGGAACGTTTGTAATATATATCAATTGCCTTAGATCATAAGATCCAAAAAAACTGCCAACATATGAATGGGTGGATAAATTTTAGTATAGTCATACAAAGGAATAACATTCAACAATAAAAAGGACTTTACTACTGAATATATATTACACAACCAGACTGAAGCTCAGAAACATGTTGAGTGAAGAAGCCAGAGTCCTACATCTTGTACGATTCAATTCATATGAAGTTTGGGGTAGACAAATAAAAGCTATGGTGACAAAAATGAAAATAGTGATTTCCTCTGGCAGTTTGGGGGCACTGGGAAAAGGGAGATGGGAAAGGGGGAATTGGCTGAAAAGGAAAACAAGAGAACATTCTAGGGTGATGGGATATTCTATATTTTCTGTGTTCTATAGATACTATTAATAAGTACTATTCAGGTACCTAGAATATAGGTACAATATTCTATAGGTACTATCAATGTCCCCATTTTAGAGATGAAGGAACTAGTGGTGGTTGGTTGCATGGATATATACATTTGTCAAGTCTCTTCGAATTGTACACTTAAAATTTTATTGCATGTAAATTTATCTCAGTTTTAAAAGAGGAGGGGCAAGGGTCTTAGAAAGACTCATACAGCATTCCCCAACAATTTTAATACTGGGAGTGTATCTGAAATGTTAAATGTTGTGTATACTAGATCTTAACTAGACTTTAAAGAAGATATACAGGTAAAAAAAAGAAGAAGAAGAAGATATACAGGTGGCAAATAAGCATATGAAAAGAAGCTCTACATCCCGTGTTACCAGAAAACTGCAAATTACATAAAAAAGCAGACACCATTAGACACATGTTAGAATGGCCAAATCCTCACAAGGACGTGGAGCAACAGGAACTCTTGTACATTGCTGGTGAGAATGCAAAATGGTACAGCCACTTTGAAATACACTTTGGCAGTTTCTTATGAAACTAAACATACTCTACCATATGATCCAGCAAGTGTGCTCCTTGGTATTTACCCAAAGGAGTTGAAAATTTATGTCTACACAGAAACCCACACATGGATTTTTATAGCAGCTCTATTCACAACTGCCAAAACTTGGAAGCAACCAAAATAACCTTCATTAGATGAATGGATTAATGAACTGTGGCATATCCAGATAATGGAATATTATTTCACTAAAAAGAAATGATCTATTAAGCCATGAAAAGACATAAAGGAATCTTAAATGTTTTGAATTATACACGTAGGTTAAGCATACACTTCACTGTATATTTTCATATACTCGGTGAAAGAAATCTATCTGAAAAGTCTACATACTGCATCATTTCAATTATATAGCATTCTATAAAAGGCAAAACTATAGGACAATAAAAGATTGGTGGTTGCCAGTGATAGGAGTAAGGGAAAAAATAAATAGGCAGAACACAGAGAACTTTTACAGCAGTGAAAATACTCCACATGATACTATAATGATGATTACAGGTCATTATACATTTGTCCGAACCAACAGAATGTACAACGCCAAGAGTGAACACTAATGCAAACTATGGATTTGGGGTGATAATGATGTGTCAATAGAGGTTCACCAATTATAACAAATGTACCACTACTGTGAAGGTTGATAATGGGGGAAGCTATGCATGGTTTGTGGCAGAGTGAGCGAGCATATATGGGCAGTATCTGTACCCTGGCTCAATTTTGCTGTGAACCTAAAAGTGCTCTGAAAAATAAAATCTATTAAAAAAATTTTTAATTAAAAAAAAAGGTAAAATTGCCCCTCTAAACTCCGAAGAGCAGAATACCTGGAAATGTTTGGAATTTGAATAGTCATACTAATTAGAATTTATATCAACAAAGAAGCAAGTCTCTAAAAAGATAAAATAGCAAAAGTTCTTTGACTTAACACTAGGGGAAAAAGATGTCTGTGATTTCCATAAACCGTAATCTCTATACACTCCCTTAGGCAAGCTTTGTTTGCTCTCTCCTTTGTCACTGAGAGTCAACATTGTTTCTGTTTCTACTTCTCATTGGTTATCTTGGGCCCAAAAGATCTTCAAGGCTAGGAGGAAAGACGTGCTGGTAAATATGTATGAAAATATTTAGTTTATCATTGTTTATAGCAATTGAGAATTTGAAAAAATCTAAACATCACATAGTGTGACACTTTTCTTAATAAATTGTGATCCATGAAATTAAATATTGTGGAAGCACACACTAGGAAAACAATCTCGATTTGTGTCTTATTAGTAATGTGACCTTGAACAAATCTCAGCCTCAGTGTTCTCAGTGTGAAAGAACACCGATAGTCAGAGAGTCATTGCAAGAATTGAATCAGTTAATATTTGTAAAGAAATTAGAACAGTGCCCTGCAAAGACAAAATTCTAACTAAGCATTATTTGTTGATATTTTAGAAATTTATTTTATAAGAAATAGTGTATAAATAGAAAGAAAGCATTGCTTTTTGGGTGGAATGTTTAATAGTGATTCTTAACTTCCTGTTTATTTTTATTACCATTTTTAAATGTTCCCATCATGAACATTTATTGAGGGAACATAAAAGATAAAATTAAAGAAGCCTTTGCACAATCATTTCCTACACTAATAATATGGCTTCACATGTTCTTTCTGGGAAAGAAAATAAATTTGAAAGCTATAAATTAATCATAGATAATGTTAGTGTTGAATAGACAGTGAAGAAAATCAGATTATGTCTTGGAAACCAAGCGTTTTGTTTCCAACTATGTCTTAGGATACTCTGTAGGATTTATTTGACTAAGCTTTTTAAAAACTTTTTGCCTTAACTGTTATTATGTATGCATACATTCATTCAATGAACGTTTGTTGAGTATGTGTTTGAAAGACAAAGTGAATGTAATGTATATGAAGCATGACAACCTGTGATGACAACCTTCCCTTTCTCATAATTAAGTGATAATTTCATGTGTACCAATCAGTCTCCATAGGATCCAGTGGAAATTATACATACACATTTCTCTCAGTTACAGTATATCTATGGTAAGAGTCAATCTTGGATGTAACAAATATTTAGTTTATATCTACTGCACTCCAGGCACTATGACAGACACTAGAAATACAATGGAATAAAATAGACATGATTCCAGCCCCCAGAGAGTTTACAGGGACAGGAGAGAGCGAACATTAGCCAAATGAAGAGAAAAAGCATTTTGTAATTACAAATTGTGATATCTGTTATGATGGGAAAGAATGATGTGCTCTACGAGACGAAAATAATTGGGAGACTTAGGGTTGAGCCAAGTGAGGTTGGTGGGGAAACCATCCCAGGAAAACAGAATAGCATGAGCAAAGGTCCCAAGTGGGAAACAACACAATGTGTTTGGAGAACTAAAAGAAGTATAGCTGAAGTATTTAAATTGGAAACAGGAGTCAGGTGAAGTGGGGAGAGAGGCCCAAATCTGTTCACATGGGGGCTTTCCTGTCAGAGAGACCTGATGACTAATTTAATCCAGAGGAGAAACAAAAATAGTTCAGGATGGCAGTTCTATGTCTTGGAGTGATTGGGAAGATGGTGATGTAATTAAATGAGATGAGAAAAAGTAGACCAGGAGGAGCTCAAAGGATGAGATTATGAGTTTAATTGAGACAACCAAGTTAAACGGGCAATTAGAAAAACATGACTACATCTCCAGGTGAGATCTGAGCTAGACATATAAATGACATAGGAGATTATAAGAAAAATCCTCCCTTAGGTCCCAGAATTACCAACTGGAATACAGACAGTGCTTCCTAGAAAACTGAAAGTAGTCACCTCGTCTTGAGAACTCAGATTACCTACCTTCTCTGTTCCCCTGATAAGTCTGTGGCTCCCACCAGCACACCAGCGAGGCTGTGGCCAAAAATGAAGCATGTGGGCCAGTTCTGAAGTTTATAAAAGTATGAATAGATGATGGGGCACCTGGGTGGCTCAGTCAGCTCAGGTCGTAATCCCAGGGTCCGAGGATTGAGCCCTGAGTCAGGCTCCCTGCTCAGAGGAGAGCCTGCTTCTCCCTCTCCCTCTGCTCCTCCCCCTGCTTGTGCGCTCTCATTCGCTCACTCTCTTAAGTAAATAAGTTGTTGTTTTTTTTTCTTAAAAAAAAAAGTATGAATAGACAGTTGCCATTTTTCTGAAAGCCTTTTTGGACTCATGCAGCCAATTCTGTATTATCCAACACTGTCTTATGAAGGAATGGTACAGACTAGGTAAATGTGGAAAATATAAGATGTTATTGTCCAATTGATTTACTATATTTTTCACATCAGTCTTCTATTATAATAAAACATGTCCAATTACATCATCATCATTCAGAAGGTGACAAACCTCAAAGACTTTATTGAGAAAAATAAAACGAAAAGCTTCTCATCAACTACCTTCACAAGATTGCGAAAGTACAAAGAAATAAAAGAATTCTTTTTTTTACATTTTTTAGTGATGTTTATCAGAAAAAAAATGGTATAGCTTTCAAGCTGTTGGCATGTTAAACAGGATGGCTATTACTTTTTAAAATATAATTTGCAGGGCACCTGGGTGGTATGATTGGTTAAGCATCTGACTCTTAGTTTCTGCTCAGGTAGTGATCTTAGGGTCATGAGATCAACGCCTGAACTGGGCTCTGTGCTCAGTGGGGACACTGCTTAAGGATTCTCCCTGTCTCTCTCTCCCTCGGCCCTTCCCCTCACTTTCTTTTTCCCTCTCTCTAAAATAAATAAATCTTAAAAATATATATATATATATTATATATATATGTATATGTAGAGTTCTTAAACAGTATTGGTATTTTTTTTTCAATCTCTGTAAGTAGAAATATTAGACCTTGAATCATCTTTATGGTGCTATATTAAGTATTAGCATTAAAATACCAATAAGGAATCCCAAACAAATACTAGTTAAATTTTCTCCATTATGCTACAAGTTATATTTATAACCCTTGAATGATTGGTTTACTAATTTGTTTTTCTTTGTCAATATAACTTCGCTTTTCTCCAGTGGATGAAAATTTATGCAGAACATTAACACACAAACACACTCACACATACACACATATGCAGATATAAAACCTCTGAAGACACAGATAAAAATGTCTCTCTCCACTTGCTATCTATCATAGATGGGGGAGTGAAGAGCTTCTGTTGGCTTCTGAGATATTTTCACAGCATCTCGGGGCTCTTCAGAAGATAGCTAGAAAACCACTTTCATACATGGATACATCGTTTGGTTTTCATTATTTCTAGTATAAGCAAATATAAATAGTCAATATGTATTTAAACTATTCAGGTCATTTGTAATGTATATCAAAATATACATCTGATCTTTTACTTTTTAACAATTTTCCTAATTATTAATAGGAATGCCAATTTAATTCCAATCTGTATCCAAAGGAAAACACACACACACAAAATGAACAATTCAGAAGTGATACTTCTCGATGCTCACCTCTCAGAATCAAGCTGAGTGACATTTTACACGTCTGCAGCCCTCAGTGAAAGTCTTCTATGAACTAGGAGAATATATATCTTTTCCATGAAGTTGATTTCTTTTGTAATCTTATTTTTGTCGGTTTTCTCAGTATGAAAATTTTTAAAACTGCATACCTTCCAAAGTTTACAGGTCTGTGTGTTGGTGTTTTGAAGGGTTTTCTTTGTTTTTGGTTTTGGTTTTGCAATTCCAATATTAAGGAATTCATGAAGCCAGGGTGCGGACAAACTAATGAGTCAGTCCATTCAAACATCCCTGTCATCCACCATAGTCTTCCTCAGGCAGGAGAAAACTGATAAATGGTCAGACTTGGCCAAAAAAGAGTGAGCAAGCTGAGGAGCAATGACCACTGACCTACTTCCATTTCATTATTTGTTTATTTATTCACTTACTTATTTTTAAAGTCATATCTATTTTTTTTTTTGTAGATTTTATTTATTTGACAGAGAAAGAGGGATCACAAGTAGGCAGAAAGGCAGGCAGAGAGAGAGGGGGGAAGCAGGCTCCCTGCTGAGCAGAGATCCTGATGCTGGGCTCAATCCCAGGACCCTGAGATCATGACCTGAGCCAAAGGCAGAGGCTTTAACCCACTGAGCCACCCAGGCACCCCCCATTTCATTATTTAGTAAAATATCTTAATGTTATAAATTTTATCAAGAAATAGCTGTGTATGTATTTTGTCATCAATTAAGGTAATTTTTTATCCTTTAAAATTTATGCCATACATTTCCAATGACTGACTCATTCCTAAATTCCTAGAATAAATCTTAGTTAGTGATATTGCATTTAATTTTTGTTATAGTCCTAGATTTCTTAAAATCTGTTATTATCATTATTATTTTTTTTTTAAGATTTTATTTATTTATTTGTCAGAGAGAGAGAGAGTACAAGCAGGCAGAGTGGCAGGCAGAGGCAGAGGGAGAAGCAGTCTCCTCGAGCAAGGAGCCAGATGCGGGACTCGATCCCCAGACCCTGGGATCAGGACCTGAGCAGAAGGCAGTCGCTTAACCAACTGAGCCACCCAGGTGTCCCTATCATTATGATTATTATTAAGACTTTTTCAGGGCAGTTTTAGGTTCACAGAAAAATTGAAAATAAGGTACAGAGATTTTTAAACCTGTTTTTTAGATCATTGATTATGCATGCTCTGTTTCTCAGGTTTGACTATCGGGATTATGTTAACTTTATAAAGTTAATTGGGAGGTCTTCTTTCATTTACTGTATTCTGAAAAACTCTACATAGCAAAGGAATTATTGACAACTTGAAACTCTCACTGAACTCACTTGTATTATGGCCCAAATGTTTTTTGGATACTATTCATTAACAACTTCCCAATTTCTACTCTACATGTCAGTCAGTTGGGATTTTTAACTTTTCTTCAGTGAATTTATATCTGTTTCCTCTAGATTTTCTCGTAAAAGAACACAAAGTTACAAACACTAATATATCTGAGTATTTCTTCCTCTTCAGTTTATGGGTGGCTTTTTCTTTTTCTGCCTATGTTTTTATAACTACCTCCTACCTTAATTTAACTTTACATTTTTCTTCTCTAGCTTCTTGAAACGAATCTTTAGATTGTTTCCATATGTTTCTTATTTATGATTGAGCATTTGAAACTTCGAATTTGCCAAGAAGTACAGCTTAATTCACTTTGTTTAAATGTTTTCATCATCATTAATTGCTAATTTATAATCACAATTTTTATTTCTTCAATAATTTGAATATTTAGAAGACTTAGCAATAGTCCACTTTTCTATTTATTATTTCATTATAAATTTTCAGTTTTATTACATTTTTCAGAAATTTAGAGATGAATGTGGAAAGTTTTTTGTGTTTTTTTTTTAAGATTTTATCTATTTATTTGTCAGAGAGAGAGAGAGTGAGCGCACAAGCAGGGGGAGCAGCAGAAGTAGAGGGAGAAGCAGTTTCCTTGCTGAGCAGGGAGCCCACCCCGGGGGCTCGCGGGATCATGACCTGAGCTGAAGGCAGCCACTTAACTATGATCACCCCATGGAAAGTCATTTTAAAAACAAACATAGACATGGAGTGGGCTATCATCCAATTAAAATAATGTAAAGGATGGTAAATACTAAACAATTTCATTTTTAATAAGATGAATTCATCAGATTCATTTTCATTAAAAACTCAAACAGCATAAGATTCCAAGTATTTGTTCTATTGCTAACAGGAAAATGGTGACAATGTACTATATCACTGAATGACAATAAAAACTCACACAAAAATAGTATCAGAGAACACTTTGTAAAGAACAAATAATGTCGGCTGGTGTGCGGAGAATGTCAATACAAACCCTATTACAAGTCAAAGCATATGATTCTATTAGGGCTCACCAGCTAGGACTCCACTACCCAGACATTTAGATTTTACCTTCTTCACAGTAGTCATTGTTATACTCAATAACTAGCACTAAAGACTTTAATAGGTGTAGTCAAAGTAAATCACTTAGTGCATCTGGAAATTTAGTGCAGAAAATAAGGAGAGACTTGGGATTTTCAGATTTCAAAAATGCCTAACAATTTGACTGCATAGGCCAATTCTAATTATATTCTAGTAAGATTAAGTCTTAAGATTTTGTAATACTACATGACTTTTATGGTGGATTATATGTATATTTTTCCTCTACCATCTCTTAGATTAATTATATTGTCAAGAATGTCAGTTCTAAAACTGTAAAATGATATTTCTCATTAGATGGTAGTCTATTTTGTCAAATATTTTCTGTTTAACCTCACTTATCAATGTGTACATCTTCAGGCAAATCCATTTCTCTGTTATAATATATTGTAGCCATTGTAGCCATGACACAGAAGCTAAAAAGGACTCTGGTTGGCTAATCAAATACTACTTCTCAAGTCAAGGGTTTACAATTTCATTATAAAAATTAACTTCTGGCTGACTCTAGCTAGATGCTCTCAGAATAGAAAGACTTATTATTTTGGGAGTACCTCTCATTTTAAATGCATTAATTTTACAAAATTTCAAAGTGACCAAAATCAGGGCAGTAATTCCTATAATAGAATTTCCAACCTTGTCCTAATTAATATTATTTCCAGATCACTTGTACAGCTATCCTCCCAGTGATATGAAATAATATTGCCCAGCTCTAGTAGGAATTAAATATCAAGGCAATGTGGAAGAAATAAGGACGGACTCTGGAGAATTCCAAAAAACAAACGAACAATTTTGGAGTCAGGTAAATGGGATAAAAAAAAAACCCAAAAGGGAAAACAGAGCTTCAAGGAAGAAAATAAATGTATGCCTGCAGCTTATACTTACATAGATACCAGTATAATGTAAGTATAAAAACCAGTTAAAATGTTAACTCACTGAACACTCAGCTACATACCTTGGAGACACACAGTACAGCTAAGAATGCTAGTCCTATAGACTTGTTCCCTTTGGCTAGGGATTGGTTTAGGCATGGTCACATGATAGAACTTTGACCAATGATATGTGAGGTTGTCTGCTAGAGAGATTCTGAGACGGTTTCCCTCATTTAAAAAAAGAGCAATTAAAATAAGATCATGTTGGGGCACCTGGGTGGCTCAGTGGGTTAAAGCCTCTGCCTTTGGCTCAGGTCATGATCTCAGGGTCCTGGGATCGAGCCCCACATCGGGCTCTCTGCTCAGCAGGGAGCCTGCTTCCCTCTCTCTCTGCCTGCCTCTCTGCCTACTTGTGATCTCTCTCTGTCAAATAAATAAATAAAATCTTTTAAAAATAAAATAAAATAAAATCAGATCATGTTGCCTGTGAGATTATCATCTGGTAGTGACGTCTGGAAAGGCAACAACAATGTTGGACTCCCTTCTGAAGGGAGTGGGCCTAAGAGCAAACATGCTGAAGATGACAGAAAAGAAAAGAGAAATATTCAGTGAATCATAACGACATCACTGAGCCATTGAGTTAGTCAGACATGGACCTGCCCTTGATATTGACATGTGAACCTAGAATACTGTCTGTTACGTGAGATCAAAAATGCCCTTAAGCTAATTAAAATTCTCTTCTAACTTTTTTTTTGTGGAAGGAGAAAGAGATATCGTAGTAGTGATAGAGAGATGGGGGTGGGAGGTTGCAAGATAGTCTATTAGTTATCCATTGCTGTGGAACAAATTATCCAAAACACAATTTATAACAACAAACATTTATTGTCATACACAGCTTCTGAGCCTCAGGACTTTCAGAGCTATTGAGTTGAGCGGGTATCTCATGAAGTTGCCGTCATGCTGTCTGTCTAGGCTGCAGTCTCTAAAGACTTGCCTGGGGCTGGCTGTTCAGCTTCCACAGTCACTCAGGTAACTTGGGCAGGAGGTTTCAGTTCCTCACCACATGGACATTTCCATGGAGCTGCCAACAAAATGGCTTCTCCTGAGCAAGTGATCCAAGGGGAAGAGAAAACGCCTGCCAGAGAGCATGTAAGAGGGGCGTGCCTTTGGGATGGAAGATACGTCATGTCATAACCTACTATCACTTCTGCTGAATCCTATCTGTTAGAAGCAAGTTGTAAAGTCTTGCACACACTCAAAGGGAGGGGAATTAACTTCTGCTCTTAAGGGAAGAGTATAAAAAAAATTGTGGACACATTGTAGAACCACCTGGGCTTTATTTTCAAGATGAAACAATCGGAAATATTTAAATACTTATAAGAATTATCCAGCAGAGATAAAGAGGTGGACATTTCTGTGTATTAGTGTCTATTTTCTCTATGGGATAAGTAGTAAGATCATTTGTTAAAGGTATTCGATAGATAGTACATGTAGAGATATGTTAAATGCAAAGAACTGAAGTGATGAGGGAAATAACAGAGTGACAAATTAGAGACATAGGTAAAAATATGTTAAAAGCTATAAAAGAATTCTATATTACATAGTTAATTCTACGTAGTATGAATATCTTAAATAAAAAGCTGTATTCCTATCAAAACAAATCTTACCATAGATGTCTACAGAGAAATGAGAAACCCTAGTTTTAAAGTTTTCTAGGAATGAGTCACACATGCATGCATGCACGTGCACACACACACACACACACACAGAAACATGACATACAGTAATTTGCAGCCTGTTTTTGTAAATATGTTTCTTCTGGAACCCAGGCGGTTCCACCCGGGTGGCTGAGTCGGTTGGGCAGCTGACTCTTTGTTTCAGTTCATGTCATAATCTCAGGGTCCTGGGACTCCCCAGGCATGGGGCTCTGCCCTCAGCAGGGAGTCTGCTTCAGGATTTTCTCTCTCCCTCTGCTCGGAAATGCGCACCTGGCACAGGCTCTCTCTCTCTCCAAAAATAAATAAATAAATCTAAAAAAACCCAAATGGTTTGATTAAGGAATTCTTTCACACATTTTTGAAACCATAAAATTCATCTGATATACAAACTCTTACAGAGCTTACACAAATGAAAAAAAAAAAAAACCTTTCAGTTGTTTTATGGAATGTATTTCCCTTGTATAATTAAGTTAGTTGAATCATTTAAAAAAATGAAAACAGGTATTTAAACTCTGTATTTCTCAGAAGCATTAATATGGGACCAAGTTTTGTGTATCTGCCCTAGAAAGGATTTCTCAAGTTTATTTGATTACAACAAATTTTGATAATATAGCACTTATTATTTCTTAGAACACTATGAGAAATATTGCTGCATCGGATGAGCCCTAGCAGATTTAATAATATTCAAGTAGTCCATTAAAAGAACACAGCTAAAACAAGTATTTTCTAAGAAAGCAAAAAACAGTTTAGTATCAGGCAATATGTTAATATCTTTTAATCTACCAACTGATCAAAGATGGTAGTGGAAGAATGCCGGTTGTCTTGATAGATGTCAGAAAACAATTTGATACACAACATCACAACTGTCAAGAACTTCCTTGGCATAACAAAAGCATTCATCTCAAAGCAATAGCCTACTTTATAATTAATAGTTAAAAAATAATTAGAAGACACATGAAAGTCAGAAGCAAGACAATTGTAAATGGAAGAAGAGCTCATCTTCCAATTACTGCTCCCATTCCCAGAAGAGACCTGCTTTAGAATCTGAACTAGCCCAAATTAAAGAAAATCTGTCATTTCACTCTTTTGGCAGTATTTTGCATTGCTAATAGTAGAGAAACTGGAAGATGGCCCTTCAACGAAATTAACTTCTTAATGAATACACCAAGTTTCTGTACACACAAAATTATTCAAGTAATCCAAACTCTTTGACAAAAAAAGTAACATGCATTTGAAGTCTTCACATGCCTGGGGAGAGCTGATATACGTAAGAGTTCTTGCATACACTCAAGTGCATAGAACAAGGGTCTGTGGGAGGAGCTCTCTACCGAGTGGAATAATGCATGCAGCTTCTTGGTTATGGACAACAATCTAGGGAAAGAGAGATGACCTGGGAGATATTCCATGTGGGGAGTTAAAGAAAATGATACCTAATAGTAAATTTTAAGTTGTTTCCAGATTTGTGTGTTCTGTAAATGCCCTTCTGCTCTCTGGGTCTAATGCACCCCAGCATTGTATTGGTACCACTTCAGCATATAGAGGAGGGAAGGTAGTCACAAGGCAGAGACCACAGAAGCAGATGTACTGAGAATACATCAGGTATCAAAATTCAGAATGAGATGAAATCACCATGAGAATACAAGCCCCCGAATTTTCAGAAGTAGTGCATCATAAACTGGAATTCTCATCAACCTGGGATGGGAGCCTTACTTGTTTAATTTGTAAATTAAATAAAACAGTAACCTGGAGACATAGGGACTCACAAAGATACCCAGTATCACCAATATTATTTAACTCTGCTTTTATGGTTTTTATTCAATGCAATCATACAGGGAAAAGAAACACATCATATGAAAGGACAAGGCAAAAATATCAGTATTTGCCAAAGTAGGGTTTCACACCTGAAAAACTGAGAGAACTAATGAGAGAATTTAGTAAGGTAGCTTGATTAATATGCAAAATATCAATGTTTTCTTCCAATAGCAATAACCAGTTTGGAAGTGTAATGATAAAAAATACTACTTACTATAGCAACCAAGATAGACCTGCTCTATTTAGCAAATAAAAATCTAGGATGCCCAGTTAAAATCGAATCCCAGACATACAATAATTTTTTTTTAGTATAAGTATGCCCCCATGCAATATTTGGAACATACTTATACTAAAAAAAAAAATCATACTCACACTAAAAAAATTGTTTATCCGAAATTCAAATTTAATTAGGCATTTTGAATTTTATTCAGCTACTCGAGACCAGAAGATTGCTTGAAAAAGGAAGGTGCAAGTCATGGAGCCAAGTACACTTTTCCTGAGTAGATTTACTCACTGGCTCTGCTATTCAACAATGATTTTCACCATGTCTGTACTTTCAACCTTTAGAGTTCTTTTAAAACTGCAGCCAAATTGAGGAATATAACTTTGAGTAATTAAAATAAGTTTTCATTCTGTGTGAATTCCCATATTTCTGGCCCAGAGAGGCCTTTGGCATCTGGTTAGATTTTCCAAGCCTTGTATTTCAAACGGGCAAAGTTTATCGGTATCCTCCCCCTCTTCAAACAAATATCCACTTGCTTGCTCACATCGCATTGGCTGCTGTGGGCTCACTCTTGTGCAAGCCTGCCTGGTGCTCCCATCAGCAGCATATCCCACTCTCCGATATGGTCTTAGAGGGCCCTCGGGGGAACTCAGGCCACACTTTGGAGAAATCCGCTACAGTGCATTAAACATTGACCATGGCACAGGACAAGGAACCAGCTGTCGAGCTGTAACGTCCCAGAATCTGAGTTTGCAAAGTTTTCACAAAGGGCAGTTTTTACTGGCTGATGAGCCACATTTCCCCAAACGGTGCTGCGTTCTTGGGAGGCAGCCATTCCAGTATTTCAACGATTAAGTTATAACTGAACAATGTATGAGGATGTATAAAAAGTAATTTACCATTTTATAATTACTTTTAATTAACCATTTTATAATTACTTCCTCCACGGTAATGCCTCTGGGCCTGATTGTGAAAACAATTATCGGCTGGGAATTTGCATACCAGTAATAGGCCTTAACATAAACGCCATAAATGTAGCTATTTCTTGGTACTTATTTGGCATATCATGAAATCACGGCTCTAACTATATATTATTCACTCTCAGGCTTCTTCCAAATTGGAAGGAAAAATAAAAAGAAGAATGTGCCTCTTTTTAGAAAACTGTTTGACGTAATTACAGATTATTTTATTCTGAAGTCACTTAAATGTTCCACGGCTATCTACTTTTTAAAGCAAAAAGACAACTGCTCTCTCCCTGGCCTTCAAGGTATTCTCCAGATCCTACCCTCACCCAGCAACACTGAGTTCTCACCAAAGTTAATGTGTTATCATCACATAGGAAATGCCTACATTTAGAAACGACAACATGCTCCTGGCCTTCTTTTGTAACTGATGATTAATATCACAAGATTGTCAATTAAATCAATGATACTGCTTAAAATAAAAACAATAGATTTTTAAATATCAGAGCAGAGACCAGTAGAATCACAGAAGAATTCACAAGAAAGCCTGTTTAAAAGAAAGAATAAGGAAGCAGAATGCCCTTAATTGCTATTGAGTCTAGCCTTCTCTTTCTCATTAGCTTCCGCATGGATTACGATCCAGTACTTTCTTTCCCACCTGCATTAGGAAAATTAACTGAAGGGTGTATGACCCTTGTCTGCACGTGCTGGCCATCAGCTAGCACATTATGGCTCCTTGGAAGAGACTAATGAGAAAATTATTAATAACTAGGGGAAGTTTATTGTCCTCTATTAGTCAGACACTGATGTAGCAGCCCTGACCTAAAGTCAAAATAAATATAATAGGAAAAGAGCCAGGGGCTTTGGTCAAGCAAGCCTGGCATTCCAAGTGTCCCTCATCGCCTAGTCCCCATTACACTTTGCTCTTACCAAGTGTGAATAAAGGGGAGTCACCACCTACAAAATGCCTGCGTTTTTTAATTGTTCTCAAGGCTCTTACTCTCGATGTTAGTCAGTGCTCTTATCACAAATCCCTCTAGGGCTGAGGGAAGGGAAAAGTGTGCTTCTCTTTTCGACAAGAAAAGATACTTTATGATTTGTGCTTTCCTTATTTTTCTTAAATTCTACAAAGCTCAGAAACCAATTCCTTCGTTGGGTAGAAATCCCACCTCTCTTTCTCTTTTAACTTTGGATTTTGTCTTTTAGTGGTGCTAACAGGTGTTTGTCTCTCACCATATCTGGGCAACTGGGAATCCCTTTGGGGATACATAGCTAAGCTTGCTTAAGGCCCAACTTAATTTTTTAAATTTTGTTTCATGTGATGTTTCCTGTCTTTCCAACTTCACCAAGCTCCAGTAAGCCATTGGGATAACCTGCTGTACACTTGCATGCCTTCCAATTTTGCTCATGGAAATCCCTTCATCATGCGTACCCTCAAATCTCATCCTGCATTTATTCTTCCCAGATCCTTTGAAGCTCAGCACTTATCTCCTCTCAGCCACTGAGCCTTTATTGACTCTTCCAGTCGCTACTGATTTTCCGACCACTAACACTCTTAGCATAGATACTACTAGGTTCTTTGATTCCCCCCCCCTTAAGACAGTGTTAAGTTCTTTCTCTTTAAAGAAATGATAAGGTTTATGAGATCAATATTCAAGTTCTCACATATATGTAAGGGTTTGAGAACTTTATAATGGACAAGTTTTAGCCACTTAAAAAATATAGCTTTCCCCCACTTGAACGTTATTAATAACACATTATTGCTAGGCTAACCACACAAAACTAATTCAGTCACATTATATCTAGTGTTTTTAAACACTCTTTACCAGTTGTTTGACCAAAGCACCAGGCTATTTTCTTATTGTATTTATTTTTATTTTAGGTCAGGGCTGCTGCTTGTGTCCCTATTAGAGGAAAATATTGTTCTCATATTTATTAATAATCTCCTTATTAGTCTCTTCTAAGGACCCATAATGTGCTGGCTAGTGTACAGAATATGAAGATAAGGTTCTCACACTCTTTGGTTAATTTCTCTGATAAAGGTGTGAATAACAATTGTCTCCTAAACCATATTAAAGCTAATGAGCAAGAGAAAGCGAACCTCAAAGCAATTAAGGACATTCTGCTTCTTTATTCTTTTCCCCTTTTTAACTTTTCCTATTTTTTATTGTGAATCCTTTAAAGACTGGTCTTGAATCTGACACTTTATTTATTATTTTTTAAGATTTTATTTATTTATTTGACAAGAAAGAGATCACAAGTAGGCAAAGAGGCAGGCAGAGAGACAGGGAGAAGCAGACTCCCCGCTGAGCAGAGAGCCCGATGCGGGGCTCGATCCCAGGACCCGGAGGGAGGATCATGACCTGAGCCGAAGGCAGAGGCTTTAACCCACTGAGCCACCCAGGTGCCCCTCGAATCTGACACTTTAAAAAAATCCATTGTTTTTATTTCAAATAGCGCAATTGCTCTGGTTGATAATATTGAGATATTAATCAACTGCTACAAAAGAATGCAAAACAGCACATCATAAAAGCAGCACTATTCAATCTATACACATAGTAGGGAGAACATAGATGTTTGTTGATTACTAAATAAAGCTGAATTCATAACAGGATGTAATGTAAGTGGAAGAAATTGTAAAATTCTAAGCTTGTCTGGGATAACAGATTAATAACAAACAACAGATTCTATCAAACCTCTAAGTGGACGCTATAGGATAAACAAATAGTTGAGAAAGAGAAGAGCAAATGAATTATCTAAAGAAGGAGTGGGGTGGAAGAGGAGGAGAAGGAGGAAAATGAAACTATCATGTGACAAAATGGCCTACTCAATTTGTCTCTTGGAACAGCAAGTAAAAAGTAAGTGAGAATTTGAAAATCCATTTTTGTTCAAGTATAACATGCATTGGAATGACTCATAGAGTGTGTATACAAATGAATTTCAAAAGCTATAAGTCAGTTAGTTGGGACTTGGAAAATATTGAATATTCAAAAAAGATGACAAAGCTAGAGAAGGAATATCTCTATGCACACTCAAGTGGTTCCATTCTCTACATTTTGGGACATCCCAGCCTGGGGGATTAGGATTAGGTTTTCCATTATTTGGGGAAATAAATCCCCTCTGGGAAGCACTGGCATTAGGAAAGTGGTAGAACCTGTCCCAAATTTAAAAGCAAAGAAGTAGGGGGGCCTGGGTGACTCAGTCTGTTAAGTGTCTGCCTTCAGCTCAGGTCATGAGCCCTTGGTCCTGGGATCCAGCCCCGCATCTGGCTCCCTGCTCAGCAGGGAGTCTGCTTCTCCCTCTTGTTCTGCATGCCATTCCCCTTGCTTGTACTCTCTCTCTGTCAAATAAAAAAATAAAATCTTCAAAAAAAAAAAGCAAATAAGTATCTGATTCTGTTAAAAGACTAACATCATAAAGGAAAAATTACAAACATATACATAGGAACAATGGTTTTGTTTTGCAAAATTGCCTATTCTGAAATTTCTGTCATAAGCAGTCTCTGATTTGTGATTATTTACATTTAGATTTTTCCCATTATAAAAGTGTCAAGTTCTCATTGTTTAAAAATCTGAGTTTTAAAAATATAAAGTAAAAATCATGCATAATCCCGTGCTTCAGAAAAGAAATAATTGTTATATTTTTCATAAATCCTTTGAGAAATACTTTTCTAGTCACAACACAAAAATTTTAAAATAAGCCATATCGTACATGAAGTTTTATTATTTTGTATTTTCCCAAATGATAGAATATTGTGATAGATATATGTATATATACAATATATGTATACATACATATATCTATCACATATAAATATAAATATAGATATAGATATATCTATATAGATAGATATATAGAGATATATATATAAATAGATATAAATGATAAACTATCTTTAAATACTCTTTGTAGGCAGAATAGTGCTTCTCCTCCCCAAGATGTTCACATCCTAATCCCTTGAAATTTGTCACTATGTTAGGTTACAGGGCAAGGAGGAATTGAGGTTACAGATGGATTTAAGGTTACTAATCAGTTGACCCTGAGATAGGGAGATTATCCTAGATTACCCAGGTAGACCCCCTGACATCACAAGGGTCCTTGTAAGTGAAAGACAGCAGAAGAGCAAAACCAGATGATGGTGGCATGAGAAGGATGAGACCTACTCTTGCTAGCTTTGAAGACAGAAGAAAAAAAAAGGGGGTGGGGTGCAAAAACCAAGGACTGCAGATGGCCTCTAAAAGCTGGAAAAGATAAGGAAACAGATTCTTCCCAAGAGCCTCCAGAAGGAATAGAGCCCTGCCAGCACCTTGATTTTAGCTTAGTGAATTTTTTTAATTGTACTTCTGACCTCGAAAACTATAAGACAATAAATTTGTTTTGTTTCAAGGCACCATATTTGTGGTGATTTTTTTATAGTAGCGATAGGAAACTAATATACTCATAGAAAGACATGCCCATCATTTTTCTTACTACATAGTGTTTTATTGTTGGAAGGATCAGAATATATGTAACCAATCTGAGAGTTGACAAAATGTTTCTTAAAGGACCAGATAGTAATATTTTAAGTTCTGATTGTTGTATCATCTCTCTTTTAACTACTCAACTCTGTCACTCAAATACAGGAGCAGCCAGACACAATATGTAAACTAATGGGCTTGCCTGGGTTCCAGAAGAAACATATTTACAAAAACAGGCTGTAAATTACTGACCCTTGAACCAATCCCTTATTGATGGATGTTTAATTATTTCCAAGCAAATGAGCTGCTTTTCTAACTTTCTGATTAATGTATAGCAAAAGAAAAATAGCATGAAGTAATATTTCTCATTCTGACGTATTTTATTTAGTATTCTGAAGCTTTAAAATGGTTTTAAAATTCAGAACAAATTAAAAGCACCTACGTACCTTGTTCTCAAATGCAAAAGTTTGAATGTGAAATGTTAGAGGCTGGATTTTTCTTAGCCAATTATAGTTCCATTCTTAAAGAAAAAGAAATGGATCTTTAAGGCAAAAGAATCAAATGTCTGAGCCCTTAGCAGAGGTGGCAAAGTGGCACTGATCCACACAGCCACTTTAATTTATGCGGGGATTTTAAATTGTGTAATATACCTGGTAAGAGTCCGGCCAGGCAAAAGACCAGAAATAAAGGGCATACATTCCAAAGCAAAGTTCCCAATGTCGCATCCCATACAGTTCCCAGGTCAGGTCAGGCCATTACGGTAAAAAGTAGTAGAAAAAAATCTGATTTTGACTTTCCCAGTGCATGGAAGCATAGCTGTGTTTTTGAGGATCTTCATGATTCATGAGGCCAAAAAAAAAGAAAGAAAAAAAGAACTCCACACTAACCACAGAGATCAAGGATAAATTAAGATTTGGGGGGAAATGTTGGCATGTTGGCATACATACAAGAAAACAAATTGCTGTGTGATTAACCTCCTCATAAAGCTCACAGGAAGTGGACAAAGTGCTGACGAGTGGGTTTGACCAATGTCACTCATCTTCCTTCCAGGGTAGTGTTGGCATCTCAGGGACTCACGGACGCTCATCTCCTAACTAATGGGCTGACCCAAACTGAAGGGACGATGCAGGTGGCAGAGAGAATCAGAGCAACAGTGGACAAAGTGCTGACGAGTGGGTTTGACCAATGTCACTCATCTTCCTTCCAGGGTAGTGTTGGCATCTCAGGGACTCACGGACGCTCATCTCCTAACTAATGGGCTGACCCAAACTGAAGGGACGATGCAGGTGGCAGAGAGAATCAGAGCAACGGATATTGTATTATTTGCATCATGATTTCCCAAAGAAGAATTCAACAGACTTGCTGCGTGCTGTGAAAGCACATATTTCATTTAGCTGCTGTAAATTCATCACCCTGCATTTTCATTGAATGTTTTCTTGTTCTTGGTGCTGATTAAATCAGAGTGCATTATGTGCTTTTCACTAGTGACTTCCTATTTTGTGTACAGACACTCTAATTTTGTCTTTTCCTTCTACTTTCCCTTCCAAACATTCTCTAAAACTTTGATAACTGAATTCGAACAAAAAATAAAAAGCCATGGAGCATTCTAGACCTTTTGGAGATCTTAGATACGAAAAGTAGGACAAGAGCAGAACCTACCAGACAAGTGGTAGATGTATTTTCAGTGTATTTTAGTCAACCTCAATGAGTACAACATGTAAGAAAGAAAAGAAAAGTTTGACCTCTTGGGAAATAAGGGCCACTCACCAATATCATACTCCTTCACCAAATAAAAATTCTGGTGAAAATATGTATTTTTAAAGCCGTAAATAGAAACAAAAGAAGAAACCCACAATGTTGAGAAGGATCTGAACCTATAGCTCATGGAATGAGAGTAAGACCTAGAATTCTGCCCCTCCCCCCACCCCCCACCCCAGGCTGAAGCTGAATGCACAGCATACGGCTTTGGCCAGGCACCCTCACTTGGATCCAGCCTGGAGCTCAGGTTCGGGAAATCCTGCTTGCCTGCAAAACACAACCTGAGAATCTCCCCCACCAGTCCTTGTTTCTTGACAGAAGCCTTTCTCCAGGTTGCTGATGGAAGCTGACTCGCCATTAAAAATTAGAATTCCTAAGCAATGCTGTTGATGAATTCATCCTGCCCAGCCTGTGAGGAAACCCCAAACCAAGGTATTCACATATAAACAGGCTCAGAGGTGGGGATTATGTAGAAAATGAACTGCCACAAACCTACGTCGGTCTCTATAATGAGACTTACACAGCCTAGGAAATGTGTCCAAAAATACCAGGAAAGCTAAATCCCATGTAAAATTAGCACACAGACGAGATGACAGAACATCTGGGGAAAATTCAGTGCTAAGAAAGTCAGTTTACAGAACTCAAAATGGGAGGATTCACATCAAATGAATTACATCTACTGATGAAATACGAACTGCACTGTAATGTAAAACCACTTACAATGCTCAAAGGAATTAAGGAAATAATAGAATAAAATCAAGAACAAGAGGATTATACACACGTACATGTATATATGCAGGTTAATTCTGTTCACAGACCTCTCAGTACTCTATTCCTGTCCACCTGTTGTCCATGGATGATGTTAAATGTTTAATTTTCCTTCCATTATATTTACCTCGCTTATTTTGTTTCATCTTATTGCATCATATAGAAATTCTAGAATATAATTTGACTAATAAGAATATTTATGAAGATCATTGTCTTTTTATCATTCTAATGGGAACACTTCCAACATTATATGGAGTGTAATGTTGGACCCTATATTTGGTATTTTTCAGAAAAATATTCTTCCTTTGAAAAACATTATTCTTTATGTTACGAAAGATACATCTATTCCTAATTTAACAGCATACTCTTTAATAATATGAAACATGCTTTTTAACAATAAATAAAATATTTATTTTAATTGACATTATTTAATTAATGCATTCTGAATATTTAAGTGCACTCGTATTTCTAGAATAATTCCTGACTCCATTTTTTGTATGTATACATGTATGTATCTGTATGTTTTATGATATTTGATTATGTCTGTCACGCTGAAGACTTTTATTCTATTATACTATTAATAACTGAGCCTATTGTATTTGTTTTGATGCCTTCTTTAAAACTGCCAAATATTTATGTGAAGTTTGTGTTCTCTTTCTTATATGATCTTTTAGTTTCTAATAATGTTTATTCCATTGTCTGTCTCCACTGAATTCTGAGGGACTTTACCAGCTTTTCCCTAGATACCATGATTTCATGAGCCACAGCATTAACTTTTCTTTTTAATCCCCCATATTTGGATTTGAATTGTACTACAGGTTTTTAATTTTTCCTGGAATACTTCTTTAACTCACCATCCCCCATTTCATCTCCTGTTGTCTTCTCTCAGACCTTTGCCTTTTTATCTCTTCATCTGGCTCCTAGTCCCTATTTTAGAATATGCTGTTTTCTTGCACTTTTTGACCTTTTCAAACAATGTCTGGAAATTCTGCTCTGAATCTGTCATTGGTATTTCTCAGAAGTGCGTTCTTTCTCTGAGTCTTGCAACTATTACCCCCCTTTCCATTTTTCGTTTTCTTTTTATTTTAATCACTAGTCATCACCAATAAGGCTAGCTAAGTATCTATCAATAGAGAAAAATCTGGACTGTCTTTAACCTTGAGGATTATTTCCTTGTGTTAAGGTCAATCTTTTCAGGTTTAATACTAGACACACTGATGCCTTTTCCATTTCTGACTGTTAGCAAAATTTAACATTCTTATCCCTGATGTACCTCTTTAGCTTCTCCTATCCTCACTGCCTAATTAAAAGATTCTCTGAACCGGTAAATCACTAAGTAATAACAATAATAATAATACAATTCCAGGATTGTGCTTCTTTCAAACCACTTCAGGTCATCATTCCAACCCTAGATCTTTCAAGGCGGATACTTTATCTGGCAGAAAAATAAACAAACCTGCACAAGACAGGCTGGCACATAACCCCAGGAAACTAAAGCCAGGTTCCGATATCATAGGACACACGGGTGACAGAGAGGACTATGGTATATCAAATGCTAGAATTTAAAGAAGTAAAGAAAAGGATTATTTGGAAGCAATGGAAATGGCAGGGGACACCTAGAATCTCACAGTACTCCTAAAATAAGACAATTTGTGGTGGAATTACAGTGAAAAAGCCTAGAGGTTTCTTCAGATTTTAAGAATTATGAAGAAACAGAGTAGAGGAATGAGACTGTGAGAAATACTAGACAGCAACATTTCCTGTTGTAATTCTAGAGTGTATCCTCTTTAAAGGATCCTCTTTAAAATGAGAGAGCGATGGGGGCGCCTGGGTGGCTAGGTCAGTTAAACAGCTACCCTCGGCTCAGGTCATGATCTCCGGGTCCTGGGATCGAGTTCCGCACGGAGGTTCCTGCCCAGTGGAGAGTTTGCTTCTCCCTCTCCCTCTGCCTGTTGCTCTCCCTGCTTGTGTGATCTCTCTCACTCTCTCGCTCTCTCTGTCAAATAAATAAAATCTTTAAAAAAAAATGAGAGAGAGATTTTTTTCTTAGCACCTCAAATGATTTATCATTAATGGATCTAAGTGAATCACAGATAAAAAGAGAAATCAAGGTGTAGGTAGATACATAGATGATAGCTAGATAGATAGAAAAAGGATAGATAGATATAGAAGAATGATCAATATGAAAGTATGAATAGGGTTTCAAGTTCTTTATCTGGGGACTGGAGATGCCACTCATAACTTTCTGATTTTTTTTCAAAAGAATGAAGTATTTCACGTACAGATTTCTCTGACAGAAATTTATATGAATACAAAAGGAATATTTGAGAACCAAGATATCTTCCCACAGCCTATGCAGCCGTGAGACTACTCTCTGCAATCTGACAGAAAACACATTTGTTCTCTGGAGAGAAGGACTGGAAAGAGAGCCTGAGTCAGCTAAAGGCATTGTCCTGAAGAAAAGCAATTAAGCCAATGTATACAAATCAAAGACTGAGAATCAGTGGTCCCCTCTCTTTGTTCAACTCAGAAAATGCAGCCAACCATGGTTATAGCCCTCCACGTAGTTCTCTGGAGAATTCCTCTGAGAACCTGGCCAGCACAAGAGAAAACACCTATACATGCTGACCTTGGGGGTGAGATTTTGCAGCAGCCTGCCTTCTGGACACACAGTAAAGCCCACCAGTCAGTGATGTACAGAGAATTCCAATCAGCTTTTTAGTGTGTCAGTCATAAATAGAAAAGGACGGTAAAGGATCATCAGATATTGAAGAAAGTAACTGCAATGAAATTAAATACCCAAACAAACTTAAAAAAAAGTGATCTCGGAGAAAAAAAGAGTGGAAATGGATAAACTGTGCTCTGGAACATTCCCAACCCCTACATACAGACTATAGCCTGAACGAAGTTAATGTGAGTATTTACTAGACGGCAAGGCAGCTTAGCTGCTAAATTCAGGAGATGAAACTCCGTACCTTAAGTCAACCTCAGTGGTTCAACAATTTGAACCTAGGTGCAAATTTGTTCCTAGGTGATATTGATAATGAGGGTCCAGGGACCACACACTGAGAACCAGTGGTCTAGTTCCAGTCCCAGCATCTCTTTATATTCAACTATTTACAGAAAATTATCTTAAGGAAATAACTGGACAAATGTGTATGGAAGATTGACCCAAACGATGAATACTAAAACAAAACAAAACAAAACAAAAAAACCCTTTGCAAATACACTGGATGTGAAACATTTATAAATTATACTTGCTAGGGAAGAACCTGGAAAGTTATACACCCAAATGTTAATAGTGCTATCTCTGGGTTGTAGGATCAAGGTGATATATATCTGCATTTTTATTTCTTTTTGCTTTTTGATTCAGGTTTCAAAAGTTAATATATTGAACAGGTATTACTTGTGTAACAGTTTGAATACATCATATTTTTTAAAGACATGGCCCAAGTTTTATGCTCCTTCTAAATCCATTTGGAAATCAAGTATCTCAATTAGGTCCATCATATCCATGTCCCATCTACCCCAGTAAGTGAGGGCACATGTTTGTTCACGCACACTCTCCGCTTCATAGACATGTTAATTAACTATAGATTTGAATACCAGTTGAAACTAAAAATACTCAGATGTTGGAAACAAAGTGAGAAACCTCTGTACTGAAAAAGTTCTTGAAAAATTTTACATTGATTTTTAACATTATGATCGGTGTGAACTTCCATTTTAATTGAACAATGCCAGAAAGCTAAGTTTGGAATCTTTCCTGCTCTGTGCCTCACTATGTCACTCCATCCAACCAGCTTCCTCACCAACAAGCTTTGCAAAATAACCTTCTTTTTACCATCCTCCCCTCCACAGTTTTTTAATTATAATACATTTAGCTTCCTTGCTATCTTTTTTTTAAACAAATGTATCAAATACTTCAACCTTTGCTTCTGTTATTTATGAGAAGTCTGTTGACTAAAAATAAAATTTGACCTAGAGAATTCTGTTTGACTACTTTTGAGGAAAAATAAATAATGACTTAAGAAGAAAGGTGAGGGGGCACCCAAGTGGCTCAGTTGGTTGAGCATCAGACTCTTGATTTTGGCTCAGTTCATGATCTCAGGGTCCTGGGATCGAGCCCCATGATGGGCTCTGTGCTCAGCACAGAGTCTGCTTGAGATGCTCTCCCTCTCCTTACCCCTCTTCCCTCCCCAAACTGCACGTGTGTGTGCTCACTCTCTCTCTAAAATAAATAAATAATTTTTTAAAAATTAGATCACTCCCTTGTTTCCTTATTCCTTTTGTAAGGAAGAATTACTATACACACTCAGTCACATCTTTCATAGGCACTATGAGCCAAGGCAAGGGAGATAATACATATCCAAGGTTTGTAGCGAAACATTATTTCAATCTGAGTCATTAGTTTTCTATTTTTATATAGAGTTACATTAATGTAAACTGATAAGAGATATACAGAAGAATATTCCCATATTATAGATATGTCATTCCCAACTGGTGAAACTCGGACACCTGGGAAAGTTTAAAAATCCAAATAGATCTCAAGTATTGTCTGTGGAATGAGTAATGCTTTGTGCAGACACACACACGTGCATACATTTATACTGCATTTTTTCAAATTATACATACATCATTATGATTAATAAAATAGAAATTATTCTAAAAGAGAATTTGTCATTATTTTGCCCATAGTGCCTTTCTTCCCTTACTGAAAATGAAAGTTCAACTATTGATAAGCAGTATTTTTACAATTTTTTTAGTTGAAAGGTGTTATCTTCTTTCTTTAAAAAGTTAGAATACTATCAATCTAAGTTTTAGACTTTATTTCAGTGGGAGATACAGTAAAGTGACTGAAAAACTGATGGATAGAAAAATATAAGAAATATGTTCATATTTTTCTAGTTAGTATCATGAGCTCATCATTTACAAACTATCTGCCATTAGGAAAATGACTTACACTCTCTGCTCCCCAGTCTATTCCTTTGTAAAATGGAGAAAAGTAATGGATGGCACCTACCTCTTGGGTTTGTAGTAAGAGTAAAGTGGTGCTTATGTGTAAAATGCTTGGAACAAGGGGCGCCTGGGTGGCTCAGTGGGTTAAAGCCTCTGCCTTCGGCTGGGGTCATGATCTCAGGGTCCTGGGATCAAGCCCCGCATCGGGCTCTCTGCTCAGCAGGGAGCCTGCTTCCCTTTCTCTCTCTGCTCTCTGCCTACTTGTGATCTCTCTCTCTCTGTCAAGTAAATAAATAAATAAAATCTTAAAGAAAAAAAAAAATGCTTGGAACAAGGCCTGACACCTAATAAGGGAGATGAGATAATTAATTAGCAAAGACCTCCCCTTCCCATGCCCCCACACATACCATGCAAAGATTGTCTAATCTGTTCCACGGATGCTGATTTGGGCCATATGACATACTTTGGCCAACATAACGTAGGCGGAAGTAGCAGTATGCCTTTCTGCGTTGAAACCTCAATAACATTGCCTATTGCTACTTGACCCTCTTGTACCTCTGGTCCTCCCACATGAGAAAGGTATGTCTTAGAGGACGGCTGGCCTTCACCCTGGCCTCAGAATGTATACCTGAGTCACTTCGGTCAACCCACAGACCCATGAGCAAGAAAAAAGTGCTTCTTATTGTAGGATGCTGTGTTTTAAAGTAGTCTTTGCACAGCAATAACTACGCAGCACACCGAAGAAACAAACTATGAAAATTAGATGGAACTGCAAAACAAGTAGAGCAACCTATAATCTTTTCACGCAGTTAGAGATACTCCTTAGGGGTGTACGCAAATATTTTGTTCTCTCTGCTTCAGAGAACGTGGTGGGCTTGTACTTTCCTGCCTAATAGAACTCATGCATAGCCAGGGAATCCGTCTTTAGTCAACATGAGCAAAATTAATGTGTGTCACTTCCAGAGAGAAGCTTCAAGAGTCAGTATATACTTTGTATCAACACAGGAGAAGAAAAAGAGAAGAAACAGATTGGAATTTCCCAACAATGTATGATCAACATATAGCATGAGTTAGAGATAAATTGTTGCAGGCCACAGAGATTCTGGAGTTGTTTGTCATCACAGTATAACACCTATCATGACTGCTAAAAAAAAAAAAAAAAAATGGTACAGCTATGGAACTATGCCATAACACTTTTAAAAATAGTAGCTTTATTGAGACACAATTCTCAGAACATAAAAACTCATCCTTTCAAAGTGTACATTTCAGTGGTTTTTAGTATATTCACAGAGTTGTGCAACCATCACCACTAATTTTAGTACATTTTTATTGTCCCCCAAAGAAATCTTATACTGATGAGCAGTTACTCCCCATTTCTCCCTCAACCCCTGGAAACCACTAATCTACTTTCTGTCTCTATAGATTTACCCATTATGGACATTTCATATGGAGGGAATCATAAAACATAATGTTTTCAAAATATATCAATGTTATAGCATGTATCAGTATTTCATTCTTTTCTATCACCAAATATAATTTCATCATATTAACAAACCACATTTTGTTTATCCATTCACCAGTTGGTTAACATTTTGGTTGTTTATACTTTGTGTTTATTATTCCATGTTAATATCCATGTACGTGTTTTTACATGCACATATATTTTGAATTCTCCTGCATATATACCTCGGAATGGAATTGCTGGGTTTTATGGTAACTTTATGTTTACATTTTTGAGAATCTGCCAGATTGTTTCCAAAGTGGCTGCACCACTTTTCATTCTGACCATCAGTGTATGAAGGTTTTAATTTCTCCACATCCTTGCTAACATTTGCAATTATATGCTTTTTGATTCTAACCATCCTAATGGAAGTGAAGGGATACTTAATTGGGCTTTTGAGTCACATTTCTCTAATGACTAATGATGGCAACATCTTTTCATGTGCTTACTGGCCTTCTGTGTATATTCTTTGGGGAACTATCCAAATTCTATGCCCATTTTAAAATTATATTATTTGTCTTTTTATTATGGAGTTTTAAGAGTTCTTTATATATTCTAGATACAAATCCCTTATCAGATATATAATTTACAAATACTTTCTCCCATCGTGTAGGTTGCCTTTCACTGTCTTGATGGTGTCATTTGAATCACAAACTTAAAAATTTTTGAGGAAGTGCAATTTATCTATTTATTTTGTCACTTACATTTGGTGTCATATCTAAGAAACTACTGCCTAATTCGAGGTCATGATGATGCACTCCCATGTTTTCATCTAAGAGTTTTATAATTTTCATTCTTATACAGTGATGTCTATGATCCATTTTCAATTAATGTTTGCATATGGTGTGAAGAAGGGTTCAAACTTCATTCTTTTGTGTGTAGAAATGCAGTCGTCTCAGCACCACTTATTAAAAGACTATTCTTTATCACTGAAATGTCTTGGCACACTGCCATAACATTCTTACTAAAATGTGTGATTTTAATGAGGAGCTAGGCAGAGGGTAGCCAAGAAGATGATACTAAGGGTTGGGTAGATGGCATCATGTAGCAGTCGAACTTTGCTAAAATGGCCACCTTCATAACTTACGCAGCAGTAATGTGCTGAACCAGCTTTTGGCTCTGAGTGGAGAAACCGAAAATCAGAATCTTAGTATAATCTGTTGGGCTACAATTAACTGCATTTGACAAGATACGCAAAGAAAGAAATCTAAGAAAAGAATTGACCTAGATGTATGCAGGAATAAAAGGAAACATAGAGTACAACAATTTGAAAACTGCTATGGACCAGATCGTGTTCCCCCCAAATTCCAATATCTAAGCCTTCATCCTCAGTGTGATGGTATTTGGAGATGAGGCTTTTGGAAGATAATTAGGGTTAGAAGAGATTATGATGGTGGGGCTATCATAATGGAGGTAGTGTCCATTTAAGAAAAAAAAAATACCATGGAGCTTGCTTGCTGTCTCTCTGCCATGTGAGGACATAGTGAGGAGGCAGCCATCTGTAATTCAGGAAGAGAGCCCTCATCAAGAACTGAATCTGAATCTGCCGGCACCTTGATCTTGGACTTCCCAGCCCCTAGAACTGTGAGAAATAAATTTCCATTGTTTAAGTGACACAGTCTATGATATTTTGTTGCGATATTCTGAGCAGATTAAGACAAGGGCTTCCAGGGTTGGAGAGGTACATGCTCTTCAATGGCAAATAGTACAAAAGAAAATCAGGAAGATTTGGAGTGACGATGAGGGACTAAAACTTCATGAAAGGTATCAAATGGAAGATATAATCCTAACATTCATTGTTAAAATTTCTGAATGAATTACCTAAGGGTACAGAGATACCAAAAATCCCTTCATGATTCAAAATACCAGAAATAAAGTCAAGATGAACAAAATCATGTGGAAAAGAACTGCAGGTATGGCTTTAGGCACTTGAAGTTGCCTGGAATCTGGCTTAATCTGTGACGGTAGTACTGGTTTGAACAGTACCCCCACCCCCAAATTTACATCTACCTAAAATGTGCAAATCTGATCTTATTTAGAAATAGGGTCTTTGCAGATGTCATCAAGATGAAGTCATCCCGATGTAGGACACCTAATTCAATTCTTGTAAGAACACTCAATCTAATAACTATTGTCCTTATAAGAAGAGGGAAATTTAGATATAGATAGAGACACACAGGGGAGAACACCACATGAAGATGGAGGCAGAGACTGGAATTATGTATCTACAAGCCAAGGAATGCCAAAGATTGCCAGCAACAACCAGCAGCTAGGCATGGAACAGATTTGCCCTCTGAGCCTCCAGAAGGCGCCACCCCTGCCAGGACCTGATTTCAGACTTACGACCTCCTGAACTGTGAGAGAATACATTTCTCTCATTTTAAGCCACTTCATTTGTGGTAATTTATTATGGCAACCCCAAGAAACTAATACAATAAGTTAGACTGCCTCAAATCCTCTAAGCTGGACTAAAGATACTGCTTTTTCAAACATCGAAATGGCCCTTGGGCCTCTAACCTTTATGAATAGGAAGCAGATTGAGAAATCTTACCAGCTCCCAAGAATCATTTCCCACAATGCCTTCTTCAAATGTACCCAAAAAAAGGATACTGCAACATGGAGAAGAGCTCCTAGAGGGTAAAGCCAAAACTACTGAGAGCAAAGTTCTAGGCAACTGCAGCCCCCACCAGAGGAGGAATTAGCACTTCGTCAAAGAACATACCCGAAAGGGACGCCTGGGTGGCTCAGTCAGTTAAGCGTCTGCCTTCAGTTCAGGTCATGATCCCAGGGTCCTGGGATCGAGACCGGAATCGGGCTCCTTGCTTCTCCCTCTCCCTCTGTCTGCCGCTTTCCCTGCTTGTGTAGTTTGCTCCCTCTCTCTGAGAAATAAATAAATAAAATCTTTAAAAAAAGAAAAGAAAGTATAACCCCCTTCTGGGTACATGGTGTTTGTGCCCTTTGAACACCTGATCAGCTCTTTGGGGCGCCTGGGTGGCTCAGTGGGTTAAAGCCTCTGCCTTCAGCTCAGGTCACGATCTCAGGGTCCTGGGATCGAGCCCCGCATCGGGCTCTCTGCTCAGCGGGGAGCCTGCTTCCCCCTCTCTCTCTGCCTGCCTCTCTGCCCACTTGTGATCTCTCTCCTCTCTGTCAAATAAAGAAAGAAAATCTTAAAAAAAGAAAAAAAAGAACATTCCCAAAGGACAGTGCTGGCTTCATGGTTGTATGACCTGTGCAGTAGTAAAGGGCCCTGAGCTCGAAAGGACCCCATGCTTGGTTTACTGCTCTCGTTCCAATTTTTTTGAACAAGGGGCTCTGCAGTTTCATTTTTTACTGCTTCCTGCAAATGTGTAGCCAGTTCTGAGTAGAGTCCCATCATAACGTCTGCACAGGGAAATTTCAGAATTGGTTCCAAACCAGTGACTATTCTGTGTCTCCCACACGTAACGAGAGTATTTATAGCTATTGTCCTGTCCCCATTCCTCCACTGAAAATTGAGTCTGTGACAGGGAAGATAACTTGTCTTTTGAAGGCACTAGTCTCCTAAACAAAAGGAGCTACCTCCAGACCAGATGAGAATGCCAGACGTTACTCAGAGAACCTGGACGTGGAAGCATCTGTGGCTAAAGCCTTGGGGAAGGGATTCTATTCCTTGTGGGAGGGATAATGTACTTTCTATGTACAAAGGAGAGTGGACATTTTTGGGGACAAGGAAGCTGGGCTGGGGTCGTTATTTCAGTGTCCCCAATACCTGGTTCTTTCTGGCAGGTTTATGCTTCTCTGTCCCCAGGAACCGAGGCAGGGGCATGTGACTTGCTTTGATTAACAGAATTTGGGCACAAGTTATGTGTTGCACTTTTGATCAGAAGCTTCACTATGTACTTCCCCTCAACGTCCCTTCATTCTGCTATTGATCCAGATAGAAGCTGCTCTAACATCCAGGCCCAGGATGTGGACAACAGTGATGCAGACTAGAGTCAGCTGATTCCCAATGAACACATGGTGTTAACAAGAAAAAACCCAGATGTTAAAAGCTACTGATTTTAAAGGTGCTAATTACCACTGCATAATTTGACTATGTTGCTTGACCAGAGGCAAACAACTCTAGAAATTCACCTCCAGTGTACAAGCTGATAATCCTGATCCAGAATATTCACCAAACTTAATTAGATGCCACAGCACACAGGCACACGTGTGCAAATGCACGTGCGCACACACACACATCTGGAACGTAAACGAGGGTATTCTTACATAATGCTCTCCTCATAGGACTCGATGCGTACTAAAATGCTTCATTTGGGAGGCTGGAGACACCTTGTATCTGGAGAACTGTAAAAATATGATTATTCTCATCTGAATGGGATGGGATAATTGTGCTTCAACTCTGTCTGAAACTTTGGGGTAGGGTTTTGGGAAGAGAAGTTTTGGGGTCTGTTTACACCTTTATACTCTACAACTGTGACAGACTGGATACACACACACATACACACAATGAGGAGAGTTTGGAAAAGGAAGATCTTGAAAATAAGCAGGTCTAACATCAGGAACGTTACCTCCTTCTATTTGGGAATACTACAACCAAACAACCCTGGTTATATTTACAAAGATGAGACAAATAGCTGTTTCTCAACATTAACCAGCCTATTTACTATACATTTCTAAGATTATCCGAATGGCACTATGGTTATCTCGCCATACTCTAACAGCTGTCAAGGATTGGCCCATGATGGTGTGAAATACAAACTATCTGTTTTCAGCTGGAAAACTGATTATTGAGGAAGTGTGTGCTTTCACATCACTTATAGGCCCACATGATATTTAGCTGCATAAGAACATGGATAAATAGGGCATTCTTGAGGGAACAGGTGCCATCCAGAAGGGTTTAAAAGAAGCATGAAATTGATCCAAACTTCACATTTTTGGAGCATAAGGATGTGCCATTTTTTTTCCCTACAGGAGTTGATCCATCGGCGGAAATATGCAGAATGAAATATATTTTGAGAAAGGGCTTAAGAATGACACAAAAATTAAGATATTCTACTAAGGGTATACCAGAATAACAAAAATTAAATTTCATCATCTTATTTTTGGAAGTCAAAAATCTAGGTTTAAATTAACAGATTTTCTGTAAGGTCTTGGTCAAGTGATTTAATCTTTCTGGTCTTCAGTTTCCTCTTAAGTCTAACTAGATTATGATGTCTCTCTTACCAGTCTCATTGTGTTTTTATAGAATTCAAATGGCATAGTATTAAAACATTTTCAAGAGATGAGACATAAAATGTCAAATGTGTTATTATTATGAATCCTGATCAAGTGCTCAAACACTTTCTCTTACCTGGATTGAATTCATTCCTGGCACTAAGCATTGAACTCAATGAAATAATGTAAAACATTTGTCCTATAAAGATAAAGAACATGACAGAGACTGCTGGTTCCCTAGATAATATCCTTTTTTTATCTTCTCCCGTCCTAAGAAAAACCCCAGTCCTCACTGTGGTGGTGGTGAAAAGGTACCCAGCTAAAAACCTTGTGCTCCAGCTTCTCCTGCCCATATGTCTTATGGCACCCTCCTTGACATTGAGACAGACTTAGAAGATATTGACTAGTTTGATAGAGACCAACATGGTTGGCCTTTCCCTTCTGTTTTTGCCCTTCACTGCTCCCTCCATCTTCCTACAACATGGACATAGTCTATCTCGTGACAAAAGGATCAAGATAGCAGATGAGGATGGCAGAGCAGAAAGTTGGGAAGTGCCTGGGTCCATGAGAACTGCAGAGTGGCTGCACCAGCTCTATCCTGACTACCTCTGGACTTCATGTAAGTTAGAGAAAAATAATACCAGCCAAATTCAATCCCCAAGTGATATAAGAATTTTGTGCTTATACAACAAACATCTCATAGTTTTAAAATAATATACATATTGCTATACTTTGCTCAGTTGTCATATATATTGATTTTTATATAAAACTCACTAAGAGAGCTTACTGTTAAAGAAATTACACAATATGTTTTGTTGTACAGGGAAGATAATTTTCATGCTTTGTTTCAGATTATACATATTGAGCTACACTTGGAACTGATTTTGCAAGAAGCATAAATAGAACATGTTTCTTTCCAATCTAATATAAAATTCAATGATGCTATCTTTTGGAACAATACTGGTCTGACTTCTGAATTTCAATAAAGACTTTATGTTCTTGGTATAAGAAGTAACTGGAACTACGGTGAGATGAAGTTTTGAGTTCTGAGAACAAGTCGAGTCCATACTTACATACTCAGAATTCCTCCTTTGGGTTCCCGTTACCCTGTGGAATGGCTGCCTGGGGTGGATGAAATCTGTGTAACTTTGTTATAAGGATATCAAGAAAAATTTGGAGTTGAATTAGGAGACTAGTCCCGCAGTGCATAACTAAAGCTAAAGCTACCTGGATGGCCATTCCCATGCACCTGATCATTTCCAGTACTGCTCTCAACTATTAATTGGTACTGATGAAAAGTTCACTGTATTTGGTAGAATCAGTGTTTGGCCTTGGTTGAAAATACCAAAATCATTTATCCAAACTAGATCGATGTAATGGATTACAAATATCAATACTGTTTAGCCACACGGCTAAGAACCAGTTTGATTACTTTATGTAATCAAAAAAAGAAAAGTGTCTAGGTGTACCTGGTGAAGTCTCAGAGGTGAAGTGGGTTTAGCATATAATTATTTCCTTAAAACATAGAGTAACCAAAATTTACCTGGATCAAGGGCTTGTATTTTCATGTAAGCTCCTTAAAATATTTTATTTTATTTTTTTTAGAAATATAAACCAAAAATAATGGAAGTGCCCCCAAATTCAAATACTTCCCTGGAGTACGGAGAAAAGATAAAAACTTTCCCTCTCAACTCATCTCATCTTACTTTTTAAGAGTAACCAAATACTAATATTAACACCGTATGTTAATCCCTCCCAAATATCTATGCCCATAGAAAAACACACACAGACATACACACTTTTTTAAAGAGTATTTTTGTTTCTGTCACAAAAAAACAAGTTTATATATGCTTATTGTTTCGGAATTTTAATTGTTTCACTTAACATTATATTACAGGCATCTTTTCATGTCAATATATACATGTCAATATGTACAAGGTTAACTTAGTCTTTTTCTTTGACCAACTACGGGGGATTGATTGATCGATGGTATCATAATCTATTTAGCCATCCCCCTTTCCATAGAAGAACATTTAAATTACATCCAATATTTTGATGTTACAAATAATGTTTGAAGTAAGTTTTTCTTTCCAGTAAAGACAAATTTGTTTTAGACTAGAACCTTTAGAACCTTTTATAGAGAAAAACCAGAAAACCTGAAGATAGTCGATTGATCGATCACTATAGATAAATGATATAGATTGATTGATCATATATATCTAAATCTAGAGCTAGATCTAGATAGATAGAAAGATGTTTGAATGCATCAGAAAGATTCCAAGGCACTGACTTCCAGGGACCAAGCACCCAAGGTAAGGAAAGACCAGAAGGATTACCCTGACATTTTGTACTTTCTTTTCCCTTCAGAATAATGATGATTCCAAAGGAAGAGTAATTTAAGAGACTACAAAGCTGAGCAGAAAACAGTAGCTGAGAAGCTGAGAAGCTGAGAAGCCAAACAGAGCTTTTGAGAGTTCATAGAACAGGTGGAACCAAAATATTGAGTTCCATGCTGCCAAAAAAAAGAGAATGTGACCGACATCAGAGGATTATGTATTAGAGATTTCTGAAGAGCTACACTTTAAGAGTAATGGTAAACAAGACTGTCTTTCCCAGATACATACACACACACACACACACACACACACACACACACACACACACAATTCAAGCAAAAAAGATGAGAAAGAATGTGGCAGAAGTAATACTTCAAGGTATCAACCAGCCTTCACTCTTATCTAGGGGTTCTGGGAAAGACTACCTCCAAGTTCCTTGATACTGTTGGTAGAACCAGTGTCCTGTCACTCCGTTTCTTACTGATGTCCCCTGGGGATTGCTCTCAGATCTCAGAGGATGCTCTCAAATCCCTTCTAGCTGGTCCCCTCTGCCTTCAGAACCACTGATGGACTATGTCTTTTGCTCTTACCCTTCTCATGTTTGGATTCTCTCTGACTTCTCCTCTGCTGCTCACCCGTAAACATTTTGCTTTCAAAGGGATTATATGATAGGTTAGGCTCACCCAGATACCCATTTGGTTAACTCAAAGTCAACTGATAATTATATATGCAAAATCTATTTTGCCATATAAACATAACATAATTAGGAGAATGAGATCTCATTATATTCAAGCTTCCACTCTCACTCAGTGAGAGAAGATTGTATGAGAGTGAGGATCAGGTTATCTAGGGTCATCTTAGAATTTTGCCTACCACACTGCTTATGAGACAGAAACTTTAATTACATAAATATATAAAAGTTGAAAATAAGGAGGGGAAAATATATCACACAAACACTAACAAGATTACACTTGTGTAACTATACAAATATTAAACAGAAAATGCTTAATTAAAAAGTATTCATTAGCCTCTTTAAATGTCTTTCAATAAAATTTTATAATTTTCTCCAAAAAATAAAAAGTATTCATTAGGGGATTAAGAGGTAGGAATTTCCAGTTTCAAAATGAATTAAGTCATGGGGATGAAAAGTGCGGCATAGGGAATACAGTCAATAAAATTTTAATAACGTTGTATGGTGACAGATGGTAAGTATACATATGATGGTGAGCATTTTGTAATGTATATAATTGTTGAATCACTATGCTGTACATCTGAAACTAACATAATATTGTATGTCAACTATATTTTAAGAAACATATAAATGTAATTAAATTTAGTTTCATACATGTAAAAAAGTATCAATATAAATAAAAAGAGACATTTCATAAGAGCAAAAAATCCATCCACCAAGAAGATATAAAAATGTTAAATAAGTGTACACTAGAAATTTGGCTATAAGATAAAAATAAACAGAAATAAAAGGAGAAAAAAATAAATACACAACTATGGTGGGATATTTTAACACACTTTTCTTTTTTATTATTATTATTATTACATTCAGTTAGCCTTTCTTAATAATTAATAGCACAAGTGTGGGGAAAATCCAGTAAATGTATAGAAAATTTGAGCAACATCATTAACAAAATTGACCATTTGATGTATTGAATATTAAATCCAACAAATACATAACATGCTTCTTTTCAAGTGCATATATAACATTAATCAAAATTGACCATATGCTGGGTCTTAAAGCAAGTTTCAACAAATTTCAAAGGACTAAAACTACCAAAAAAAAGTGATTTATAACCACAGTGAAATTAAGCTAGAAATTGATGATGATGATAATGATGATGGCATTGAATATATGACTTCTTCACATAAAACTCTCATTATTGAAAGAAATTAAAAGATACCTAAATATATGGAAAAATATAAATGTTAGGGATTAGAAGATTCAATATTGTAAAGATATATATTTCCATAAACTAATATGTAGATACCATGTGATCGTAACTAAAAATTCATAGCACTTTTTATGGAAATTGACAAGTTGGTTTTCAAAATTTATATGGAAATGCAAAAGACCAGGTACAGCCAAGACAATCCTTGAAGAACAGAGTTAGAAGACTTAAATCACCACATATCAAGATGTATCATAAAGTTATTTATTCTGACAAAAACTCACCTCATTGGATCTGGATATTATTCACTCCAAATGCCTGGTATCTGTCCTCCTAATGCCTACTTGAATCAACCTAAAGAATTATCCTGTATCTTTCTAGTCAACTATGCCTTTCTGTATTGACATTTATTAAATAAATACATACACACAAACACTATATATAATATATAATGTCAGGCTCTACAAAGTAAAGAGGCAAGGACAGAACAGTGAGTTGTAAAGTAGATTGCTCACGTATGGTCACTCGATTTGTAACAAAGGTGACACGGTAGAACAATGAAATTAGTGAACAATCTTTTTGCTAGATTGTGCTGCACCTATAGGATATTTGAATGTTGGACAGGAAAGGTAAAGGAAAAAAAGCTTGCCCCATCACAGGCCATATACATACAATTCAATTCTACGCTAATTACAGTAAATTTCAAAAGTAAAATAATAAATTTCCGGAAGATAACAGAAAAATATATTCATAAATTTTGGATAAGCAAAGATGTATTAAACAGCACTAAGCACTATGGAAAAGATTGATCAACTGGAACACATTAAAATTAAGAACCCATTAAGAAAGTCAAAAGGCAAAACATCAAGTGGAAGAACATATTTGCAATAAATATAGTTGACAAAGGCCTTACAATAGAATTTATAAAGAACTTCTGCAAATCGACAAGAAGAGAAAAAGCAATCCAATAGGGGGAAAAAAATGAGCAAGTAGATTTATCAGTTATGTCACAAAAGAAGAAATTCAAAAGACCATTTAAAAAAAAAGTACTCAACCATGTTAGTCGTTGTGGAAATGTAATATAAAAATGATCATGAGAGATCACTACCTACTTAAAAAACTACAATTTAGAAAGACCTAATGTCAAGCTTTTGCAGAGTTTGGAGCAGCTGGTGTTCCCATAACTGCTAACGGGGATGTTAAATGGTACAAGCACTATGGAAACCTACTTAAGTTGAACATGTACATGACCCACAACCATGCACTTCTATTCTATGTTTTAAAGAAATGTATATTACATAAGTCAAAAGATACGCACAATAATGGCCATGACAGCATTATCTATAATAGCCAAAAGCCAGAAAAAGCCCAGTTGCCTGTCAGTAGTATAATGGATAAATAAATTTTTCTCCATTCATGCTACGGAATTCTCTACAACTAAAAGTTGAGTGAACTGTTGCTATATGCAGCAGCATCCCACAACACACAATGAAAAAAGTTATCACACCAATCTCAAACACAATGCCGAACGAAAGAAGCCAGATACAGAGGAGTACAGATCGTAGGATTCTCGTATGAATTTCAAAAGTAGGCAAAAGTAATTGATGATATTCGTCACATGTTAAGGGTTATATTTGGAAAGGAGTATAAGGTTGGTGACTGTAAGTTTAGTGGCAAGAGAATGTTTTCTAGAGTGCTGACAGTACTCTATTTTTTTAATCTGTGTGGTGGTTAAATACATGTGTTCATTTTGTAATAATCCAACTAGTTAAACATTTATTAATTGTTGCACTGTTATGTATGCATAGTATACTTCATTAAAATGTTTATTAAGCCTACAAAAGGAATTAAAAATGATGCTTAAAGAGTAATATTTTTACATATATATTGAATATTTTTAGGAGTATTTTTGTACAGTTCCTGGATGAGTAATTGCTGGCCCCAGGGCATGTTACACTCTTGAAAGCTCAACTATTTTTTCCACTGTGTTGAAAATGAATATAATCTACAGAGAAAAGAAGCACATTTTGTTCACCATCTACTATTACATACACCATGTAATCCTCACCCAGCTCGGTGAGGTAGGTAGGTGGCTCGTGTTACATTCGCTGATGAGAAAACTGAGTTACTGAAAAATTAATCACTTTGCTGAAGATCTCATATCTGGTATACGCTAGAGCAGAAGATTAAAACTGGCTCTGTCCAAGTCCAAATCCCATTTCTTTCTCCTTGATCAAAACACACAAGGGGCTATCCTTTCAAAAAAAAATGGAATTAGCACAAGACTATATCATTTCATGAGCAGTGGATTTATACACATAAAATCCCAAGCCCCAGATCCAGGATCTGGATCATCCTTGTAATACCACTCCAAACAGAACACCCTTATATTGTATAAACTGAGACCAACAGAACCACTGGAAAGGTGGAAGAATTATTTAACCTATTCACAAAACTGACAGAGGATAGGTAAACATCTCCAAATAGGTTTGTTAAATCTGGCTCCTAAGGACGTTCAGAGTTGATAACTTTCCAATAATAAAATCACTTACTTCACTGGCCCTGAATTTTATTTCCACCTTAAATGCCTGATATTTGCACCTAATGTTTAAGTAAAATAATTCAGCACAAACACTACTCTTAGTTCCAGGCAGTCCACTTTGCTGCAGCTGGTATGTTTGTATTACTTCACTCAAATAGTTGAATGCCCACCATATGCCAGGCACTGGGCTTAGCAGCAACACAAGTCAGATAAAAGAAAGACCCTGCCTTCAAAAAGCATTTTGATAGAGAAGAGTGGAGATAAGTAACCAGAAAATTACAACCCAGAGTGAGAGCATCAGGAAAGTAGAGTGTGGGATGAAAATACAGTATCCCGTGCAGGACAGAAACGAGTCAGAGAGGTTTAGAAAAGAAATGTGAACGTACCAGGAAGGGTAGGTGAGCAAGGCCAGGCAAAGGCAGTTCAGGAGGGAGCCCAGAAAGCAATTCCTGACAGAAGAAGCAGCATAGGGATGAAGAGGTAGCAGGTGTTCACAAAACTAAACCTAGTTTAGTGGAATTTGAGTGGAAGGAAGGGTGGTGTGTATGTCAAGATATCAAGATAGGTCAACGAGACATATTAAAAATGTCTTCGGGAGTCATTTTAAGAAATTTGGATTCCACGTGAGAACAAGGCAAAGCCATGAAAGAATTCTGAGAAGATCAGATTGGGGTTTTAGAGACATGGGATTGGCTGGTACAATGATGCGGTGGGTACGACATGAAACATGGCAGGAACTAAGAGAGCTAGAGTCAGGGAGATGTGCTCCAAGGCTTTTACAGGTCCCTAGGCAACAGATGAAGGAGGCCTGAACTGGGGAAAAGTCAGCATGATGGGTGAATGTAAGGGACAGGGACATATTAAGAAAGGACAATGGACAGAATTTGGTTTAAGTTTGACAGAAAGAAAAGAGGCAAGCATGACACTCAGCTTTCCGACTTGAGAAACTGGATACGTGAGAGCACTCTCCAGTGACATAGGGACAAAAGGAGAAGCACATCAAGAAGGAAGATGTTAGGCTGCAGTTTGTGTATGTTGAATTTTAGCTGTAGGGGGGCAGCCTGGAAGACATTCCAGTAGGAAACTGAATGCACAGGCCTACAGCTCAGAAGAGAGATCAGGCTGGAAACTGGAATACAGGGGTTATCTACACATAGATGATTATCAAAGCCAAGGTGAGGCAAGGTTACAGAGAGGAGGGTGAGTGTTAAGAGATCAATCAGCACCACTGGTAATGGGGTTTTTAGGGAATAAGATACTCCCTCTTCTATCTTTACCTTTTCTTCTTTCTTTCACATGCTGACATCTGTGTCAGAACAGCCACCAAACAATTTAAAAAGTAAGTAAAGAAATAGAGAAGACCCACTTCGGGGAAAAAAAGCAAGACCCATTTTTGCTGACGCCTAGATCCCACTATCATAATGAATGCTGCCACTAAAGCTTAAGAATCACCTACATTTGCTACCTTAATCTAGCAAAACCAACGAATGAATTCCCGTTTGAATTTAGCCTTCTTCTGGCATCAAACAGAGGAAACTAAATTTGTTATGTCAACCAAGATTGCTCTCTCACAGATTTTGCTATTAAAAGATTTGTCTATTTAACAGTGTCTTATATTTACAGAGTGGTTTACAGTTTTCAAAACACTCTCACACATGTATGATTTGTATCTTACAACCCCATAAGGTCCACCATTACCCCCATTTCATGGACAAGAAAAACAGAGAAGTGGATGCTTACAATTCATTATTTCTTGATATCCATCACCCAGTTTTCTGACCCTGGTTTTCTAAAGTGGAAATTAAATAGCCTGGCTGGGCTGATGCATGTAACCTCCTAAAATCTGCCCCTTTCTTCTTTTTTTTTTTTCCAAACAATGAATCATGGAATATTACATCAAAAAGTACTGTATGGTGACTAATGTAACATAATAAAAAAAATTTTCCCCTTCCTACAATTCTTTGTCTACTTTGGCCCCAGTTCTAATTTTTTTAGGAGAAGGGAGGCAGCAGTTTTGTGATCAAATCCACTCCTGAGGTTGGGTGAGAAGACTTGCATTCCCGTTTCCCTCCCGTGTGGTCCATTTGGCTCTCCGCGGCCTTCCCAGTTATGAAATGAGGATACGGGCACCTCTATCTGGGCCCATGTTGCCATGGAGATGAATAAGATGGTGAACAAGGTGAGCACGGTGCCATCTGCAACCCACCATGCACAGTGGAAGGCAGTGACCTTCACTCTTACGGGTGCATCAGAATCACCTAGGAGCTTTTAAAAAATACCCAAGTATGCATAAATACCCAAGTCCCACTCCAAATATTTAGAATTATAATTTCTGGGAGTGGGTTCAGTATATCTTTCTTTTTAAAAATAGAGTTGAAATCCACTGGTTCAGGTATCACTGACTTTATAATTGCAGTGAGACAGCAGAGCAAGGCCATTGAGTGCAGGCTCGGAACACAGCTGTCCCTGCAACTTCACAGCTCTGCCACTAGTGGGCCGGCCATCTGAGCAAATTGCTTCCCTTCTGTCATCCTTATATGCCTCCGACTGAAAAGGCAAGTTGCAAGTCATCGTACTGGTTAAAAACATACAAGACCTTCACTATAGCATCTTACACAGAAAAGCCTTCAAAACGGTAACTGTTGTTTTATAAATATTAATGTAAGTTTTCCTGTTTCGGGAACTGGATGGATCACTGAAGCCCTGACCGTGTAGAAACTGCTTTCAGTATCACCATCCTGCTTGTCTTTGAGGTCTTTCTTAGTGCCAGCCAAGTTGTTCCTTTCTTAAAATGGAGAATGGGAGCCACAAGGCAACCGCTCCTCACCAGACCCATGACTTTGGCCAGTCCAGACTCTGAAACTTCCCTTCTTTCTGCAAACCATTCCAGGTTCCCAGAAAGTACAAAAAGAGTATGACTAGGAAGCTTAGAAACTGCTAGAGACAGATCTGCTGAAGATCATGAGAAAACTTTGAAAAAATGTGTTCTGAAATGTCCTACAGAGAAAAGGTTTAACTCTTATTTGTTCTTCCCATTCCCACTTTCTCCCTACACTTCCCACCCTCCCTGCCCCTTTAGGGGGTACAGACCAACCAGCTTTCCTCCCATCTGAGATGGAGCCATTGGGTAGGAAGCATTCAGCCATAAGGCTGCCGATCCACTCCTGGAGCTTTCTCATGCCAGCTCCGCACTCATATCCCGCCTGTGAGGTGAGGGGAAGGGTCTTCACTTAAAGAAGAGGAAATTCAACCCTGGAGAATTACAGACACTGAGTCAAGTGAGCACATTTTAAGAAAACTGCTCACCTCAGTGATTCTGGTCAGATGACCAAATGTCTCCTAACTCCTTTCAGATGTGGCCACAAGTTCTATAGTCTTGTTCCTCACTTTTCAAAGTGTGCCCAGATACCACAAGTATCATCATCAGCTAGGAACACGTTAGAAATGCAGAATCTCAGGCCCTATCTCGAACCAACTAAATAAGAATCAGCGTCTTAGTGAGATGCCCCAGTAAGCTGAACAAGCACTAAAGTCTGAGAACTACTGCTGTAGTGGCTCAAGATACAGAGTCGTCAACTCAGGACCCAGACTGACTGTGTTTGTATCCCTGCTATGTCCTTTTCCAGTTGTGGGACCAGGGACAAGTCACCTAATCTATCCAGGCCTCAATTTCCTCACCTGTAAAACAGACATGAGAATAGTATTTATCTCATAGGCTTGTATGTAAAATGCTTGGTCTATAGCAAGAATTCTGGGAAACATCTCTTTTTATCAGTCTTCTGTTACCACCATGCCATTCAAGAGGGCAAGCCATTTTCTGCAGGCCTCTCAGTTCAGAAGTTCTTTGTCTAGGCCATTGACTTCTCTGTCCAGCCAAGTACTTACAGTAGTATCAATTTCACATTAGTTTTATTCCTTCCTCTATAGAACTACGTTCAAGGAAAAGTTCCTGGCAAAGACATCCATCAATCTTTTAGTCTTCTCAAAGGAAAAGAGAACCCCAATTCGACCTAGCAAGAGTGTTCGCATTAGTGCAGTGATTACGCATACAACACTAGGTAATCAACCTGGGAAGTTTATTGCCCACCCGCTTGAGAGTTTAGTGTTATTAGCTAATTAAGGAGAGGATCTGTCCTCTTTTATATATTGCTTTTAATGAATTAGATAATCCCAGCACAGTTACCATGGTATACTATTTATAAAGACCTGCCATTTGGTTGTAATTTTTCAACTGATTAGAGCTTAATTTTTCTTGTAAATTGCCTATAAGTAACAAATATACCATAGCGAGGTGTCCAGGTTTATGGCAAAGTAAAATTTATCTGTTTGGGCTTCTTCGCTTCTGAAGTAAAACACAGCACCTGGGCTTATGCTGCCTTCATATCTGGATGCATCTGAGTAAGATAGACGCAGATGAATTGCATGTAACAGAAACAAGAGCACAGAACTTATAATAAAAGAGAAATAGTGGTTGTTCCTTTAAATATATTATGTTCTCTTGGTGCCTTATTTGTGTCTTTCTGGAATGACAAGACATTTGTATAAAAATAAAGAGGAGACCTTCTACCTGAGCATATTTGAGTGATTTATTTTTCATCCAAAGTCTTTAAATAAACCAGATCATATTATGTTCTTCTCCTCTCTCCCTCTGCCTCTACCACCCTCTGTCTCAAATGTATGTACCTCATTACAACAAACGTCACTCATTTTTAGACTCCAATTTGCCACCATCCCACACAGACCTGCTGTTCCATCTCTCCATGTTAATTCCCATAAATAACTGATATCAAAATGCAGAGTCTTGGAGATACACTTCAGAAAACTTCATGTGTGGAGAAACCAGACACTGCAAGGCTATTCAAGGCCTTGGAAATTGCTACAGATTTGTTCCATCCTTCTCTGAGGCTTCAGCAACACATTAATGGCAGAGGGTTAGCACTGTCCATCATAAAATTGGAGTAATATACAAAGCACAGCAAACGTAGCTTTAAAGAAATCCAGAGCAATTTCCAAGTAACCCATATGTTCATAGACTGCTTATATAGATGCAGTATAATTTATGTACCAAACACATATGTGATTCCTAAGATGTATTTAGGAGTGTATAATGTCTAAATTTTTTAATTGAGATCTTCATCTATTTGTATAGCTGACTCGATGGTGAGTGTCCACACCAGGCACTCACGTCATCCCACCATCTAAAAGAAATGCACCACATTTTAGGATTGTCAAAGTGTTCTGGAAACCTGATACCTAACTTCTAAAACCCATGTGAACCTGGGAGCAATAAGTTTATTTCCCCCCACCCTACCCTTAAGAGGGGACTCTCAGAAAGAATTTTAAGATTCAGTACATAGGGAAAAAACAAGTCTTGGGGAGTGAAATGATCTCTCCAAGGTTAAGGCAGATGTGGGAGCAGCCAGGGTTAGTTGCCCTGCCTACAAAATCCTTACAGCATCGACAGCTATATCCAACAGGTACTGGATTTTCACAGCTATATTTTCAGTGCAACTAAGATTGCAGGATGTTCTTATTACGACAATTTTCTAGAGTTTTTCTGTAATGCAGCTCATGACACCCATGTCTTGGCATCTCCTTTTAGTGAGAGCCTTGGATATTCTAAATGCAATGAATGGTATTTGAGAGACACAAACTTATTTTGAATTATTTTCTTAGAATTCAATAGTTTTTGAGTTATGCTCCTTGGAATTCTGTAGACTTCACAGAAGTGGATCAGAGACTACTAAGAAGAGGAGAAGAAAGGGCTGAGCATTTGGGGCTCCTGCCCCTTGTCCCGTCTACAAACAGATCATTTCCATCTACCTGAGCTTTAAGGAATGAGTTCCTACACAAGACTTCAAGAAAAGGCTTTGCTATAATAATTCTGAAGACTGCTATTCTAATGTATTAATCAAAGGTGGTTAAAGAACTGCAGAATTCTAAGAGAAGCAGGATATGAAATCTGAGTCTGGTGACAAAATTTCTCAGTATATAAATTACTGAAACAACAATTATGTAGGGGAGAGATATTTAACTGGATTTCTGCCAACTGTCTGTTCCAGGGGTTAGCAAGTGATCTCAACTTACACCAGTCATGTCAGTGATCCCCTTCAAAAGAGTCTCGGTTGGAATTATAAATTATATAGTTGCCCTACATAGGAGACATATATAGCACCAGTACATGAATGTATTTCCTCTTTAATAGTCCACTTTAACCTAATAGGCTCAATGTTTAAAAGAAGAAAGAACCAGTAGCATAACATAAAATGCAATTTGGTACAAGGACATTCTGGGTCGTAGTCCAATGATTGCTCATATCATATGTTCATTTAACACTTTCCTATAATAATCTATTAAATAGAATAGATCACTTCACTCTTTCTATGAAGTGCCAGAGAATAAATATTTTAGAGACTGTGAGCTCTTGATCTTTGCCACAGCTATTCAACTCTTAGAAAAGCAGCCACAGAGAACACCTCAACTCTTAGAAAAGCAGCCACAGAGAACACCTAAATGAATAAGTGCGGCAGTCTTCCAATAAAATTTTATTCACATAAACAAGCAATGGGACAGATTAGACGTGTGGACCTGTTGGTCTATGGCTTGTGTGGCCATAGAATATACTGTTGGCCCCTAGAACATACTAGATAGAAATCTTGTTAATATCTCTCCTACATGCAACTTAATCTTCAGTAATTTATCAAGTAAGGATATGAAAAATAACAATACAAACTTACAAAATCCAACAATAAATGAGAGATTATGAACAGTGGTAATAACAAAAAATCCCTCCGTGTAAAGTGTTATCAAGATCTTCCACTGAGTTGTAATTACAATGACTTATTAGCAGTATATTAAAAAGGACCTATTATCCTAGGCATTCCAAATTCATATTATGGCCATTCAAATGAATTACCTGTCCACACATATTTTGTCTTGAGTATGGAAAACCATGACAGTAAATAGTCCAACCAAGACTCTAATCAACCTAATTAAGCAATAACAGCATGGAAACATGCACACTCTTAGTTAAATTAATATTTCTTTCACAAGGAGTCATGAAGAGAATGTGGGTTTACATAAGCATCTGAACCATGAAAAATACATTTATTTATTTCCTGAATAGGAGATAGTCACTGGTACCCTGCCAAATGAAATACTTCCTATGTAATAACTAGATACAAGACATACCCACTCACAAGGAAGCATTATGAGTGCTTCCCAGTGACATGTCATGAGCAGGGTCACACAGATAAACAGAAACCATAGCTATAAAAATAGATGGCCTTCTAAGGACAAAATGTGACAGTAGGCCTCCAATCTTTGAAAGACAGTTACAAAGTTAGTAGTCATGAGTTGAGGGCCAGTCCTCACTAGTCCCTAATGGATTCCCTCTGAAAAAGTCACTTAATTCTCTGAATCTTATTTTTCCTCTATGTAAAGTGAGGGATTGGAATGAGATAACATGACAAATGTCACCCTCCACATCAACACACAACAAAGAAAAAGAAGGCTTGGGTTTAATCCTTGTTCCATGGGCTTGGTAACTATCAACAAGTCAGTTGCCTTCTCAAAATTTACAAAGTAAACCTGATAATAATAATACCTATTCTGTGGGGACATAATAGGTAGCGATAAGCTAGTGTGCATAAAACCTTCAGCTTTATGTGTCTGGCATATAGTAAATATTATTTGCTTTTGATATTTACTAGATAGGAGTTCTAGTAAAGAGGTTGAAAGGAGCCCCCCTTTAAACTCTTAAATCCAACAAAATCTTTAAACCCTGCAAAACCAAACACTGGATATGTAAAACTAGAGCCCAAAGTAACAGTTCCTTAAAATATAGATAGGAAAGAGGGAAGGAAGGGGGAGAGGGAGGGAGTGAAGAAAGAAAGGAAGGAAGGGAGAGAGGGAGGGAGGAAGGAAGGAAGAAAATATGCAATACTCTCCTCTTTGTGGATCTATGAATTAAATTTGACAACTAATATTTAATTAAAACAAAATCTTCCAGACAGTGAAAAAATACAAAAATAATTCATCTACCCTAATAGTGCAGAAACATAGGACCTTGTTAGATGGATGTCTTCTCATTTATCTTAAAGACGATTAGGTTTTCTGAAGAAGAGATTTTTTTTTTTAAATCAAATAAACACTTGAAAAATTGTAAAATAAAGGCAAGAGTCTTCAGATCAAAGAGCTTAATGAACTGCAATTCCCTAATAAAGAGGGTTGTAGCAACCAGAGACAAGAAGAGGAAGGACAAGAAAGAGGGACCAAGAGTGAGAAAAGACAATCTGTGGCTGGTCCATCTGGAAGAGTGGGCTGGATCAACCAGGAGGAACCTCCATAGTCCACATGACAGATGTTGGACTAGATCAAGAGTTGACAAACTTCTCTGTAAAGGGCCAGATAGTAAGTAGTTTAGGCTATATGCACCATATGGCCTTTATCACAAATACTCAACTCTTACATTTTTAGTATCAAAGCAGTCACTGATTGTGCATAAACAATGGGTGTGGCTGCATTCCAATAAAACTTGATTTACAAAAACCAACAATAGCGAAATTTAGCCTACGGGCTATCATTTGTCGGTCCCTGCTTTCTGTTATGCCCTCCTACATCTGAGTTTTTAAACTTTATTAATTTCATAGTCTTTCAGTAATATATTCAGGAAGCGCTTGTGAATGCTATTATTTCTTAAGTGTTTGCCTATCCGAGAATATATTTCACACAAAGATCATAGCTTGGCTAAGCATAGCATTATAAGAAGTTGGATTCTGCCACATTGCTCCACTGTTTCTGGTGATGTGTAAAAAGAATACAGAGCCATTTCTGAGCTTCCTTCTTCTGAACTGCCTCAAGACCATAAGATTTCCCACATTGAATTTTAACTAGCAGGCAATATAGTCACAAATGACTTTTGAAAGTTGTGTCAAAGTTACTGATAAAAGATAGGTAGAATAGCAATCAGTAAAATACTGGAATTTCTTGGGCTGCACAACCCCAAAGGGCATATGACTTTGAGTTGATGGAAAATCAGTGCTTCCCTACATTTTCTTTGATCTCTTAGTTTTTGATAGAGAGGGAATGAGAAGGGAGAAAAAGAGAGACTTTAGATCTTTGTTTCTCTCATATTTTTACATTAGATACATTAGCTTTTTGGACCTGTGAGAATTTGAAAACGAAATCCTCTAGAACACTGTACTGTTTTTTATATGTCAATTCATGAATCAGCCACCTGTTTCAACTATTGAAACATTTCGTGTATCTGGTGCTTTCCCTTTATTGACTGACATAACAGAGAACATTCTGATGGATGACATGACAGAGATAGATTCTGGCCACCACAATAGAAAAGGGAAGTTTTTATATTTTCTATGGTTTATTTTGCCAGATTAGAGTCCAGTTATTCATGACTGGCCAGCAACTTAATCAAGACACAGGGATATACCAAAGAATTTCTTGCTGTGGCAGAATTTTTTTTTTGTTTAATTTTGTGGCAACCTAATGATAACTGGGGCTTTACTTCTGCCTCTATATTATGAGCCCACTACGAAATATTCCCTCCTCATGATAAGCACAGTCTCCCCACCAAACATAACCTGAGATTTAGAACTACAATTACTTATCCTGTGTGTTAATATTCCACTTCCAAATCTTGGTACTCTTTGGAGTGGTGGAGAAACTTAAAACTCTGGATTCACTTTTCTGTTACATGCAAGAGATGACATAAAGTCAACACTTTCCTCAGTCCATCTTAAACACGAAAAAAAAAATGTGCGTATGTCCCTTTCCAATGTTAATTTAAAATCTCATTTAATTAACTTATTTTTTTACTTAGCTTATTTAATAAGAATGACTCAATTTTATAGACACAAAAAAATCATTTATCCTGGATGATTGGGTCCTATGTCATTTATATTAGATGTCCTTCATCACAGAGGGAATAAAGTGATCTATCCTCATGGGAAATGAATTTGCCTTTCTTGCTGGCAATATTTCTGCCAAAACCACCACCTGGGGTCTAAAAGAAAGTCAACTTCAGCCTAAAGATTTCTATCTCATTGCCTCCAACCAAGGAACTCATTTTATGTAAAAGATGTGCCACAAGGGACTTACTCCCACAGAATTCACTGGTCTTCCTCAACACTGCATTATCTAGAAGTAATTGGCCTAACAGGTGAGTGGGTTGACATAACTAAAGGCTATATCAGTAATCTACTGCTGCATAACAAATCACCCCCAAGTTGTGATTAAAACAACAAGTTTATCATTTCCCACAATTCTGCAGCTTGAACGGGCAATTCTTCTACTAGTTTTGCATGGGCTAACTTATTTGGCTTCAGTCAGCTGGATGCTCAGTTATGATTAGACGGCCCAACTTGACACCTTGCCCAAGTCCAACCGGGATGGATGGAAAAGTTGGGATGGCTAGACCCCTCTCTCATCCTAGCTTGCTTCACACGATGGTGGAAGCATTCCAAGACAGCAAGGTATGAAGTACAAGCACTTGTCAAAACTCTGCTTGTATTCATGTGTGCTGAAATTCCATTAACTTAAGCAGTCACATGCTAAACCCATAGCCAGTGTGAGAATAGGGTACCCAATCTACCACACTGAACTTTTTGAGCAAAGGGCCCAGAAACAAGAGGTGTTTCCATGCCAAATTTTATTAGGCATGAATATCAGGTGGTAGATACTTTTAAGTGGCTAAGCACATGCCCCCAAAATAGGATAGGGAAATGGGTGCAGGGTGTAGTGCTGGATTTTGGCTTTGTTTCCCAGTAAAAATTTACCTTTCAAATATGTATTGTATAATGAATTACCTTATTTTTACAGCCATTTGAAGTTGGAATTCTGGTTTTATTAATAGATTTAATAGTGAGAGTTTATGATAAAGCTGTAGTTAATAGTTTTTTGAAGTTCCAGAAATTTTTAAAAATAAGCTTATGAAAAGGATTATTTTGAATGATGCGACTTTCTCCTTTCTGCCCTCATTTTGAAGCCACCTTAAGATGGTTTTGTAAGTTACTCACATTTACTGCATGATAGTGACATATCGCAAGTATTACCTGAAAAGTGATCATGAGATTTATTATGAATTTTTAAAGTGAACCCTTAGAATAAAGTAAAAATTATTGCTACGTGTACTTTTGATAAATGTAATCATTTCTCCTGATAACAATAATTATAGCTATAATTCACCATTTATTACCTGTCACCATTGAGCAAATAGCAAAAAAGGAATTAACCTTTGAACAGAATTAAATGAAAATGAAAGAGCTAAATGTTATAGGAGTGAAAATATTTATACAAATGCTAATTAAGTATTTGGCATTTAAGTTAAATGGCATAAAATAATATTTTTCAGGCAAGGAGGGAAAAATACCATGAAAGCCATACTTAGCAACCTTTATATAGGCTAACCATTTAAGGGCTTGAATTTCTAAAAGATTTTTTAAGGCTGTGGCTATGAATATAGTTCATGTCTCAGTACCTGCATTTATATGTGACTATAGACACAAACTAATTTCACAGTATTGGTTATCAAAGCTACTCAATAATATGGGCAGCCAAAATATTCAAATTAGTACTTCTAAGGTATGTTTGAATAATACTAAAACAACTATGATTCATTTTTTTAAATTGCCAATATGATCCTTTCAAGTAAACAACTCAGTTTAAAATTTTTTTTGTAAAGATACAGATGCAGTGAAAAGAAGGGACATATGTACTCCAATGTTCATAGCAGCAATGGCCTCAAATGCCAAACTGTGGAAAGAGTCAAGATGCCCTTCAACAGATGAATGGATAAAGAAGATATGGTACATGTATACAATGGATTATTAGGCCTCCATTGGAAAGGATGAATACCCAACTTTTGTATCAACATGGACGGGACTGGAAGAGATTATGCTGAGTGAAATAAGTCAAGCAGAGAGAGTCAATTATCATATGGTTTCACTTGCATGTGGAGCATAAGGAAAAACATGGAGGACATTGGGAAAAGGAAGGGAAGGGTGAATTGGGGGAAATCGGAGGGGGAGACGAAACATGACAGACTGTGGACTCTGAGAAACAAACTGAGGGTTTTGGAGGGGAGAGGAGTGGAGGGTTGGGTGAGCCTGGTGGTAGGTATTGAGAAGGACACGTATTGCATGGAGCACTGGGTGTGGTGCACGAACAATGAATCTTGGAACACTGAAAAAATTAAATTAAATTAAAAAAAAATTTTTTGTCAATTATTTCTACTGGCATTCTATAGAAGCAAGTAAACTGAAAATGGTATTCAAATTACTGACTGAAAATACAAACAAAACTTTAAAATCCATTTGTAAACAAAGTAATATTAATTCAACTTCCTAAGCCCTCTTGGTGTAAGTACTTAGTTTCCATATAAATACATGTATCCCATGAAGTTGTAAGCTTTTGGAATAAAGGCTGGGAGTGAATATCAATTGGAGTTAGGCTCAGCTTTGAAGAACAGAGATCCAAAAATACTGGCTTAAATAAAATAGGGTCATTTCTCTGTTGTGACACAGTCCAGGAATAGCCAGTCCAGGACAAATAAGGTGCCTTCTGCATGTCTCTGAACACAATCTGCTTCCAGCCTTTGGTCTCCACTTACCCAGAGCATAGCCTTCATTGTCATAGTACAAGATGGAGATCTAGACATCACTCTACAATCTAAACTGCTGTTTGGAGAACTAAGAGAGGGAGAAAAGGGCAAAGAGAATCCTCAAGCTTTCTTATGAAGAAATTTCTGGAAATGTGTCACCCATCACTTTAATACACTTCACATTAAGCAGAACATTGTCAAATAACTACTTAGCTGCAAAGAAGACTAGGAAACATAATCTTCATTTACATGTGCTCTGCTCAAAATTCTTCTTCCATAGAGAAATGGAGAACAGATATTTGGGGGCAACTAGCTATCTCAGCCAGGTTCTAATCTTACTCTTCATGTTCCCTGCACCCTTCCCAATGCTTAACAAAACAGACTTCCAGTAAACTCTTGTTGAACAAATTAATAAATGGGAGAATGAGTGAATGAAGTGAGAGAATACATATAAATTTCAACATATAAATTCATTTTAAAAGGTTTTAAGAAAATGAATTTCAGTTGGAGTGCTAATTAATATAATCCAAACTTCCAAAAGAACATCATCCTAATCAACTTCTCAGATCCTTCTGAAAAATATGTTGAAAAAAAGTCAACTCTGAAAATTTAAAATGTTAACCCTAAATATTCAGTGTCTACCTATAATTACACAAAGAGAATATAGATATTGAACTCCATGATGAACAGTAAATGAATTAAATGTCATACCCCAGTTACTAAAAACAGTAATTTGAACAATGAATAGACCTATTTTTAGAGCTAAACATCCACCTGGAACTCTGTGGGATGCTCTCAATACATCAACTCATTTAATATTTAAAACTCAGACAATGAGCAAAAGCACTTTAAATATGAGGAACTACAATCTATAAAAGTTAGGCAACTTTCTCATGGTCATAGGAAGTTAAGAAGCAGGCTCCATACTTGGAGCTGGCTGCCTCCCAAGCCTTTCTTCACTATGAGAATGTCATATACAAAACTATGAAATGAGACTGGATTGGCAGCCTAGATCCAGATTATGGATAGCCTTGAATTCAGGCCAGAGAAATTCAGTTTTATTCTGACATAAATTCAAAATTGTTATAAATGTTGGAGAATGTGATACATATGAGGTCTTGGAGATGTTATCCTGAAAATGTTGTACAGGACGCACCTGAAGGAGAAGGAGGAGCAAAGAGGCTGATACAGCACTCAGAATTCTCCAGTAAAGTGATGTCTAGACTAGAATTGAAGCTACAGAATTCAAAACATGGTTACACATATAAATGTATTTCAAAGGAAAAAAACAAAGAGAAATTTGGCGAACAAAGAGCATATCATAGTTCTATCTGACTTTCAGGTTTCAAGTGAGAGCTAAGTGGCTCTCAAACTGGAGCCAGAATCCTCTTTTCCCTCCTTGGATTCCCACACCCCACCTGTCAGTGGGCTCAGCCTCTTCCTAGTTGTTGATCATTTCCACTGTAGAGCAAGAGATACACACACATTTCAGACCAACTTCCAGACCAAGAACATCCCAGTTCCTGGAGCCTACACTACCTCCCTCTTTATGCTATATCATTAATTAACAAAATTTTCGAAGACCAATTATCAGAACATAGCCTTGATCTTGTCAGAAGGAGAAAATGCACTGCAGCTGAAATACCAGTTTCAAACACCATACCAACTGAACACTAATTCCTATTACTAGCACATCCTTGCTAATTACCTTCATTGCTGTAATTCTTTGACCTCAGCTTCTTAAAGTGTCTGTTTCCATCCTTAATGGATGGCTTCACTTCATGTGTTATTGATTACATAGAAAGACTACAGTCCTCACCTTCCCATACCTGTCTCTACATCCACCTTCCCCTTCATCTCTTGTACAATGGAGAAAGCGTTACTTCTCCTAACACAGAAAGAACTTCTACCTGGGCTCTGCCTCCCTTTTTTTCCTCTTGTCTTCTAAAATTCTGAAGTATCAATCATTCCTTTCTTGCTCATGTTTCTATTTCACTCATCTTATACTGCATCATTCCCCAGAGCACAGGAACATATTCCAATGTCACCCTTCATATTTTAAAAATACCCTCCCTGGGGACACCTGGGTGGCTCAGTCAGTTAAGCATCCGACTCTTGGTTTCAGTTCAGGTCATGATCTCAGGGTCCTGAGATTTGAGCCCCGAGTCTGACTCTCCGCTCAGTGGGGAGTTTGCTTGAGATTCTCTCTCTCCATCTCCCTCTCTCTCTGCCCCTTCCTGCCCCCCCCTTCCTTTCAAAACAAACAAACAAACATATCCTACCTTGCTATCACTTCCTCCTCCAGCTACCATTTCAAGTCCCCAGTCTCTTTCATAGTCAAATACCCAGGGAGTTGCTGCACACACCACTTCCATTTCTGTCTCTCCACTCAAGTATGACTTCTGTCTTCATTACACAGACATAACTCCAGGTGCTAGTGATTGCCCTGTTGAAAATCCAATGGACACATTTCTCTCTTTATCTTATATGACATATAATAAGCATTCAAAACAATGGACCCTTTCCTCCTTCTCGAAATGCTCTTTTCTCTTACTTTCTGGAAGAATGCTCACCCAACTGTTTCTTCTACCTCACTTGCTGCTCCTTTTAAGTCTCCTTCGCTCTTGCGTCTTCTCTATTGCATCTCCAAATGTTGGCATTTTTCGAGACTCGCTTCTTGTCCCTCTTTTCTCTTTATGCTTTCTTCTTGAGTAATCCCATTTATCCCAATGGATTTACATTCCAAGCTAGTGCTAATGTTGCTCAATATATATGTACTGCTCTCAACCACATCTTCCTTCAAGAAGCAGTACCGCGTACTGAATAAGTGCCTCATTTTGAAATGTAGTGCCCTTATTTTCTATCTGGTGGATTTGTTCACATTGATTAACTTCTCAGTACCTTACTTTCCCCAGCGATAAAATGGTAATAATAAAAATACCTTCTTCATAATAGAATTGTGAAAATTAAATGGGTTATAACATGTTAAATTATTAGAACCATGACTGGCCCATCGTAAGCTGTCAAAAGAGGCTTGCTATTGTAAGTGAGTAATGAGTTAAAACAGAGAGCTGGGCCCACTTCAAGGGCAGAAATGTCAGACTCTGAGAGAGGGAAGGCTAGACAAGGAAGCTGAGGCAGTCAAAGGCAGAGCAATTGTGTGGCCTTCTGAAAGTCAGGCCAGGAAGGCTGTCACTGGCTCACTTAGAGATTCTGTTGAGAATGGTGATGAAATTCTCCACACTTCCCAGCTGCTGAGAAGGTCTTCTGGCCATCCACATCCTTATCACGGGCCTCGTCCCCTTATGTAACCTGAATATGTCTCTTCCTTGCAATCTGAAAAAACCTAACATTGTCTATAGTGTTGCCATCTGTTAAATTATTTAGTTAGCATACATTCTCAGGAGTATAATTACTGGGTCAATGAGAATAAACGCTTTTATGTTTCTTGACAGAATATTTATGTATATTTTCTATAAGTACTAAACCAATTCACATTGCTTCCAGCAAAGTGTGCGCCTCTGCAATCTTACCCACAATGAATATTAGCAAAGATAAAATATTTAGTGTATGTTTATTGTGCCTTAATATGGTCACTCTTGCGGTGACTGAGTAAAGAGAAGGACTCTGGCTCAGGCCCTAGACTTGTTCTGCCAGGATACTCTATAGGACTTGCAAACCCCTTCATAGGAAAGATTTAGAAAATCAATTTAACTCAAAGTCCCTGAGTTTTAACAGAGTGGATAAATACTCATGAAATAATATAAGAGGTTTTACTTTAGATATAGTTTTCCTAATGGAACTAATTCACTAATACTTTAGTAAAAAAACATGGTCTTGATTTCAGACAGACTCCAACTGAAGACTGATCATTTTCTAGTATTTAGACTTTGAACAATTTTCTAACCTTAAGGGTGAAATAATAATGCTTATGCCTACAGTGTAATGTGATAGTTAAATAAAATAATATATATGCAAGTGTTTGATACATTCTCGCTCACTGGTGATTTCAGGGATTTTCTGCCTTGGTGCACTATCTCTTCTCCAACCCACTGCTAGTCATTTGTTCCTGTGCATATCCTGCCTTTGTCTCTGGGCAGGAGAGAAAATAAGGATCATAAACTTTTTCTTATTTCATTTCGCAAAGCAAAACACTGTCCTAATATTTGCATACTGTGGGTTGTCAGCTATGCAGTTTGTCAGGAAACTTCCTGTGATCCAGTATCTTACGTTAAATGTATTTATTCAACTGAAACAGATTTATAGACCATGAAATATCCATCAATGGTAATTTTTTTCACAGAGAGGAAAATGCAACCATACATATCTTAGGAATAATAGCTCCCAAACAATCTTGGTAAAAATAAGAAAAGGAACTAGAAAATAATTAAATATGTCTCCCTTCCTCACTCCATTCAATAAAACCCAATCTATCTCAAACCACGTTGTATTCAAAAAGTGTTTCCTTCCTTTCCAATGACTAAATGATCTCTTTCCCTTTTGACTATTCCCATTTTTTTATATCTACCATTCATGAAGTTCTGATGAAAACCTAGTCTATGTTGTTTTTCTAATCTATGCTTTATGTCTCCAAATACATTGTCTGGATGACAGGGATCTCTTTATATATTTTGTATCTTCTGCAACAATGAACACAGTGACCCATGCTCATAGTAGACATGTGGGTTTTATTGATCATCGTGACTACAATTCAAAGTTAACATTTCATGAAGACTTCTTACAATTAGAGAAAGTTATTCTTCTAATTACTTATAATAGTTAAACTTTGAAATCCAAACAAAAAGCTCAATATTGAGGAAATAGTTAATTCATGGGTTATGCATATAATATAATATGATTCAGATATTAAAAATTATGCTAATGAAATTTGTAACAAGGTGAGAAAGGTTTCTGAAATATTAAAAATAGACAGGATATCAAAATTTATATTCAATATACACCTCAATCAGTTTCTGAAAGAATACATACAAAGACACTGAGGACTTCTGATTCTGGTTATGTCAGACTAGCTTGTAGCCAACCTTCCCACCAGAAACAATTAAAAATCTGGTTGAAAAAAATCATCTATGTGAGGCATCAGAAAGCCACCAAAGTAGCCAGACTTTGAGGATCCAAAATTCTGGAAAGAATAACACATTAATATGAACCAACATTGTGTGTTTCCTTTTTCCTCGAAATATTTATTATTCTTAAGAATAATAGAACCAAGTAAGTGTTCAAAAAGCTGAGCAAAAAGGGGACAGCTAAGAGGCAGAGAAACAAGTTAGAACTCTTAGCAATTGTGCTGAACTGGGAAGAAAGGAGGGAAGGAGGGAAGGAGGGAAGGAAGGAAGGAAGGAAGGAAGGAAGGAAGGAAGGAAGGGAGGGAGGGAGGGAGGGAGGGAGGAAGGAAGGAAGGAAGAAAGGAAAGAAGGAAGGCAGGCAAGGAAGGAAAGCTTGGGGCCACTATAATAGCCAGCTAGCCCTTAAAGGGCCAAGATCCCAGAAAGAAGAAAGTAAAAAGCAGGGATATAGCCTCTGCCAAGGAATTCAGCTCTGAAAAAGTAGGGATTTGAAATGGCGGCCAGATAAAACAGCATCAAAAAAGGTCACATTGTAAGTATGGAAATAGACAAAATTAGGCTGCTACAATCTTAAAGAAGAAAAATAAAGATACTAGATGAAAAGACTTATAAAGCTACAATAATTAAGAGAATGGAAGATACTTAAAGATAGTTAAAGAAAAATCCAATGTAATAGAATAGAGAATCTTTCTTATGGAAAGGAATGGAATTTTGACCTTTATGTAATAGCATGCACAAAATTCATTTCCATGTAGATTTAAGATCTACACTTAAAGGAAAAACAATAAAGTTTCTACAAGACAACATAGAAGAAAGCCATTTTTATCCTAAGGTAGATGAAAATATCTTATAAAGAACACAAAAGACACTACCCATAAAGGAAAGAAAATGATTAATTGAACTCTTCTTAAAGTCAAGAACTTCTATTTATCAATAGGTACCACTAGGAGATTAAAAGAACAAGAATGGAGAAGATATTTGCCATACATACAACAAACAAAGAATTTTAATCCAGAAAACACAAAGAATTCAGAGAAATCAATGACAGAATGATAGCTAGCACAGTGAGCAAAACCTTGAGAAGGCACTCTACAAAAACAGGATACACAATGGACAAGAGATATATCAAAAAGTGCTAATAGTGGTAGACATGCAAACTAAATGCACAATAAAATACCATCGTATATTCTCCAGAACAGCTAAGATGTAAAACACTGGCATGTACCACATGTTGCCAGGGATGTGGAGCAACCGAAAGTCTTCAACCCTCCTGTGGGACTGTAAATTACTACATGACTTAAAAAACCTGGCTGGAAGCATCTACTAAAGTTAAACATATGCATACTCTCTGACCCAGAAATTCCACCCTTGGGTATACACCCCATAAAGCACACACGCATACAAGAATTAGAAAAAATGTACAAGATGACTTATAACAATATTCTTCACAATAAATAAAAACGATAAAATTTTAAAAGCTTGTCAGCAATAGAATGAATAAATTGTGTTATGTTCCTACAATGGAATACCATACAGCAATGAAAATTATCAAATTACTGCTCTGTGCAGCAATGTGGATGAGCCTCACAAATAGAATGTTGAGTGAAAGATGTTGGACAACACAGGGGACATTTATATAAAGATGGCATTGACATAACATTCAAAAATAGGCAAACGAATCTATTTCTTTGAAAGTCAGGTTCCTGGATGGAGCTTGAGAGTATAATGCTGAGTGAAATAAGTCAGAGAAAGACAAATACCATATGATCTCACTCATACGTGGAATTTAAGAAACAAAATAAATGAGCAAAAGAATAAAAAAGAATGACAAATCAAGAAACAGACTCTTAACTATAGAGAACAAACTGATGGTTACCAGAGGGGAGGTGGGTGGGGGATAGGGAGATAGGGGATATGGATTAAACAGCACACTTATCATAAATAAAATAAAATAAAATGATTAAAAAATATCTTAGAAGTAAAAAATAAGATAAAAAAAATGTCAGGCTAATGGTTACTGTGATAGACAGAATAATGTCCCCTTAAAGATGTTCATGTTCTCATCCTTAGAAAGACAAATGTTACCTTACATATGAAAGAAACTTGCAGACATGATTAAACTAAGGGCTTTGAGCTGGGGAGATTATCCTGGATTATCTGAGTGGGTCCATTATAATCACAAAGGTCCTTATAAGAGCGAAACAGGAAGAGTCAAAGTCAGAAGAAGACATGGCAATGGAACCAAAGGTTGGGGTGATGTGATATTTGAAAATAGAAAAAGAGATCAAAATCCAAGAGACGCAGATGAACTCCAAAAACTAGAAAAAGTAAGGAAATTGTTTTCCCCCGAAGCCTCCAGAAGGCATATAGTTCTGCCAAATTATTGATTTTAGACTTCTGAACTCTAGAAGTGTAAAACACACACCCACAAACACAAAACCATCATTTGAGGACCTTTGAGAAGACGGTGATAGAGACTAAGACAAGGAATACAGTAATTCCTTAATTGTTCAATAATTTTAAATGTACGCATAAGGTGTGCCCTTTTGATTGATTCACTTCTCTTCAATAAAAGGAATTTTTTAAAGATTTTATTAAAGTGATTACACTAAAATGATAACTCTGGTTGACTGTCTCTAGTTTATACTTTCCTACTTCCTCAAAATTATGTGTGATGATCTATTTTCTTGACAAGCTAGTAAAAAGCTTTAAAAAAAAAAAAAAAGCTTTAAAATAAACTCCAATGTGAGATACTTGGTCTCACCGGTGGGGTGGGAGATTTACACAGATAAAAACACGTATCTCATATCCTCGAATCTGGGAGAGTAGGTATAGGTGTAAACGATTTTGATATTTAAAAATTAAATGTGAGAGATACAGAGTGGCAAAGGAACAGGGAAATTATAAAGTTTTAAGTTGAGATATTAGGAGCTATTTCTTGGGAAGTGACATTGATAAAGATGAAAGGATAAGTGCTTACATACAATCCGGTGTATATTTTACACATGCTTATCACTTAACCTTCATCATACCTATGAACTACGTACTGTTATTAGCCCAGATTTGCAAATGAATACACTGAGCATTTAAAGACAAAGCCCCGTTTAAGCTCAAAGTCAGGAAGAAGAAGCCATGTGTAACTGACCCCAGGATCTGAGCTCACATGTCTCTCTGTGTTAACATTCATGCCTGAGGCTACACGAGTTAATAAATGAGAAAGTAAAGGAAGTGTTTTCAAGAGAAAACAGAGCACTACAAATATCAGTGTAACAAACTAATGTTTTGAAATTTTTTTTTTTTCCTTAGTTTTCCTTTGCTTTCTTGTACATAATCCTTCTGGTCAATGAGAGAAACCCATGTGGCCTCAAGAATTAATTTTATAAATAGCAGGAAAGCAAAGAGAAAAAAGAAATCTTCAATATTTGATATGGTTATTTTCATTTAGATGATTTTTTTTGACATCCAAAATAGGCTCATAATGCCCACAGAGAAGAAAAACTGTTTTGAAATTCTAACTTTTTTATTTCAAAAAGATGTTTTGTGGTGGTTTTTTTTTTTTTAAGAAAAGGAAAAGTTTTTTTTTATTTTAATTTTAATTTTAAAAGTTTTTTTTATAATTAAAAGTGAAAAGTCTTAAAGGAGGCAAGGTATGGTGTTTATTACCATGACAATATACACCTGGAGACCAGAAATGTGTGTAGTCACCTGGCTTAAGTGTAAATAAGGAAACCAAGTAGAGTATGACCTTAAGAGAAGTTGAAGAAACCAGTGAGCCTGCCCTTTGGGTGAACACGGTAGAAGGGATGGGGGGGGGGGGGGGGGGAGTAAAAAAATAAATGGACTTATGGTGTAGAGTTAGCCAAGCATTGCAATGATTGTTGCTAGCCAAGGAGCTTCTTCAATCCAGTACAAAGAGCAGCTTATTATTGTTTCCCTTTAACTGAAAGTTCCTTTTGGCTGAATAGCCATGTGGGCAATCCTCATTCCCATTGGAGAGGGGTATCCATCTACAGTTTCCTAGAGGATATCATTGAATCTTCTAGCAAAATGAATGCTCATCCACATCCTGAGATTAACTGAACCACAGTAGAACTTCCCTGCAAGGGAATCCCTCCCACTTTTCAAAGAGTTGAGACCCCCGCCCCCACCAAATAGGGAACAAAACCCTTGCCTTAGAGGAAGTTAGTGGTAGTAAAGGAGAGACTCCTGTGTGGGCTTGGACCTCTACAGTTATATTAAAACAGCATCATTTTAGAAATATTGCTCTGCACAGCTGTTGAGGCTATTAAAAGAAAAAGAAACAAACAGAATTAATTCACTAATCAAAGGACTGGATTTTTGAAAAAGTCAACAAATAAACTTCTAGCAAGGTTAGTAGAAACTAAAGAAAAAAAGCATCAATCCATAATAAGAATGAGAAAGAAAATGTAACCCTAGACACTAACAAGATTTTTTTCAAATTATTAGAATTTGCAATGTCAACTCTTGTTTAAAGAATACTAAAATATCAACAGAATAGATCATTTTCTAGAAAAAATATACCAACACTGAAGTGTTAGAAAAAATTAGAAAGCTGCTAATAATAACCTAATCCTAAATAAAAAGCCAAAATGCTTTCAGAAAATAAGAGTTCTTTACAACTGTACATAGATAATCCTTATGATACTCAGCTTGTTTCGAACATAGAGAAAAATAATCACTTCAAAAATTTTAATTATGAATTATGTTTTTTAAAACAGGCAATTACAGAAATGTTTAAAAAAACATTCTATTGACATTCACACTCAGAAGAGCAGATACCAACATTTAACCATATCTTTGCCAATACCTGGTATTCTTAGACTTTCATAATGTTTCCAGTTTATTTAGTGTGAAATAATATTTTACTCTGACTTCAAATTGCATGTCTCTGATTTTCGCTAAAATTGAGAACTTCTTAATGGTTACTAGCTTCCGGTTTCCTTGTTTATATTTTGCTGCTATAATTCATTTGCTCATATTTTCATTTTTTTTAAGATATTACTCATGATGTCTTTTTAAAAAATATTTACTTATTTATTTTAGAGAGAGCACAACGGGGAGGGGCAGAGAGAGAGGGAGACAGAGTCTTAAGCAGACTCCTCACTGAGCACGGAGCCCAACTCCGGGCTCAGTCTCACAACCCTGAAATCACGACCTGAGCTGAAACCAAGAGTCAGACACTTAGACTGAACCACGCAGGTACCCCGTGATGTATTTCTTTAAACAAAATATCTCAATTGTTTATACTCAAACCTCTTGATCTTTTCCCGTACAAAATGTATTTTCTAGTTTGCTTGTTTGAGAAAATAATTCCTAATCCAAGGTTAAAATTTTTTTCTTCTCATGTATCAGAGTTTTGCTTCTTTATCTTTAGATTTTAAACTACCTGAAATTTATCCTTGTGTATGACATAAGGTAGAAATCTGATTTTATTTTCTCTCTATAAATAACAAATTATCTCTAAATATTTATCCAAGAATTTAAACGTTCCCCAATGATTTCTAGAATTACCTTTTTCATTTATCAACTTTCCCTTATGTCTGGATCCTTTTCTGAGATCCCCTTTTTGTCATAATAATTATGCTGTCCTAACAATTATAACTTTACAATTAGTCAACTCATATGGGGCAAATCTTGCTGTTACTTGTTTACCATCTAAATCTCTAAACTCAGGTCCTTTCATCCTGGAGAATTCCTTTCCCTAATTCCCTTCCTGGAATTCTTTTAGTTTTTCTATGAAAAATTTAGGAATTGATCTTCTAATTCTTTTATCTCATTTGTTATATTTTTAACCTTTTCTTTAATTCTCTTTGCTAAGGCAATTTCTCAATTTTATATTACAAACCTTCTATTACATTCTTCATTTCTAGTACCATAATTTTTAATAGTTAAGAGTGTTTATTTGCTGTGGGAATGTTCCTTTCGTAGTGTCCTGCTCTTGTTTAGGATACTGGGATCATCCCTTATCCCTGACCAACTAAATTTTTTTTCTTTGATGATTTCTTTGGCTTCCAGTTTGCCTTTGTTTTCTGTGACCTCTTCTGTTTTCTATGTATTTGTTTCCTTTGGTCCTTCACATAGGAGGTTTTCCTTAAGAATCTAGACCCACAAAGCCAGTGGGAACTCTGAATGCATGGACAGGATGTGTTGACTAGTGGAAAACAATTCTCGTGTGACACATGGTGAACTGGCTTTTGAATGAAAAAAACTGCAGTAACACTATGTCTGGACATCCTCATTTTTGCTGCAATAAATTCTAAGTTTCCATTTTAAGGCTATTCGTTCCATATCTTCCGGCATCCACTGTCACCACTGAATGTCTCCCCACACATTTCTTAATTAATTTCTTCTGTAGGTGATCTGGGTTTTTTGGGAAGGCGGGGTAGATTTAATGTTTTCTTTTTATCTCTTACATTAACACTTTTCACTTTCAGGTGTTTAGTTGTAGATTTACCCTTATTTATTCTGTGTGTCACTCACAAGGCACTTCCAATAATAGATTGCATGTCTTTCTTCAGTTAGAATCTACATGTTTCTGAGTTCAAATTTCCTAGAGGGAAAAAATGGAACAGGTTCCTAGCCAGCTAGTGAATTGACTCTTGTATCATGTGCCCACCCCAGTCTAGTCAGTTGGAAAAGAAGAGAAAGGATTAAGTATACTTACTAGACTTCCTCTGAAAAGGCCATGAGTGGAAAAATTTCCCAGAAATAGAGGCTAAGGGGGCGCCAAAGCCACAGAAAATATCTAATATATACAAATAAACTAAAAATAATGAATTGAGTTAAGGGTCCTTATTCTGAAACCCACGTAGCCCCTTATGCTTTAGAGCATTCATGAACTCTCTAAAATTACATGCAAAATTGTCTATGCTTGGATTTACATTCATTTTAAAAGTGGCCTATGACCCTCTGAAATATGAAGAACCACCATTTTGGAAATATAGTTATATATATGTCAAGAACTAATTATGTACTACACAGTGGCCAACCAAACATAATAAAAAAATTAAAAAAAAGAAAATTATTTATTAAGCAACATCAGCAATAATAAACAAGTACATAGAATATGAACTATTTTTGTGTATATATGAAATATTTAGTGCCCATTTTTAGATACTGCTAGAAATAGTGGGAACTTTGTAATAAATTCTTTTTACCAATAACTACTTATAGTAAACTTATATATCAGTTGTGTGTCAAAAAGAAATGAATAAAAAAGTAATATGAAGACCAATAATAATAGTAATAATAATATGCCCTTGTAAGATATTGAGTACAGAGCCTTGAGGTCAAGAGCCTGCCATATGTTGGCTTCATAAACTAACTCCATAAATCAGACCAATAAAAATCTTGATAAAAAGACATTGCATCAAATGGAATAATGCATTCCGACTACTATCGTTCTCCCTTAGCTCTAAAATAAGTAATGTACAGCAAACATACATCTACTGAGGAGATAAATTATACCATCTGGATTTTAAAAGGGTTCTTTTAGGCTAGCAGAGCATTGTTAAGATAGAGATGCCTCCCAGGACTCATTTCTATGAGCATAAAAGGGGCATCAGGTGCAAACATCCCCATCCCTTGTGGCTCTGCTCTGGGCAAGCCACAAACAAGCTGTCTCCTCAATGAAATTTATCAATACTTGCTACGCACATGCCTAAGTGAGTAAGAGAGAGAGAAAGATATTGCCATTATGAAGCTATTCTCATTTCTTTTGTGGGCTGGTCAAGAGACTCACTGAATGGAACATAATCTCTCAGATGTACTTTTCTTTCCTTCCAATTGATTTTTCACTAGTACTAACTTCTTTCTTTCTATGATTAAGACATGAAAAATGGGCTGCTACCAAGAACTCTTAATAGCACAAATTAACCTCGTCTTTGTTAATTTACTTGATGAAACTTCTCTTCATTAAGGTGATTCTTATACCTGAGCTTTGAGATTTATCACACTGTAATGGCGTACTAAACTCGTCAGCTTTGATCTTTCCCACCCACTCACGTGCCATCCCACTCTCTACCTAAAACACTTCATTCTTTAAGATGTAGGAAAGCATCACCTTCTTTGTATAGTTGTCTCCACTTCTTCAAAACATTACTTCTGCCAATGGCCTCCCATATTTTAGTGTGTATTATATTTTATTTGTAGATTAGTTTTTAATATGTATATATTATATTTTAATATGCAACCCCAGGAACTAAACCTCAAAATGCTAACCCCATATCTCAATTCTCTTTGTTTTTTTAAGGTAGAGTATCTATAATGAATTTATTTATTTATTTATTTTTTAAAGATTTTATTTATTTATTTGACAGAGAGGAGAGAGATCACAAGTGGGCAGAGAGGCAGGCAGAGAGAGAGGGGGAAGGAGGCTCCCTGCTGAGCAGAGAGCCTGATGCAGGGCCTCGATCCCAGGACCCTGAGATCATGACCTGAGCCGAAGGCAGAGGCTTTAACCCACTGAGCCACCCAGGCACCCCTCTATAATGAATTTAACTAGTAGTCATAGTCTAGGAGGCATTCTCCCTAAAGCAGTAAGAATTAGTTCACCTCATTGGGCAGTATTCCTGAGGAACTACAAGGTGAAGAGATGGCATCCATATTCTCCCTTAGGGACACCTCATTCTATACCTACCCAGTGGTGAAGGGGACAAATGTCCTTATCCCAATCCATTATTAAATTTCCTTTCAATTTTCTCATTTCATTTATTTTCTATGTATTTGCTTTGACTTTTCTTTCTTGTTTACTTTATTCTCATTCTTTTCTATCTTTCTCATAACTATACTTCTGAGGAAGAAAAGAAGAATGCTTTGTAATGCGGGTAGGAAGAGTCAGATCCTGAAGCACATAACTTACATTTCTTTTCCTCATAATCTCATAAACCTTCTTCAAAATTATTATAAATTTCATCTTCAAAAGTGTCATTCAGAAATAGGGAGAAAACTTTTGAAGACAAGAATAATATGTAGTTTGGCTTCAAATTCGTCTCTGTTGCAAAAAAGTGAGGAAAATGATCATTTCATATTTATTAGGAGAAAAAAGAAGCACACCAGTTCAGTGATATGGTTCTTTAAAGATTTTCCTTTTCTAGTGATAAATTATTAAATTCATTTCTCCTATAGGTATTATAAGGAGAGTACTAGTCTTTATAATGCTTGAGGTTCACCTCTTCTCAAGCGCTCACCCTCCAAATCAGGGAGGGGATTTCGCTGTGTGCTAAACAGAATTCTGGGATGGCCCCCACGGTTGCTTCCCACTCGTGTATGCACCTTGCAAAACTCCCTTCCTTTGAATGTAAGCATGACCTGGGACTATGATGGAATAACACTCCCATGATTAGGTTATAATAGATGACAAGGATAATGGAAAAAGTCACTCCCATAAATAAGATACATTATGTAAGATTCCATCTTTTGGAACTAAAGAGAGACACCCTCACTAGTTTTGACTAAATGAGTTGCCGTGCTTTGAAAGAGCCATGTGCCTAGAGCCTGAGAACATTGTCTAGAGCTGAGAACAAGCCCTGGTTGCCAGCCAGCAAGAAACAGGGACTTTAATCTTTCTACCACAACATTCTCTAGCCAAATAAGTTTGAGAAATGCTACCTTAAAGTAAGTTAAAGTCTTCAAGGCTTTTCAGAGCCCTTGTTATACCAATTTGCATTGGAATTTTTACAAAAGGAGCTAGAGTATATAGCATTTCTCAAACATACGTGTCCATAAACATGAGCTGAGACTAAAATCATAACAGAGTCCAAGACCAAGAGTAGAAAAGTGGTTGCCAGGGGCTGTGGGTGGGAGAATAAAGAGAAGTTGGTGACAGAGTATAAGCTTTCAGTTATAAGGTCTGAGGATCTAACGTATAACATGGTGATTATGTAACTGAAATTTGCTTGATAACACTGTATTATATAATTGATAACACTGTATTATATAATTGACATTTGCTAAGAAAGGAGAATGGAAATGGTTTCACCAAAAGAAAAAGAAAAAAAAAAAAGTACATATGTGAGGTAATGGATTTGTTAATTAACTCTATAATGGATTACTTTCACAATATATGCATATATCAAGTCATCATGTTGTACACTTTAAATAGCTTATAATTCTGTCAATTACACCTCAATGAAACTGAAAAAATAGCAGTTTCCAAAAAAAAGGTGAAAAATCATTTTAAATCATATGCCAACTACTATCTGTAGAAATCACATGCTAGCCATATAATATTTGCAGATTTTTTATGGTTTGTTTTTTTTCCTGTGTTTAGCTTCTAATATCAGCCAGGTGGTGTTTAACCTAAGGTATATTTGAACCTATGTAATGACTGAGGTCCATTGAGTAAAATCTGAGATCCGAGCCTTTTCTTAATTCCAAACATCACACCCTCTAGTCCTAAAGGTCATTAATAAATGATTCAGAACTGTAATAGCCATTTCTATGAAACTGTTTTCTAGTTTTTCTTGGAGTCATAGAAGTCTTTTCCAATCACCCTATCTAAATTAATTTCCTTGTCCCAGTTTTGCTTTATGTCTTCCCCAAGATGACTTTATTCATAGCATTGATTCATTCATCATGATTTGTAATTTTACTTCTTTCTTTACTTGTTGTTTAATATCAATTTCTTCCACCATGCTTTATGTTCATGAGGGCATTGGAAGAGGTATGTTTTGTTAGCTATCGAATCTTCATGGTCTAACATACCTCCAGGCATAAAATATTTGATAAATATTTGCTAAGGGGCACCAGGTGTCTCAGTCAGTTAAGCATCTGCTTTCAACTCAGGTCACAACCCTGGGATCCTGGGATCAAGCCCCACATCAGGCTCCCTGCTCAGTGGGGAATCTACTTCTCCCTCTCCCTTTGACCTACCTGCCTGCTCATGCTCTCGCTCGCACTCTCTCTCAAATGAATAAATAAAAAATCTTTAAAAAAAGTTTGCTGAGGATTTTGATTGATTAAATAATGGTTAGAAAAATACTGAGAATTAATTGTAAATTTCATCCTAATCTAATCAAAGATATCTAAAAGCATGAATGAGAATTATTATGGAACCTAAAGCAGAGTATGTTCAGTTGTCACCAAAGGACTACTCTCTTGCTATAAACTATGACTAGAAACTCCGGATTAAAAATACCTAAAAGTACACACACACACACACACACACACACACACACCAAAATACATAGCCTAGCTGGAAACAAATACAGGTAGATTTCTGGGCTCCTGAAATGAAATTTAAGCTTAAGGATAAGCTGAAGGTGTGCCATCTCACAATGATTCAGTTATAGACTTGGACCTTGAAGGTGAAGGACTAGAGCTCTGCCATCGTTGTAGGCGGGAGACTTGACAGAGACCTACATGAAGCAGAACAAACACCCTTAATTAAGGGCTGCACTCAAGTTCCCACTCACTCACTTTAAACAAGACAACTTTCTTTATCCCTGGAAAGCAGCAGAAATGGTAGCCATCTCACTAGGGCTCCTTGGGTGGGAAAAGAAGTCCCGTCCAATAAATGAAAACCCCAGGCCCTCACCATCTGTAGATATGGGTCCAAATTTATAATGTCAGCATGGTATAAAAACTGCAAGCTAAGAATACTGACATAAAAACAATTCCAGGATTACTGACATTCATAGGTTCCCACTGAATGCAAATGTAGAGTTGCTCTGTAGGGTTACTTTCACGAGGGACAGTTCCTTGACTCCAGACGACTCTCTCTGCAGCCTCTTGGAAGAAGTGGAAGAACTTTGTTGAGAGTAGACTCTTGGAGGGCAAGAGTGGAAGTGGTAGAGTTAGGGAGCTACAGCAATAATCGAGAAAAAATATGGTATATTATATTTAATATATAGCTACAATTGGGGGTCTATGTTGGCAATGATCAGAAATGGTGGAATTCAGTACATGTTACAAAGTTTGATCAAATAGGATTTGCTGATAGATAAGATGTGATATATGAAAGAAAGAGAGGAGTCTGTAATATAAAAAAAACGTTGTTTCTAGGAAGCAACAACTACCTTAAAACTGACTGGACCCAAAACTAAACACCCAGCTGTATAAAACAAACATTGAGAGAACAACTAGGAGAAATGAACAAACCTACAAATAGTAACTTCAACACATCTTTCTTAGAAACTGATAGAATTAGCAGGACCAAGTTATTAAAGCCAATAAGATATGAAATTACAATAAATAAGTCTGACTTAATAGGCCTATGTTGAATTCCACATCTAATAGCTAAACAAAGCATTTTTTTTCAAGCAATCATAGAACGTGAACAAAAATGACTTACCTTAAGGAAAGTCTCAATAACTCAAATTTTCAGATTGTGGTACAATTAATTTTGAAATCAGTCACAAAGAGACGGTTAAAATGGAAATGTCTTTATATATTTGCTTTGTTTACCTAATCTGTAGAATTTTTTAAAATACTAATTTCATTGTTGCCAACTGATGCTTCACTGTGGATTTTAGGCAACAAATTTTGTATGTCACTTTTATTGTTATCCCTCTAAGAGACCTCAAATAAAAGATTGCTGCTAGTGCCAGTTCTATCAAAAAAATTTAATTTAATTAAAAAAAAACTCAATGATACTTTCTAAGTATATATCTATATATACTTATATATACATGATATATATATAAATATATTTTAGAATTTCAGATACAAGTACTTGGTCCTCTTCTTTGCCGATGTTTTAACTCTGTTGTCTCCAATAAATTCTAAATTTATCCATCACCACACATCCTTTCGGCCTCAAAAATTTTCATATAGCTCTTAACACAACATAAAATGGAGCCATTTCTTGCTCTGAGAAATTCTAGACAGAGTGGATTGTTTATACCCAGGACTTGGGGAGGGAGAGACCTTTTTGACATTACTTTAAAAAAATGTGAGATTGCTTTTTTGGAATTTATTTTGATGGTTGGGACTTCATTCTTCAAAGCTCCACAAAGTAACACCGAGGACACAAGAATCTTAGGTGCGGAGATGTTAGGATCCTATCATGGGGACAGTTGGCTCTATGCTATTGAGCTTTCTGACCACTGATGCCTCATAGGCATCACAGCTGACCTCTGTTATCCTCATTGTAACTTTTGCCTCATTTAAAAAAATCTTACAGAGAAATTGTTTGTATCTTCACTATACCTAAAGAATTTTTCCCTCTTTTCACTGTACTCATTTTTTGTCTGGAACAGTCCATAAGAGACCAGTTAAGAGTAACCTTTTTAACAGCAAATAGACATTCTGCATAGAATGGGAAAAATAATTCTCACAGGTAATAACCCCTTACCCGGAAACAAAAGATAAGAGCAGGAGATTGAAAACTCATCTTTTTAGAGACTTTTAAGTCTCGATCTTAAAGTTTCAAAACATTTCTAATCATAATTAGTAGGTGTAGGGAAAATGGGGGGGAACTAAATTTACAGTAGTTTTTAACAATAATACAATTATCTATGCTGAGTAATTTCTAAACTACTAAAGCTGCTTAAAACATTCTTCAGAAAATGACACATTTATAGAAACTAAATGACTAAGACATTTCTATTTTAGAAAATCATTACTGAAGTCACAACAACTCCAGTTCAAATTTTAACAATCATGGAAATGGCAATAGATCTGAAATGGAAGGTTTCTAGGGTAATACTTCTTTGTTGTTGTTTTGTCTCATTTACATTTTCAGAAGGGCTGTATGGATGAAATGGGTTGAAACCCAATATTCTCTCTGATTTAAATTTGGAAACTTGTCTGAATTATGATGGAAATGACAGACGTGGGTGACATAAAATTTTAAAATAACTTTTAAAAAGCTAAAATTCAACAATTCCAGTTATCTAAAATCCTTAATATTTAATTTGAGTAATTTCTTTACCCACTCTATCTTTTAAGGTCCAGAAAGAAAAAAATTGGTATACTTAACAGCACTAATGAAAGATAATATAATGAAAGGGAACTTCTGGAAGTGTGGGCAAGTTATCCATTAAGGGACTCCTAGAGGATGGTGAGGCACCACCCAGGGTGTAGCAACAGAAGAAGGGTTACTGTCACCTTACCAGGCCTGAAGAGGAATGAATGGTGTTATCAGAGATGAGTGACAGCCATGGCTATGATTGAAAGCTGGCCCCAGGGACCTGCTATCTAAGAGCACTGAGTGTCAAATAGATGTTTGTGGATCAGCATCACCATTTCTTGAGACTTTATTAGAAATTCAAATGCTTGTACTCCATTACATATCTACTAAGTCAGAAGTTCTTGGGGTAGGACCCAGAAATCCACATCTTAACAAACCCTGTAATGATTCTAATGCACGCTCAAGTTTGAAAAATACAATCTAAGAAGAAGAACACAGCCACAGCTGGAACCACGGTGAAGCAGGAAGGAAGAACAATAATACCTTGAGATTTTTCTCTTCTGGGGATCCAATCATTTGCTACTGTCTCTCATTGACCAAACTAACTGAAAGCCATAAGCAAGAGAGCCCAGATGATGTATTTTCTAGATGTCAGCTTCCCAAGGCACATAGTAGGGCAAAGAAAGGCAGAGAATGGAAGGAGGTGGGGAGATGCAACTAGAAAATAATCTGTAGACCCGCCATTCAATAAAACTTGCTTTTTAAAAAAATTATTTGAGAGAAAGAGAGAGAGCATGCACGTGCACACTTACAAGTGGGGGTATGCAAGGGGAGATACTCTTCAAACAGACTTCCCCGCTGAGCACAGAGCCCCACACTGACTGATTGCTGACCCATAAGATCACAACGTGGGCCAAAACCAAGAGTCCAATGCTTAACCGACTGAGCTACCCAGGCACCCCAACAGAAGGTTGCTTTTTAAATTACATTTTTGTTACATGCCAAGATTAAAGTTTACATTAGCAGTCTAAGCTAGTTAGATTCTGAGTAGGTGAATAAAATTATCAAAAGTATATTTACTATGCTTTTGCACATATATACATCATTACAACAAATCTCAATTGCTGAGAATCTAGTACATTATCTATACCAAAAGCTTTATTTATCATTACTACAACTCAGTTAATAATTTCATAAATGCTTTAAGGTTTCTCATTTTAAAGATAAAGAAACTAAGACTTAGATTAAATAACTAGCCTAAGTCTCTCAGCTATCAAGTGACATATCTGAGATTCAAATCTAGATTTTTTTTAATGCCAAAGTCCTTAAAACAATCCTTAAAACAGGCAAAAACAGTCAAGTTATATTATGCCTAATCCATAGATGGATTGGGCTCAAGGACGAAACTGGCTTTTTTCCATACAGAGGGAGAGTGTCTCCTAATTTTTCCCAGTAGAGTCCCAATTTATGTATGTTGTGCTGGAACAGATAATAAGATCCAGGTTTTGATAATAAGCTGTAAGGTCACTCTCTTCCTACGGTAGATAGATATGGTTCTCTTAAAAATGAAATCCCGGGGTGCCTGGGTGGCTCATTCAGTTAAGCATCCAGCTGGTGATAACTGGCTCAGGTCGTGATTTCATTGGTCCTGAGATGGAGCCCTGCCCAGGGCTCTATGCTCAGCTGAGAGTCTGCTGGAGATTCTCTCCCCCTACCCCTCCCCCTGCTCATGTGTGCACTCTCCCTCTCTCTCTTTATCTCTAAAATAAATAATTTTTTTAAAAAAGTGGAATCCTTAATGTGTAAGGAAATACCAGTTGGATCCCTAGGTGTAAAGGCACTCCTCATTGCACAAGTCAATTCTAATAGGAAACGCAAATGAGACTCGAGTCTCAGAAGGCATTGACTTCTTGAGAAATGATGTAGAGGGAGGAATTCCCCATGTTCCAGACCCGAGACCACATTTTTGTAAGGTTATAGAATTTAAGATGGCATTTGCTAAAAAATTTTAAAACTAAAAAACTCTGTTGTCATCATTACTTAGGAGAGAACATTTATTACCATCCCCTGGTGCCGGCAATCCATGTGGATGGTATGCAGCATATATAATTAAAAGTCTCTCTGCTCAGAGGTGCTTCGTGATTAATGCCTCAGGTAGGCATTTTGATTCTTGTACTAATAGAAGCTGACTGGCTCTGAAATGCCGGTGTTGTTCAGGTATCTCAGGAGTAATAAAAGGTTGCTCTTGGCTTATTGCACAATTCCTTGAGTCATTAATTATAGCTGCCCAAAGTGGAAAGTTTATAATTAAACATATAATTTACTCTTCTACTTTTGGATGAAGTAAATTAAGGCAATTAGATTTCTTTTGATTAAGCATATGGAGCCATTTACAAAATGCACAGGTGTGTACAAGCAGAAGGTGGGCTACAAAAACATCTATGTTTCAAGTGTGTTTTGTCATTTTGTTGTCACTCCTTGGCTTAAGTAATTATGTTAATCCATTTGAAGTGGATTTCTTTAGTTTTCCTGATTTGCTGCTGCTTTGTTTATTCCTTTGCATCCTTAGGTGCTTAAATAGCAGCAAGTAATGATCAGGTGTGAGAACCAGCTCATCAGAAAGATCGTTTTGGGAAGGAATATCAACACGATCTTATTTTGGTGAACACTTCCATGCCATCCAACCCCCGCATATGTCCCACAATGCACGTGACATTTTAAAAACTTTAGTTGGAAAACAATTATGCATTTTTCTCATTTTAGTGCATCAATATTCTGATTTGCAATCTTTCAAGAAAATTATATCTATCTTCCCTACTGTTTGTGGTATGTAATGTATTATAGTTGAAAGTCAGAAATACTTCCTTTTTTCCTTTAGCATTTCTCTTTCTGGGAACGAATGTCTCCTTTTCTCACTAGGGAAGTGGTTTTCATGTTGACGACAGCTATCCCCTGAGACCAGAACAGAATTATGAAAAAGGTTCTCTACAAATCCGTAAATAGTCCAACCATGGTTTGTAAAATTAGCAGCATTACCTTCTACATGATTATGCCACTATTTTCCAAACATATGTATGTTATCAATTATATAATTTATATTACATATTTATCATATAATTACATAAATTATATATATTTATGTATTATAAATAATAAACATCCCTTTAAAAAACTGAATTACAGTGACCTTTTTCCTTACTATTTATATATAGTCCACATATTTTTAAATATTTCAATTGTCAAAGTGAGTGTAAGAAACACCTCCTTTCTCGATGAGGCTCACCTTTAGCAATTTTTCTCTCATCATGTGGCTCAAGCAGATCTAGCCCATCACTACAAGCATTACATAAGAGGATAATTCCTTGTGGAAGACTGAGATGATGCCCCACAATCTCTGTCTTGGAATTCATGCCATTACTTGAGTGTGAACAAGACCTGTGACCCATTTTTAACCAATGGTTAAACCAATGGATTTAACCAATCACCAAAAGTGATAGGATGTCACTCACATGATTACATTACATAAGTGTGTCACATCTGTCCTTTAAGATTATGTCCCTTGATGTCTTTGAAGAAGCAAGTGACCATGTTGGGAGGCCCATACAGCAAAAAAACTAAGAGTAGCCTCCAAGTGATAGCAGGACTCAGTCCTACCACTACAAGGAATTAAAATATGCTAGAACCACATGAGCTTGAAGGTAGGTCCTTCCCTAGGTGAACCTTGAGGTGAGACCCAACACTGGCCAACCCCTCGCTTGCAGGCTTATGAGACCCTAAGCAGAGGACTAAGTTAAGCTACGCCCAGATTCCTGGCCCTCAAAGATAGTGAGATAATGTATATTATTTTAAGTCACCACATTTGTGGTAATGTTGTTACACAGCCAGAGAAAACTGATACCTGATATACTAGGTGAGCCAACAAAAGAAAGTAATCACTTTTGGAGAAGTAGCAACCTTCCCACCAACCAATCCAGCCAAATCAGAGAATAGCGGATTACGCGCTTTAGTTCAGAGTGATAGGTATTATCTTTAATAGGTATTAAAGATAAATTCCTAAACTTGTTGGAGCTTGCAGTTTGGGTCTTCATCCCACTCCACTCAAATTCTTCTTGATTTTGATTCAAAGTCACCTATTTGATAAAAGCATCTTGAGCAACTGGAATTACTTGTCCAAAAGACTCTGGGACATCATCAAACAGATCCTGACTCAAAAGGCAAGATAGAGATTGCAGAAAGCCCTAATAAGTCCCACCTTTTTGTGGAACTAGAACAATATAAGCTCATCAGTGTTGTTCCAGTGAGGACTTCTGCAGAGGCAGCATGAGCTGTTCCAGAAGACGAATCTCCCCTGTGGATCCTGTGATACATGACCCAAACATATTCTTAGCTTGGAATCTCCTCTGGGAATGCAAAAATGAAGGGGGCCTTGACAAATCACAAGAGTAAGAATGTGTAGGGAAGACAGTGTACTAACCCTTGTGGTATGTACCACACTTACAAAAGAAACAGTCATATGAATAAGATCTCAGATGGGTATATTTTGTCACTGACAAAACACAAATTCCTGACTTCCAGTTTCAGCTCTGACACTTGAAAAGCCTGAAGATCATCACTCTTATCTTTGCAACAAGAAAAAGATGAAGAAATGAAAACTCAAAGACTTCTCTCAAGCTATCAGAGAGCTGAGGTTGTGGGGTAAGTCACCATCCTGTAATCTGTAGCAACACAAAAATACAGAGTCACAGCAAAGATCTGCTTATCTGAAGTGGATGTTACTGGAGCCCTAAACTGGGAGCAACACTTAAATGGTAAATTTGACAAATTGCTAGAGGCCAAGTGTGAACCAGCATAGTCAATAGAATTCCTGAGGGCCAAAATTATGTGCATTTTACCTCAAGGATTGCTTCTGTGTTGTCACACTGAAGAGCTAGGGAAGCTTCCTTCCAGGCTTAGACAGAAAACGGGCAAAAGTTACCACTGAGAAATATTATGCCAAGAGGGTTCCTCATAAGAGCACCTACCTCCAAAGGAAAAAGACTTTACCAGAGAGTTATCTAACCCAGAGGAAGAGTACTTACCTTACTCCCACTTCCTCTAGCTTTTCTGTCTCACCGAAAGGAAGGGGAAACAAGCTGAGAAACACTTGAGAAATTCACAGCACCAAAACATAGGCCCACTAAAAGTAAAGCTCACAGTTCAGGGAAATAGGCCCATTGAAAGACTGAGAATTAATCATAAGATTGTAGAATACTTCCTCCATCCCCTACTTTAACACCACACCAACAGGTTCCAGTATGATAACAGTGGATTATAACTGAAAAAGGTACAAATAAAAACTCTATCTACAGCGGTGTTCTGAGGGAAGCCAGATGCAACAGAGAGGACAAAGATAAGGGCACTGGAGTAATTTGAAGTCTCTGACACCTACAACCATAGGCAAACAAACACAGCCTAACTTCTAGCCAGGTTGATGTAAAAACTTCACACTACCAGTCTTTTACCTCAGTTCTTATTATATAGGAATACATAACGTGCAGCTTTTAAAAAAATTAAAAGGCAAGCGAAACAAACAAAAAAAACATCGTCTTAAAAGACAAAGTGAGCACTACAATCAGAATCACTCAGATACAGCCCATACTTCGGAATTTTCAGACAGGGAATTTAAAACAAGTATGATTGGGCGCCTGGGTGGCTCAGTGGGTTAAAGCCTCTGCCTTCAGCTCAGGTCATGATCTTGGGGTCCTGGGATCGAGTCCCACATCAGGCTCTCTGCAGGGAGCCTGCTTCCCCCTCTCTCTCTGCCTGCCTCTCTGCCTACTTGTGATCTCTCTCTCTCTGTCAAATAAATAAATAAAATCTTTAAAAAAAAAACAAGTATGATTAATAAGTTACAGGTTCTAGTAAGAAAATGTAGACAATAGGCAAGAACAGAGGAGTAATGTAAGCAGAGAGAGGGAAATACTAAGAGACAATGAAAAGGAACACTAAAACTCAGAAACACTGTCACAGAAATGAAGAATGCCTCTGATAGGCCCTTGTCCTTGGACATGGCCAAGGAATGAACTCCTGAACTTAAAGTTATGTCTATGGAAACTCCCAAAACTGAAATACGAAGAGAAAAAAAGAATAAGAAAACCAGAAAAGTGTAACATAGGGAACAAGAGAATATCAGAAGAAGAAGGAAGAGAGAATGGAAAAGATGAAATATTTGAAATAATAATGGCAGAGAATTCAACTAAAATAATGACAGCAAACAACAGATCCAGAATGCTCAGAGAACATTAGGCCTGCAAAATGCCAGGGGGAAAAAAAAAAATCACACCTAGGCAGATTATATTCAAACTGCAGAAGATCAGAGAAAAAGGAACTAAAAGGGGAAATCTTGAAAGAAGAGAGAGAGGAAAAAGACCTTGTCTGCAGAAGAAGAAAGAAAAATGACATCACACTTCTTGTCAGAAACATGCAAACGAGAAAAGAATATGAAATATCTAGGGAGTTGAAAGAACAAAATCACCAATCTAGATTTCTATATTCAGTGAAAAAAATCACTCAAAAGTGAAAGGAAATAAAGACTTTGCAGACAGAACGACAGGTAAGAAATTTATTTTCTGCACTGCCAAAAAAAAAAAGTCTCTTATTTTTTTCTAGCTTTGTTGAGATTTAATTGACATATAACATTAAGTAAGTTTAGAGTGTACAGTGTGATGATTTGATACACTTATATATTACAAAATGATTACCACAGTAAGGTTAGTTAACACCTTCCATCAGGTCATATAATTACCATTTCTTTTTTATGATGAGAACATTTAAGATCTACTCTCTTAGCAAAGTATACTTGCAAGAATGTAACACTATTATCACCATGCTGTACAGGAAATGTCCAGAATTTATCCATTTTTTACTGAAAGATTATACCTTTAGACTAACATCTCCCATTCCTTCCCCCTCCCACCCTCGTGCCCCCGCCTCCTGATCCCTGGCAACTACTTTTCTACTTCCTGTTTCTAAGAGTTCAGCTTTTGCAGATTCCATATATAAGTGATATCATTTAACATTTGTCTTTCTCAAAAAAAAAAAAAAAAACATTTGTCTTTCTCTGTGTAGCTTATTTCACTTATCATAATGCCGTCCAGATTCATCCATGTTGTGCAAATGAAGCATATCCTTCTTTCTCATGACTGAGAAATACTGCATCATATATATACTTGAATGATTTTATATATTATATATAATTAATTATGTATACACATTATATATACACTTAAATAGCAGAAACAAGTAATATTCAGATATATAGTACATATCATGCTCTTTATCCATTCATCCATTGATGGACATTTACATGGCTTCTATAACTTGGCTATTCTGAATAATGCTGCAGTGAACATTGGAGTACCTATAATTCTTTGAGATAACAGTTTCATTTCTTTTAGATATATAATCAGAAGTGGTATTGCTGGGTCATAGGCTAGTTCTATTTTTAATTTCTTGAGAAGCATCCACAATGTTTTCCATAGTGGCTGTATCAATTTACATTTACACCAACAATACACAAGGGTTCTCTTTTCTTCACATCCTCACCAATACTACTTATCTATTTTCTTCTTGATAACAGACATCCTACCAGGTGTGAGGTGCTATCTCATTGTGATTTTGATTTGCATCTCCCTGAGGATTAATGATGCCAAGTATCTTTTCATGTACCTGTTGGTTATTTGTATGTCTTTAAAAAAAAAAAACAACTGTTCAGTTCCTCTGCCCATTTTTTCATAAGTTTGTTTCTTTGCTTTTGAGTTGTTCTTTATAAATTTTGGATATTAACCCTTGATCAGATAGATGACTTGCAAATATTTTCTCCCACTCTGTAGGTTGCCTTTTTACTTTGTTGATTGTTTCTTGTGTCGTGCAGAAGCTTTTTAGTTTGATTTAACCCTACTTATTATATTTGTTTTTGTTGCTTGTTTTTTATGTCATATCTGAAAAAAATTGGAGTTAATTTTTGTGAATGGTATAATATGGGTGCCAAATCTTCTGCATGTACTTTTTCAGTTTACCCAACACCATTTATTAAACAGACTATTATTTCCCCATTGAGTATTCTTGGCTCCTTGGTCAAATTTTAGTTGACCATATATGAGAAGATTTATTTCTGGTCTCTTTATTGAGTTCTATTGGCCTATGTGTCTATTTTCATACCAGCATTACTCTTTTGTTTACTACAGGTTCATAATATAGTTTGAAATCAGGAAGTCTGATACCTCCAGCTTTGTTCTGTCTCGGGATTGCTTTGGTTATCTGGGTTATCATTTGATTATCCTTTGCAATTCCATATAAATTCTAGGATTGTTTTTTCTATTTCTGTGAAAAATATTAAAGGAATTTTGATAGGGATTACATTGAATTATATATAGACAGCTTTGAGTTGTATGGACATTTTGACAGTATTAATTCTCTTCTAATCATTAACATGGGATATCTTTCCATATATTTGTGTCTTCAATTTCTTTCATCAAAGTGAACAACAAAACTACAAAGTTTCTAGAAGAAAACATAGAAGAAAATCTAGGTTATTTTGAGTTTGGTGATGAGTTTTTTTGTTTGTTTGTTTGTTTTTTTTGACAGAGAAAGAGAGATCACAAGTAGGCAGAGAGACAGGCAGAGAGAGAAGGGGAAGCAGGCTCCCCGCCGAGCAGAGAGCCTGACGTGGGGCTCAATCCCAGGACCCTGAGATCATGACCTGAGCCGAAGGCAGAGGCTTAACCCACTGAGCCACCCAGGCGCCCCTGGTAATGAGTTTTTAGATACAACACCAAAAGCACAATCCTTAAAAGAAAAATTGACATTAGACCTTTTTTGAATTAAAAACATCTGCTCTGGAAATGGTACTGCTAAGAGACTCAAAAGACAAACCGTAGACTGGGAGAAAATATTTATAAAACACATATATGTTAAAGGACTTATATCCAATATATGCAAAGAACTCTTGAAACTCACCAATAAGGAAACATAACACCCCAATTTTAAAATGGGCAAAAGATCCAAATGTGTATCTCATGAAAAGACATACAGAGGGAAAACAAGCAAATAAAATGATGCTCAACATCATGTGTCTTTAGAAAACTGAAAATTGAAACTGTTAAGTATAAGATTGATAAAATCTAAAACACTGACAATACCAATTACTGGTGATGTGGAGGACAAGAGCTCTCATTGTTGGTATAAACAGAACAGTACTGCCACTTTGGATGACAGTTGGAAGGTGGGTTTTTTTTCTTGTTGTTTTGTTTTTTTTATAAAGTAAACAAAATCTTGCCATATGATCCATCAATGGCACTGATATTCACCCAAAATGATTTGAAAACTACTTTCCACACAAAACATGCATGCAAATATTTAGCAACTTTATTCATAAGTGCCCCAAACTACAAGAAACCAACATGTCATTCAATCAGTGAATAGGATAAATTAACTATGCTTCATTCATACAGCGAAATATTATTCATTGATAAAAAGACATGACCCATCGAGCCACAAAAAAATACATGGATAGAACTTGAATGCATACTGCTAAGTGCAAGAAGCCAGTCTGAAAAGCCTATATGATATATAGAAATATATAATTATATATACAATTATATTTTATGTAAGTGTATTTATATAACTGTATTATATTTATATAATAATTATATGTGTTATATTTATTATATAATTATATTTATACAATTATAATTTTATATAATTGTATATATATTATCATATATCAAGTTATATGATATTCTTGAAAAGTGTTAGGGTTAGGATTAAGGTTAGCAATAGATATTCTTGAAAAGTGAAAATATTAGCGGTTACCAGAAGTTCAAGGGGAGGAAGAGTAGAGTTGAACAGGTGACATAAAGGAGAACTTTTAGAGTTGTGAAACTATTCTCTATGATACTATAATCATGGGTACATGACACTATGCTTTTGCCAAAACCCACAAATACTTAAAGCACAAAAACATAATCCTTAATGTAGGCAAATTTAATAAAAACTCATTTAGGTGGTCAGGGAAATCTCAGGATGGAATGGGAAATGTGACAAAGCAATCTAACTCTATCACAAATGTATGAAACAACCTCACTGAAAGGGGGTCAGCAAAAATGTGCTATATTAAATAATTTTGTAAATGAGTAGAGTCTGTAAAACCAAAGGCAAAATAAACTCATCATAAGCACTGTGTTCTAGCTGATAAAGTTGTTTCCCATGGGGAGATGAGTTAATTATGATACTGCTGTGCATGTGTACTAGAATTGAATAATTAAGTAAGTGAATGACAAATTGTAGCCTGGTTTCTCACTGTTAGAGTGGGAGTTTACATATAAGTAAGGCAAGGAGGCTACAGTGATACACGTGGTAATGGGTTAGATGTGGGCACATCAGTATGAATTTATGTTTAGCTTAATATAGATACGGATGGCTAAATATTAGCAATGTTTATATATACGGGTATATACAAAAATTGGTATACACTCATATATTCCTTATTCTGTCGGCTGAGGGAGCTTAGAAGAATCACACCTCCATAGTAATGAACACACCTAGAGTCCAGATCTTGTTTCTAATATCATTCTTCGATTAAAAGGGAACCAGAACTCCTTGGAGAAATGGCTGACTCTAGGACAGGGACAGGAAATAGACAAGATAAGCCTGGAGAAAGAGGAAAGTAGGAAAGTGCTTATAAAATAAACTCGACAGCAATGGGGTACGTTAAAAGGGCACAGGAGTCAACTGAAAGTCAACAGCCATGGCTAGAACAATTTGACAACAAAATAAAGTAGTACTAGATCATAACTGAAATTCTAGGATAAATATTCATGAGGCCATAAATAAATTGGGGAGAATAGACAAATCTCCTGTACAGGAGAGTTCCAAAGTATTTATGTAAACACTTTGTCTTCAAGAAGACAAGCATAACTGCCTACCCCTAAAATGTGGGTTGTGCACAGGGCCTTTCTTCTAAAGAACACAGAATGGAAAAGACAGAAAAAAAGAGTAACTTTACAATGAAGATACGTGACAAGCTCTATTCTGGCTTATTGATCGAGATCAACATCAACAGCTGACATTATCATATCAAAATAAATCATGTTGATAGTATATATTTGATATTCTGTGATAAAAATGGCACTTTACCTTGATGGTCATCCTCTCCAATCCCACGATCTTTGTCATGAGCAAAAAATCAAAAAAACCCAAAGGGGAGCATTCTATAAAGTACTTGATCAGTACTCAATGAAATTGTGGAGATCAACAAAAACAAGGCAAGTCTAAGAAACCACCAAAGCCAAGAGGAACCAATTAATGGCACATTAATTGTAACAAATAGACCACACTAATGTAAGATTTAATAGTAGGGGAAAGTGGAGTATATGGGAATTCCCTGTATATCTCTGAAATTTCTACAGAAGCCTAAAAGTGCTCTAAGAAATACAATTTATTTTAAAAATTTAAGCATAATTTCTCTATTCCGACAGAAGTAGTGACTTCATTTAACTCCAGGATTCTTAGCAATGCCTGAAATTGGAAGTATAGTATAGGTTTGCCTTAAAATGAAGGAAGGGCTTAGGACTCTCTGGAATGTATCATATTTAAGATGGGAACAGATATTTGAGACGGGAACAGATCCACTTTCCCCTCATTGCAGTTTTGACCTCAGATCCTTCTAATAAGGGGACGTGAAAGGAATGAGTCAAGGGAAAGAATGACTCTAGCAGGGGCATCTGGGGGGCTCAGATGGTTAAGTATCATCTGCCTTTGGCTCAGGTCGTGCTCTCCAGGTCCTGGGGTAGAACCTCCCCAGTCAAGCCCCCGCTCCCAGCAGCGGGAGCCTGCTTCTCCATCTCCCTCTGCCCCTCTTCCCCACTATGCGCATGCTCTCTCTCTCTCTCTCTCTCTCTCTCAAATGAATAAATAAAATCTTAAAAAAAAAAACACAAACAAACAGAAGAGTGACTCTAGCATTAGTTAAGCAAGAGAGATTTAAACTTCCTTTCTCTCTTTTTACCCTTTCTTTTTCCCTCCATCTCAGAACTCTTTATATTGCCTTTTTATATAGATCCTACAAGGGGGAAAAAAAAAAAAAAAGCCCTGTCTGAGAACTTATTACATGCCAGGTTCTTTACCTCCAGACTCCATCTCTAAATATAAAACCCAGATCTGAACAGCATCTGAAAAAAGCAGTACCATCTTCAAAGGGTATTTGGAGACACGAAATGTGCACCTTTGACAGGTTGTTAGCTGTCACCCGACACCTAGTCCCTCCTCTTCCTCTTTATAGAATCCTTATTCCATTCAGTGGCCTTGTGTGCAGCCTAAAACAACTCAGCATTCCTCGGCAGCTCATGGTCATCCTATGGTACGATCACAGTTCTACCCAATGAGATGTAAATAATGGGAAAGTGTTTTCAAAGGGGGTCCAACTGAGTTGGCCTGGGCCATTTCTCCCACACCACTTTGCCTCTCTCTTGCCTGGAACACACTGACAAGAGAGCCAGGTAGGGGCAGGGAGGGAAGAGCAGGAGTGGAGAAGAGGGTCGCTCCTGTGGCCCTCGTGGTGGGAGCTACAGGCTACGATGGCTGAAGAGAAGTAGAGATCTGTGTCCCTGAAGACACTGTGGAGCCTCACACAGGCCAGAACTGATAACTCAGACTCCTCCCTACATCGGAAAATCAAAGTCTAATTTGTTTAAAGCACTACGTTTGGTCACATTTATTCGTAGCTGAATACAGTTCCTCATAGACCAAGTAGTATTTTCCTTGTTTTTGTTCTTGTTTTTCCCATGGCTGACGGAGGGGCTTCGAAACTCATGTCTAAAGAGGACAGATGCCACCTCTGCTCTCTTTCTCTGCAAGTGAGTAAAACACCTTTCCTAGTGATTTTCAGCAAGACCACATTGGCATAGTTACAGCATTTAGTTATATTTTGGAGTTGGTGTGTTATTTTCTGTTAATCCATTTTCTTTCTGAATGGCTGCAAGAATCGGGGTAAATATTGATTACCTAGGACAGCACTAATGGCATTGTTTCTCCTTGGAATCAACCTTGGCAGATAAATAATAAAGCCTTTTCTATTAATGAACTTTCTAAGCTGCATCAATTTTTTCAAGTTTTTTTCTCCCCTCTCCGTAACTACATCTCTAGTTTTGTAACATTAAAAAACAAAATGCCCGGGACACCTAAGTGACTGACTCTTGATTTCAGCTCAGGTCGTGATCTCAGGGTCATGAGCTCTAGCCCCACATTGGACTCTGTGCTGAGCGTGGAACCTGCTTAAGATTCTGTCCCTCTCCCTCTGCCCCTCCCTTCCCCACTTGTGCTCTCTCTCTTATTTAAAAAAAAATAAAAAGATAGAAAGAAAGAAAACACCAGTGACCAAAGGCTTATGATGAGAGCATCATAAAAGCACATGTATCGGCCTTCAAGGCCGTGCAAGTTGATTAATGACAACCATGCAGACAGAAAGACTTTGTGTCTGCTCATCCTTCTCCTCAAAATAGCTGACAGCTCATTTTGTTGTTTTTTTTTTTTTGTTTTTTATTTTAAAGGATCTTGAGTATCATAACCTATGACGAGGTTAACTAAAAAGCATTGAACGTAGGTCTTCTACTTTGGCTTGAACTTCCCCACTCTCTTCAAATTATTATTACTTGAGAGGAAACAAATTATTGGCCAGAGTGGGGAGTATATGTGTGGTTATTGCTTACACCATTGTCCAACAAAAAAGGATGAGGGTTGCCAGAAGGAATGGATGTTCATTCAGTCCACTATGATTTTACCAGTTCTGAGTTAAAGACAATGTAAACAGTTCATTTATGTGCTCCTTAAAATATTAGAAAGATAATCTAGGGTCGCCTGGGTGGCTCAGCAGTTAAGCATCTGCCTTTGACTCAGGTCATGATCCTGGGGGCGTGGGATGGTGCCCCACATCTGGCTCCCTGCTCAGTGGGGAGCCTGCTTCTCCCTTTCTCTCTCCCTCTGCCTTTCCCCCTACTTATGCTCACGTGTACTCTCTCTCTCTCTCTCAAATAAATAATTTGTTTTTTGAAAAAGGTAATCTACAGTTATTTATCATATATTAAGACCAGCTATCTTAGCTACATAACTAAATTAAAATCTGATGAAATCCAACAAATTTTAAGCCCTTGTGATATGCACGCCTTTTCTCCCACAGAAATGGTGTAGCATCTCATTCTTAATGCTGGGATCAAGATACAGTTACTGTCGTACATTATACAGCTCACTACATTCACAAAAGGCATAATTTGACCCATAGCATTACAATATCTGAGGCATAGCAAGTTGTCCTGGATAATATTCATAATCCCTGGAATTTGCCTACAGTATCTATTTTTTCAAAGCTGTGAAAGTGTTTCAAATCCTTTATTCCATTTTCTTGAAACAGTTTATAAGGGTTGACTATTTTATTTTTATATTCAATTGACAGAAAATCAAAGGACAACTAGATGAACTAGATGGCAGGCTGGAGGTTGTCCAGGGTATAAGCAGGCATTTAGTTTTTTAGTTACCCTGTTCAGTGCATGAATCTCAGCAACTGCCCTTGCACCTGCTTTTCTTCTTTCATCATTAAATACACTGAGTGTTCTTGTCAGTTAGATGACTATGACTCTATCTTCTATTGACGACTTCTGAATCTAAATCTTCTGTCACCATCTTGCATTCAGGTTAAAATCCAATACTTCCGGCATCTCGGTAGGCGATTTTTGGAGTTAACTGTCACCTCAAAAATCAATATGTAAAAGCTTGAGCTCCCCTAAACTGGCTCTTCTCTCTGTCCCCCTGTGTCTTCCAATGACACCACAATTTTCAGAGTCACCCAGGCTTGAAAATCTCAAGTTGCCTGTGAAGTAAATAAAGTGTAACTATCTAATTTCCTTCAAACTCTTTGTCCTATAAATCAAAAAGCAGATATTTGTTTGGAGGGTTTTTTGGGCAACGGTTTCTTCATGATTCCTTTCATATTGATTGTTTTCCCCTTCAACCCCACTGGTGCCATTTTATCCTAGAGCAGAAGTCAGGAAACTTTTTCTGTGAAGGCCCATAGAGTGAATATTTTCATCTCTGCAGGCTATTCTCTGTTGCAACACTCAACTGTGCACAATAACACAAAACAGTCATAGAAAATATGTAAGCAGGGGCGCCTGGGTGGCTCAGTGGGTTAAAGCCTCTGCCTTCGCTCAGGTCACAATCTCGGGGTCCTGGGATCGAGCCCCGCATCGGGCTCTCTGCTCATCAGGGAGCTTGCTTCCCCCTCTCTCTGCCTGCCTCCCCCTCTTTCTGCCTACTTGTGATCTCTCACTCTCTGTCAAATAAAAATAAATAAATAAATAAATAAATAAGAAAATATGTAAGCAAATGAGCATGTCGGTGCCCAATAAAACTTTATTTACAAAAACTGGTGGCTGACAGGATTTGGCCCACAAGACGTGGATGGGCAATTCCTGTGCTATTCTTGCCAACACATAATTGTGTCCACCGCACTGTCTGTGCCCTAGGGTTATACCAACCCTTGTCCGAGGACCACTTGAAAAAAATTTAGTAAAGGAACAATATAATAGAAACAAGTAACTTTGAATGTCTGGTGATTCGGTTACAGGGCAAACTAAAATGTTTTTCAAGTCGGCCTCAGACAAAGTTTGGCATAACCCTAGGGCACAGAGAGTGGGGCAGACACAATAATGTGCCCAAGAGAACATTGTGAATAGCCCTGGAATGATATTGTAATTCAAGGGTTTGGGAGAAAGCAATATTCTTGCAACCAAACTAACACAGATAAATTCTGATACAGAATGTAAACATCATATACATTTTTAAGATAAAAGAGAAGGCTGTGGAAATTTGGGGCTTACCATCCTCCCTTGGAGTTTTGTCCTGGGACTGCAGAGGCTGGCTGCTTCCCTCTGTCATCAGGAATGCAGCACAGAAAAAGTTGAACCACTGTTAATACGTCAAATGTAAAATCTTGGTTTCTCAGGCCTTGCATTTACTGCAACCTCTCATTTCCCCAGCTCTGATGTTAATTCTGCTTAGATCTGGGAGGCACTAATATTTCATTGTCCTGTGAAGGTGCCATCTCTTTTACATCCCCTCACATTCTACCCCTTCTCTTTCCCCGCAGTTCCACACTGTGTATTGCCCAGTTCAATACCCATTTTTTTCCATGAACATTTCTCTATCAAATTCATTTATTCTTTAATTCAACAATTAATTGATCATTAATTTTGTGCTAAGTTCTGCACATGGTTACAAAGAAAAAAACAAAAACAAAAACAGAACAGGGGTGCCTGGGTGGCTCAGTCGGTTAAGCGTCTGCCTTCAATTCAGGTCATGATCCCAGGGTCCTGGGATTGAGCCCCACACATCATGCTCCTTGCTCAACAGGGAGCCTTTTTCTCCCTCTCCCTCTGCCTGCCACTCCACCTGCTTGTGCTCGCTCTCTCTCTTTCTCTGTCAAATAAATAAATAAAATCTTAAAAAAAAAAAAACAGAAATTCTTGCCCTTAAGTTCAGTGACTCGCCCAAGTAGAAACATCACCTCAGTAGTAAGTTAAGGTCAAGTTAAGGCTGCTTCCTTTCTTTCAATTCTTTTCCAACTACAACATATTGCCTCACCACTTTTCATTTAAATCTTCAAGCTATATGCTGTGTGTTACAGAATAGCACATATAAATGTATTTAATAGATGTAAATGTATATTAATAGTTGTAAATACAGACAATTCACATCTATCTTCCTATGTCTCCATAAGCACAGATATCATTTGCTAGTATTTCATGTATATTAGTAGTCTTCTTAAGTATACTCTATATTATTTCTAGAGTATAAGGAACCAAGTCATATTCTTTCCAATGAGAACTAAAACCATCTGAATCCACATAGCTTAAATATTTGGACATAGAGCGGAGGCCACCTGTGTTAAGATAACTTTTCTATTTGTTCTAAGAAATTCTAGCCTGAGAAAATAAGACTTTAAACTAATGAATAACTTCACTGTTTGTTTCAGAAAACATATGTGCCACATTCTTAAAACTATAGATTATTCTCCTGGGCAAACAGTTGGCTCACCAAACAACAGTTTACTTATCAAAATCTGTTTCAAGATCCTCATCTCTCCATTGTCCCCCCATATTAAATTATTATGTTATGAACTCTGCCCAAAACCAATCAATCCCTGCCATGAAAACCCACCACATGAGCCCAGACCCCAAAAGAGGATAAATTTCTTTCCCTGACATTCTTCTTTAATATAGTTTTGGTTTGGTTTGGTTTGGTTTGTTTAAACGCTGTCTTGACCCATTTTTGAATCCATGGCTAGAGTCCAGACAGCTTCCCTTCTTGGATTAAGTTCATACCCCCAAACATTTCCCTTATCACCTCACTCCTCGCCACCGTGCACCTGCCGTAATCACCCCAGGGTCAGATACCGGACAACCAGAGATAATCCCTATGCCTTGGATCTCAGGAAATTATTAAATTAGCCAGTCCACAGGGAGCCCACAAAACCTAGCTATCCCCTCTCTGCTTGGAATATCTAAGCCACACCCTATAGCTCCAGCCTGCTGTAACCTTGTTCTCAAGTGTCTGTGTGGCCCTGCCTGGCACCCTTCTCTCATTTGCAGTTGTGACAAAAAGTCCTGCCTTTCATCTATTCGAATCACTGTGTTCTGTCCTGCCATCAAAAGAATCTTTAAATCTTACAAAACACCCCCAATCAGATACGACTAAAACTCTGTCAAAGAGGTGTTCCCTTATTACAATGGGTTCAATAAATGTGGTTTTGCTAATCAACAGGTTATTCCAATGGCTTTTTCCGGAGTTGGTCAGCCAACACCCCTGTCTTCCGGATCACATTGCCCAAGGCCGGAAACGCTATTAATTGATTGATGGCAGATTATATTTGTCTCATGTTCTTTATCCTTCTTTTCTGCAGATGTGATCACTTCTCCCAAAGAAAAGGCAAAACCTGACCTTCTGAGCCACTTGATTCCTAATTTAACTTACCCCAGAATGTAGACCATTAATTACAACCCAGTTCTTTAGAAAATATTGTTTTAATGTAATAAGGTACCGTTTTGTAAATTTCTAAATTTAAAACACAAGCACCAAAGCACTAAGAAAACATTTATTTCCCAAATCTCTAAGTAAAGAGGATGAAGGGAAAAAGAGCTTCATTTAGTGCCTATAATGAACCAGGCTCTGTGTGAGGCATTTTCACATGCTCTCTTGATTTAATCCTCACCATAAGGCAGAGAATAGGGTCGTTATACCTGATTTACAAATGATGAAAATGAATCTCAGGGAAGAGTCTGTGGCTTCTTACTTGTCTGAGCAGGTTTTAACTTCTCTCATTAACATTCAAAATCCTTTCCTTTTATTGAGTTCTTGGTCTGTATCAGCACTGTGATCAGCACTTTACACAACAACAGTGCAAGATAGATATTTTTATCTCTTGTTTACATTGGAGGAAATAACTTTCCAGGTGAGTAATGTGAGAGGTCTTAAGAGCACCCTAATGGATTCTAAAGCCTTTCCTTGATCTGCTCCCCCTGCCATGTTTGCAATAACATTTAAAAGCATCTTCTCCCAACACCCTGCTACCCGCGTGGAAAAGGAAACCATCTCCAGTCGAAGTGTTCAGCAAATTCTGCTTCTCCAGCAAGAGTTCTTTTTGTTTTGTGTGCAACCGTTACCGCTTTCCCTTTTCCATTAAAGAGCTAAATCTGTTTCCCTTCCCTAACATTTAACTTCAAACTCTGGTTCTGTTTGCTCCCCATGCACCAAACAGGAAATAATCAGGATGCATTAACTTAGTCACTTAGAGAAATGACCTTACATTTTCAAAGCTTAGCAGATTTTGAAAGAATACATCTTGCTTATTAGGGGCAGCAACAATTAAGAGCAAAAAAGATACAAAAGGAAAGCAAACGATATCAGTTGCTTCAATGTCTTTAGTCACTGGCCATCTAAAACTCACCTTCATCTGTGATCATAATATAAGAAGAACACTGAATTAGCGGCACCATTGGTAATTGAAACTCACCCATGTGTGATGACAATGCTTTGAGAAGATTTGGGAGTTCTTGTACAAACGTTGAATGTGTCCCCATTAAAATGTGACTAATCTTTACAAACAAATGAGGTCATTTTTCAGTATTGAGCAAGAAACATTGTTCAGTCAAGGGGCACATTTCCACACTTAACGAACAATAAATACAAAACTATAAATCAATAAAACACACTGACGTCTTCACATTAAAGGAAGGATAACATTTTCAGAAACTTTCACATCAGAGAACATCTCATTTTTAAACAAAACATTATTGATAAGTCACCTCTGTCTCTATCACTACCACATTTAGCAAATTTTAAAGATCTGTTTAACCCAATTCATGAAGATGAGGCTGGCGATCATTAATACATTTTAATTCCGCTTTACCAGAACAATTCAGACATAGTGGCCTGTCTCTTAGCTAACCCCACAGTTTTACCGTCTGCATGATTTATTTGGCTATCAACTATCATTGGGACACCTCGTGCATCATTATCTTGCTCTTTTCTTTTTTATATACATTTTCAAGGTGTTTATTCTCTCATCTATGAAAATGAATGTTTTGATATGCTTCAAAGTAACTTTAATGCACAGGAGAAAAAAAAAGATTTGGGCTGCTTGATTTTTTTATATTGAAACTCAATAATAGAAAGTTATAAATTTAAAAAACATAGTTTTCTTACACTTTAAAATACACCTTAAAAATCTTATTCTTAAAAAAAATCTTATTCTTTTCAGAAATCTACTATATTTTGAAAATCACCTTTTAGGGGGCTTTAAACTTAGTTAACTAAGTTCCTTTCAATCCTTTACATTAAATTTATAGTTACAATCAACCTTTTTTTTTTTAGGTATTTCAATTGTCTATCTAACAAAGAAATCTTTCCCAAATACTTAAGTAATTTTTATAAATCTTACCAATTAAGCTTATAAATATAATGACTTCATTCCTCTTAACAGTTCAACATTATTTGTATTAGTAAAAGTGCCGTGTACCTTTCAATTTAAAATCACTAGTCCAAATCAACTACTCAAATACCTATTTTAGATTGGTGTCAAAAAGTCTTGTAGGTAGTCTAAAATACCAAAATGTTCTTAATTGTTACATTTTAAGCACTGAACACGTGCCTAAGGTTAAGAGAAAATATTAATACAAGGGGTTTTTTTAATTACTTTCATTATTTCTATTCTTAATTATAATGATCTCAAGGTTAAAAAGCATTTACCCACTTATTCATCATACCCAGTAATCTGAGGTGACCTTCTCAATGCTCAAAGGCTGCCGACCTCAAGAGCAATTTTTCCTGATCCCTAGAGAGGAGGTCTTTATGTAGTTGTTTTGACCACAAAGACCCCACGTAGCCCCATGGACTTACCAATTCTTCCATTTATTCACAGATGTTTGAAACCCCCACTAAAATTATAGCTAACTCATTTTAGTACCTATAGGCTTTTTAGTACCTATAGAAATTATACAGAACAAAAAGAGAAAGGAAACAAAGCATATCAGTACAAAAGGTCAACAAAATACAAAAGAAGACAGCAAGAAAAGCAGACAAAAGAACTACAAAACTAACAAAACAACTACCCAAATAGCAACAGTAAATCCTTCCCTATCAATAATTACTTTCAATGTAAATGAATTAAACTCCCCAATCAGAAGTCATCAGGGAAATGCTAATCAAAATCACAATGAGATATCACTTCCGATCTGTTAGGACAATTATTTTTAAAAAGACAAGCGGTAACAAGTGTTGGTGAGATATGGAGAAATTGGAACCCTTTACACTGTTTGTGGGAATGCAAAATGGTAGAGTCACTGTGAAAAACAGTATAGAGTTTACTCAAAAAATTAAAAAAAAAAAAGAATTCCTATATGATCCAGTAATCCCACTTCTGGGTATATATCCAAAAGAATTAAAATCAGGATCTGAAAGAGATATTAGCATTCCCTTGTTCACTGCAGCATTATTCAAATTAGCCAAGATGTAGAAATAACCTAAATATCCATCAACAGATGAATGAATAAAGAAAATTTGGTAAATACATGCAATGGAATAATATTTGGCCCTAAAAAAGAAGGAAATTCTGTAGTAAGCAATAACATGGTGAACCTCGAGGTCATAACACTAAGTGAAATAAACCAGTCACAGAAAAACAAATACTACATGATTCCACCCATATGAGCCATCTAAAATAGTCAAGTTCATAAAATTAAAGAGTGGAATGGTGGTTGCCAGAGACTGAGAAGAGGGAGAAATGAGGAATTACTAAACAATGGCATAGAATTTTAGTTATATAAAGTAAATAAGTTCTAGGGATCTGCCATAAAAAAATTGTACCTAAAGTCAATAATATCTTACACACTTAAAAATTTGTAAAAAAAAAAAAAGTAGATCTCACGTTAGGTGTCCTACCTCAATAAAATAATTTTCAAAAATTATATAGAATGACAGCTGTATGGATTTTTGTATCCTTTTATGGGCTTTTTGCTTGTTGGTCAGGCATTATAGGTGGGACCTAGAATAATCTTCCACATATCTCAATGGTGATTTTGTAGAATTTTAGAAGTTATTCTTATTTTTTAATTTATAGATTTTTCAAATATTCATCTATGGAGAAGTAACTTTCATGAACTCTAAGTTGTAGCATATTTCAAAATTCTTCAGTATTAATGTTTATTTTTCAGAATTTTATTCTCTATTTTATTTTTAGCCAAATGTGCCCGTTCTGCTTGTTTAACCACATTTGTGATGACATAATAAATACAAGGATCTCTCTAACTTGATTTCTTTTTTTCTGAAGGCAAGTTGGCCAAAAATAAATATTCAAGCCATTAGCTTACTTACTGATAACTTCTTGGCACCTGAGATTGATTTTACAAATTAAGAACATCTTAAAGCAATTTTGCCAAACAAATTATTTTCCTTAGGAAAATCACTAAACTTACTATATTTCAATGATACTTATTTTAAAAAGATAGAAATGGAGGGGGGGGGGCTGGATGGCTCAGTCGGTTAAGTGTCTACCTTAGGCTTAGGTCATGGTCTCAGGGTCCTAGGCTCAAGTCCTGCATTGGGCTCCCTGCTCAGCAGGGGATCTGCTTCTCTCTCTCCCTCTGCTCCCTCCCCTGCTCATGTGCTCTCTCTCTCTCTTTCTCTCTTAAATAGGTAAATAAATAAGTAACATAGAAATTAAAGTCCCAGAGTAAATGCAAAAACCAGTCCTTCTAGAATGTCAGAGGAACATCTAAGCATATCATATCTTTCCCACATCTTCAACATTTTTTAAAAACATGAACAGGTCCCACTGTCAAACTGGAATAGCTACAGAAACTTATAGTCCATCCTAGCATCAGAAATGAATCCCAATCTTTACCTCTACCAATTCCTAGGCAATTCACAAGAGCTGTTTTCAACTTGATTTTCAGCCTCATTTGCAATTTGCAGTTCTGGTTAAACCTCTGCTGCTCTCATAATAAACCTAAACCCCCACTAATACCAGCTTCCATCTGCCATAGCCAAAACCACATTCTGAGAGCTTTGCCACCTTGCAGGATTTTGGAGAACATAAGCCAGATGCTCCCACAGATGAAGTTGCTGAATGAACTGGCTCTGTCTGTAGAAACTTATCCCCATAAATACCACATCCTGCTGGCTAAATAGGACCCAATTTAGCTGTCCTATGATTGCATTTATACTTGGAATATAACTACTAGAGGCTTGTCCCATCACCTAAGTCCTACCTTTCCCATCCCTTTCCATTCCCTAGTATATATCTGCAAGCCCTAGTATGCCAAACATGTCCAAAGTTAGTTCTTCCCCAAGTGGAAAGAGACTGACAGATGGCTAGAACCCAAGATCTCTAAAATTCAAACTCCACTCTACCATACTCACCCTCTAGGAGGTTCTCAAGTTCATCCTAGGGAGTTATGTGCAAGAAAGAAAACAGGGCAGAATGAATAAATACTTCATTATTGCTCCCAATTTTAATATAATGTCCTGTTTAATGTGACCATACATTCAAGTTTGCCTGAGACTGCCCTTATCCTTGGGAATTTAAAAATCTGTACATCTTCAGCTTTCAGAAGTGTTGAGATCTTGATGCTCTATTACATGTTCTCCCTGCTGTTCATAGGTTCCACATTCAAATACAGTATCAACTTTGCCTGGGTACGGAAGCCTATGTGCCAGAGATACTCTAAGTTTTCCCTTTGGCCACTTTCTAGACCATACCCAAATCACTCTAGAGGTGAGCAAAGGTGTGCACAAGGGAAAGTACTTCCACTTTAATAGTTTAGTGCTGGATTGGGAAATAAAGAGGTCTTTCCAGGACAAAAGAACAGTGAGTATTACAAATGTATCATTATAACCTTCTCACTTAACATATACCCAGCACATTAGCCAGCTGACTCACCAGATTTGTCAGGATAATAGCAAAAAAAAAAAAAAAGAAAGAAAAAAGAAAAGAAAAAACAAAAGGTAAGAAAATGAATAAACCATTTATATACATATTTCCCTTCTAAACTTCTCCCTGATCTGTGACAACTTTGTCTTTCCCCTGAATTGATCACAATATGACTGACTATTTATGGAATAAACAGCATATACACTAGAAATGAAGGCATGTTGTTCTGCAGGCTTGTATATATCCAGAAATACTTTCCTCATGTATATAACCTGTAAGATACGTCCATACTTCTCTTATTATTAAAGTATAGCTTGCTGAGTCAGAGGTAGTACTTTGCCATTGCCCCTTTCTGGCAAGTAAAAGGGCATGCTTAATGGATGAGTAGCTTGCCCTGGACTGAGAACTCTATCGCCATTCCACTCTAGACATCAAGTGGAATGGCGCCCAAAGTTCTGTAAATGCAAATGCAGATAAATCAGAACTAAATTCCAGACTAATTCTTTGGTAATACCATACCACAGATGCCAGCACTTAATTAGCTACAAAACTAAGCAGCCAATCCCCTACCATCTAGCAAATTGTTTGTATTTTTCTGTAATAAGACCTCCATGTGATTATTATATTTTACCTTGATTTAAGATGACAACTTTTGCATTCCCTAAACATTAATTATGGCTGGATTTTCCTCCTCTCTGCAATAGCAAATAGGTAATTAGATGATCAATTCCAGCATCCTGCCACTTATCTCATTGGAGGCATTTAAAACAATTAGCTCATCTATTTGTTCCCTTTAAAGAATACCAAGCATGGCTCCCTGCGTCTGTTTGGAGGAATTATCACTAAAAGTGCCAAATGTGGGAAATAAAGTGCACTGTAGCACATAATGGGGTACAAATCACAGCCAACAAAATGTTAGATTTGAGGAAATCCCCAAATGGCTCCAAACACTTTGTCCAAAATCTCCCTCACAGGTGCAGAATTCAGGGAGACTGAAGAGATACAGGATGACGAAAATACTTTTCTTTAGTAATTTGTCCTTGGTATTCTTTGTTTCGCATTTAAGGCTCCAATTTTTTATTATAGAGTCTTGGCAAGATAGTGAAACATGAACATGTATGTTGGGAAAACCCTGAACTTTTATAACTGAATCAAAACATAAAAGCTAAATTTAAAAAGATTCCAGAATCTGTCTCCATTCCATCCATAGTTATTCCAAACAAAGATTTGTAGATAATCTAGTTATTCGGAAAGAAGAAAGTACTCATAATGAGGACAAATATTTTGGGTGAAGGTTTAAACAGTTTTGAAATTTTGGGGTTTTTTTTTCTGCGCCTTTATATAAACTGGACTGCTTTCAAGGAATTTTAAGGTATGGAGTTTCATAGGATACAAATGGAGAACAAGTAACTTCTTTTTTAAAATTGGCTTTCTTTGACTATCCTTTAATTGCTAAGGGACCTCTATAGAAATTGTCTTGCTTGAAAAACCTCTCGTTTTCCTAGTTTAATTGATGTAGAAGATAAAAGCCTCCACCTCTTCTCCTGGGTCAGTACATCAACTGAAGATACCTTCAAAGTGAACATTGCCACATTTTTTAAGTTATAGAGAGGATGCACTCTGGAGAAAAACACACACTCACAAGGTTTGAAGGGTTTTCAAGGGTGGAAAAAAGATGTTTTATGTACTGTCTAAGAACTGAGTCAATGTTGTATTTACCCAACTGATGGCCTCCGTGGTGAGGTTTAAGGAGTTCTGGGAAAAGTCCTTTGCCTCAAAGTATCCCTCTCCGAGGTCAGGACCTTTCCCCTTGGGCTTCCCCTTTGGAGTTTTGAATGATTTAGGACTTCAGAAATTTTGTAAAGTAAAACTCATTGCATTCGCAGCATAACCTCCAAACTCCTGGTCACCTTCCAGCTGGAGAGAGCAAGTCATTGGGGATAACTGAGACCTAGGATTGGAGGGAATCAAACCGTAAGAAGAAAATTAAGGACCTAAACTTGCTTCACTGTCTCACCTCAGGTCTCTTCAGGGACAAGACAGTTAAGACTCTTGGAAGTAGAAATGTGGGTTGTTTCTGCTCTTTCCCATGCATTCATCTCCCTAATCAACCTTAAGTATAAGATAGGGGAGGGTCCCCGACATCTGCCATCAATCCTTTACACAGCTTGGGCATGGCAATAGAACAAGGCGAGGTGGGCAGAACAGGTGCTTCAGGATCAAGCTGACTGAGTTTGACTCTCTACTTTGAATTTTCTATCTGTGTAACTCAAAGAAGTAATTTAGCCTCTCCACTGTTTAATTATTTAATTTGTAAATAATTGTAGGATTTGACAGCTGTATGCAAAGTGCTTAGCACAGACAAAGTGTTCAGGAAATGATAATTAATAGTCAGGAGTACCAGACAAGGGTTGGTTAAATGGAAGAGATTTTAGAAATGTTCCTATCCCTTAAATATTTGAGAGTAAAACTGTAATCTTGGTATTCCTATCAGTCAAAAGAAGTAGTCTCAGTCCCATGTTTAGAGTTGCTGAAGCAACTAAAAGTTGGGTGAATTTCTTGAAATAAAGATATTTTTAGATCATTACTTTACCCAGAAGTTTTACTCAAAGCTTCCAGTTTAACAGAGAATGGGGAAAATGTGGTTTGGTCATCAAAAGAATAGCATAATTGGAGATTTAGATGCATTCCCCTGTTAATTCTAGGATGTTTCCTCATAACTAAAGTATGTCCTTTGGGCAGTCCATCTTGCTGATTTCAATTTGTAGATTTATTGGCCTATTCTAGATTCAAGTGTTAATTCATCTCTCAGTGTTTTAGGATTTCCCCACTCAGTCATTATCTTCTATCTTTTCATTGTGACTTGTCCAATAATAGGTTTCACTAGCTTTTCCTTCTTCTAATCTTTAAAAATATATCTTTTGAGGGATGCCTGGGTGGCTCAGTTGGTTAAGCGGCTGCCTTCGGCTCAGGTCATGATCTCAGGGTCCTGGGATCGAGTCCCACATCAGGCTCCTTGCTCAGCGGGGAGCCTGCTTGTCCCTCTGCCTCTGCCTGCCTCTCTGCCTGCTTGTGATCTCTCTCTCTCTCTGACAAATAAATAAATTCTTAAAAAAAAAAAAAAAAAAATATATATATATATATATATATATATATATATATATATATCTATCTCTTTTGAGGAAAGTTCTTAACATTGCTCTATTATCAGCATCTGGTTTACCCCTTTCTGAAAAGATGTGTCAATTCTCTGCGAGAGATATCTTCCAGCAAAAACCCTCTTCCATGATCTGCATACCTCTTTCCATCTCTCAGTAACATCACCAACACCTCTTGGAGAAGTTTTCATTTCCTGACCACCCCTGATCCAATCCAATTTATAAATCAATGACATCCTTTGTCATATTGAAGTACGTAGTAAGAACAGAATTTCCTTCCTTACCAGGTCATTGAGTCTACTTTCTCTAGCTTTCAGTGACCCCTTTTTGTATAAATCCAATGCCCAACGATGCCATCTCTACTATTTTTAATACCAGTAAACACACATAACTTTAATTTTCTTTCCAATGATCATTTTATTTTCTAGTATTTCTCATAGTTATTTCTCCATTCTCCTACCTTTCCTTCATAGCAAGGATTCAGGGGACAGTATTAATTTGTCATTAACAGCTAATATTTAAACAAGATGAAATGAATATTATACCTACTATATATTGTGTTGTTTTTGTTTATCAACCCGTGGAGTTTCTTTAGGCAACTCAATCAGTTTTCCAGTAACCACTTAAATCCTTATAATGATAAAATAGCAGTCTTTTTTTTTAACATCTTAATTTTATTTTTTTCAGTGTTCCAAGATTCATTGTTTATGCACCACACCCAGTGCTCCATGCAAAATAGCAGTCTTGAAGTTCTTTAGAATCATAGACTGCATGCTTGGAAGCTCATCTAAAAATAGTTCCCAAGAACAAGGTAGAAACCTCTGGTTTTCAACTCAACTCTTCCAAGAAAACCCAAATTAGTTTCTGGTATTGTGTTATCCTGATGTGACTGTACTTATGCTTTTGGTTTGGGATTAAATAACTAATGTAGTCTTTCAATACATTCCAGATACCCCTGACTGGTTTCTCACCAACAGCAATGCCAGATTAGTCATTTGGAGGTAGTCTGGTTTCTGGCAGGGAAATCAGAAGTGAGTTGGATAGAGCCGAATCATTAATCAGAGTTTAGGACTTGAAGCCCACACAGGTCTTCAACCATGACTAAACACAAAGTGTGACTAAAAGAAGGCCATTCTTTCATTATACTTCAGATAAGAGGTTCTCTAACCTAACCTCCCAACTTACTTTATTTTACCAAGCTAAACATTAAATTTGCAAAATGTCTTTAAGAAATGGGCTTGTGGATACCATATCATCACAACTTCATCTTCTGTGGGATGAGCTCCTTCTAGACAACTTCAACTCGAAGTAACTAAATCTAACATGTATGTTTTTTACAGAATCTTAACATTGGGAAGGACTTTGAATTTCATCTATTTAGTTCCTTTTTTTTTTTAACAAAAGGACACTATCTCAGAGAACATAGCAATATTTTTTCAAGGTTATAAATCTTCCTAATGACAGATATATGACAAGAAACCAGACTTTCTGACAACACAGACTCTATACTTTCTCCCTGCTCAAAATGAAATTCCCTGCAATTCCTCTATTGTTACTATACTGTCAAGTGACCCTGTTGGTCTCTGTTGATATTGAATAGACCACTGACTAGTTATTTAGTAGTATTCCCAAAAGTTGTAGATTTCTATTCCTACTTACAGTTTTATTTTAAATTCTGACAACCAGTTCTTTAAACTCTTTTTCTATGTATAATTCGAGTAGATGACTGGAGAGTGGGGGTAACAGGAATGTTTTTTTCTACAGTACTGTGTGTATTTTTGCCACTGGTTGCCAACCAGTGACTGGAACATGCAGAAGATCAGGAAACCATCCTATTCTTTTTATTTAGCCAATTACAACTCCACTTTCCCTTTGCTTATCATCATCATATACATAATGAGGCACCACTTACTCAGTTTCAGTGTAATATACTGACTCCAGTCAAACTGCTTGGAAACATGCTGGGTTACTGTTCCCTCGTCCCCCATTAGAGTTCATCTTTCCAGAACTCTTCTGAAGCACAAGTATTTTCATAGTCATAAAAAAATGGTCTTAATAAGAGTGTAACATTTCAACAAGTGCCTGTCCACTAAGTCCCAACTCATAGATTAAATTGCTTAACCATCTTCCATTTCACCAACTTATTTTTAGAATTGTACTTTTTCAATGTGTTATTGGCCACGAGTCTGAGAACAGCAGGGTTAATAGAGCACATGGTAGAGTTAGCCCATCTGTTCAGGTTTCCATCCAACCATGTCATTTTATGAGCTCTCTCTAGGAGATTTTTGGTTATCCAATTTGTAGTACTCTCTAATATAAACAGCCTGGTATCATTTGAGAAGCTCAGTGAGCCAAGCCAAATGATATGAAATTGCTAGCAGCAAGTAGAGTTAAATTAGAAATGCTTTAAAATATATGTATCATATGTAATTTTCTTTTCTGTTTACACTTGGAACACAGGTAATACATGTTTATATAGAAAAAAAATTTGGAAATAGAGGTAAACAAAAAGAAGAAAGGCGTTAAAATCACCCAAAGGAAAGCACTGTTAACATGTTGCTATATATTCTCTCAGATTTTATCAATTAATATGCAAGAATGTATACAAACGGATTTACAAAAATCCTCTACATGAATTTTTAAAATAATTTTATTTTTACCTCACAATACCAGGTGAATATTTTCCCTTATAAGATATTTTCCCTAAATATTGAATATATTGATGATAATTTTTAAATTACCAAATAAATTTAAATTACTGGATGCTTTTATTAACATGTACAGGTTACTACCATCCATTTTAAATGAATGTCTTTCTAAAAAGTTTTGAATATAAATAGCTTTAAAAACTTAAATGTAAATAGCTCCTGGATAGTCTCGAACACTTAAGATTAAAGTAGTTTAGGATTTGTGATTCTAGCTGAATTGAAAGATGAGTGACTAGGTTGACATGCGGATTGCTTAGCATGATTGGCTAGACCAGTGACTTTACACCTTTCTTAACTTAAAGTGCCTGACTTGGCACCCAATGGGGAGTGCAAACACCTAACCATAGGAGTAGTAGGTTTCGAGTGTGGGAATGCTAAAGGAAGCCCATATTGGATAAAACAGATTGTGTGGGGGAAGTAAAAAGAGACAAGTCATATTGGATTATAAATACATAAGGCAAATTCTGTCCTTTAAATGAAGGTTTATTAAAGGTCTCTTTACTTACAATCACAAGATCCTAACTAAAAGTGCAACAAGACCCCACAGGACTGTATTTGCCATCTCATCTCAAGCAAACCTCATATGCCCAGGCCATACAGTTATGAAATTAGTTCTAAAAAAGTAATAAAAGCTTTTCCTTCTGACAAGAAACATTTAATTAGAGCAGCACAGATATAATGCCTCCAGCAATCCTATCTCTAATCTCAACAGTGGTTCATTTTTGATGGAAATTTTGTGCTGATTTCATGGTGACTTCCTGGAAAAATCTGACATATTTCACGGTCATTTCGTGGGTTGCAAAAATTGCACACAACAGTGACTTAATTATTATTTCATAATAAAATCCCAGTGTCCAAAAATCCATCTCTATGTGTCAAGGGTTGAGGTGGTCTCATCTGTCACATACTGCACTTCCATTTTCGGGAAACAGTTCCCAATACAAATTGCTTAGGAGTTTGTCATTCACCCTGCAGAGCCACATACCCAAAAATATCAAAGACATAGCCCCAGGAACAATGTGGTAGAGTAATTGGTATATGCCACCTTCCATGACCTCGCTAACTCTCCTCGCACCCCCATAAAGACAAAAAAGTAGAGCATGGGGTTAGAGAGTCCTGAAACTTGAAACTAGGGCCCAGACTCACCCCACACATTTTACGGAATTCTGTGATACATAGTGTATATGAAGCAGAACTGAAGGACATAACTACCCACCATATCATATTCCACTGCTTTTTGGAGAAAGTAGTGCATTGTTTCAGAAAAAAATTAAAGGAAGCCATTTTGAACCTAAGTAAAACCTCTGACTGAGCCTGACTCTAAGAATAACCAGTGGGAGAGATAAGCCCAATCAACCAGAGCCCTTCCCCTTAGGTCAGTAGTCTTACTGGCAGCTCTGCCAAGATCGGGAGTCCAGGTGCACAAACACCCAAATAAAAGTCGGCAAGCAGCAGGAATATTTTCTGACCCAGTTTCTCCTTAGCATATTAGCCTGAAACACTGGGCCAAAACACGTTGTGATGAATTGAATGAAGGGTCATTCCTCTAATGAGGCAAGACATTTTTCTACTCAGCCAACAGAGACAGCAAGAAAGAAATTGGAGTTGGCTATCAAGTACTAGAGCAAAGTCTAGCTCAAACCAGAAACCAGATATGTTTTCACCCCTGCTGTATAATTTTTACCAGGCACTAAAACAAAGTTGCAAAGAGACAGCTTCCTTGCTAGAACTTGATATTGCTTAGCTTCCTGCTCTTAAAATTCAGTCTGCTGGAAACCTAGAGGTATAAACCTGAATTATCCATGCATCCAGCCTAAGAAGAAGGATTCTAAATCTTTCCCACCCCATAGCTAACAGAAAAAATGACCTCATAGGCCAGGTAAGAGTAGACCAGGATAGACATGCCCCATTTTGTAAAAGAGCAAAGAGGTGAAAGAACTCAATAATTTAAGGTAAAAAATTTTGCAACAACACTATATAGAAGAAATAAAATAAGAATATATTTTTAAAGTAAATTACCGTAGGAAATATGAGTAAATTTTAAACAGCATCTACCTTCTGCACTCCAGCTATTAAATGAAACATATACTCTATAAAGCAAGCAATCACAAGGCTACAAACTGTGATGAAAATGGTCCAGTAAGAGTTAACAACAGCAACAAAACGGCGAAGAAAGTGACTGAAACAGAAATTTGAATATGTCTTATAAAGTATTTTTTCTTTAAAGGTAAATGAAATGGGCAAAATCCAAAAAGACAGCAGTCAAAAAGAAGAGGATTTTTGTTGCAGAAGATAATAAATCCAATTTACAAATAACTGACTAAAAGTAACAATATATAAAGATGTAATAAAAGGTAACTTCTGAGAACTTCTTGGGAATAGAGAAAGATCTTAATGTACAGATCAAAATTTTGTGCCATATACAAGGAGGACTATGTGAAATTGCTACTATTTAATAGTTTATGTCCTATAAAATGACAGTTTCTAACATTGTGTTCAACTATACATCAATTTAAAAAAACTGGACACCAAAATTAAAGATACCAATTTCATTGAGTTTAACCTTAAAAACTGGCCAACGTTTAAGATGAAATCTTAAAATAAAAACTTTAAATCTTAAGATAAAAAGGATGCTGAGAAAGGGGAACCCTCTTACACTGCTGGCATGAATGCAAACTGGTATGGCCATTCTGGAAAACAGTATGGAGGTTCCTCAAAAAGTTAAAAATAGAGCTACCCTACAACCTAGCAATTGCACTACTGTGTATTTACCCCAAAGATACAAATGTAGTGAAATGAAGGGACGCCTGCATTCCAATGTTCATAGCAGAAATGTCCACAATAGCCAAACTGTGGAAGGAGCCGAGATGTCCTCTGACAGATGAATGAGTAAAAAAGATGTGGTATATATGCACAATGGAATATTACTCAGCCATCAAAAAGAATGAAATCGTGCCATTTACAACAACGTGAATGAAACTAGATTGTATTATGCTAAGTGAAATAAGTCAGTCAGAGAAAGACAAATACCATATGGTTTCCTTCATATGGGAATTTAAGAAACAAAACAGATGAACATAGGGGAAGGGAAGGAAAAATAAGATAAAAACAAAGAGGGAGGCAAACCATAAGAGATTCTTAACTCTAGGAAACAAACGGGGTTGCTGGAAAGGAGGGCGGTGGGGGGATGGGGTAATTGGGTGATGGGCATTTAGGAGGACACTTGATGGAATGAGCACTGGGCGTTATATGCAACTGATGAATCACTAAATTTTACCCCTGATATTAATAATAATAATACGCTATATGTTAACTAAATTGAATTTAAATATTTTTTTAAAAAGCAATTATTAGTACAAAAAAGAATATGGGTCCCTGTTATATTTTTATTCCCTGTTTTCCATATTTTTAATTAAAAATAAAACTTCCTGACTTTCAGAAATTTCAAAAACATATCATCTCAAGTATGCATAAAGACTATAGAAGGCAGGATGTGTAATGGTTAAAAGTGAGTTCTTTATTGCTTATGTTATGATGTGCACATCAAAAGCTATACTCAGAAGAAAATGTCACAGTCTTAAGTGTTTTTATCACGAACAGTAAAGTATTTTTAAAAATTAATTCTGGATGGACTTGGAATAAAGAAACACTTTAAAGTACTTTAATTCTTTAGCTGTGAAATGGGCTTCCAGGAAAAATTGTGCTAGCTGTCAATCCAATCACAAAGGCTCCAGAAGAAATTCTTAGACTAGCACGGAGGTTCCATTAGATTCCCCTTCTGGTACATCCTAACACAGCATGCTGGTATTTGATGAGAAAAAATCCCAGACTGGACAGCACTAAACTAGATTACAGCCCTCACTGGAGCCTACTGCAATCTAAAAGAGGGCCATACAGGTTGAGAGAGAGATAACAAAGATAACAAAGAGGTGATACGAAAAATATCTTAAAAGTGATATTTATCTTTCTCTTTGCTTAGCATGCTATTTAGCTTCTATTTATATAGAATTTTTTTTAAATCAGAGATATTTTTGTTTTTTTTCTATTTATTTCATCTTAATCCTGAACAAAAGCCTAGGTTTTATGAAAGAGTTACAATATTTTACAAACTGCCTTATTAAGCAACCTCCCAAGTGAATATTATTAAGACCCCCTAAATCTTCCTAAGCAACAGAACTTTTTCATACATTGCAATTAGGTTTAAAGGTAAAAGCTTTTATTAAACTAATTCTCAAGAGATAGCCTAGGAAAACAGCTAATACTATTTCAGTAAGTCCAAAATGGGCATATTTTTTCCAGCAATGAGAAACATTCTTATTTCTCCACTTGAGTAAGCTTTCTGAGGCCTGTCATCAAGCATGCATTTGTTGGGTGAACAGAATCACCTATTTAAATTCATTCTCTCTCATTTTGTTTGGTGTTGTTCATTTTCCTGAAACAATTACAACTGAATATGTGTAACTGAAATGTAGTTCAATTTCACATCGCTTTAGCAGATTATAGAAGTACCTGTGCAATTATTTTGAAATCAACAAAATTAAGATTGAGTTTTGGCTAAGCATGGAAGATTGAACATTGGTGTTCATCTGCAGGGAAAAAAAAACCTTTCTCAATGACATACTAAGAACAAACAAATAGACAAAAAATTTAATTGTGCGAGGATAAGGACAACGAGATAACATGTGACAGCAGATGAGAGGAACTAACAAAATCAGAAAGCAGATGTAAAAATGGATAACTCAGTAGGTAACTGAAAGCAGAAACTTAACCTTGTGGAGGATGGAGGCTGGTGAGCCAACCAGAAGCCACATGAAAAATACCAAATGAATTCATGTCACTTGGCATGAGGGATTTGACAAAAGACTGAAAATAAGATGATTTAAAAGCTTTTATAAGGAGTAGTGAGAACTTCAGGTCCCCTGTCCCTGACAAACCAGTGACTGTAGCTTCCCAGCCCCACCATGAAAGGTGGTGAGTGGTGAGTGTACTTTTCTTAGCACTTTTTCATGAGAAGGAGGCACTTATGTAAACACACCGCCAACAAGTCTGCTCATATACACAACTTCCAGTCGGCTTTTGAGTTGCCCCAGTCCTCCATGTGAGTTCATAGTCAATAATCACCAGACATTTAAGAAATCTTCTACCATGAAAGGCAGAGATTAAAACAAACAACATAGCAAGGAGCTCATAGAAAAGAGACATAAAGCTGAAATAAGAAAAGCTATAATTAATAAGTATAATAAGTTTATATTATCATAGGTCCTATCATTAATAGCTTCAGTGGAATGGTAGGAAATAATTAAATAAAAACATGTTATTTTAAAAAGGAAATCATAGTAGAAAAGTGAGAAACATTAATGAAAGCATTGAAAGATAAAAAAGAAATCACAAAAAGTAGAAATCAGAACTGAGAGATGAAAAATAATAAAACTAGGACATCTATCCAGGATCCAACATCAAAATGATATTTATAGAAAGTGAGAACAGAAAAAATATTTAGAAAAAAACATCTTTTTGAAGATTTTATTTATTTATTTGACAAAGAGAGAGATCACAAGTAGGCAGAGAGGCAGGCACAGAGAGAGAGGGGGAAGCAGACTTCCTGCTGAGCAGGGAGCCCGATGCGGGGCTCGATCCCAGGACCCTGAGATCATGACCTGAGCCGAAGGCAGAGGCTTTAACCCACTGTGCCACCCAGGTGCCCCTAGAAAAAAACATTTTTAAAGAAAGTTTTGCACAGTTAATAGGTGTCTCCAAAGTCAAAGACCCACTGAATGTCCAGCAAAATTATTATCTTTTAAAGATTTTATTTATTTATTTATTTATTTACTTACTTACTTATTTTAGAAAGAGAGAGAGCAGGGGGAGGGGCAGAAAGGGTGGGAGAGGGACAAGCAGACCCCTCGCTGAGCACTGAGCCTGAGGCAGGCCTTGATCTCACAATCCTGCAATCATGACCTGAGCCAAAATCAAGCATCAGACCCAAACGACTGAGCCACCCAGGCACCCCCAGGAAAATTATTTTTTTAAGTGTTCATCACCATGCAATCTCAGAGCTCCTGGGATAAACAATAAGTCCTAAAAGGAACATGAATCTTTAACACAAGACTCCTCAAGAGTAATAAGAGATTCCAGACATCTCAAAAGTAATTTGAGATCCTTGAGAATAACGGAACAGTGACTTCAAAATTATAAGTGAATATTTCATTCAACCTAAAATTCTATGTAAAGTCAAATTGTCATTCATTTGTAATGATACAATAAAGTCCTTTGCAGAAAAGTAAATTCCCAAAAACCCATTTCCTACACATCCACTCTCAGGAGTCTCCTAGAGTATATGTTCCAACAAATCAGAAGAGTAAACAAATGGGATTCAGGAATGGAGCTAATCCAATGGAAGGGTGCAAGGTATATAAAAATGACAGCAATGGATATCCCAGGAGGAGCAGAGCCTAAGGAGAAATAAACCCGGATCGGAGCAAGGTTAGGCAGTACAAAACAGCTGTCTTCAGGGGAAAGATGGAATCTATCAAAACTATGACAGGTTGACAACATAGAAAATTACATATATAAAATATATATACATATGTACACTGATACATATATACTTACACATATATACCTACATATACATATACACACACATACATATATTTATTTATTATATATTTTCGCACAGCCTTTGTTTAGCCAAAGACTCAAAATAAACTAAGTGAAAAATAACATCACTATTAAGGGATCAAAAAACTGAAGTTTTCATTGGTAGACAAATGGATAAGGAAGATGTGATACACACACACACACTCACACACACACACAAATATTTCACAGCCATAAAAAGATGAAGTTGTGCCATTTGCGACAACATGGATGAACCCAGAGAGTAATGAGAGTATTATACTAAGGAAGATAAATCTGCTGAGAAAGACAAATAACATATGAGTTCACTCATAAGTGGAATCTTTTTTTTTTCGTAAGTGGAATCTTAAAAAAAAAAAAAGCAACAACAAATGAATAAACAAAAATCAGAATCAGACTTATAAATACAAAGAACAATCTGATAGCTGCCATAGGAAGGGATGTGAGGGTATGGAAAAGATGGGTTAAAGGCAGTGGAAGTTATAGACTTCCAGTTACAGAATGAGTAAGTCACAGGAATAAAAGGCATAGCAGAGGGAATATAGTCAAAGGTATGGTAACAATGTTGTATGGCGACAGATGGTAGCTACACTTGTGGTGAGCATTGCATGATGTATACAGAAGACAATCACTATGCTGTACACCTGAAACTAATGTAACATTGTGTGTCAACTATACTCAAATAAAATTTAAAAAAAACCAAATTTTATAAAAAGCTAAGTATGATTATAATAATATGCTACATAACAAGATTTGGTTCAGCCATAAATAATATTTTCCTTTTAATAACAAACTACACATTGAATATGGATTTAACCAAAAACTGTGGGGTAATGAAATTGGGAGGTAGGGAGTAAGGTAAGAGGCAAAACTTTATCTTCCAAAGTAAGAAGCATAGGTAATGTTTAAAATAGAAAAGTTAAGAAATGGGAATATAAACATACAAACAGTAATATGGACTTAATATGAACAAAGAGAAAGAGCTGAAAAGTTGAATGTGCTTATGTCTGAAGTGATGAACTCAAGGGTAAGGAGTTAGACAGGCGAATGATATTTGTTGCTCTGATTTGTCCTTTTTGTTTTTATAATAGGTTTATGTGTTATCATAATAAGAAATAAAAATTAGAAGGTAAGGATGATGTGATCTTTTAGGTATAACCGTAAGTTGTTCCCTTTGCCCCAGTACAGTTTTCATGTAAGTGGGGAATTAGCCGTGAAACACTCAGGATTGAGCTCCTACAGAAGGGAGCTCAGTTAAATGAACTGAGCCCAATCCCTTAAATAAATCTGATCCTGAGGCAGCAAAGGCAAACCCATGGAGTCAACTAACAAATCCCAAATGAACAGGGCCAAGAGTCGACCATGCTTTACCCTCTTCTCTTCAGCCTCTACTTTCCCGTATGTAGTTCGTCTTTCTGTGCCATCGTGACCCAGCCTGTCACCTTCATGCCGTTTTTACATTTTTCTCTTAAATGTACCATATCCTTTTTTTCTGTCTGCATTTTGGGACAATCCTTATTCTGGACACAAGGTCAACGCTATTCCTATTGTTATCTCTACATTCTTTGATCTCCCTGTCCTGCGCCAGTTGATTCAAAATATTATCATTTCCTGCTGTTTTATAATCAAAAGGGCTTCTCTATTGTCAATTTTTTGTCTTTCCATATTCCTTTTCTTTAGCTGCCTACATCTATCTACCTGTCATAATCATTCTTGAGTTGCAAGATATTCTGTCTCCTAAGAAAGATCAATATTGTGATCTGGTTAGAATTCACTATTTAGGATGAAGGGCAACATCCTCAGAAATACGTATATAATCTCTGCTTAAACGATGGAAACATAACTTAAAGAGGGGGTAAACTTGAGCCACTCACTGAGTCACCATGAGATAAGCATGAGCAAGCAAGACAGAATACATGATGAAATGATTCTTGGCATGTAATTTAGACTCTCATGTAAGTTGGTATTAACAAAGCACTTTGTATATTTTTATTTTGCAAATAAGTGCCTTAAGGTTTTTAACATTCTAAAAAACTACAAAATGGCATACATTTCATAACCAGGGCTGATATTCTGCTTGTACTGACACCTTGTTTTGATTTTCTTATCTGAACAACCAACATCCATTTTCATTAGTCACTCTCCCTACTATACTGATTGTTAAATAATTTGAATTTCACTCCTGCATGTTTCTATAAATGTCTCAGTGCTGAACACCATACAGATTGAGTTAACGAACTAAAGACTTTAGTAACCAAGATCAACCTACTAAAGTCTTCTCCAGCTGTTCTGGGTGAAGTTTCTGTCTTTCAAAGAGAGTTCACTCTGCAGCAGGGTTTCTCAACCCTGGCTGTCCAGTACATTAAAGGGACAGCATTCTGTCCCGTATCCACTAGATACCAGTAGTACCTCCCAGCTATGACAACCAACAATGTCTCCAAACATTACCAGATGTCTCCGGGAGGGCAAAATCACTCCTGGTTAGAAAGCACCCATCTGCAGGTTGGTCTCAAATTTTTCTATTACATAATACCACTCTGGTTGTCTTTTCCTTTGGAAGCAGATCTTCTGAAGTCTTGCATTCAACTACTTCACATATATTTACTGAGTATCTACTAAGTTACAGGCATTTCGGGGACCCCGAGATACAATAACAAACAGACACATTTTCTCATCTCATAAAGTGTACAGCCTCATAGTAGAGATACAGAGGAGTCAAATAGTAACACAAATATGTAAATCCAAACTGCAGTAGGTGCTAATTTGGAAAAATGGTGGGGTGTTTTAAAAGAACACAAGGGAAGCGTTTGATATAGTCTGGGGATCAAGGAAACTCTTAAGTGATATTAGGGATGATAGCTAAAGGATGTAAGGATCAGACTGAGGCAAACAGGGAAGAAAGGTATATCAGGAAAAGGAAACTGCCTGTGAAAATATCCTGACAAAGAAGTAAATATGGCAGATTCGGGAAATCAAATTTTCTGTGTGACTGAAGTGAAGAGAGGAAGGATGGACAGAGAACAAGATGATGCTGCAGAAATACTTGGGTATCAGATCCCTTGCAGTTGTAAAGGCAGTATTAAGATTGTTTTCTTTAAAGAGTAATGAGATTTCATGGAAGGTTTTACTTAAGCAGATGGTTGATACAATCAGATTTACATTTTTAAAATATCACCCTAGCTTCAGGACTGAAAACAGATTTGAGAGGGCAAAAGTACATTCAGAATGAGTTACGAGACCTACCTTAGCCGTGCAGGTAAGAGGGGGTAACCTAAATGCATGCTACAGGGAGGATGGAGAGAGAAATCCAAAAATGTTTAGGCAATAAAACTGACAAAATTGTTAATAATGATACCTAATGCTTTGTGTTGCTGAGCTATGCACATTCAGTTCCAATGTGATATGCTCAATGAAGCAAGGCCAGTACTCTTTCCCAGGCACAACTATATCCAAGGGGAGATCCTACCTTGGCTCAAGTTTCTGTTGAGAGTGCCAGTGAGACTTTTTTATGATTTAACAGGAACTTACAACAATGAAAACCAGGATAATTTAAATTCGTGTCAATTGGTTGTTAAGGCTTGTCATATTTTCAGAATGACTAGTGATCTACCAGTAGATGTTCATAAAATTCATGCTCCAGAAAATGAAGCCCTTCAGAGGGCCTACAAAAATGTTGCCAAGAGCATTACTGGTGAATGGGAAAACTGGTATACACTTCCTGGAGGGCAATCTGACCATGTATCGAAATATTAAAATTTTCATTTCTTTGACCCAGTAGACTGTCATGTAGATATTTAAAGAAGGGGGCATACATGCCAAGAAATGTCAGCAAGCATGTTCTTAAGAAGATTATGAATAATAGCAAAGTTATGGAAGCAATTATTTTCTAAGCCAGGTTCTTAAACTGTAGTAATCCTACTCAGATCCTGGAAAACTGAGGCCTTTCTCCCTTGAACCTGGAGTGAGTTGGATCTGCAGTTTGTGAAATATCAGTCTATCCTTCAGATCTTCGTTTTTAATCTAAATGGTTAATATGGTACTGAGGAGTCACTTTCCCAAAACCTACCAAAACTTTTAATTCATAAGCAAGTAAATGGCAAAGTGAGACATGGAAGACCTTCCTAAAGTCACAAATACTATTTCAATTTTTTTTTTTTTTTTATACTTTCGTGAAGGAAACCCCAACTGGCTTTTCCAATTTCTCTCTCCATTGGCAATCTTTCCAATCTTGGGCAAAATTTCACAGCCTTTCAGATTTGTACACAGTAGCTGCCAGAAGCTTATAACCATTGTTGTTCAAAAATAAGAGAGTAGATAGGATTTATCTTTGATTTCCCGTACCCTCACTCTTTAACTCTTTCCTTCTCGGTGGGGACCAATGCTTCATTTTCTTTCTTTCTACTGTATCAACTGAAATCAGTAAAACATATCAAACTTTTTTTTCACATCATAGTACATTAATTCTCCCAACAAACAAAAGATCAAAGTCATAAGTTTAAGTGCTTAAAATAAAATTTTGAACCTCGCTGGACTTACAGTTGGGAAAAGCGCTCCCTATTAGAAAGAACAACGCATTCTTTTCCAATGAATATTTCAGAGAGCCTTATGCATCAATTGCTTTTTTCCAATGGTCTTTCACTGTTCTTCTGAGATGAAATTTAAAGTTAATTTTGGGTGAAATTAACATTTTATAAGGTGTCTTGAAATATTCAAAATTGAAGTTGTATCAAGTCAGGATGAAACAGCCTATTGAAACACTGTCCTATTTGTTTCTTTATAGAACTTTTTCTTGTGCCCACTTACATTCAAAGCATATCTAAATTTATTTATTTACTTGCCTTGTTTCCACATAAATTAGCTTCACAAAAGCTGAAATTTAGGGGATAATTTTAGACATACCATGATTTTAGATGAATAGATACTCCTATTTTAGTCCTTCCTTGGGAATTATTATTAACATAGACAGTAATTAAAGATAATCAGGAAATGTTATTTCTTAGATAATTATCTAGGTAACAGTATTGATGATTCATAAGATGATCCAATGCTTGACTCTGGTGGGTATTGATATGGATAACTGACATCTGAAATTCCAGAAAAGGTCTGGGTCTGCAAAATTAGTTAAAGGCAGAAATATCACATGTATCATGGCAGCACAGCTCTTAAAAAACATTCATTTTTTTCTTATGATCAAGAAAAAGTAAACTTTTCAAACAGCTAAAACAGATGACGTAAATTCCATATCCTATAATATATGTTAGAAATCTTTTGATGTAAAGTGGGAGAAAGCCTAATTCAAATCAGTCAATAATAATCAAGAAAATGAGTAAACTATACAAGTAGAGCAGGTTTTAGCTCAGGTTCTATTTCCACGAACTTCCCCAGGATCTGCCAATACCCAGCCATACTTCATCAGGTTTCCATGTTTACCAGCTACCAAATGACATTTGAAAAAAAGAGACTCCTTTCTCCTTTGAAATTCTCTTAAAAGGGAAGAAACTTCTTTCCCAAAATCTCTCAACGATCCTTGCTTTGCATATCACTGACCTCAAATGAATCAGAAATAAGAGTAACAATAGAAGAAAGAAATGAAGTTGGGGGGCAGGGGAAGAGATAAAGAGTACTGCCTTCTGAAGTAACCATGAAGGCCTTACATCATCAAAATATTTTATTATAACAAAGAATTACAGCCATGAGGAAAGTATTAAATTCAATAAAATGTACTTTGTTGAAGAGGACAGGTTAGGATGCATTAAACTTCAGAAGTATTATCCAAAAAATAACAAAAAGTAACTTGAAACTGAAAGAAAAGACTTTGAGCATTTGGAAATATGTATTTGTGGCTATACAGAATATTTCAATTTCTGGTTATGACAGATAAATAATGTAACAGAAAATTAAATATAAAATTTATACACACCCTTCAAAATCAATTGCCATAGACAATGTCAAATTACTGTTAGTTTTAATCACATTAACAAAATGGATAATTAGGAAAATTCAAAATGAGATCAAGATGGAGGCTTTTTTAATTAAGAAACTGCACATAGAGAGCTAAGAAAAGTCCAAGTCAAAAAGTGTCTTTTTGTGGAAAAAAATGAAAACCAAATGGAAATCAAGGAACGTTTAACAGTAACACAGCAAATCTGCTCCAGGCTGAGAGTAAACGTCGATGTGTTCCTGTTGTTTCTGCTTTGCTTTTATACAGGGAAAACCCGGTCCTTCCTCCCATATGTCCCCTTCACTCTCACACAACTACCACACTTACAACCTTCTGACACAAACTGAGTGGTGGGTTTCCCCACCAGGCAATCTGCTGTGACACCAGCTGTGTGTCCTACAATTTAACTCAATTCTGACACTATCTACCCAGAGATAGCATCAGGTCCCACAGGGTAAGGGCTCAGTCCCACAAGACTGCCAGTCGCAAGTAGTAGGTCCCCAGGTTACCCACAACTTCTGTCCAACTTGGCTACAAATCAGAAGTTCTCATGATCCCCATCTTGGATTCAATTATTCACTAGAACAGCTCACTGAACTCTAAGAAACACTTACTTAGGTCTGCCAGTTTATTAATGGACATGATAAAGGATACAGATGAACGGTGAGCTGAAGTGTACATAGCACAAGATCTGGGAGAGTCCCAAACACAAGAGCTTCCTTCCAGGTGGAGTTGGGGTGTGACATTCTCCTGGGATATGGATGTACAACCCATCTGGAAACTCTCTAAACCCTTGGCTTTTTATGGAGGCTTCCTCGTGTAGGCATGATCAATCATTAATTCCATTTCCAGCCCCTCTTCTGTCTCTGGAGAATGAGGGGTGAGGTTACAAATTCGAAGCTTCTAACAATGGATTGGTCTTTCTGGTGATCCATCCCACCTAGAAGCCATCCAGGAGGCCACCCCAGAGGTGCTGCTAGTTCTCTTATCTCTCAGGAATTCACAAAGGTTTTTAAGAGGCCTGTGTCAGGAACTGGAGTCAAAAACCAAAATTAAAATAGGAGATGCTCCTAGTACTCTTATCACTTAGAAATTTATAAGGGTTTTAGGAGCCCTCTGTCAGGAAGTGGGAGCAGAGACCAATATATATTTCTTATTATTTCACAGCTTGCTTGAGTTTTGTATTCCCCTAAAACTGGCAAAAATGAGGTTTGTCTAAAAGAAAGAGAGAGAAAAAATGTGCAAGAGAGAACTAACTAAGTGTGGCCAAATTATGCATTTGCAGGAAAGAGACTGCTAATGAATCTACGATGAGGAAAAAGAAAGGTTGTACCTGAGAAAGACATATCTGGAGGCAGGGGATAGTGAAATATATACCAACTGTTTCTTTTAGATAAGATAATATGGCTACCATTTATTGAGCCCTAAATATGTACCTGGAATTGTGCTAAATTTTTAAAATGCATTATCTCTTTTAGCCCTCATGCTAACTAACAGTTATTCCCATTTTAGAGATGATAAATCTAAAGCCCAGAAAAGTTAAATATCTTCAACAATTTTGCAAAACTGACAAATAACGAAGCCTGGCTTCGAAGCCAAAGTCTATCTTACTCAACTTGATCCCATCAATCTTGTTACACTGCAAAAGCATTGGCAAGAAGTCTTATGACAAACACTTACTTCTTGGTATTTTCCATGGAGGCTGAAGTGAGTCACCTGCAACATGGAAGAATTTCAAATATTATCAGAAGTTCTGGAATTTACTTATCCACAAATTTCTATGAATATGATCCTATAAGAAGCAGAACTGCTGACCTTATAAAACTGATACCATTAATTTAAAAAAAGTTTATTTCTAGAATAAAAGGAGCTTCTAAGTAAGACGTTACTTGAGCAGAGATGTCAAAAGCTCCCATTTGATTGTTACAATTGACAGGATCAATAAAAGGAGGAGAGAAGAAATAACAAGGGCCATTCCTGCCTGGAAACACAGAGGAATTCTAGTATAGTGCAAGTCGGACAAAATGAAGAAAAACCACAAGGCAAATTCTCAAATTCACATTAAGAAAAAAAATTTTGTCCAAGAAAATTCACAAAAAAGTAATTGGCAAAAGTCTTTACCACGTTATTTAGAGGGAAGGCTGAAGAATGAGTCTGGTGCACAGGACAGATGAGATCACACAAGATAATCTGTAGATTTCCTTTCTTTGCTGTGTGATAACACTGTTCTGAAGTGTTGGAGGATCAGGTCATTCTGGTAATCATGGCAAATCAAATGGCAAGATGGCTTTCTACCTTACTAGGGAAGGACTCCTCTCCCACGTGGAAGAAGTCTGGACACAGCCACAAAGTATACCTGGAGTAAAGGCGAGGCCAAAATATTGTCGATATAACCAATTCCTTAGACTCAGTGACTTAAAACAGCACAAATGTATCATCTCAGAGTTCTATAGGTTAAAGGTGTGACACAGATTTCCTTAGGCTAAACCCATGGTGTTGGCAAATTTACATTCCTTGTACAGGCACAAGAGGAGAATCTGTTTCCTTGACTTTCCTAGCTTCTAGAAGTCACCTGCACTTCTGAGTTCATGGCCCTCTTCTATCTTCAAAGCCTGCAATGGGCCTACCTGAGATAGCAGAGATAATCCCAGATAATCTCCCTATTCGAAGGGCTGATGAGCAACTGTAATTCCATCTGCAATCTTAGTTCTCCTTTACCAGGTTGACTAACATATTCACAGGTTCCAGGGATCAGGATGTGAACATCTTTAGGGGACCATTATTCTACTACCCTAGGGGTTAAATCCAAACAGAGAATTTACAAATATTTACACACTCATATTGTGACTTCCCTCAGCCACAGGCCCATTCACATTCCTCTGAATAGATAATGCAAGTTAAATGTATTATGACCTTGCTTACAACTGAAGAGAAGAAATTTAGCGGCAGTTTTCAAATCCAGTTGAAAAATGAAGGGATTCGAGGAGAGAGGAGCAA
>CM052885.1:41388514-41480995 GCA_028534135.1 Potos flavus
TACTATGCAGCCATGAAGAGAAATGAAATCTTGCCATTTGCAACGACGTGGATGGAACTTCCACGCATTATGCTAAGAGGGCATTATGCTAAGCGAGATAAGTCAATCAGAGAAAGGCAATTATCATATGATCTCTCTCATATGAAGAATTTGAGAGGCAAGGTGGGGGGTCGTGAGGGGTGGGAGAGGGAAATGACACAAGATGGGATTAGGAAGGAGACAAACCATAAGAGACTCCTAAACTCATGAAACAAACTGAGGGTGGCGGGGGGGCAGGGGCGGGTAGGGATAGGGTGGCTGGGTTATGGACATTGAGGAGGGTATGTGCTATGGTAAGTGCTATGAAATGTGTAAGCCTGAGGATCCACAGACATATACCCTGGGGCAAATAATACATTATGTGTTAATTAAAAATTTTAAAAAAGAAATAATAGCCATAATGTGAGGTTATATCTCACTGTGGTTTTGATTTGCATTTCCATGATGATTAATAATGCTGAGCTTTAAAATATACTTCTTGGACATTGTATGTCTTCTTTGGAAAAGTGTCTATTCAAGTCAATAGTTCATTTTTCAATCAGGTTATTAGATTTTTTATTTTTATTTTTTTTTTGTTTTAACCATTGAGTTGTAGAAGTTCTTTATGTATTTTGGAGATGAATCTCTTATTAGATATATGGTTTACAAATATTTTCTCCCAATCCATATATTGCCTTTCACTCTACTGAGTGTCTCTTTTCCTGTGCAATAGCTTTTTGTCTGATGTAGTCCTACTTGTTTATTTTTGTTTTTGTTGCCTTGCTTTGATATCATGTCCATGATAGAATTGCCACAACAAATGTCATGAAGTATTTCCCTAATGTTAACTTCTACAATTTTTACAGTTTCAGGTTTTGAGGTCCATAATTAATTTTGAGTTGACTTTTTGATGTGGTGTAAATGAGGGTTCAATTTCATTCTTCTGCATCCTGGATATCCATTTTTCCTGACACCATTTATTGAAGCAACTATCTTTTTCCCATTGTGTATTCTTGGTACACTTCAACAGACGAATGGATAAAGAAGATATGGTCTATATATACAATGGAATATTATGCCTCCATCAGAAAGGATAAATACCCAATTTTTGTATCAACATGGACGGACTGGGAAGAAATTATGCTGAGTGAAATAAGTCAAGCAGAGAGAGTCAGTTATCATATGGTTTCACTTATGTGTGGAGCATAAGGAAAAATACGGAGGACATTGGGAGATGGACAGGAAGGGTTCAATTGGGAGAAATCGGAGGGGGAGATGTACCATGAGAGACTGTGGACTCTGAGAAACAAACTGAGGGTTTTGGAGGGGAGGAGGGTGGGGGGCTCGGTGAGCCTGGTAGTAGGTATTGAGGAGGGCACGTATGGTATGGAGCAGTGGGTGTGGTCCATGAAAAATGAATCTTGTAACACTGAAAAAATTAAATTAAATTAAAAAAAAAACAGTTAAAAAATAAAAATAAATGGTAGCATTCACCAATGGAAAAAAAAAAAATGAAGGGATTCCAGGAAAATTATCCACATTATATGGAACAAAAATCAGACCCTGAAGCAGATAAAAATCAATTTGAAGTCTCTGGAAATAACTGGGAAAAAATAAGGCATTATTACTATGGTGCTCAAAGGGATGAGGAAGAGTTAGAAGGAGTGAACTTTACTATAGAAAACAAAAGTACATTTTAAACAGGATCTACTTTTGCCTTTGTTCTCAATAAAATTTAAAATATAAAATAAGAGATGACAGATGAGATAAGAAAGCCAGCAGAGATGAAAAGGAGCTTGAAGTAATGTAGGCAGGAATAAAAAAAGCAGGATGGTTGAGATAAAAAATGTTTTAAATAAGTTTAAAATGCCACTACAATATCATAAAAAGTCCTAGCAACAGTGCTGGAAAATGTTTCTGCTATTCAGAAGGAGAGTCAAAATTTTGCCCATGATGCAATGAATAGGACAAAGTACCCATTTTAGAATCTAATGAAAAGTATGAACCTCCTCCCTGGAAAGTCCACAGCACTTACAATTTTGCATAGTTTCAAAGTACACGGATTTAAAAAACAAAGCAATTTAACTTATAGACCTCAGGTGACAAATCTCTACAAGTCTCTGTTCCATGGGAAGAAAATGAGCTACAATTCAGGCCCAGAATTAAGTTCTTTTTACACTAGAAATAACTTATGGAAATAACAATAAAAACACCTCAATATATCTACATTAAACTCCTGAACTTGGTTGCTAAAAAAGGAATCTCCTAGCATCTGGGGGGGCTTGAACTCATCAAAAGTCAGCATCATTTTTTTTAAGAAGGTGAAAAGAATCTAAAGAGATGTAGAAACCAAATGGAATGCTTGAATGTTAATTAACACTGGTTTCCAAAAAAAAAAAAATGCTATAAAAATACTCTAGCAACAAACATAGGTATTTGAATATGAACAAGATATTAAGTGACATTAGGAGAAATCAATACAAATCACAAATTTGTAAGTATAGAGAGGAAGAGATCACTTACAGCTAGGACATGAGGAAAGCCTGATTGTGAAAGGTAACATTTGGGCCTGAATCTTAAATATTGAGCAGGATTTTTGATAAATATTTTTTAATGAAAGAATTATTTCATATTGAAGAAGAAACTGAGCAAAGATTGAGAAGAAGAAAGATCAATGTGCATTTTGAGGTCTATTGAGTATTGAGTGGGGTAAAAAGTTTTCAAGCCTAAAATAGGTTCATAGAACCATTATTGGAGATGGAAGTGATGACAGAGAACATTTAGTCCATACACTCATTTTGTTGCTATTAAAACTGAGGTGCTCAGCAATATTCACCACAGTCAAAAGGTGGAAACAACCCAAATGTCCATCAACTGATGAATGGATAAACAAAGTACAGTATATACACACAATTAAATAGTATTGAGTTGCATTCAGTATAAAGTACTGATAAATACAACGGCATGGATGAACCTTGCAAACACGGGGCCAGATGAAAGAAGCCAGACACAAAGGATCACGTCTTGTATAATTCCACTTATATGAAATACTCAGAATAAGTAAATCCACGGAAACAGCAAATTGGTGGTGCTCAGGGGCAGGGGACAGGAAGAAATGGGAAGCAACTGCTTGATGGGTCTGGAATATTATTTTGGGGTGATCAAAATGTTTGGGAACCAGACAGAGGTGGCAGTTAAACAAGATTTTGAATATACTAAATGCGACCAAATTATTCACTTTTAAAATGGTTAATTTTAGGTTATGTGAATTTTTACCACACAATTCACAACAACAACAACAACAAAACAATTAAGGTGCAGTGACTTGTCCAAGGACGGGGTGAGTCACTAACAACTCCAAGAACAGAACCTCGACCATCTGGAAGTAGGGCAGCCTAACACCAGCGGCAGAGCCTTGATTCCCTGGCTAAGCAGTCTAGACTTGATCTGGTAGGAAATGTGATGTCAGATGATATTTTTTAAGCAAGTGAGAGACATTTATGATTGACTGTTTATATGGTCTTGCTTTATTACTTACTATTTGTTAACCTCCTGGACACTCAACGGTCCTCATCCATAAACAAGAAACAGCCTACACTTTACAGTTATTGAGAGGAGCGAACAAATAAGTCACACACATTCCAAGGGCAATGTTGATACTTGGCAGGGGCTTTCTTCTTTCTGGATTGTGACAACACACAGAACTACCACCATAACATTTCATGCTGTTTTCTAGTTATTTCATGTAAATAAGCCTTCTCTTCCTAACAAAATTGTAATGCCTTAAGAACAAGGACCATGGCTTACATTTCTTAAATCTTTTGCAACCTTAAAGTCAGCAGTAAACATTAAATAAGTAATTAATGAAGATCTATCACCTAACTTCGAGCCTTAGTGTTTTCAATAGTGAATTTTAGTCTAATTGCAATTGTTCCTATTTTATAAGGCAACTCGGCCTGATTTTTCTAGATTATTTGTGGGTTTCCTCCATATCCATCAATTCACAAAAAAGCAGGAAAAAAAAGGCAAGGCAAATGAAAATGTGAGTCATAAAGTAAAAAATTTGTGTTCATCTAACTACATCTCAACAACTTTTCTGCCTATTTCTTTTCTTTTCTTGTAGCCTTGTTAATCACAAGTCACTCAACAGTGTTTCCCAATTCTTTGCATTCTCTCAGCCTCTGACTGGATAATTTTAGGTGAGCTTATGGCATATACACTTCTTGATTCCCTTCCAGTTCCCCCTTCCTTCCAACCCTCCCTCTCCTCAGATCTAAGCAGAGAGTGGGCGTATCCTGAGAGCCAAGTCCCTGTACTCTGAGTTATTAAAGATTGCAAGCTATGTCCCCAAAAGAAATCTTTTTTCATTATTTTGCTGCAGAAAAATATTTCTTACCCACTAACCAGCCTTCTTAGGAAAATCGTTCAATTCCATTTAACAAACACATACTATAAATTTAAATATAATCCTAACTTCCAGAAGTCCAGAGATAAAGACAGAGTCTATTCACTCAAGACAGTCTAAGAGAAGACCCCATGACATTAATAATTCTAGAACAGTATGACAAGGATGAAAATAGAGGTATGTATGAGTTAACTCAACAGAGAGAATAATTATCTCCGCTCATGATGATGAGGTGATGAAGATGACAAAGGTGACAAGGCACTGGGACATGCTTAAGAAAACAGGAAGTTTGAAAATAGATTCCAAGGCTTTGTGAACCCTTCAAGCAAATGGTGAGGTTGGAACACAAAGAGAGAGTGCAGGAAGGAGCCATGGGCAAAAGTAAAAATGAGTGGGGATGGGGAAGTGAAATGGTGAAGGGTTGAAGATAATGGGATTGTGATTTCTGAGTAATACCTGCCTCTTAGGGTGATTGTGAGAATCAATGGGAAAACATTGTTATTTCAACATTATCTAACACTGGTAAAGCAAGCAATAATGTTAGCTGGCTCTCAATATACTCACAGGAATTTAATTATCAGTCTTGATATTCACTTTAAAACCTAAAGCAGTCAAATATTGTCATTCCATTACATAGTTAGCTAGTACTGTTAACATGAATTTTCCTTTAGTGATACTGATATTCCTATAAGCAAGACATATATTTCCTCATGTTTACCTACTTACGTGTGTCCCTTAAGCAATATACAGTACTTCATTTCTCATGTTTTAAACTATAAATATATATGGTATACACTATATAGAATACATATTTAATGTATCTACATTATGTATATACATATATGTATATAATGTATATACATAGTATATACAGACAAAATCATACACTGTTCAACCCTGTAGAGTCACCTCAGATTTCTCTGGTTTATCTTGGGAGATATTCCATTAAAACCCAGCCATATGCTCCTGATGTCCTTGGAACCGAGATGATGTGAAGATTGATCTCAGACAGTAGGGGCAGGGAAGAGAGCTCAAGAGGCCAAGTAATCAAAACTGAAAATAAAGGAAATATCTTCAAAAGCCTACACTGAATCATACATAAAACTGAAAATTTTTTAAACTGGTTAGGTTCTACTTTTCTTTCTTTTTCAATTTAGGTAAGATTAAGTTTCATATACATTTGTCCATTAGAAAAAATACTTAATTTTGTTAAATTGACATTTATTGGGGATGTCTTTAAAAATACATAAAGAAAAAAAGAAAATGCAGTAATAAAATGTTAAAATTTAAATGATAGTCATAAGATTATATAATGCCACATATATAGAAAGTTTCTTTATATGATTAAATTTACCAGATCCAACAAATATATTTTTAATCTTTCAAGCCAAATAACTTTAATAACAAGAGGAAAGGATATAAATAGGCCAAGAATGATTAAGATGATAGAGAGAGGGGACACCTGGGTGGCTCAGTCAATTAAGCCTCCGACTCTTGATTTTGGCTCAGGTGGTGATCTCAGGGGTGTGAGAGGGAGCGCCCTACACACACACACATTGGGCTCTGCTCTGGGCATGGAGCCTGCTTAAGATTCTCTCTCTCCCTCTCCCTTTGCCTCTCCCCTCTTCTCTGTCTCTCTCCCTCTCTAAAACAAAACAAAACAAAACAAAAACGAGTGAGAGAGAATTTACCTATTTACCTTTTGTTGAGGCTATAATACGGTGCATGTGATTTCAGTCACTGTTTTTCTGATTATTGTTTTACTTTGCTTTGCTGCCTCAATTTACTCCAAAATTAAGGATTTGATCATTTTAATTTAATTACATGGTGATCTGTATTTTTCTTGATGACTCCTGATTCTAACATCTACTTTCACCTGTCTTCACTACTATTGGCATACCAAAAGTCTCCACCCACCAAGAGGGACAGTTCTCTCTCTTGCCCTGGGAGCCTAGCCAAAGTTAATTTCAAAGAACAGAACAGGGATAATTCTTCTCTTTGGATTTCATCTTAATAGAATTTCATATCAGAGTCACATCTTGGTGTGATGTAATTTTCTGTAAAACCTTACACTCCACATTTTCAAAACGCTCCCCTGGGAATGTTTTATGGGCATTGAACTGCACCTACAAATTTAATGGCTCTGTATGTGTGTCTGTGTATGGGCCTGTATTTGGGGGGGGAGGCTCTGATAAAGCTATATGTTTCTGTTTACACTTTTAAAACAAATCTCAGTATATCATAGAATAAACTCCTAACATTTACAAGAAATTTATTTTAGCGGTTATAAAAAACAATCTCTTCCTTTCTTACAGTGGTGATTGAGTGTGTTCCATGGTGCACTAACAATTCCCCAGCTTATCTGCAGCCTTGTTTATGTTCCAAGCTAATGTACATGGCAACGCAGATGTCTTTCCTTTGTAGGATTTAATAATTTACTCATAATGTTTAATCACAACTAGACTACCTCAATGGGATTTCATCACAAACTGTGCTGGTCTTCCCATTAACGCTGACAAGAATTTTTTTAATGGCAGGAAGAAATAGATGCAATAGACAAAATTTGAGAAGCACCATCCTAAATCATGGGATTTTGTCCAAAATTACAAGTCAAGAAATGATAAATGCACAAAGATCGGAAGCCTGATTTTTGGCAATTCCCATCAAAAGGCTTAAAATGATGCATATCCTTTCATCTAGCAATTCCACTCCTAGAAATATATTCTAAGAATATAAACCCAGATATACAGAAATACAACAATAGGGATATTCATCACAGCCCTCTTCATAGAAATGAAGAATCTGAAACAACTAATGTTTAACACAGGGACTTGGTTAAATGATAGTGTCCATATAACTAGATAATATACAGCCAAAAAATGTGTGGTTATAGAAAAATATTCAAAGGTAAATGGAAATAGCATAGACTGACAATATCCATTTGTATATAAACAAAATTAAAATACAGTGAATGGGGGAAAAGACTGCAGTACATACAAAGCTTTAAAAACTTAAACTCACTACATAAAAGATTGACAGGGATTAAAATTGGGAAGTGACATCAGTAATATGTCAAAAAGGGAAGTCTCAGACCCTCATTCCCCATGAAAATACCAATTCAAATACAATACAGACCAATTCCCTTTCTGAGAAATCCAGAATCTAGTTAAGAGGCTCCTAGACCCAGTGTGAACATGAAACCAGTCACATTGGAGCAGGCACGATCACTTTTGATACCCCCACAACTCAACAACAAAAACAAAAACAATCTAACCAAAAAATGAGCAAAGTCCATTAACAGATATATCTCTAAAGAAGAAATATAAATGGCAAACAGATACATGAAAAGGTGCTCAACATCATTAGTCATCAGGGAAATGCAAATCAAAACCACAATGAGAGATCACCTCACATCATTATAATAGGGCAGCCATTATTTTAAAAAATTTAAAAATAAATAACAAATGTCAAGGATGTAGAGAAATTGAAATTCTTGTGCACTGTGGATGGAAAAGTTAAATGGTACAGCCACTATGAAAAACAACATTGAGGTTCCTCAAAAACTTAAAAATAGAATTACTGTATGATCCAGTAATCTCCTTTCTAGATATTTATTGAAAGAATTATAACCAGAATCTCAAAGAGATATCTGCACCCCCATATTCATTGAAACATTATTCATAATAGCCAAGAGGCATAAACACTTAACTATCCATTGATGGATGAATAGCTAAAGAAAATATGGTATATACATGCAATGGAATATTATTAAGCCTTTAAAAAGGAAATCCAGTCATATGTGACAACCTAGACGCCCCTGGGACATTATGGTAAGTAAAATAAGCCAGTCATAGAAAGACAAGTCCTGCCATGATTCCACTTAGATGAAGTATCTAAAGTAGTCAAATGCATGGAAGCAGAAAGCTGAATGGTGGTTGCCAAGGGCTGGAGGAGGGTAAAATAGAAAGTTGCTATTCAATGGGTATAGAGTTCTGAGTCAGGCAAGGTGAAATGTTCCAGAGATCGGTTGTACAACATTGTGCATGCAATTAATACTGTACTGTACATTTAAAATTTGTAATTTAACATGATGTATCAAAAACCATAATAGCATACAAATCTTTTAATACAGAAACCCTCATTTTACTTCTTATACTACCCCAAAGAAATACTTTAGCATAATTTCTGGCATTTCGCTATATAGTTAAAATGTTTAAGTTAAATTTCAAAATAATTTGATTATAACAAAATTGGAAGCCACCTAAAATACAACAAGTATTTACTCAACTGTGGTGCATCCACACAAGGGAAGAAAATGCTATAATTTTAAATGGCTATAGAAAAATTAAGGAAAACAGAAAAACATTGAGTTATAAAGCAGTGTATAAAATTGCAATCCCATTTGTAATTTAATAATTCAAAAATTAGCCATAGTTATTCTGAATAATGAGATTATAAAGGATTTTAATTTTTTTTTTGGCTTATCTGGTCTTCAAAATTTGATCATTAAAATGTGTTACCTTGACAATAATTTTTTTTTTCTCTCTCTTTTTTTAAAGACTTTATTTATTTGACAGAGACAGAGCGTGTGAGAGAGCACAAGCAGGGAGAGCGGCAGAGGGAGAGTGAGAAGCAGGCTCCCAGCTGAGCAGGAAGCCTGATACGGGAATTGATCCCAGGACTCTGGGATCATGACCCAAATTGAAGACAGACGCTTCACCGACTGAGACACCCAGGCTCCCTGACAATAATTTCAAAATAAAATAATATAGCAAGGAAAAAGTCTTAAGTGGAAAGCAAAACTCGTATCTCATTTCTCCACTTTAACGTTTAATTTAGTTTGTGGGAGTTAATGGTGTAATTTCCCAAGTTGGCATTAATAAATTTGTACTTAAAGTTATTGTGATTTTTTTCCTTCAATTTTGATGGATGTCACCTTTATCCCCAGTAATGAAAACAACAAGCAATCAACAGTTAGGTTTCCAAGCTGCTTGTATAATATCCAGAAATATATGTATCCATTTTGTTTTGAAAAATTTTGCCTTGCTCCTGTTTGTCCTCAGATATAAATCAGTGTCTTTCTCAAGTGGAACACAAAGGAAAAGAGAGCACCTTAATGGATGCTATTTTACTCAGCAACATATTTGATTTTAGTCCTCATCTTTGCATCATTTCATTGCAAACTGTGTGCGTATTTTTTTTCATGTCTGTCATTACAGAGATGTAGAAGTTACTTTCACCTTCCATAATTTTGCTAGCATTTTAATTACCCATTGCCATCTGCCTGCAAGTTCAGAACTGGTTTAAGACTGGAATGTAATAAAAGAGGCGCTAAGTGTAATGCATATCTCCCCGATAACTTTCTTCTCACTTTTGACAAATCTATAGAGTTCTTCAGATATTGCAGTTGGCTTACTTTTGACTGATTTACACACATGAAACTGTCATGCGCATTGCTTATCAATCTCTAAAGAAATCTTACATTTGAAAGGGAGATTATGCTGCAAACTTCCTATTAAAATGATGCAAAGCTGAGTAATCCAGGCTGCGTTTCAATGCCTTGAAGATAATGAATTCTCGTTTTATTCATCAATTCAAATGATATGATATAGCATCTTTGCAGGGTGCACTTTTTCTAACACTATCAATCTATGTTCATCAAATGATGTGGAAAAGCATATTGCAGACAGCTTGGCACAATTGCAGGGAGTTGGGGGAAGGGTAGATATTGGCATGCAGAAAAAAAAGAATCTTAGAGGTCAAACGATATTTTCCAAATACAGATTACATATCCACGTCTTTGGTTCCCATTCATTTATCTTCCTTGCTTCCGTTCCTCCAAGTAAAGCATGTTAAGGTCCTCTAACCCATAAATCTCTTAATAACTTGCCCAGGGAAATGTTGATCTTTCTCGGAAGCTGCCAAATTAGAGCTTGTTTGCAATGATTAGTGGTTCCCTCCATAAACTCTGGAGGGAAGAAATTGGAGAGTGAAGGGAACGTCTTTTATTTGCTCTGATCTAAGCCAGAGGTGGCTGTCCCAGGGATGCGTTTGATGTGTTTGCTTGGCCCACACTGTGATTTATTTAAATACTTAAGTAGTTCCTAAAATACAAAAATTAGGGGATTCACATAGCTATTGAGTTGTCTGCTGCTCTTAAAATACAGAAGAGCCAGACACAATGGACATGGCAACAGTGGGAAGATTTGATTAGCAGCTGTCATCTGCAGAAAGGGCATTCTGCCACAGTCTCCCCCAAGCCCCTGCCACCACCTTTATTGTCTCTCTGGCCACATTATCTATTGGATTTTGCAATCCCTGATATAAGCCTTCAGTCAAGCTCTTGTAATGGTTTCCTGAATATGCTTATAACGATATAATTGGCCTCGCTGTTTATCTGAAGGGTCACTTGGTCAGTTCAAAAAATTTTAGCAGCGGCTGAAAAAGTGAGAATAGAGAAGCTGAACACATTGCCCAAATTCTATCAGAGAATACACTTTTATAACTTTCAAAACCTCAGCAGAAGTATCATAAAATCATTAATATAATTATGATGTAAAAGTTCTGTAAAAATCAGAAAAATCTATCAATATAAATATTAAAAATAACGAAATATCATGCATGCTGAATTGTATGAACTGAATTGACAATGCTTTATTCATGCTGTTTCTTACCAGCTGGTTTTCTTCTTGTCTACTGTTCTTTAAAAAAAGTTTTTCTTCTCATGAGCACACTTAAATAGTTTTGCATATTTGGTGCACACATTTCTCTTCCTGTTTCTTTCTCAGTAATCAGAATCACTTAAAAACCAAATAGATCAAAAGTCTTCTAATATCCTCTAGTCAGTAGCTCACTCTCTCTCTCTCTCTCTCTCCTTCTCTCTGTCCTCTCTCTCCTCTCTTTTCTTATTTAATTCAGCATGCTTGAAATAGACTGAAGAAGCATCTGTGCCCTTAGGGAATGGGACCTACAGTAGGTGACAAGAATCATTTTCAGCATCATCTGCTAAAAACACACATTTCTAGGCTCCACCCCAAGACTATCGAATCAGAATCTTTGAGGGCAAGATTGGACATCTGCCTGCAGTGATTCTAAGGCTTATCAAATTTACACTCAAAGCCTTAGAATAATACCAGGACAATTCAGCATGAAGGTCAGAGGCACATGCCCTCTTCAAATATGTAGTCACTATTTTAATGATAGGGTGTGTTTCTGATAACTATGTATGGCAGATGTCAGAATACAGAAGTATTCAGATAAAAGCACTTGACCCTCCTTCTCAAATCATGTATTTATCCTCCTCTCCAATGCTTTCTCCACAGAAGTTGATAATCACTCAGTACAGCAAATTACATGACTTCTGTGAAATTTTCAAGTTGGTCTCCGGCAGATACATGATCTCAAGATCTACTTATTTTTCTCTTTGATATAAAATTCAATTTTGATTATAAAAGAGGAAAGCTAGTAAAAAAAATCTGAAAACCCAGAAAAATAAAAAGAAGTAATTAAAAATCCCCCCAGTCATGATTTTTTAAATATATTTCCTCCTAGTCTTTTTTAAAAATCCATAAAAAGAGTAATTTCTGTTTGTTTTGTACTTGTTATTGTTAATGTTTTTCAGTGAACAGAATGGGATACTTGTATAGGAAATTCCATAACCTGCTTTTCTCAATATTTCAGTAATTCATTTTCTTTCATTTAACAAAAGTGTATAAAGTCAACACATGAATGTTTCCAAATATATTAAAATAATCATCTGTGGTTTATATTTATGCTTTTTCAAATTTCCTTATTGTAAATATTATTGTAATTAACAGACTTAGAAATACACTCTTACTCATTTGTCTATTTTCTGAGGTTAAAATTCAAAATATGGAGTTCCTATGATTATATTTAATTGTGTTATATATGACAAATTTCCTTTTAGAGAAGTTATAACTTTCACTCTCAACAACATATTTCCATTTCTCTTCATCTTCACCAACGTTGACTATATTAACATTTTAATCTTTGCTTATATTTGAAAAATCATTGTTTAAATTTGCATCTTTTCAATTCCAACAATGTTGAGCATGTTCCCTAAGCTAACTGATTTTTTTAAAAGTTATTTCTTCGGGGCACCTGGGTGGCTCAGTGGGTTAAAGCCTCTGCCTTAGGCTAAGATCACGGTCTCAGGGTCCTGGGATGGGGACCCGCATCAGGCTCTCTGCTCAGTGGGGAGCCTGCTTCCCCCTCTCTCTCTGCCTGCCTCTTTGTCTACTTGTGATCGCTCTCTCTCTGTCAAATAAATAAAATCTTTAAAAAAGAATAAAATAAAATAAAATAAATAAAAGTTATTTCTTCATTTTGAACTAGACATACATGTCTTTTGCCTTTTTATCTATGGTGGTAACATTTTTCATAATGATTTGTTAAATTCCTTATAAATTTATTCTTTATTGTGTGTACCCATTACATATTTCCATAACTTGATTTATTGTGATGCTTGAGATAGAAAAGTTTTAATTTGTATGTCAGTCTAATAGATCAACCTTATTCTTCATCATTTCTGTTTTGGCATCAGGATAGCTCTTCTCAACTTTGTGACAAATTTGTCAATATTTCCATCACTTTTGGAGTCATTTTAGTTAACATGTGTTCCTCTAAGAAATAATTTATTTTATCCAGTGGTTGAGTTTTAGGGAAACATAAATACCCCTTCCTGATTGGGAACCAATTGACCCCCAGATGGGTATCAAACAATCAGATTTTTCTTGGGCAAAGACCTGATGAGTTTTGTCTGTGGTTTGAGGACATAGGAACTTCCTAATTATTCACATGACTTAGAATTAATCTTTCAATCTTCAGAAAAGGAAAATCCACAGAGACTGAGTGTAGATTAGTGGCTGCCTAGGGCTGAGGAAGACAGAGGAATATAGCTAAAGGGCACCAGGTTTCTTTTGGGGGTGATAAAAATAGTCTGGAGAATATACTAAAATCTACTGAATTGGGGCGCCTGGGTGGGTCAGTTGGTTAAGCGACTGCCTTCGGCTCAGGTCATGATCCTGGAGTCCCAAGTCCCGCATCAGGCTCCCTGCTCAGCAGGGGGTCTGCTTCGCCCTCTGACCTTCCACTTCTCATGCTTTCTCTCTCTCTCAAATAAATAAAATCTTTTTTAAAAACTAAATAAAATAAAATCTACTGATTGTACATTTCCAAACAGTGAATTTTGTGTATGTGAATTATATCTCAATAAAGCTGATTTTTAAAAAATTATTTCAGACTCAAGCATAGCTGAAAAACCTTAGGTTTCCCATCATAGGTAGAATATTCACTGTCTAGAATAAAGACTGTCTGGAAATCACCCTATCTGCAAGAAGATGGAAGGAAAACCCGAACATGTGCACTATGCTCAGTTCTGTCTCCTAAACTTCCAGTCAAAAAAGTCCAGAAGGATCGAGTGATAGAACTAATCAGGAGGAGGAATGTACCTCTACCTGCAACCTGTAGCTCCTATTCTAGGGAAAATTGAGAATTTTCCAAAATCTCAGTTTCCAAATTATATCCTGGAATACAACAAATTCCTTATTCTAATCCTTCTCAGACTGAGTTATCAAAATCACTTCAGAAACTTTTAAACCGTTCCAATACCTAGACCTCAAAGATTCTGATTTAACCCAACCATGGAGGGGCTGGGTATCAGGTCTCTGTGAAAGTTCCCCCATCATTCTAATGAGCAGTCCAGGTTGAAAACTGTTGAATTAATGTCTCCATTTCCTCTGTTTCTGTGCTTATTTACATAATCAGATTTTGTTTACCTCTTTGTGTTTTTTTCCTCTTTCATTTTCCTTCATTTATACCAGCTAACTTCTTTCTCCGTCTCAGACCTTCTCTACACCAACCTGAACTATACCAGCTATGCCAACTTCGCCTGGAAAATAACTAGAAATGCACTGCCTGGGTGGCTCAGTCACTTAAGCCTCCCACTCTTGATTTTGGCTCAGGTCATGATCTCAGGGTTGTGAGATCGAACGCCAGGTAGGGCTCTGCACTGGGTGAGGAGTCTGCTTAAAATTCTTTCTCTCCCTCTCTCTCGCCTTCTGCCCCTCTCCCCATCTCCACTCCCTCGGGCATGGGCATGCACACTCTCTCTCTCTCTCTCAAAAAAAAAAAAAAAGAAAGGACAAAGAAATGCATTGCTTGGGCCCCACCCAGACCTGCTAAATCAGAAACTCTGGTGGTGGGCCCAATCATCTGTATTTTAACAAGACTGCAGATGATTCTGATGCATGCCTGAGTTTTAGGATCTATGCTCTATTTAATTTTTTATTTGGGTGGTTGTTTGTTCCTCTATCCTGTTTTCCAAAAACACAAAACATACATACAGACATCTCTTAAGAATGCAGGTACTTTTCTTGTTTTCTGTGTTATTATTTTGTTTTTATTTTTATTGACTCCTTTGTTCTGCTTTGTTGATTCCTGAACTTTTTTAATTGTCTTAATTTGTTAATTTTCATTCCTTAGATAATTTCCATGTTTCAGATCATGAATTATTATCTGATCTTTCCTTTAACTATGTGTACTAATACATGTTTCCATCTTCATTATTTTCTAGATATTCTGAAAATACAGCTTTGTTTAATAAAGAGTTATTGCCCATCCAGTTGGTTATTTTGATTTTTGATTCTTTATTTTAGTTTTATTGAATTGTGTTCAGAAAATATAGTCTGCTTTATTTATACTTCTGCAATTTGTTTAAATTTTCTGTATAGCTTGTTATACAATCTCTTTTAACTTTTACAAATGTTTTATAGATGCTTAAGAAAACTTATAATCTCTAAGGATATACGTGTACAAAAATGCATATACATAAATGTTATACTATATAGTTTGGTTTATAAAGATTCATAGCACAGCCTTGTAATGAATGAACTCTAAGCTTCACTATTATATGAAGACCTTCTTTACCATTAAAAAATAATTCTACCTTGAATTCAATTCTCTCTGACGTTAATATTTTGAGCTCGGGGTTTTTTTTTCCTTTGTGTCTGTGCATGTGTGTGTGTCTGTGTGGGTATGTGTATGCCAGTAGATATGTTGCACATCCTTTTATTTGCAATATGTCTGAAGCACATTGTTTTACATGCCTTTTTGAAATATTCCATCTAATTGTGTGTCCTTTTCCAATTCTGTCTACCTTTATTCATCAGACCTATTCCATGTACCACGTCAAATTCTCTCATTTCAGCCCCAGCTGCAGTGACCAGTTCCACTCAGACTTACACCATTTTCCTACAACTGCAAGATGACAATACCTTGAACAATGTCTCTCGGTTCCTGCTCCAAGTCTTCTCTAATGTCACTGGAAACCCTGGGCTCTAATCAGCATTTACAACTGTGTGCCGTGGAAGTACAGGAAAGTTAAAACCCAACAAGGCAACCCTTGATCACTTAGGGCTGGAGCTCATGGATAATGTATCCCCTTTCTTCTTGGGATATATGGTTTTGAGATATATTCCATAATTAAGTAGCCCTAGCAGTGGCCAGGCTCATAAAGCATTCTTGCATTGGCTCTTCCTCTCTTCCCATTTCATTCCCAAATCTTACACCTACTCCCTAGAATCATTTGCCTGAATAATCTAGTCATATATAAGTAGTCTCAGCCTTCACTTCTGTTAGAACTCAGGCTAAGTTACTCTAAACTAATCAGCTATCACCCCCAATTGCAGATATGTCAGCCTTCTGTTGCTCTTAACACACTGATCTCATTTCAGGCTCTCATACTTTGCACTTGCTCTGCTCTCTCCTTCATACACTGTCCCCAGATCCTTGTGATACTATCATTGGTTAGGTACAAGTTCAAATCCCATCTCTCCAAAGACACCTTCCCTAAGCAAGATAGCTAAAGTAGCCACCTCCCCATCCCCAGATGTGCTGTACCCCACTTTCCTTTTTAATTTCATAAGATTATATATGATTTGTCTCTCTCCATTAAAATATACATGCAACAGAGCAGGGGACTCTTTCTGATCTAATGTATTATCAAAAGCAGTTGGAAATACTTGTAGTGGAATATTTGTTGAATGAATAAATTATCTTAGAACATTTTTCTTTGAATAAGAGACATTGCCACTTCCATTGGTAATGATATGGAATATATATATTTGGTCTTCATCATTTCTTTTGTGCTTTGTTTTAAAGCTCCCTTTGTTTTCTATATCTTGGTATTTGGTTTCTATTTTCTTTATTTGATGTGTAGTTGAGCTGTTTCCTTGGGTAACATGGAAGTCTTATTTCCCATATTGTGTTCTTTTGATGGCTACTCTGATAAATTTCAGTAATTTATCTAAGTCACTATTTCTTGGTTTTTTTATCTGTATAAATTACCTACTGATTCCTGGAAAAAAATATGAGGAAATTAATACCCATATTCCTCCCACTTCCTTCAGACCCTTCTGATTTCATTTTGTTATATTGTGATTATTTCTTTATTCTGATATTGATGTTAGGTTCAAAAAAGATCTTTCTATTATTTGGAAATCATGGTACATTTTTGATAGGGGAAAAAGATTTGTGCAAATGTTCCATGTGGTCTGGAAAAGAGGTGTCATTTCTTTAGTATTTAAAGTTTGAAAAATACTGAATTAATGAGCCATTACATTATATTACTGATATATTCCATACATTCCTTTTTTCTATCTGATTTTTTAAAGGTTGAAAGACATGTTTCAAAATCCTCTATTATTATTATTTTCTCTTAATTTCTTCTTGATCTAAGTATACAAAATACTTCAGAATATTTTTATTTGTGTTGTTATAACAACTCCTTACAAAAAGCAGAAAGACCCTCCATGGCTTTTAATGCTTTCCGTGTTAATTTCATTTTGTCTACAAGAATTTGATACTTCCTTATTTCTACTAGATTCATTTTCTTTCCTTTTTTTCCTAAAGATTTTATTTATTTATTTGTTTGTTTGTTTGTTTGTTTGTTTGTTTGTTTGAGAGAGAGTGTGTGTGTACGCACATGAGAGCAGGGTAGGGGCAAAGAGGGAGGCAGAGGAAGAGAACCTCAAGCAGACTCCCCGTTGAACTTGGAGCCCTACAGATCCCACAACCCTGAGCTTATGACGTGAGCTTAAACCAAGAGTCAGATGCTTAACTGAGCCACCCAGACCCCCTCTACTAGACTAATTTTCTTGATATTTTTTCCCAAAATGTTTAACTTCTTTGTATTTCTAACTTCAGACTGTATGAAGCAGTTGGGGTAGGGCTTTGTTTCTGGTTTTGTTCTGGGCTCAATATGTTAATCTTTACATTTTTTTAATTTTTATTTTAATCCGCAGTGCTCATCACAAATGCCTTCCTTAATCCCCATCACCTATTTCACCCATCCTCCCACCCACGTCCCCTCTGGTAACCATCAGTTTGTTCTCTGTAGTGAAGAGTCTGTTCTTTGGTTTGCCGCTCTCTCTCATTTTTTTTTCACTTTGCTCATTTATTTTTTTTCTTAAATTCTACATATGAGTGACATCATATGGTATTTGTTTTTACTTATCTTTGCACTTTAATAATAGGTATTTATTCACATTTTATTTATTATTATTTCAATTCCCTAGGTAAACTCAAGCTCTCTTTCCTCTTACTGCACCCACCTGATTAAAGCAAATCCTTGATGGCCAAGATATTGCAAAGTGCAATCAACCAAGGCTCCTGTGAAATGGCTCCTTCTGGGGCTTCCTCCTCTCTCGCTCTCCTCTCTTACATGCAACACCTGTGTTAGCATCAGCCTAGAACTGCCTCCCACTTAGGAAGAGGTGTCTAATAGGCCCACAGGACAGGAAAATGGGAATGAGCATTTTTGACAAACTCTGTGCTATACCTTGGAGGACAACAACCCCTTTCCCTCAATATGCTTTACCTGCAGGTTGAATTTTCATTAAGTTGAAAAAGTGTGATTGAAACAAATAAATTAATATACTGGGACTGTACCCAGGGGTAGGAGTGGGGCAAGGGAGATAATATGGTTTGTTTTTACTTTAGATCTCAAACTCATCTGCCACTTTGAGAATCTGTCTTTTCTCTTCATGTGGCTCAACTCAACTCAGCATAAGACTACATGGGTATTTAGAGATCACATCCTTTCTAGAAGATGAATCATTTTGCTCTTTGCATTTCTCTTACAGACCAGGCATGGTGCTAGGTAACTGATCAAGAATTATTTGAATTACCTTTTGCTTTTTTCCCTTATGCATCTAGCACCATTGAGGACTTCATGTTTAGAAGTGGTGATTTGACAGGATTGAAGATTTCCTGAGTTCTCCAGCAATTGCTATCAAAATCTATCAAAAGTTGACTTTAACTAAACCTTCGAATACTGTATCAAACTAAAGAATTTTTAGTTTTGTTTCTGTTCTTCAAGTTAAATAGCTTTTTGTGATTTGGAATGTTGTGCTAGACTCTCTTTTTCAGCCTTAGACAAGTGAGAACAGCATTTTGAAAACTTTCTTACCAGCTTTATTGAGATAGAATTGATATACAACACTATATATGTTTAAGATGTTCGATGCATTGATTTGATATTATATATTGAAAAATGATTTCCACCATAGGATTAGCTAATACCTCATCGTGTCACATAGTTAGCATTTCTTTTTTGTGGTGAGAGCACTCAAGATCTATTCTTTTAAATTTTTCAAGTACATGACACAATAGTGTTAACTATAATCACCATGCTGTGTATTAGCTCCCCAGAAGTAGTTAATCTTCTAGCTACAAGTTTGTTCTCTTTGACCAGTCTCCCCCATTTCCTCCATTCCCAAGCCGCTACTAACCACAATTCTACTGTTTCTGTAAGTTTGGCTTTTTTCGATCCCACATATAAGGAATATCATACAGTATATATCTCTCCATCTGACTTATTTCACTTATAATAGCGTCCTCAAGGCCCATTCATGTTGTCACAAAGGACAGGATTTCCTTTTTTCTCATGGCTGAATAATATTCTGTTGTATGTATATGCCACATCTTTATCCATTCACCCTTTGAAAGACACTTACGTTGTTTCCATATCTTGGCTATTGTGAATAATGCTGCAGTGAACATGGTGTTGAAGACATCTCTACAAGATTCTGATTTCATTTCCTTTGGATATACACCCAGATTTGGAATTACTGGATCATATAATAGTTCTATCTTTAATTTTTTGAGGAACCTCCACACTCTTTTCCATCGTGGCTGCACCAATTTACATTCCCACCAATACACAAGGTTTCCCTTTCCTCCACAACCTTACCAACGCTTATTATCTCTCTTTTTTTTTTTTATAATAGACATACCAACAAGTGTGAGGTAATATTTCATGTTGTTTTGATTTGCATTTCCCTAACAACTAGTGATGCTGAGCATCTTTGCTTATGCCTTTTGATTGGTATGTCTTCTTTGGAAAAATGTCTACTCAATTCCTCTGTCCATTTCTAATCATACTGTTACTTTGCTGTTGAGTTCTATGAGTTTTTTATGTATTTGGGATATTAACCCCTTATTATATATATGATTTGCAAATACTTTCTTTCATTTCACAGCTTGCCTTTTCATTTTATTGTTTCTTTTGCTACACAGAAATGTTTTAGTTTGAGATAGCCCCACTTTTTATTTTTGCTTTTGTTGTTTGTGCTTCTGGTGTATACAGAATGAATAAATAAATAAATAAATAAATAAATAAATAAATAAATAAATATTGCCAAGATCAATTTCATGGAGTTTTTCCCTGTATTTTCTTCAAGGAGGTCTATGGTTTCAGGCCTTATGTTTAAGGCCTGAAATACATTTTGAGTTAATTTTTGTGAGTGGGTATAAGATAGGGTCTGATTTTTTTTTTTCTGAGCGTAGTTATCCAGTTTTCCCAGCACAATTTATTGAAGAGACCATATTTTCCCCACCAAGTAAATATTTAAGTTTAATACTGATTGAGAAATATCACAAAAGAAAGAGAAATATAGTTCCAGAACTTTCCTTTTTTTAATAAAAACTGCATCTTTATAGTATAGAGACTCTAAACAACCATTCAAAATTTGTGGAATTCTTAAATGCAATCTCTAATGCTGGGGTGGCAACTCTGTGTGCTCTATACTTTGATGTCATTTATTTGGGTGACACCAAAAAGCTCCAGTGCCCTGATATTATTATTCATGTAAAACTTTATCTAATTTAGCATTTGATACATTACATTAACTTACCTTATTTATAAACAGAAGCTGCCTTGCCTTGCCCTGGCAGATATGCATAATATACACACTAAAATTAACAGCCCATTGCACAAGAAACATGAGCTGTCCAAACACCCAAGTGAGTCCTCCACAGGCTGACACTATGAGGAATTTCATAGGAGATTTATTCTTCCTCAAAAAATGGCAGAGCTGAACTCCTACAATCACCTGTCTTTGTTCCGTACTACTTTTTCAATCCAAATATTTAGATTTTCCTTTGCTGTGCCAACCCTTCACTTGGCTTTTTTTCTACAGTTCTTGTGTGTTTCACTTTGTGTGTGTGTGTGTTCATGTGTCTGCAAGCATGTGTGAACAAGTACATGAGGCCTTATTCCATTCTTTCTTCTGTCTTCATTCTACATTGAAAGGGCACTATATCTATCCAGTAACTTCCAGAAGCAAATATGCTCTTAAGTATCAAGTAATACAACCATATCAATTAAGTATTTTAAGACTCTATTGTTCATAAAGAGGTGCAGAGCAAAATACCTACAGACTCTGATAGAAAATTAAGTTCATTTTGAAGAGAAAGCCGTGTTTTTTAAGGAGTAGGGAGTGAAGAAAGAATATCTTTGTTCTTCTATGTAATAGGAATGGTGTCCAAAGAAATATGAATATTGATTATGATACTCGATAAAGTTGATCAATTATTCTAGGTTTTTTTCCATCATTTTTTCTACTTTACAATAAAACTCCTTTACCATTCCAAAATACATTTTAAAGTGATGCAAGAAAATGAAGTAGAATCCATCAGAACTATCTATTGATCTAAAATGGCAAGATATTCTGGACCATGAGCTCCCATCAAACATACAATCATTTAAGAATATTTCACAAGGTTTTTTAAGAGTACCTTAATAATTTCTGTAATGATTTTGACCTCCATTATATAAAATGTTGTTGAGCTGTCAAGATGACTGCTCATATGATTCTTAATTACCCTCTTTATATGAGACAATAAATGTAGTTTTTCAGCGATTTGCTCTTCTTGGAATTATGATGAGTGGATCCAAATTTCTTTTATATTGCTAAGGAATCTTCTTTAAATTTGTAAAGCTTATTTTATTTTTCTCTGAATCACAGAATTATAGAAAATGTCGAAAATAGAAGTATAATGAAGAAATCAAAATCATCTCATAATATTTTTTAATTCCACAAAAAGTATGTGAAAGTGAAAAGCTCCCTACTTTATTTGGCCTTTTAGATTTCTCTTCACAGAATTAGCTAATGTTAAAGGCTTTTTTTAAGAAAAAAAATTTAAGAAAATATTCTGTTAATTTTAGATCTATTCATTTACATGTTTATATGTATTGCTTCAATAAGTGTGATGAATCTACATGATTATCTTTGACATTTATGATTAGCAATATATTTTAGAAACCTTGGTTATTTTGATTGCTATATAGTGTTCTATAATAGGGATTAACTTTTTTTTATTTACTCATTCTCTCACTGGTAAACTGAAGGTTACTTTTAGTTTTACACTATTAAAAATGATGCTACAGTTAACATTTCTGTACATACAGTTTTCTTTTCATCTGTGAGTATTTCTATAGTATAGAATTGGGAATGTGAAATAACAATGTCAACAGGTATATATATTATATATTGTGTGAGTTTTTTCAAATTTCCTTCTAATAAAACTAGATTATTTCTTTGGGGCTTGATGTCTAGTCATGGTATTATGGTGTCTCAGGTTCCATGGATGTTTGAAGTTATATTAACTTTTTCTTGACTGAGTAAAGAATATTATCTATCCACAACATTATTACTATATTACTGAAATCCTCCATGCTCTTAGCTGGGTCTACTTTACATGTAAACTTAACTAGGTGTGTTAAACTCTTCCACTATAATTGTGGACCCAAGTTTCTACAAATTCCCCTACATTTTATTTATTCCTTAATGAAACTAGGAAATCATTTAATTGGATTTTTGCTCTATTTTTAATAGGGGAGTTTAACTCATTCACTCTTATGATTCATAATTTGATTGGATTTATACTTCCATCTTATTTTATGTTTTCTTTAACCATAAATTCATTTTTATTCATTTTTGCCTTTTATTAAAGCAATTACTTTTGTTCCATTTTTTTCCCTCTCCTTGTCCAAAAATTGTCTATCTCGTATCTGTTCTTTGATAATCACCACTTACAAGTTCATTTATCCAACACATATTTAGTGGGTTTCAACTATTGCCAGACATTGTTCTTGCTTCCAGGGTATACACACTACCAGCTAACAAAACTGACAACATTCTTCTCCTTGTGCAGTTTGTATTCTCATAAACATGAGAAATGGATATATGCAAATCACACAGCATGTGAGGTGGGGATAGATGCTACGAAATAAAGTAAATCAGGGAAGAGGTACAGAGAGAATGAGGAGGGGAGTAAGTTTAAACAGCATTCTCAAAGAAGGCCCAATGCAGCTATTTGGGGGAGAACTTCCAAGGAAAGAAAACAAGGGCAAAATCCATGAGGTGGAAGCACGTCTAGTATGTGCAAGAAACAGCTGAGACCAATGTGGCTAGAGAAAAGTGACCAGTGGGTGCTGACAGGAGCTAAAGTCAAACAGATAACAAGATGTCAGAATGGTTGGGACTTTGTGTTTTAATGAATTTGGATTTATATTTAAGAACTAAGCCAGTGTAAAATATTTTTGGTTAAACACAAATTTATTGTTTTTAGGACACATTTTACTGCTATCTTGGCTTTGTGTAAGAAAGAATTGTATTACAATGTGCATGTCGTGTGCATGCATTGTTTTTAATATTACATATAAACACATCACCAATTGGTGTGGTCAACAAGTTGTCCAGTTTGGATGATTGGCTGATGTATCATTGTTTGAATATTTTAGGCAGACTGCATGATCACAATGATACCTATACAGATTGTACCCGGCAATTAAATTAAAATACTTCTGAAATTATAGCGTAATTAAATTGTGTTTCCAGTTTACCCTAGCTGATCATAATAAGTAAAATAAGATAAATAAATAAAAATTATGTTTCCAGTTTAAAAAATAAATAAGGACAATTTTGTTTTACTTTAAAATATTTTTAGCAAAATATCGGTGCAGAATCAAGTGGACACAAGCTAATGCTACCAACAAAACAGTGAAAAAAGGGATTGAAAAAGATACACACAAATTTCACAGTAAGTGGCAATTGTCACTTGCTGTAGCAGAGAAAATAAAAGAGCTGTTTAAAAAAATTAAGTATGCTTGGAAAAACTATAATATGTGACTCTACTTTTTCAATTATGAATTTCATGAAATATAAATATAAATGCACATCAGCCATTCCAGTGAAAATTTAGTATCCAAATTGAGATGTGCTTTAAAAGTACAAAACACACACTGAATTTCAAAAATGTAGTACCAATAAAAAATATATAAAACATATAATAAATAATTTTATATTGATAGCATACTGTAATAATATTTTGGAAATATTTGGTTTCATAAAATACATTATCAGAATAATTTCACTTGCTTTTTTTTTTCTTTTTAATGTGGCTAGAAAAAATTAAAATTGTATGTATAGCTTGCATTTTATTTCTATTGGAGAGTACTAGTCTAGATCATTCGGGAAAAGATCATAGTGCTTTGTGCAGGGAAGTGCTGTGTACGGTAGGACAGTTAGCATTCCTAGAACCCAGTTATTAAATGCCAGTAGAACTCTCCAGTCATTTTGACAACCGAAAATCCTACCTCCAACTGAGAACCACTGTTTACACTGAAATCCATGAGAATTCCCACAGCTAGTGTCCATGGGCAGAGCATTCATAGTTTAGAATAAAGTCTTAGCAGTTTTAACCTAAAGGAAGCTACATCCATTATCAGACCCTGAGAATGTCTTAAGAGAACAACAGTTGGTTGACTGGATTCCTTAATCAATTAAACCAAGAATTTGCCCATAGTCTCCTTTTTATGAATATTGACTCCAAGCTTGAATTTTTCTAGGATTTTGTGAGTTAAGATTACTTCTACAGCATTCCTCTATATGTTGCTTGCAACTACTTCTGCTGAATTTTTTTATCAATCAAGTTCTATTTTCATCAAAAAAATTCTCAAAAGAATTTCCCAAAACTCCTCTACTGGGTTGTATTATTAAGTACTTTCATGGCATTGCTCTTTTAAAGCTTCTATATAAGGGGAAAGATCAATGAGTATGCTCGTACGCTACCTTAATTACTATACTTTTTAATTACTAATTTGGGGCATGTAGTAGTGTTGTAGAATTTTTAACATTTTTCTTTTGCAGCCACCTTGCTCTTACTTATGCTACTAGTTTATCACTTGATTACTCTGGATTTTGTTGAGAAATAATCATTCCAAAAGCAAACAAAAGTGATTTTTTTCCTTATTTCTAATAGTTAGAGTGCTTCCCTCATATTAATGCGTTAGAAAGAACTTCCCTAGCAGTAGTCAGTAATAATGATGATAGAAGGCAAGCTTGCTTTCCTCCTGGCTTTGAGGTTGCCTTCTGGAGATCTAAAGGCAAAAGTCAGCTCTCACAAATATGTCATCTTGAGCCTGCCCACATTTTTTTAATTTCAAAACTAAGTCTTTTATATGGGCTTCTACTCTACAGTTTACCACAGTGCTGGCCATTCCCTATTGCTTTATACCAGATCTATTTCTCTTGTTTCATTATTTACCCCCTAATGAAGATAGTGCCATTTTTCCTTATTTGACTTAAGCTTACCATGAAGTATGATGTCGGCTTCAGATTTATTTTATTTTCAAGATGGCTTTGCTGTTTTATTATAAAAATAAAAGTTTTTTTAAATGTAGACAAGTAAAATCATGATAATTAAAACTGTTGTAAACTCAGTCCCTATTAATAACTACCCTTAGAGTATTGGTGTTTAAGGTCTAAAACCTCTCTCTCTCTCATTCTTGTACACTCATTCTCTCCCCATCTCTAAAATATTTTTGCCAACATAGATAGATCCTCTTTTCCTTATTCCTTTCTCTATTCTTATATTTATCTGTTCATTCACTTATACAGTCACGAGCACATCTCAAATCCTAGAAACCACTGTATATTCATAGGTAAATGGTGCTGGTCACAGTAGACAAACAAGGTGGGGTTTATAGTTGGGAGATAATATATATAAAAGTAAACAGGTGATTGTAGTAGTTTGTGATAAGTGCTATGTCAGAGGGAGTACAGGGCATAATCTGAGCATAAAGGAAAGGCACACAAAATAGCTTTGGAAAATTAGGAAATACTATCTATAATATGTAGTATCTAAACTGTAACCATAGGCATAAAGAGGAAAGAAATGACAGCTCAAAAGTATATGCAATTTTAATATATTAGTGCGTATTGCCAAAATGCCTTTCAGAAAGATCACACAATTTAAATCACTACCGAGAATGTGTAAGACAATTTAGCCATGGCATTGATAATATTGAGTAACACTTGTGCCAATTTGGAGACAAAAAGGATATGTCTTGCTTTGATTTTAATTTTTTGACTATTAGGTAAGATCGAATTTATTTTCATTTCTTCATTACTTTTATATTGCTCCCCTAAACCCTCTGTACCCTCTAGAATAGCTCTTCCATGGTAAATAGTATCCTCTAAATACTTCATCAGTTCTGAAAATATTTTCTCCATATCCTGGCTCTACCAAACTTAAATATCTTTGAGTTCGAAGTTGGTATCATCTTTCTCTTTGATTACTAAATCTGCTCTCACATTCCCTTATTCTTACCCACTTACGAAGCTCCTCTGTTCCTTGAAGCTTGTTCCATTCAGAGTCATCAACTAGTTATTGCTTTAATTCACCAACCATGTCATTTCCTTTATTACATTGGTTTCCATCTCACATTCTTGCCCTTCTCACCAAGTCCTACTGCTGTATTTTGACACTTACATGACCTCCGGACAGTCCAAATGATACACTGACTTCTTAGGATTTAAATCTAATATTTTCTTTTCTTCTTTTTTGGCTTATCATTTTTGCTCCAATTCTTATGTCCACTCCTTGGATCTTGTTATTCCTCTAGGGTAGTCCTTTGAAAAATGAATGGCTCAGATGCAGTATCCTGTTCTCTGACCAAAAGTTCATTTTACTCCATCATTCTCAAGTCAAACCCTCTATTTTCGAATCCACTATATAAGTTAATTTCATCAAGAACCTTAGTCATTGAATCTCCATTTTCTCCTAATCACTTCATTCTCTCTCTTCATGCTTTCACATGCCATATTCCACCCATCAGCCCCTCAGCTATGACCCGTCACTTACTAGGAAGTTTCCTGAAGTTAAAATTATATTAAATATACATATGAAAGACCTGTCACATAAAATATATTTCATTATTGGGTTGCAGGTGGGTTTTCCCCCACAAAATTCTATAATTATTGCTGTACTGCCTGGGTGTTGCAGAATTGAAGACTGAAGATATTTTATTTGGGGGAAGAAAAAAGGTTTTCTGCTTAAATTCCAATAAGTTACCTTTTCTTCATCCTTAAAAATCTAAATGCATTTTCCATAAAATATCTATGCCTAAGTTTCTTTTCATTCACTCTGCCTAGAATAAATTGAGCTTTCCCAGTCCACATATACCAGTCTTTGGAAAAGTCATTAAATTTTCTTTCATTTGAATTCATTGAATTATTTGTTCTGTTCTCTCCATCAGGCATACCTATTATTTATAGTTTATGCCCTCCATATCAACTTGTTTTGGCTCATTGTTTTCCTCTTTATCTTTTTCCCTTTAAATTCTTGATGCTTTTCTCAAGTTACCCTCCACATCCTTGACTGATTTTTTCTGCATCTTCAATTCTTTATAGCTGAAAATATGGATTTTATTTCTGTCATTAGGTTTTTACTTTCTCGGAGGCCAGTCTTTGTTTTATTGTCAGTCTTTCTTCTAATTCTACTGTTTTTTTCTGCACCCTTTCTTCACTCCTAATGAATCCTGTTTCTCTTTTATAGAGACAGTGCTTTTGTGTACTCTGAAGATGCTAAGGACTTTCCTAAAAATGACATCTAGACCTTTCAGTAGATCTATTACAAAAAGAAAAAGGGAAAAAGTTCATCCTTTGAGACTTCTGGATACTATTTTCTTTGTTCTGTAGTAGCTTTCCTCATACACATGGAGAGGTTTCTATTTACTCTCTTTGAATGAATCAAAGCTCTATCTACTAAATTACCTGCCTCGCCTCCCCACGTACGCACTTGGATTATTTCGATATGTTTCTCAGGTCACAGATGACTGGAAGCTTGATGTGCTTCACTCCAAACTTAATTCGCAATTTCTAACAGATTCTGGCTCAGCAAAACTCTGCAGGAGTTTCCATTGCCTGGATCTCTGATAATGGAAACTTGGCAAGTTGTTTTAAAAAATCAAAATTTAGAGGCTCCTGGATGGCTCAGCCAGTTAAGCGTCCATCTCTTGATTTCAACTCAGGTCATGATCTCAGGGTCCTGAGAACGAGCCCAGCAATGAGCCTGCATTGGGCGTTGTGTTCAGCAGGGAGTCTGCTTGAGATTCTGAGATTCTCTCTCTCCCCCTCCCTTTGTTCCTCCCCATGTGCTCTCTCTCTCTCTCTCTCTCAAATAAATAAATATATCTTAAAAAAAAAAAAACATAATCCCTAGTATAAACTCTGAACAGATCTCCATCTCTGCCCCTGCCCCTGCCCCTCTACACAGAGCACTTTTTATTTGGGGGTTTGGAGCAGGAGGGGACAAGACTAAAGCTCCCTAGCTGAAACGCACACTTCCACATATCATCCAATTGCCTTAATCTGTAGTTTGAGTGCAGCTTCTTTCTTTGAGCAGCTGTTGAGAGCTGTAAATTAAAGACTCCCAGGAATAAAAGTTCAGCAAAAATGAGAGATTTCCTAAAAGCTGTGCATTTTGCGCCCATTTTCACACATAGTAAGGCCACAGAATTTGTTGACAAACTCTGCACTCTAACGGTCACTTTAATCAACGTTTTTGAATGACTGTTCTAAAATACCATAAAGGCCATCAATTTTCTGCCCAGAAAGAATAGGCTTTCCTTTTGTATTTGAAAAGTCTGTAGCATGTGCCAGAGGAGGAGGAAAAAAAGCAGTAGCATCCATCCAGTTTCAGAAATATTTCCTTAGTTAATATAGTTAATAGTAATATTAGAGATGAGCCTAATGCCTTTTTCCTTATGACATTCCAGTAAATAAATTTATGGAAAACTCTAGAATTTTGGACCTTAAAGGTGGATTCCAGATTGTCTCAACCAATACACTAATTTTGCAAATGAGGAAACTAAGGAATAGGAAAGCATTATTTGTACAAATGTAAGACATCAGCAGAACTGACACAGACACCCATTTCGGAATCCCCACTCAGGTTATTTCCCATGAGGCCATTCTGCCTCTTATCTGCTTATTACCACGGTGGACAGGGCTTTCGACACCTGGAAAAGAAAACCTTAACTATCTTCATGGAGACGGCAAGAGCCCTCAGCCCTGAGCGACAACAAGACGCACCGTGCTGCTGCCAGCAAGTCTTTCAGTCACTACTTCTTCAGACTGTTATCCAACACATCCCAGATGAAGGACTTCATGCATGTCTACCTCCCAATACAAGGAACTTTCTTCATTTGCAACAGAAATTGCTCAAGAAATATGCCAGGGAAAGGTTTTATTTTTTCCTTCTTTCACCACCAGCTTCACGCTATCATTTGAAATGTGTGATATCTGGTTGATATTAGCCCCTCATTTGGGACCATAGATCAAAAGCATACACTAACAATATTTGTGAATTGATGAGTATTGCATGTAAGTACCAATATTGTAAAATCAATTAAGGTTCTGACATAGAATGAGTTAGAATAATGGATAGGGTCATATACAATGACTAGCTCTTTTCTAAGGATAAAGAAGGATGAGTTAATGCTTTCTGTTGGAGAGGATAACATAGGAGCTTATGGCATGTCTGCACAAAATACATGTCTATGTAAAGAGTGTTAAAAATCTTATTCATTCTTCACCTTCTCTCTTTACCCATAATGCAGTGGGAAGAGCAAGGGCACTAAAGCCAAACTGATGTGAATTGAAATCCACACATCATAGCTGCAGTAATTTGAACAAATTGCTTAAACCTCCAGTTGAGGTTTCTCAACCTCAAGAGAAATGTAGAGCCTTATTCAAAGGCACAATGATTGCTGTTTGTGTAAAATCAAAACAGATATTTTATATGAAGCTCCTAAACCCATACCTGTAACCTGAGTATTCAACCAATGTTAGTTCTTTTCTCCTGTTTGGAGAAGAATTCACAAAAGCCAGGCATGAGCAGTGTTAAACACATAATTATGCCCCTTTAATCATATATGGATTTATTTTCTGTCTTCTCTTTGTACATTCATTCTTTTAACAAATATTTTTGAATCCCTACTGTGTGCCAGAACTATTGTAAACATGTGGGATACATCAAAGAACAAAATAGACAAAATCCCTGATTACATGAAGGTTACATTCTAGGAAGGAGAGACATACTAATGAACATAATAATCAGGGTAAAAATTGGCAAATGCTATCCGCTCCCCAAAAAAATAGCACAGATGAGGGACATTTGGAGCACACAGAAGAGGAGTTTTCTCATGTTAAATGCAGAGGTAGAGTTAAGCCTCATTTTGAACGAGGTAAGGGAATGAGCCATGCAGATATGCAGATATCTGGGGAAACAGTGCTTGAGGAAGAGGAAAGAGCCAACGCAAATACCCGATGGTGAGATCAATAACATTGGGGGCGGGGGGGGGACAGTGTGAGTGCATCAAAGTAAGGAGGAGGTACACTAATAGGAGATGAGGATCAGGGGAAGGAAAATGGCAAGATGGGTTTTTAGATTGTATGGTAGCTGTGGCCTTTTCTTTGGCTGTGGTATTTAAAACACTAAAGAAAGACAGATTGACATATCATGGAATAATAGGAAAAATACATAGACTTGACATCTGGTTTCGTCATCACCTACTTATGTGACTGAGTCCAAATTACACATCTGTATCTTAGCTCCTTCTGTCTCGAAAATGAGAAGGGTCTTAGATTAATGCATCAATAAGTCTAAATCAGCCTGATCTTGGAAAATCATGGAAATTTCAAATCTCTAAGGAAATGAGTGATAAAATGAGTGAATATTCTCAAGTAGGTGGCTTAAAGCACTAAGCCAAAAATCTTCTTAAATTTCTATCTCTTTTCTTTATATCAATCTTGTTTTGTCACCCAAAAGTGTGAATAAGAGATGCCAGGGCTTCATTGATTTTAATTTAAAGGTCACATCTTTTTTGGAAAAGGCAATGTGATTGGCACTTTTGGTGTTTTCTTTATATTTATCACAACTTAAAGGCCTTTGGAAAAGTTAGAAAAGTAGTGAGGAAAAGAAGCATGTCATTTTAGTCATAATCTTTAGACTCACGTATGCGTTAAAAATGAAAAGAGAGCAAAACAGTCCATTAAAAGTAATTTTTTTTCTCTTAATTTTGTTTTTCGTGATTTTATTTTAAGGGTGCGAGATTGCCTAAGAATGAGGTATAAGAGGTTATTTTGCACATTATCTCTGAAAATCCAGTTCTCAGACACCTCCTGGCTTTTGCCTAAGGCAGTACTAATCACATAACTCAAGAGGTTTAAAAATACTAAATGTTCCATGTTTGCCTATTATAAGTAACAAGAGAAATCGTTTTGAAGATTTTTTGTCGTTATTTTACATCTTAACACTTTCAGAGAAAATATTTGTTTTAATTTTTATCAATCAGAATGGGCTAGATTATGCTCTAGTAACAAATGACCCTAAATCCCAGTGGTTTAACACAGGTTAAACTCTATCCATGGTTTTCAGACCCCTAGTTTTCAACAACAAAAGTTGGTTGTGTGTGTGTATTTTCATTCTTGCTAAATATCAGCCATAGGTCAGCAGGTCACTCACGTCATAGAGGTAAAGTTACTGAATTCTTAATCTTGACCAATGCCCCCTAGATTACCAAGGCAATAAAAGAGAATGTGTTGGATCATACTCTGACTTCGTAAAGCTTCCCCTCAAAATAGCACATATCCCTTTTCATTCACCAAAGCAAGTCACATGACCACACCCAAACTCCCACACTGGAAGAAAACCTGAAGGGTATGTCTCTCAGTCTTTCTCATTAATTGATTTCATCTCTGAGGTTCTTGCTTGCTCTTTGTGTCTATCCTGGCATTCTGGATGCTATAGCTCTCAGAAAGTAATTTCACTTAAACCTCAAATTGAGGTGAAATCGAACTAAATAAAAGAAAAAAAAACAGAAAGCCCAGTGGAAGTTGGAGGCCAGAAAGATCTGAACAAAATGTTATTCCCCAAATTAACTCAATGGCCTGACTTTTACAACAACCAAAGTCTCTAAGTCTTCTATACAATACCCATTACTCTGTTCCCTATTGATGTTCCCTCTTCCCCCAGGTTAAGTTATTATTCTGTATCTTCAAATTGTTTGGAGGACTCTACTGTCAATTGTCACTTTTTCATAAAACTCAACTATGTAGAATAATGATTTCCCTAAAAAGCTTAAAAAGAGCTCTCCTACAGGCTGAGTGAATCACATAAAATATTAAAATCAAATTTAATCATAGAAGAAATAGTCATACCTTCACTCCTGCCTATTTGTTCTCTTTTTCTTCTCAATTCTTGTAAACCTTGCTTGTGAGTTCCTAGATATCATGCTTATTTATTTATATCACCATTCATAACCTAATTCTGTAACAAGAAGACCCAGGTTTTCTTTTGAGAAACCCCCATTCCAAATTCTCAGCCTTGTAGATTCAGTGAGATTCATCCCAATGCCAGCCCCAAGTGGACTCTAATTAACTTAAGCCAATCAGTGTATCATCCCTTCTTCCTGACCACATGACAGTCTTAGGAAGGCATGAGTCACAATTTCCATCAATGATGCAGTAGTAGACTCTTGATGCGACCTTCAGGAAAAATAAAATTCTCCTGGCTCCTGTGGGAGCTATCATGAGACATTAGATCCTCCAGACAGTCTGGAGAGAGAGAATGGGAGTTCTGGGAAAGCTTCAGCCATGTTGCTTCCATGAATCATCCTGAAGGCAACCCTAAGAGGAAAAGAAGGGTAAGGTCTAGAGAGTCACAGAGACCTATACCTGGAGTGCCTTTAACCCAGAAACGCCCACATCTCCTATTGAGCATTTCCACTGTATGAATCAATGTATTTTTTTTTTTGTTTCAATTTTGTTTGGGTTTCTGTCATTTGGAAACAAAATTTTCTTAACTGTGGCATTGCCACACATATAGAGACGAGCAAATAACAAAAGAATGATCCTTACTAGTTCGGGGAGAGGTGTTGTTAGGCATGTGAAGCTTAGCTGAAAGCTTAGCTAGCAAAGAGAAGAAAAACACTGAATTAGCCTATCACCCAGGAAACACTGGTTAGAATCACAAATCTGCTGGCTCTCCTTACATGGATAAGTTCAGTTTTATGGACCTCAATGTTTTAATCTATAAAGGAAAGGAATCGTATTTGATGATTTCTCAGGTCCTGCACAGTTTTTTAATTATATGATTTTATTAATAATATAAACAAGTACAATAACTCAAAGGGACCATTTACGGTAAGGGTCAATAGTCCCAGAGATCCTGACTGTTTATTTGCCTTCAGTGCAAGAATCAATATCCATAATTATGATATCAGGTCATCAAGTAAAGTTCAAAGTAGCCTCAGTTTTATGAAAGTAATTATTTTAAAAAGCCTTGAACATAAATGATTAAAATAAAAAATGCAGCCAGCAATGCCACACATGTGTGGCCGAAAGACTTGTTCACTGCCATTGCAGCATTATTAGTGATAATTCAAAACAGGGGAAAGCGCAAAGTGTACAGGGAGTGGTCAAGTAAGTCTTACCACATCCTAAATATGAGAGAACAGGTGGTAAGGTGTAATTGGTGGTGACGTTGGGAGAAAGAAGAGGAAAAGTAGAAAAGAATGAGTGTGGGGGGGGGAGAAACTATAAGATCACCAGAGGACCTGGTTTGTCCACAAGAGTCTCAGTTTATGCAAGTGTGATTACTAACAGCCACCCTTTCATTTTCAAAAGTGTCCTTGTTTCAAAGACACATTATATAGCCACCCTAAGAAAACGGGAGCTTTCTTTAATCCATTGCATAAATATATTGCCCAAATAGTTTACAGTGAAAATATACTCATGTATCACTTCGATTAAAAAAAAAAAATTTCATGAGAATTATTTGCAACATCTGGAAGAGTGGTTTTCAAGCATTTGTAGGATGACAGGACCTGTAATTCAAAGGACAGCTTACTGGGAAGACTGATAAGTGACACCATTGCGTCTAAAGGGTAAGGAACATCATCATTCATGGACCCTCGTTCACTCTCTCTCACCTTTTCTCACCACGACATGCTCTGATGAGATGCCTCGGAGACCCTCTGAAAGCCATCGCTCCTTGGTTCCTTTTGGTTAACAAGGAAATGCATATAAGTAGATGGATACCTGAGAGCCATTCTGTAAAGTGTTCTAAATATGAGGCAGAGCAGAAGTCATTTTCTTTATATATATGTATGTATGTATATATAGAATTATATGTGTGTATATTACACTATGTATATATAGAAATATTGAAAAGGTGAACTAAAGACCAAACTGCAAGGAAAGAGAGTGAGCCAGACTTAATGAAAATTTCTTAGAAAAATCTCTTGCCTGTGATCCCTTATCAATTTTCTACAATTAGCGATATTCTTATTCAACAAACCGAATTCAGCACAAATGAAAATGAAAGCATGTCCTTGACAATGCACATCACGACCTTCCTCTGGAGCACTGGCTACAAATAAAGGGTGCTGGGTCCCACCCAAGAGTGACTAAATCAGAGCCTTTGGAAGTGGGGCATTGTTAAGAAACTCCCTAGGTGAAATGAATGATCTGTAAGGTTTAACCCCCAAATGGAGACTTTCCTCCCAGGAGTGTGCACCCCAGCCACTAAAAGGGAGACTTTTTTCAGAAAGCATCATCTCATTAGACCTCACCACAAACATTGTTTGAACGGAGTAAAATGAAGTAGTACCATACTACTCACCAGTAACACCAACTGGGTTTTAAAGAAGAGCTGGTATTCCCAGAGAAATAACTCATTGTAACACAGCATAGAAATACTACCAGTCAAATCGTGTTTTCTAACACTTAGTAAAATCCTGTTCTGATACATTTAGCCTGATACAAAGGCATAAATACCTGATATGACTGTTTTAAGAGAATGATACCATATTTAACAGCTGAACCAAGGCATTTGTCATTTTTTAAAGGTGTGTCATCAATCTTACACTATTCCAAAAAGCGAGGCCTCTTCTGCTAGCCCTATCTACTTTAAATCTAACAACCATTTATTGACTGTCTTTTGCATGCATGGCACTCCACTGAGAGGTATTGGAAGGGAGGTTGGATGGGATTCACATGTACTGCATGTCTACTTTGCATTAGGTACCTGGGCCTTTTTTCTAAATTGGGTTATGATGCTTTTTGAAAGTCCTTTATTTGTTTAAAAGACCCTATGCTAATATTGGAAATGCAACATCGTTTTTCAAAAGGTTAGTAATTACAAGGGAAAATGTCCATGCTATAATTTTTTGAGAGGTAAAAATCATCTGAATTTAAAATATTATGTAGAAAAATATACTAGAAGAAAACGTATGAAGTGTTAATCATAATTATCTGTTAGTTGGGAAATTATGAGTGAGGGCAAGCTTCCATTTCACACTTTCTTTGTACTACCCAAATTTTGAACAATAATCTTTAAAACTTTAATGATAAAATAAATGTAGTATGAAAAAAAAGCTAATAAAAAGCAGTACTAGCCTTAAGTAATTCAATCAACTAATACATAAAATTTTATTTTTTACTTTTTCCTCCAAAATTATGGTCTTCTTGGTACCCAACAAGGCTTCTGGATTTATGTCACATTTTTCCTTTTACATTTTATTCATCTTTTTATAGTGACATTATTTATTCTGTTGCTGTTTATGAACTATCCATAGCAAATCAATGGGTTTCAAAAGTACTATCCATGGTAAGTATTTATTTCTTTGGCCCAGTCTTTTTCCTCTAAACATAACCTTTAGGTTCCCAGGACGCTATACAAAAGTTAGAAGCCTGTCTAATTTACAGAACACAAGTTTTACTAACCTCGTGATTCGTCCTAGCACTGTGGGAACAAGAGTAATCCTTGTCTCCTTTCCTCATTCAAAAAAGCCAGCATTCAGATGGAATTTCTATGTGAGATCCAGTTTGGGGAATCTTTAGGAACATTTTCCTTAAAGGCATAAAATTCTCCTGGTGTCAACCATGTTGAGTTTGTCCCTCTCTTGATAATAAGAGGCCATTGTTTCCAAGTGTGTTTTGCCCTGGGTAGCTGTACCTTTTCTTGTAAAGATAATTCCCTGTTTGTACAACAATGAACAGCATATACAAATCCCATACTCTCACTTAGGAGTCCCACTTCCCACACCTATGACATGTGTCTCTCTCAAAACTGCAGAGAGAGAAATGTGTTGCTTTGTTTAAGATTTAGTAAGCTTGCCTGGCAAGGACGACCCACTACCCCCAATTATAGTGAGGTTAAGCCCCGGAAAGACCGAGATAGATTTTCTCCTTGTTCCACAGTCTCTACACTGTCAGGACCTGCAACTCAGAGCCCTATGGATCCTGTCCCTCTCTTCTCTTTCACCCCCAATTACCAAGGAAGAAAAGGCAGTCAGAATGCAAGATTTAACGGAGTCACATCCTCCACCTGCAGGTGGGAAAGAAGTGTTGATAACAACCACAGGGCATTTGCTGTTGCATTTACTTGAGGATAAAAGGGCACGAATACCTCTGCCCACTGCCAGTTCTCTTGAGGTCCTAAAACTTCTATCTGATTGCAATTAGATAATCCAAATACAGTCTCATCTGGAAAGAGGATCACCCCTTGATTTGAGGCAATTCCTAAAACAATCCTACCTAAGACCACAATAAAGTCTCAAACCTCCTCTCATTTCCTTTTCTATCTCAAAATTTGTGAGGGCCTTAGAAATATACCCTGTGATCTATACCACCACCAATCAGGCAATTTATATTATTTTTAATCATATAACTCCTGAGTTACGTAGATTTTATAAAACAGACAAACAAGCATTCTTTACCTTCCTCTTATCTATCACAGTAGTTGTAAACAGTCACAAGCAAAACTTTAATGCATTTGGACTTTCTCTGGCTGATAAAAACAAATATAGAATCTGAGGAAACAGCCACTATTGAATAAAAGCTTTTGACTAGTATAACGACAGGAGTGTTAATGCTCACAAAGCTAGTCAGCCTCAGAGAAAAGGAAAAGTCTTTCTACTAATTTCTGATTAAGACACAAGAAAGAGGAAGTGGGAAAAGATTCTACAGCCTCTGTCCTAAAGCACAGCTCATTTTGATTCTGCCTCAATGAGGTCACTATAACATCAGGTCTCTGCCGCCCTAACGCTTATTAACAGTTAATAGGGAGTTATTTTTAACTACAGCTCCACTCAGGAACTTATCATTCACATTAGGTGTTCAAAGCACAATTTCTGGGAAAGAATACAGACACTGAAGGAAGGGCAAATGTTAGTTAAATGAAGAAAGCTGAAGTTATTGGTTTGCTTCTCTTTTCAGAGCAGCTAAAGAAGTCCCTGCCACAGCAGAATTTTTGCAGAATCCAACTGCAAAAACAAAGAATTTATTAGGAATCACCTTTTGGAGGCTACTTCTTCTTGTAGTCTATTAATTAACTAGTAACAAAGGCTTGTTTAAGGAGGAAGAAGATATGACTTATTGCAATAAACAATCAGTGATAATAGAGTGATGCATAAATCATATGAACGATCTTGTAATGGTTGAAATACTAAGCTTGAAATTGGTTCAACTAATTCCTGTCCGGAACATTTCTGAGGGAATATAAAGAAAAAACTCAGTGGGTAATTTATATAGCAACTTATGTAAGCACAGCGATGTTCTAGGTATAGTTAGGGAAAGAAAAATACCAGACAGGTAGACATAAATGAATATAAACAGCATATTAAACTGGATAGAAAAGCCTAGAGGTGCAATAGTTGTTTAGTAAATGTGTGAGTAATCAAAAGGAAACTGACAAAGTCATCATCATAAAAGGAAACTTTAACATACTGCTCTCAGCCTTACAACAAATTAAGAACAAAAATGAAGAATTAGATGCCTATAATAATACTATGAATTAAATTTAATAGATTTATCTAACATTAAATTATATACCCTCTACATATCATATTTATATTCTAGTCAAATGTCAATGGAACATTTACAAAAGTAGCTCATATATTCAGCCATAAAACAAACCTCAATACATTCCAAAGGGTAAAAAATTGCGCAGTTTATATTTGCTGACCTCAATGCAATAAAACATAAATAATGGCAAAGAAATCAAATAAAAATAGAAGATAGAATACAACGTGCTTTTAAAGAACAATACACTCTGGCCAAAGGGGTTTTGTTTCAGAAGTATATGAATGGTTCAATATTATGAACACTATCAACGTAATTCATTACTTTAATAAGTCAAGGAGAAAAATTCAACATTCCTTCCTGATTTTTTTATAGCTGTAAGTCAAAGAATACATTTGTGATCTGCTGAATAACATCAATATCAAAAAAGCAACTAACATTTTACTTAATGTTAAAACCTATGCCTTTTCCACTGAAGTCGAAAAGAGACAAGGAAGTTGACCTAAATGCAACAGTATTAGTCAATGTCGTTCTGGAATTTAAGATAAGAAATAATAAGCACATGTACTGACAAGAAAAAAAAATCATTGTTTGCAAATATGACTATCTACCTTGAATAATCAAGAATCACTGGACAAATATTGAAACCAATAACTGTGTTCAAGGTGGTGTCCATTTATAAAATATATAAAATTAATTATATTATGTTCTATTAATTATATTAATAGTCAATAATTATTAGCAATTATGAGATACACATAAAATTACAGAATCTTTTCATTCCTAACCAATGTAATCCCAATAAAATTACCATCAAACCAACTCCAACATACTGGAGAGAAAAAAGAAACCTGTTGTTTACAATTACCAAGTATTTGCTGGTACGGAAAAAAAAGATTATAAAAAATGAAGGAGATGTCCTTATTTATCTCCAGAGTATACAGTAGGCAGATCGAACTGTAAACACCAAGACTACAATGTATTTTTTTAATGGTATCTCATATTATTTACAACTGATCTCATCTTGGTCTGACCCCACTCCTAATGATTATAGAAGAAATAAATTTGGTACCTTAAAGAAGTGTGGCCTCTTGCAGCCCATTTCATATATGTTTTCTAGCTCAGTCACTTTGAGGAAACTACTTCATTCGAAATTTAATTTTCCTATCAGGGCTGTCTATCTTCCTTCAGTAAGATTCCTTTTCCCTTCCTCCTTCCCAAGAAAACATTTGGATGCATGGGAAAGATTTCAGAGCCTTGCTGTAGAGGAAGAGGAGTTTCGAGAGTTTATTCTTCTATGGTTCTCCACTGATCTGTGCACTGGGATGGTTTGGTCTGGTCCTTGGGAGTCCAGCACTAGCACCTTTTAAGTGTGTCTGGTCCCTCCAGGTTCTTTCTCCTCCTCCTTCTCTCCATCATCCCACCAGTCATGCTCCCTTCTCTCTCTGTCCATTGTATACCCTAGAAGTATATAATTACATCTTCCTCATCTTCCATATTTTTCCACACCATAAGAGAGGATTTTGTCTATAATGTTATAACCCAATATACTGAAAACACTGCAAAGACTTCTAAATCTGGGCTTAGCTGGATATCATCAAGAGGAAGTACATGCTTGCGTGGAAAATTATGCATTGTCTAGACTCCAAAGGACCTCTCTGATTCTATAGAAGCTATTTTACAACTCTGCACATTAAGGACAATGGAAAGCAATGCAAAAATAATTCTTGTCCCTATATGTGTAAATTCCATCATGTCTGTAGAGGTTCAACTGACAGACTCAGATGGGTATCCTTTTTTGATGTTAAATCTTCTGCACTGTCTATTATCTTCCATTTGTACATCTTTACATTGCTCCCCAGTGGGAATCCTGTTTTTCCTCTTTCAATATTGCCTTTTCAATACCCCTGATCTATACATTCATCTGTTCTTTGGATTCAGTTTTAGCATCTGTCTGATACCCTCATTAATTATGAGTTAAATAAAACCTATGAGTTAAATGAACCTTGTGTTCATTTTATGTCCATATGAGAGTCATGATTTTCCCTTTCGAAAATCATCCTTTAATACCACTCTACTGTATGTCAGGAACCTTCACCATTTCCGTATCACCTCAGAACTGAGGAACTAGTACAATGGGGAACCGCACCTATGCGAATTTTAGGCAACTGAAAATGTCTTGAGAAGGGGATCTGTAAGACAAGGGATGTTATTCTGTCCCAGAGGGATTGTGGGGATTTCATGAGGAAGAATTCCCACCAAATTTTGGGTTAGCATTGACTCTGGAGACCATGATACAAAACTGTAATATTTGGCTTATTTCAATAGACCTTATTCCTCAGTGAGTGACTGAATTTGTAGTGAGCAAGGCCTATGAGTCAGGCCTCAAAACAAATATATTGCCCAACTACAGCTAGTGACAAGAATCTCATTTTGGTGACAGCATGATAGACTTCGTAATGCAACCTAATGTGTACGCTGGTTTCTCAATCTTGGGAACAGCTAATATCGTCAAGGCATTTCACCTGTTCTATAGCAATATAACACATCATAAAATAACTAATTTTTTAGGGCCAGAGGAATTTGATCCTAATTTATGTCCAACAGCATGTCAAGAGAGCCTCCAAGATTGACAAGAACTCTAGCATTTACTGATCCATAGTTGTTGACATGGTGGCCCTTGGGTAAAAAATAAATCCTTTGTAATCAATTCAGACAAACAATGTTACTGTATCTGTTGGAAAGATGGATATTTCAATGCATGTTTGTCTGCTATTAAACAGCCTTTACCTTAGAAGGTAATTTGCTACACAAAGTGCTGAAAAGAGGTGAGTACCAGAGGATATGGTATGTGATGAGTTGATGTGCAGGAGATACAAGAATAAATCAAGATGTATATCATATGAAATACAGTGGTAACTCTACTTAGTCTCATCAACACGCCACCAGGGACCTAAACTTTGGCAATGCTGAAACTCATAAAACCAGAAGTATAAAGTTACTACTGTATACTCACCTCCCAAAATACTGGGAGTAAGTCTTTACTAAAACAATGTATTAGGTGGTTTGGTAGTGGCTTAGATCCCTGCAAATGTGTAAGAGAGTGTTGAGGGAGATTTTAAATAATGTCATTTAGAAATGTGTTTTGATAGGGTGTTTAGGGAATACTTGGGGATAATAAATATCCTCTTGAACCGAGCAGAACAGAAGCCGGGGATTGAGAAAATGCCTTGTCAGATAACTACCAGATATAAGTTTTTGGGTGGCTATAGTGGGTAGAATTGTGTTCCTCCCAAAAGATCTATTCAAGTCCTAATCCCCAGTACCTATGAATGTGACCTTATTTGGGGAAACAGGGTCTTTGAAGATGTAATCAATTTAAGATGAGGTCATACCAGATTAGGGTGGGCCCTAATCCAATGATTGGTATCCTTGCTAGAAGAAGGAAATTTGGACACACAGACACAGAGAGAGAACACCATGTGAAGATACAGAGCACACAGACAGACAGAATGCCATGTAATGAGGCAGAGATTGGACAAGCCAAGGAATGCCAAGGATTGCCAGCAACCACCAGAAACTAGCAAGAGGAAGAAAAGATCCTCCCCTGGAGCCTTCGAAGAGAGCATGTCCTGCTGGCACCCTGATTTTGAACTTCTAGCCTCCAGAAACGTTAAGAAAAAAATTTCTGTTGTTTTAAGCCACCCAGTTTGTGTTTTTGTTTTGTTGTTGTTGTTGTTGTTGTTGTTGTTGTTGTTATGGCAGGACTAGGAAACTAATACAGTGGTTGTTAGTTCTGTGACATAGGGAGCGGAGTCTGAGCTTTCCACTGGGCACCTGTATCTGGGACACCAGCTTTGCTGAAAATGAGCTAAGGTTGTTATTCTTATTTTGGAGAAGAATTCTTCTTTGCCCTGAGTGGAAAGAGGGGAATTACAGTAAATGTAGAGAGGGATAAAGAAGGTGGCTTCTTCAGTAAATGCAGTGATTTGCCATTTAAGTATTTCACCCTGACTGGGAATTATTTCATGACCTTACTAAAAGGGAATGACATCACCCCAAGAGTAGGTTGTGGGGTTCAAGTAATCTTCCCAGATTTCTCTTCCTTTGTCCCAATGGCCTTCTCTACTTTCACAGAGGCTAAGTTCTCTCAGCAGTCCTTGGCAATACAAATTCAACACGCTCTAGAGTTATGTTGTATTTTCCGTAGAAACTCTGCTTCATAGGAAGATACTGACTCTGACGGGCATCCTTTTTTGAACTGCTACATCTTCTCCAGTTTCTGTTCTCCTTCATTTATTTATCTTTACAGAAGATTTTTGTCTCATGTCGGGAATTGAGACAGGCTCTGTCAGAGTTGGTCTGAGTTCATATTAAATCTTTTAGCCAACCCCCCCCCCCCAAAAAAATCCTTTAGGACCAAAAGAAGGAAAAAAGAACAAGTTTTGACTCATAAGGTTTCCTGTGGCCAGAAAAGGGGGCTGATAGCTGATGAACACTGGGGAGGGAGCTATAGCCAGATGAAGCTGAGGCAGAAAATGTCCTCCTTGTTAACAGCTTCCTCTCCATGTTTGTTGTGGAAGCACCAAATTATCGGGGACAGTATTCCATTTCTATCCAGTGGTTAGCATGCCCTCACAGCAGTGCTGGGCATTCTTCTACTTGCTGTCATCCCCAGTAGCTGTGAAATAGTGTTCTAGCAGGATCGGTGGCTCACGCGCTATTTTTCATTTGCTCAAGTGAATGTTTCCCAGAGTGTTCTATGGCAGGCATGTATCATAGGAGTTCCCGGAGCCTGAAAGTGTCACCAATTTTATATGTGCTAAAAAGGTTAAATAACACGGACATGTCCAACAGTATGACCAAAGCACTCAGGTGATGAGGGGATGCCAGAAGGGAAAATAAGGGAAGCCACGCCACTGGAAATTGAGGCGTCTTACAGTGTTTGATGTTGAATGTCATCAACAGTGAGAAATCGCCTCTTCCCCAGTCCATCCAGCCAATATATTCTGGTGAAGGAAAGGATTCAAAATGAGAACCAACAAGAAAGGGGAAAAGAGTATTGCAGTAAGAAATTGTGTGATAAAAATCACTTTGTTGTAGTAAACCAGACACTGCAACGTAAAACTGGGTGTCTGGGAAAAGTGCTTGAGGAGAACGATGACTGATGATATTACACTGGATCATTAAAACAGATAAAATTGCCAGAGCCTTAATTTTTGCTTATTAAGTGAAAGAGAAATGTCTCTTGGAAAGCATTACCAAAGTTTACAAGAGTATTAAACGTCTGAAGAAATGAGAACATAAAGCAAAGGAGTAATAAATAATCACTCATTCAACAAATATATCTACATCCCTATGCCGGGGAATAGTATGTAGTGATGAATAAACCCAGACCCTGCTTTCATGAAGCTTGTGTTCAAGTGGGATAAAAGAGACAAGGAACCAGCACGAATTGTGAACTAGGTTGCAGAAAATTAAAAAAAGACTGATAATAATGTAATGTCTAAAACAGAAAATATTTACACGTATTAAGCACTGTTTTAAGCCTTCCTGCGTATATAAACTCATGTTGTCTTCACAATCACCTTAAGGAGTTGGTGTTATTTTTATTCCTATTTTATAAATAAGGAAATTAAACTATAAAGAGGTTAAGTAACTTGTCTGGGGTCACAAGGCTAATAAATGGTAAAGCCAGGGGTGCCTGGGTGGCCCAGTCAGTTAAGCGTCTGCCTTTGGTTTGGGTCAAAATGCTGGGGTGCTGATATTGAGGCCCAGATCAAGCCCCATGCTGGGTTCCCTGCTCAGCAGGGAGTCTGCTTCTCCCTCTTCCTCTCCCCACCCCCTGCTCATGCTCTCTTTCACTATCCCTCTCTCTCTCTCTCAAATAAATAAATAAAATCTTTTTAAAAAATTATAAATCCAGAATTTGAACTCATTCTACCCCCAGAGTTCATGAGGCTAACCAGGGCCTTATCAGAGAAAATAACATAGAGACTTAATACAGAGGGCACCAGGAAGGTTCAGGAAGGTTTCATTGTAGGGGTGGCACTTTTTTAAGCTGAGACCTGAAGGATGGTAGGCCTTTGTTAAGTGCAGCAGGGAGCCAAGAGTGTTCCAAGCAGAGGTAAGAACATAGGTTAAGGCTGCAAGGCAGGCAAAAGCTTCTGTCATAGAAGACCTCAAGAAGTCTGTCTTCCTTGAGCATAGTGAGACCATGAAACCAGGTAAGGCGGAGATTAACATGGGATGACATAGTAAGTGATACTGATTTATTGTTTTTTTAAAACATCACAAAGAAATATGTATAAAACACTATGAACTCATTTTGTTTATTGTGTTTTTCATAATATTATAAAGGTATATCCACAAAACAATATATACTGTTGTATTTAATTTATACAAATAAAAAACTAAGAGTATCCATAAAAATATTAATACTAATTCTTTTTGGATGATGCCTTTCCTTCCTTTTGCTCATTTGTAATTTCCAAGTTTTTTCTAATGGACATGTATTACTTTTACAATAAAGAAAAATATAAAATTTAGCAACACAAATTACTTCAAATATTTAACTAACTAACTAAAGAGAATAATTGTTGGACTAATGCTTTGAATATCTTGGCAAATGTATAGTGTGTTCAATAAAAAGTGTTGGAAATACTAGATATCCACATGTGACAAAACCATGAAATTGCACCCCTATCTTAAATAAAAATCAACTCCAAATGGATAAAGGACTTAAACATAAAACCTGAAATTGTAAAACTCCCAGAAGAAAACATAGAGGAAATCTTGACATTGGTCATGGCAATGACTTCTTGGATTTGACACCAAAAGTATAGGTAACGAAAGCAAAAATAGACAAATAGTACTACATTAAACTGAAAAGCTCAACACAGCAAAAAAAATAAGCCAAAGAATGAAAAGGCAACCTACAGAATAGAAGAAAATGGTTGTAAACCATATATCTGATAAGGGATTAATTTCCAAAAAATATAAAGAACTCCTCCAATTCAATAGCAAATAATAATAATAATAAGTAACCCAATTAAAAAATGAGCAAAGGACTTGAACAGATATTTCGCCAAAGAAGACATACAAATGGTCAGCAGGCATATGAAAAGATGCTCAACATCATGAATTATCCAGAAAATGCAAATCAAAACTACAATGAGATATCACCTCATACCTATTAGGATGGCTATTAATGCAAAAAAGAAAAAAAGGTAAGTGTTGATAAGTTTGTGGAGAAGTGGAAATTCTTGTACAGTATTGGTAAGATTATAAAATGTCTCGGCAGCTATGAAAAACCAATACAGAGTGTCATGTGATCTAGCCATCCCATTTTGGTGCATATATCCAAAAGAATTGAAATCCAGGTCTCAAAGAGATACCTGGACTCCAATGTTCATGATAGCACCATTCACAATAGCCGAGATATGGAAACAACACAAGAGTCCATTAACAGATGCATGGATAAAGCCAAGGAGGTATACACATACAATGGAATATAATTCAACCTTAAAAAAGAAGGAAATCTTGCCATTTGTGACAACATGGATAAACCTGGAGGACATTCTGCTAAGTGAAATAAGCCAGTACAGAAGGATGAATACTATATAATTCTATTTATATGAGTTATCTAAAATAGTCAAACTCATAGAGGCATCATACAATAATGATTTCCAGGGATTTGGGGGTTGGAGAACTGAGGATTTATTATTCAATGTGTATAAAGTTGCACTTATGCTAGATGAATTAATTCTAGAGATGTGCTGTACAACATAATACCTACAGTTAATAATATGGTAACGTGCACATTGAAATTTGTTAAAAGGGTAGATCTCATGTTAAGTGCTCTTACCAAACACAAAAGAAAAAAATGAAGAGACATGAGAAAACTCTGAGAGATATTGAATATGTCTATTACTTCGATTCTGGTGATGGTATCATAGATGTTTGCATATGTCCAAACTCATCAAATTGTACACATCAAATATGTGCACTTCTTTGTATATCAACTATACCTCAAGAAGGCTGTTTTTTAAAAAAAGAAAATTTTGGTAAATGCCGGTTTATAGTATAACTTTAAGGGGAGTTAAATTCCTACAGTTTAAAAAAAAGCAATCACCCTCATTTCATCTCTGTCTCTCCCTCAATCTCCCCCTCTCCCTCGCTCTCTCTAGTTTTCTGTGTGTGTGTGTGTGTGTGTGTGTGTGTGTGTGTGTGTACACGACTGTGTGTTTATACGTGTTTACTGATCATCTTTGTCATCTTCACCACATAAACTTATTTTCATATGCTTCTGAGAGATTTTAATTACCTTACTATTTAATTTATTGCCAGTCAAAAGCTGAGATTTCAAACAGGATGCTCTGAGATTTTTGACATATTTCAGCATTTTTATATGGTTTCTTTATCTACTTAGTAGGCAGCTCAACTGAATATACTTTGTCCAGAAACAAAATTCATCTAAGGAAAGTTTGCATAGAAGTGAAGTAAAAACTAACTGTGCCTACTCTGGTCTTTTCTAGAAATTTTTCTCATGACATAATAAGCAACCTCTAAATACTACTTTGACTACACATATTTTGACTACACACACCTGGCAGGTGCCTATGGAGGGTCTGCTTTTTTCCTTCCCATAAAGAAACACAATTCCAAAACTACATATTCCCCTCTTGACTCTGAGGGCCCTCGGGCAGTGGTTAACAGAGCCGAGTTTATCCTTCATGTTGAGATGAATAATGCATGACAGTAAAACACCAGTTGGCCAGCACTACTGTTGAAAGCAGATGACTGATCAGATTTGACTGATGGGAGCCCTGTGTACATAGTACATGTGGAGAGATCCCTTGTCAGAGTAGTTTCCATTGGCCTTGGCACTGGGTTCTTCCTGCTTCTAAAACACAAGTGTGAAGTGCTTTTGATGTTACTTCACCTCCCATATCCCCATGCTGAAATGCAGCCTCTATCGCTCATTTGCAATGAACAGCCAAAAAGTTGACGGGCTCATTCATATCCATTTTTTTAGTATTATAGAAGTTTAATAAGCAGAATAATACAATACAAAGTAACCAAGAGTATCATCTTACCCCAAAAAATTAATTTTCTGCCAATTGTGTAACTTCTTGAAATCAAGCTGATTTTATACTTCCTACTCACTCTTTCTTTTCTTTTCTTTTTTTTTTTTTTTTTTTGCTCTTTTTTATTCTGTTTTCTCTGGTCTCTAACTGAAACCCACACTCCATTCTCACCTTCTAAAACAATACATGTCTATCTATTGATTTTCCTCCTCCAAATGGTACATTTAAAAATGTTCAAATTCTACAGAAAAATGTCTATTTTGACCATCCTCCAGATAGGCTCAGATTCTTTCATGACTTCCTAGATTTTATTGAATATTCTCCTTAACATGCAATGTCTTCTTATTTCCATTCCTTTTCATTTTTGCAGAATATACACCCTAAAAAAGCATATTTTTGTCAGCAATCTCTCAATATAAATCCCAAAATAAAAGACATACTTTAGTTAAAATAATGGTAGGAAATACTGGTTAAAAAATTTATATGTGCCATAGACATTATGCTAAGCATTTCTAATGTTTCATTTTATTAAATTTTCAAAGTAATTTCATTAAATAGACAATAGTATTATCCTCACTGTACTGATCAGAAAACTGAGTTTTATGCAAGTAAGCAATTTGCCTAGGATCACAAAATGAAGCAGAGGCAGAACCAGGACCCAGATGCAGGAATGTCTAACTTCACTTCTCCAAGTGTTATGCCTGATTGCCTCCTAACAACTCAACTGGGGCAGAAAACAGAGACTGAACCTACTGGCTTGCCTCTCACAAATATAATATGGCAAAAGTGAAAGGATGTCACCTCAAAGATTAGATTGTAAAGAGTGTGGCTTCTATTTCATTTGTTCTCTCTTACTCTCTCACATGCTTGTTCTTAGGAATTCAGCTGCCATATTGTAAGCTGTCCTATTAAGTGGTCCCTGTGGCAAGGAACAAAAGGAGGCCTGTAGCAAACAGCCAATAAGGAATTAAGGCTCTTGGTTCAAAATTTCCTAAAGAACTAAATCCTACCAACAACCACAGGAATAACTTGGAGTGACTCCTCCCAAAGCTGAGCCTTCAGATGAGACCACAGCCCTAGCTCACAGCTTCACTGCAACCTTACAACAAACCTTGACCCAGAGTCATCCAGCTAAGCCACACTAGGATTCCTAACCCACAAAAACTGAGACAATAAGTCTTTTAGTTTTAAGTCATAAAATTTGGAGGAATTTGTTACACAGAAATAGATACACCATGTACTAGAGAAACATGGGGAAAGAAAAGTATCCCTTCACTTTCAGCAGAAATGTAAACTGGTAGAGTTGTCCTGGAGGATAATGTGACGATATTTAGTAAATATATGAATCATATTATATAATTCAGTGGTTCCACTCCTGAGCATATTCCCTGAAAAACTCACAGACATTCCAAAAAGGCTATATGTAGGGATATTACAGAGTGTTGTTTGTTGTAGCAAGGAGTTGAGAGCATCCTAGATGCCCATTATTTGGGGAATGAATAAGTAAAATGAGATGGATGCACACTATACAATACTATACCATGACAATATCTAAGCAATGATACAGCAAAGTAAATGGACTATTGATTGAAAATAGTGAAAAAGGCATGAAATTATAATATAATACTATTTAGAGAAAATTAAGATATTTGCTATATAACACAATGTATTTTTCAAGGATGCATAAATACCCTAGTACATGTATCAAACACATTAAACTAGATGCTTTTGTATAGGGATGGAGTGTGATAAATATAGAAAATAACAGAAAAACATTGAAAGGACAAATTGTAACATGTGCTATTAAATATGGAATATGACAAATTCAGCTCCGTTCCTAAAACATCAACAAACAAGCAAACACAAAAGGGTATGTCATCTCCTTTTTCTAAGTTCTCATTTAAAATTCATCTCAGGAGTCTTTTCCAGTATATTATATCCTTACTCCTTTTCCAGTAAATCACTGAAGAAATGGAGTTCATTCAAGGCACAGAGGTGCCTTCTCTTTAGAGAAACAACTTCACCAATAACTTTTCTTTATTCTGAGGTTGCATTTGAAGGAAATGAAAAGTTTTCCCAATGCCAAAAGTACCAGATCAATATTAAGAAAGTTTTAGTGACTACTGAAAAAAATTCAGGCAAAAGGTACTAGGTAGGAATACATTGTGGTGAATAAGTGAAAAGTATTATAGGATTTTTCACTTTACAGCATGTGGAAGATTGGAGAATGACTGGCTTATCAGGTGATACAACATATTCCCAGTTGGTTAGCCCAACTCAGTAAGTATTCATTAAATAACCATCAATTTATACAGTATTTTTCCCTCAACTACATGAGGAAATACAACCAAAGTATATGATAAATATGATTCCCTCCCTATACTATCTTATTTTAATTTTTATGTTGGAAAACCACGAGACATTAATATAAATACAGAGACATTATAAAAGACAGAACTAAATAGATAATGAATTGCAAAACACCATTGAATGTGAGGAAAAATTATTATCCCCATGCAAAAATACCCCTCTGAAGATTAAAAAGAATTCACTAATAATAATAAGATCAGTAATCCTATTTCATGGCTTGGCAGTACTTTTCAGATATGATAACTAAACCAAAAGAAGCAGGAAACATAAAAATCTCTGTATGCCCAACTTATACCAGGACATTCTAACTTAATTCTCAGCTTTAACCATTAGACAGAACTTCTTTTATCAACTGTACTTTCTCTAGAGCTTATTCTGTCAAAAGATAAGAAGTTCTTTAGCCAATGGGTGGTTTTGAATAGAGCAGAAGGAAATAATTCTATGCAATCGGATCAGAAAAGACTGTCATTGTGTTGGGTAATAATATCCTGTTGTGAGATTGGTCCTTTCAGGCAAAAGGTTTAAAAAAGAGTCATCATGTATATGTTTCTTATTATTTTCCTCTCCATCCACTAGCTTAAAGAGTAGGTTATTTCTGACAAACAGCAATTATTAAGTATTCTAACAGTCCTGGGGATCTCTTCTTAGAAACACAAAATAAAACAAATTAAAAGAGAGAATGAGCAAGAAAAATGAGTAGTATGTTGTAAACCCATTAGAATAAACCATGACATAGATATGCTTCTGAGGGAAATAATTTAGAAAAAACAAAATATGCTTTTCTTCTCATCTTGCATCATAGAACACAAGATAAATCTAAGGAGATCTCTTGGCTAAAGGTAATATATGACCTCTGGATTGAAGCTTTGTTTTGTTTTTCTCTCCCTCTCTTCCATTTTCTCATCCTATTATATTGTTAAAATTGACAATAAGAAAAACTTCCAAACTTGTGTTAATAAGGCAAGCCGCTCCAGCCTTACATGTGATAGAACTGCATGGACATGCTCAGAGTCTGGCAGCTGTGGTTAGGACAGCAAGAAAGAGGAGATCAAGAAAGTCTAAGGAGCATTATATACATCTGAACAGACAGACTTTTCACGTTTTTCTATTCAAGTGGAATAGAAATAAAATCTGGGAGGAATACCAGTTAGAATTAGATCAGCAAAATTCCCAAGTGTCTGACTTCTCTTCAACTTTACTACATTGAGAAAATGAAATTAATTGTTTAATAAATCCGATTTAAGCTCTGTTCTAGCTACAAGGTTCTACATTGCAGGGGACATTCCTCTCCTAAAAGAGAACACTTGAATTATATTCATTGTGAGCAGAACAGTACCAAATATTGTGGTTCCAGTTAACTGTGGTATTGAAGTATGCTTGTCATTTTTTTCTTTTTTTTGGACTAAGAAATATCATTCTTTGACCATCACCCATGCTAATGATAAAATTATTTCTATTTAAACACCATATTTTTCACAACTCTACAGTTATAAATCAAAGAATGAGGATTGTACTCATCTATAAACTGCTCATTTTTTTCTGTAAATTTCCATTTTTCAGGAGTGAATTTATGTGCCGTGGAACCTTCAGTGATATAATGGAGTCATCAGTTGAAAAACACTACCAGCCACTGCTTTCACTTTGTGTATATGCATTCGAGTGGGTCTGTGTGAGTGTACGCATGCACATGTATGTGCATGTGAGTGTGTGTTTTTTCACATACAACTGAGACAATACTTTTTGATAAAGCTAACCATCCACATTGAATGTCTATATTTTCCCTCCAAAGAATATATTTATCGCTGCTGTTTGGTCTTTTTATATTGGAGAGAGCAAACTTGCAATTTACAAGAACACTCCTGGAGGTTGAGCACACAGAAACAAGCTTGAACACCTACTTAATAATTTGCTCTTAAATAAATAGCTATGACTTTAGCTGTGATCTTTTCATTTCTACTGGGTTGCTAATTACTATGGTAGATTATTAATTCTAAGCTGAATATTTCAGGGTGTCATGGCCTGCTGGGGCAAAACAGGCCAATCTAATGGGAGCATCCAGGTCATTAAAGGGTGTGTGCTGCCAACAACACGAACATGTAAATTAGTTCAGGGAATGACACTATGAATAAGTGAGTCTGATAATTGTACTGGGACTTATTTACATTTCCAGGCTACAAATAGGTGATGTTCCAAAAGTTCTTAGGCAGGTTGGTGCTGGTTGAGAACTCAAAATGCATAGAAACAATGCAGTTAAATGGAGCTTAAAGTCTCAGATTCACCTGAAAAATCTATTTTACCAAAAGACTATAGATTTGTATTTAAAATAAAGACAGACAACAAATAAATAAGAAATGGAATGCATATATGTATTTTTTTTCTCATTCTATATTCTGGAATGGCAAATACTTTAGGTGATCTTATAGTTACCATCGATTTGGATATAAACTACTTTGGTCCTCGCAGCAAGAGAGAGGGAAGATGGAGTTTGGGGAATATGTCTACCACACAGTAATAACTGATGCTATTAAAGAAGCCCTAAAATGATGGTCCCCAGTACTTTATCTAGAAGCCTGTTGGAGCTTTGCTCCCCTCCCACTGAACCAGGAAAGAATCTCTGGCATGAAGCCCAACCCAAACCCTCTTCTTCTAGAATCTAGAGTGAGGAAAAAAATGAATGTGCTGTGCTCTGTGTGTGTGTGTGTGTGTGTGTGTGTGTGTGTGTTGAACCAGGGAAGATAAGGGGATAATCCATCGCTCTGGCTTCAACCACATCTCTTTATTGCTAAAGTCAAGAAAATTGTTTAAGAGATACCAGCTGCTCTCTCTAAAGGAGTTCACATCTATCAAAAAAAGAAAGAATAAACCTATGCCACAGCATTTACTGCCCCTACTCTGCCTTGCTCAATAACTTTCCCTCCCCAGAATCCCACAGGAATATCCTAGGACACAGAAGATGTAGCGATGACCCATTTTTCCATTTCACCTTCCGCACACCTCTGGTGGGACAGTGTACTCTAAGCAAGTTTTCTCCTCCATCTGACATTTCGAATCTATGCTATCAAGGAATTCCTGATGCAATTCTACAGACCAGTTATACAGCAAGGTGAATCCCAGGTTTCCCCCTGACTTTAAATTGGTCACAAAATATTAAAGCTTAGTACACTGTCCTAACTTCAACAACTGGTATGGAAATTGAGAACAACTTAAAAATTGAGAACTGTACTTAAAAGTATGTTCCACATTACCTTTTGTCTTCCAACTTGACTATTGTTTTCTAAAGCCCTTTTCTTTTTAGGGATATGCCGATAATAATAGTTACTATAGTTGTTATAAATTATCAGATGAAAGAAAGGAGTTAAAGCCACTAGCTTATGATCCATTCATTCTCTTTAGTAGAGGGGTGCCCCCAAGGTCAAGAAAAAAGATAAATAAAAGAAAAAATAGAAAAAAGATACCTAATATCCTTGTCCACTGGACCACTGGGTAATTAGACTAATGATATTTCCTAGGAAAAGAGATACTATCTAACAACACTTTGACCAGAATGCCTGTGGTTAAAGGATCACTTATAATAAATAAACCCATTTACCGACAATAAATACATCTATGAGTCATGGCTCCCTTAAAGATGTCACATTAACTACATAATAGCAAGGGTATAAAATGGAAATGTTTCATAATTCATACAGTGCCTACTATGTCAAATACCCAGAAAACCTCACACAGTGACCCCATTATTCCAACTAAAGAGAGTAGGATCCATGTGGGAATGCCCTTGGGAAGTCACCCTTGACGTATCAGACCTCTCTTTGGTTTGTCTTCTTGATCTTCCATGGACTTAGCAAAGTTTGATGCGGGGCTAGATTTCTGCTTCTTATGAGTCTGATCTGATGATCTGATTCCATGTGTTACCTTGTCAGGCTATAAATTCAGCTGTGAAAAATATAACTTCCTTAATTTTTTTTACCCAACATATAATTTGCACCCTTCTCACTGGTTTGGCAAGAAAGTTCTGTCTTTGTCCTCAGTCTCTTCAGAGCCCCCTCTTCATTCTTTCTCTAGGATTAGATGAGTTCCTGAGTTTATGCAGTATCACAGTGTTGGAGGAAAGAAGCAATCGATAAAAAATTAGCATCACCTTGTGACATTCCTTGTTCTTTGTTGCATGGCCTCTTCAATTCTGGTTGCCTTCTGTTGCTTCCATACTGTTCTTCATGCCCATTCCTGATCCCCTATATCTAGACTCACGGTGCCATACTTCCCCTCAAGATCTTGCTATCTTTTTCTCTCAGACCCCTGCCCTCTCTGTTCTCATAACTTCTGTATCTTCTCGAAACTCAGGAAGTATTTTTCCAATCTAGAGATAATCTCTTTCTCTCTTTCTCTCTCTGAAAGGAGGAACTGTATTAGTTTTCTATACTGCTGTGACAAATTACTGCAAACATAATGGTTTGACGCAACATTAATTCATCTTGCCATTCTGTGGATCAGAAGTCCCGACACAGGCTAAAACCAAAGTTTAGCAGGTTTGTGGTCCCTTGCAAAAACACTAGGGGAAAATACATTTCCTTGTTTTTTCCAGAGTCTAGAAACCACTCATATTCCTTGGCTTGTGGCCCCTTCCTCCATCTTTAAGGCCAACAACATCTCTCTATAAATACAGTGGGGAAAGTTGTTCCATTAAAAAGGACCCTTGTGATTCAATTAGCGCACCCAGATAATCCAGGATAGTCTCCCCATTTCGAGATCCTTAACTGCAAAGTCCTTATGCCACGTAAAGGAACATATTCACAGGTTCCAGGGATTAGGATGTGGACATCTTTGGAGGGCCAATATTCTACCTACCAGAAGAACCTACCAAAATATCCTTAACAGGTTTAAATTTTTATGAAATAAATCCAGGAAGGTGTTAACCTGAAACAGAGCTAAGAGCAATTTTAGTTAAGTAAAAATGAATTTATTGGGGAAAAGCAGAAGAATGGCGAGTTGGGACAAGCAAGCTATGGTGAATCATAGGCAGGTCCAAAGAGATAAATGGAAGGTTAGCTTTTCTTAGGTTTTAAAGAAATTGGGGAGGGTTTCTTTGAACAAAAGTTGACTAGGGAAGAAGAGTTTGAGTTGTAATGGTTTCTCATTGGCTGCAAGTAGTAGTTAGTGCATTGTTGCCGGGCTAGGGAGGGGTCTGAGAGGTCTTTCTTCCTTTCATTAAAGGCAGGAGATAAAATTCTTCCGTGAAAAATGTCCTCCCTTGTCGAAATAATTCTTATCTTCCTTCTTCCTGCTGGTTTTGCAGGCTGCAAGGAGTGGGTCTGCATGAGAGCGCCCCCTTCAGTGCAGCCCGACTCCATTTTAAATGAGGTTTCCTTTATTTTCATGTCCATATTCTAAAATAATCTTTGGATACGGGAAGTTAAATAATTGGATTGAATGTGCCATAATTTATTTAGTGATATGCTCTTGTTAGACTTTCAGGAAATTTCCCATTTCTCATCATAAATCATGGACTCATATACCTTCTTACACGTGAATCATTCTGTGCATTTTTAAATCATTGGCTTAGAGTGAGTCCTAGAAGTAAAATTACTGAATTATTGATCACATTTTTAAGACTTTCGACATGATTTGTGGTTCTCTCTCATGCACTAAAGGAATCTGAAGGTCCTTGAGGACCAGGAATGCTGGAGTGGATGGGACTTACTCCTGGAGGTGAATCACTTAGGAAAACTGGGCACTGGGCCTGGAAGGAAATTGTTTCCTTTTCCTTGATAAAAATATCTTTCCACTTGTCACCACTTACATTTTCTGGAAATAACTTTTACAATTGCTTATATAATGTCTACTTCTAATTTTTAAATGCAAATTTTAAAATCACTCATAACTCACCAACCACTATTTAAATTTTAATATGTATTCTTCTACACACTCTGTGTGTATACATATATATGCATATATATGATGTAAAATATATTACTTATTTTGTACATGTAAGATCGATTTTTCACAAATATAAAATAATGTTTCAAAACAGCTTTATAGTTACATCATTGCATATAAAAGTAAGTATTTTCTTAAGACAAATATCTAGAAGTGGCACTGCTAGAATATGTATGTTTTAAGAAAATCGTTATTACTGGGGGACCTGGGTGTCTCAATCAGTTAAGCATTGACTGGTGATTTCAGCTCAGGTCATGATCTCATGGCGGTGGGATCATGAGCAATAAGCCAGAGTCACACGCTCAACCAACTGCGCCACTCAGGCGTCCCTTCATTTATCTTTTAACTGTATTGTTAGTTATTTTTACTAATAGAGTGATTATAAATTTTATGGACAGATTTAATAATTTCTAATTTATTGTTTCTACTTTTGTACTGGTGTTCTGGGAATCCAAGCAAGATTGGTATGCTTTTTTGGAAGCCTGACAACCCCTGTATACCACAGCTCCTCTCTAGATCCCTAAACCCCTGTTGACCATTCTCAGTAAAATATGACTAACTACATAATTTGTGGCATTCAGTACAAAATAAAATGGAACAAAGTCCCTTGTCCAAAAATTATTAAGAATATCCAGATAGTGAAAGCAGAGCATTAAACCAAGCATGGGGCCCGTCTAAGCATGGGGCCCTTCTAAGCATGGGACCACATGTGACTACACAGGTCACAAACCCATGGAGTAGGCCCAACTTAGAGATATTTGACCCAAAACCCAAAGATTTAAGCTGTCTTGTCCCTGTAAAAGCTGGTATGAATGCTCTTCTCAATAAGATGCCCTATACTGAGTAACAATTGGTAGAATCATTCAGTTTCAGTTTTAGAGAATTTAAACTTGGGAGAGAGGGGAGACAAAGAAAGAGAAGGAGACAGAGAGCTGGAGAACCTACACCTTCTCAAATGTTTAGCTACTTGACATATCCACCATCACTGCAAAATCCTATTTCCCTCTACCCTCTGACCTTTAGCAGACACTAACTTCTTATATATAGAGTATTTGATTGTTTCCCTGGGTGTCTAACTAGTTTTAAAAGAGTTCTGCACTAATTTAAGCTACTTTTGTGATCTTTTGGCATCATCACTTTTCATTGACACATCCTAAATTTTTGGACTGAAACAATAAGTGCATGGTGATACATTACTGGGAAGGGCAATAAGAAGGAGTCAAAGTCAAAAGTTCTATTTCAGCCAATGTTAATTTGAGATGTTCACTGGACATTCAAGCAGAGATGCCAAGCGCTCCTACAGAGAAGGGGTAAGAGACAGGAGATAATAGGTTTGGGAATCATTGAAATATAAACAGTATTTACACCTGGGACTGGATAGACCTGCCAGAGAATACTGAGGAGAGAGCTCATAGAAGGGACCAGGAATGATGCTTGGCCACTCAGGACTAAAACTAATGATTGCTGGATAGTGACATTCTTCACAATTTTGTTTTCCTATTTGGGTTCTTTCTATTCCTTTTTTTTTTTTTTTTTTTACCATAAACAGGTATAATGCTTGAAGCCATAAAAAAGTAATTAAAAATTGAAGGTCATTTATTTTTGTTTTTATAGACCTGCCAAAGACCTAGCTTTCGAGCATTCAGTTGTTAATTAAAATGTGAATGGTAAATACTTAATACTTACACATTTTATTGTATGTTAAATGTACTTCCATAAAAATGCAAATGCAAAAACCCATAATTGGTAAGGATTGTTGCTGTGCAGATATTATAGTTTCAATTTTTTTTTTTTTTTTTTTTTTTTTGGAGAAGCGGACAGAGCACAGTAAATGTGAAAACACTTGATAACTAACTTATATGCTTACAGGGCTTTTAGATTGGGGTGTTTGGTTTGTTTGGTTTTTTTTTCTCTTGCCAGAAAGAAAAACCTCCCAAAAATACTTTCCCTCAGCCTGTTGTAAAAGAAAGCACAGTGGGAAAAATGAACAAGGTGGAAAAAAAAAGAAAATGTTACTTCAAATGTCATTATCATAAATTCAAGTTGCTTAAGGAAAACCAAGTTGTGCCCTTCGGTGGCAAATGTGAAAATGCATCCCTACATCACCAGCTCATTTACTCAACAATGATAAAGAAAGTAGACATGTTCTCTGACCTCTTTTGGCTTAAAGTCTAGTGAAGGAGGCAGGTGTTAAACCAAAAAGTATTTGAGATGAAATAAAAAGAGAGGGTTTGCTGAAGGCGGCAATGTGAAGAAGCACCTGGAGATTGGAAGGTCAAGTCATCCCCTCTGGGGAAAAGACATAGAAACCAAGATGTGGACGATGAATAGTGTGGAGGAGGCTAAACAATGCTGACCAGAAGTGTCCACATCTTAACGTCCAGAACCTGTGAATGTTATCTTCAGTGATGTGATTGAGTTAAGGATCTTGAAATGGGGAGATACCCTGGATTATCCTGATGGGCCTTAAATGACATCACAAGTGTCCTTTTAAGAGGGATGCAGGAGCAGCCAGAGTCAGAGGAGAAGGCAATGTGATGACAGAAGCAGGGAGTGGATCATGTGCTTTGAAGATGGAAGAAGGGGCCACAAACCAAGGATACAGGCAGCTACTAGAAATTGAAAAAGGCAAGGAAACAAGTCCTCCCCTCAGAGTATCCAGAGCAGTCAACCCTGATGATACCCTGATTTCATCCTAGTGAAACTGATTTTGGAGTTTTGGCCTCCAGAACTGTAATAAATTGTGTTATTTTAAGCCACCAAGGCTATGGTAATTTGTTATAGCAGCTCTAGGAAATTAATGCAAGGAGGAAATGTCTAGAAGAAGAGAAAGGAATGTGAAGATGCCTTCCTGAGAAGTGTTAGATACCCAGTGCAACAGAAGAAAATGCTTGGCATTCAGTATTTTGGAGGAATAATAAGTGAATGGGAACAAAAGCATGAGATCAGGTTGGGGAGAGAGGAGAGCGCTAGATTATGCCAGGCCTTGCAGGTGTTAAGGATTTTTTTTTTTTTAATCATAAAGGCAATAGGAAAAACAAGGAACTTTAAGCAGAGGAATGATTTTTTTAAGATAACATGGGCTCTTGCATGAAGAATATAAATTGTAAGGAGGGCAAGAGGGAAGACCAGTTTGAGATTATTGGAGGGAAGGAGATGTTCATTAGAAATACAAGTTCAAAGGAGGATTAGATAAGGTGTTAGGAACTGGGTGCCTGGTGGGGGTACTAATGCCAATCACCCATGAGATGGATGCTGAGGGTAACAAAGGTCTGCATTTATTTTGTCTGATTTATCTTGCAGTTCCATTTTGATAGATGCCCCAGTGGTTTAGGATGGCTTTCCATGGTTTTGTAAACATGGAGTAGAGTGAAATGATTTGGCTTATTTCAGAATCAAAGTGATCACCCTTTAGGTAGATCAAGGGTCAACAATGGGTTAAATCTATGGGCCATGGGTTAAATCAGTCCATTGCATCCTTTTTATTTTAGATATTTCTTCCTTCTAACATATGCATTCAATGCCAAAAATTTCCCTCGAAACATTGCTTTTGCTGCATCTCACAAATTTTGAGAAACTGTATTTTCATTTTAATTTAATTCAAAATATTTTTAAATTTCTCTTGCAATTTCTTTGACTCATTATTTAGAAGTGTGTGGTTTAATCTCCGAATATTTTAGCATTTTCCAGCTATCTGTTTTTTATTTCTAGTATAAATATTTATTTATAGTATTTTTTTATTTCTTTATTTTTAGTATAATCCTATATATATCTACCTATATATGTGTGTGTGCATGCATGTATGTGTGTGCGTGTGTATGTGTGTATTCCACTATGGTCTGAGAACATACTTTGCATGATTTCTATTCTTTTAAATGTGTTAAAGTGTGTTTCATGGTCCATGATGGGGTATATCTTGGTGAATGTTCCATGTGAACTTGAGAAAAAATGTGTATTCTGCTGTTGTTGGACAAAATAATCTATAAGTGTCAATTAGACCTAGTTGATTGATGCTGCTGTTCACTTCAACTATGTCCTTACTGAATTTCTGCTGCCCAGATCTGTCAATTACTGATAGAGGGGTGCTGAAGTCTCCAACTATAATAGTGAACCTGTCTGCCGCTCCTCACAGTTCTGTCAGTTTCTGCCTCATATATTTTGATGCTCTATTGTTAGACATGTATGCATTAAGGATTGTTATGTCTTCTTGGAGAATTGGCCTCTTTATAATTATGTAATGGCCCTTCTAATCCCTGACAATATTTCTTGTTCTAAAGTCTTTTTTGTTTGAAATTAATATAGCTATTCCCATTTTCTTTTGATTAGTGTTAGCTCAATATATCTTTCTCTAGCCCGTTAACTTTTCATTCATCTGCGTACTTATATTTAAAGTAGGTTTCTTATAGACAATATATGATTGGGTCTCTGGTAATCTCTGTCTCTTAATTGGTGTTTCTCACTGCCTGTTTTTGTAAACAAAATTTTATCGGACTGTAGCTGTTGTATATTGGTTGATATGATTTCAAATCCACTTGTGTATGAGAAAAAGTGAAATTGTTTTACAGAGTCAAGTTGTTTTGATTAAGAGTGAAGTAAGCTGTGACAGAATATTGTCATCTCATCTGTTGTCATTGGTAAGTACTCAGCTCAGCTGCTGAAGGGCCCGGCTGGGGTTTATCAATAAAAACATATGAAGAACAACTATGGCAAGGGGATATTTGACTATAAATACTGAGAGTGTGTGAGGAGTACCTGAGAGTGTTTGGTCTGAGCAAGGGGACACTTTGCTGATCTAAATAGCTCTCCGAACTGAGGGTCAATTAGATCCCACTGAGGTAAAGGCAACTCTTTCATGGGCAGTAATGAAAGCCGAAAAGCCACCCCAAGAAAGAACTTCCGGCCTGTCAACATCAGTGCCATGGTTCCTTAGCAACGTGCTGTGCAAACAGGGGACTTGTACTTTTGCAATGGCAGCTGGACATCAGCCCCGGATCGGCCAAGCCCTCTCTCCCGAGGACCGACTCATGTAATGCTACACCTCAACTAAATTTAGACTTTACTCCTTTCATCTTCCTTTGCTAGGAACAATTGTGTGATTAATCTGTCATTGGTTTGGAGTTTGTTATTTCTTTCTGTTTATAAAGAAACATTTTCTGGTATGCTATTGGCTTGTGAAATTCCTACAGTGAACCTGTGTTAAATAAATCGCTGGCAAATACAAATTCAAGTCTCTGAGTTAATGTGCCTCCTGAAACAAAACCACAGCCATCATCATCTCTTTATGTGTTGTCTGTGGCCGCTTTCATGTTATAGTGGCGGAGCTTAACAGTGCAACAGAGATCATAGAGCCCGCGAAGGTGAAAATATTACACCTTGGCCCTTTATAAAAAAAAAAAGTCTGCCGACCGTTGTAAGGTCACCGCCCTCTATTACTTGTTTCCTGTCTTTTAAATGATTCCTGACAGTTTGGGTCTTTTGTGGATTCTTTTTCCCCAAAGTGGAACCATTCACAAACCAGCTGAAAGAAATATTGCAGACAATATGAATACTGTTTTACTCGTCACTTAAAAAGAGCATCAACACAACAAATGTCGTACTTCTAGCCACCTCTAGGGGGTGATGCACAACTACTCTGGGTTATATTCATTAAATAAGTTTTTTATTAAGTAGAATGAATTAAGTAGAATTCATTAAATAAGTTTTTTAAGAAGCTTCATGGTAAGTGAAAGAACATTTCTATATAAATGTAATGTATTAATAAAAATGAGTAATATCTAACATAAAAAAAGTCCTTCTGGGTTCTGCATCATGCATTTTCTTCCCACCCACTGCCTACATAAGTCTCTGTAGGCTTAAACCAGCTGACAAATTCTGGTGTTGCATAAATCATATGCTGGCAATTTAAATGTATGGACTTTTAAAAGAAATTCATGTTATTTTAGCGAGCCAAATGATGAATATAATTCTTCTGTGGTTGACAATGACATGCTGACATCAGCTTTCATGAAAGAGCTTATCCGGGCATCCATGTTCCGCCCAATCACAGCTGTGACTTAACAGAGACCTAACACTGCTACCTGCTAATATACTATTGACCCGGGGATATTGATGGTGACAGGCCAGCCATTATGCCACAATTAAAAGCTTCTTTCAAAGGAGGAAAGAAAAATCACCCCAAATATAAATTTTAAGATGCAGCATTTAATATTCATGAGAAATGCCCCCAAGATGCTGAGTTTAGCAATTGTATAACGAAAGTGCCACCTTTTTTAGAGAAGGATTATTCCCCACTGTTGCACAATCAAGGAATTTTTAAGTGACCTATGAGTAAAAGAAAAGGGAAGGGGGGGAGGGTGATTACAAATTAATAAAGCATGAAGTACCGTTTGATTACCAGCCACTGCAGTGTGAAATGAGTTGGTTTTAGTCCAGCTGTGCCGACTGATGGCCATCACCAACTTGCCTCCATGAGCGCCTGATGAGCCAGGCCCACCAGGAGGGTTCCGGGGAGGAGGTGGAGGAGTGGGTGAGAGAAAGCAGGTCAGAGCTCTGTGTGGGGGCGAACAGAGTTGCCATCAAGGATGTGGTCAGCCTGCTTTGTGACCTTGAAATACCAAGCGACTGCAGAGCCTATCAAATTTTAAAACTTTGTGAGAACAAAGTGCACTTAAAAAAAAAAAAAAACAGAAATTCTTCATTTCATAGAATCAAATGAAATGGAGTTGCAAGTGGCCTGAGAAAGCATCTAATTGAGTGGTTCTCTGCAATGACTGATCAAGATGGTTAAGCGCCTACATACTTCTAAACTCAGCCGGGGACCGGCTGGTTCAGAACCTCTAGCATGGGGCCCGAAAGTGTGATTTAAAAATATAAAAATAAAAAATCCCCAGTTTAATGGATGGAATGACCCTCTAGCCACCCTCATGCCATGACTTCATCACAGGTAGAATACACTTCTCCACCCTTTCACTTGCACCAGTCCCTGTGACTTGCTTTGGACCATGACATGTGGACAGAAGTGACATTGTCATTGTGCCAATTTCAAACCTAGGCCTTTAAGAAGTCTCCCATGTTCATTCACACTTGCACTCTTGTGTCTGCATCATTGATGCAGTTTCTGTGGTAGCTTTAGAGTACCTGCAAAGTGACTATACATGGAAGAGAACCATGCCAGCTGTCCCAACCAACCCACATACCTTCCACAGGAGGCAGAGCTAACCCCAGCTGAGCTGAGCACATGTCAGCAAGCCCCACAGGACCAACTTAGTAGAGTTGCAGGCATGTGATAAATAAATGCGTTTTGTTGTATGCAACTGAGATTTTTGGTTGGGACTCTATTCACAATGTGTGTGAGGACAGGCAACATACATCTATTACGTTCAGAATTCTACTAATCACTCAAGTCTAGAAACTGTTGGCTAGTGCACAGGTCAGCATACTACAGACCCTGGGTCAAATCCAGCCAGTTGTAGGTTTTCATAAATACAGTTTAATTGGAACACAGCCACACCCATTCATTTACCTATTGTCTACTGCTACCTTCTTGCTACAGGGGTTGAGTAGTTGCGTCAGCGATAGTCTGGCCCTCAAAGCCAAAAAGATTTACTATCTGGCCCTTACAGGAAAAATTTGCTGAGTCCTGATCTAGTTCAAAGTCCTGAATTTTAACCTAAGAAATATAGACATGGAAAGAACAAGTACTTTTGCCAAAATTCACGGAGCAGAGATTCTTCTAGAACTCAGGCCTCTAAATCCTGACACAATGTTCTTTTCACAATGATACACAAATTTTTGAACAACGTTTCAAAATTATATTTTAGAAAGGGGAGTCTCAAGCAGCTTGTATTTTGCTACCCTTTATGTTTTTTCTCTATTTTTAAAACTTGCTGCAAGGTAGTTTTCTGATTGAAAAAAATTAACAGATTTATACCAAGGTTATTAATGGAAAAGCATTTTTTTGTACTCTTATCTCTAGGGTATTACATTATAACAAAAAACTCTATTTAGCCTCCCCCGAAAAAAACAATAGAAAACTTTTGTGTTTTCAATGCCAATAGCTGGCCAGTGCTGAAGGTACAAGGCCATCTGTTGAAAGCCCCCAGGGGGATGGCTGACCATGACCCCTGTGGCCTCAGAGAGGAGGAATTAAAGCCTATAAATATAATTGAATGGATTTAGAATATCCTTCAGCCCAGTTAAGAGAACTTCTCAATGGATAACCTTCCCATTCAAAAAAGTTCTTCTAGAAAAATACTTAATTCAGTATAAGCTAGTTGCTTTTTTATTCAAAGCAACGTGCTTGTTAATTCGCAGGATATTAACACAACCCATACACTCGAGACTGTGTTATAACTAAGGTCAAGATCTAAAAGCAACAATCAGGGCACCTGGGTGGCTCAGTCGGTTAAGCTTCTGGCTCTTGGTTTCAGCAAAGGTCATGATCTCAAGGTCGTGGGATCGAGCCCCAAGTTGGGTTCTGCACTGAGTGCAGAGTCTTCTTGAGATTCTTTCCCTCTCCCTCCCCTCTGTCCCTCCCCCTGCTGGGTTGTGCTTTCCCGCCCTCTCTCTCTCTCTCTCTCTCTCAAATAAATAAATAAAATCTTAAAAAATAATATTAAAAATAAAAGCAACAATCGAGAATTACTTTCATGTCTTCCAGTTGAGACAAGATGACTACAGTGGATAGAGGCAGTGTGCCCATTTGGTACTTTGAACTCCTAGGAGTAGGTTCTTATTTAGGTGTTAATCTTCAACACCCACTAATCTTCCTTTAAAGAGTTCAAAGGGTTTCCCTTAATCAGAGACTGAGTTGAAGCAATATAAGTAATACCCATCTTGCCCCCTAGATTTCTGGTACACCCTCTACTTCTCATTGCTGATCAAAAAGCAAGAATAGGAATATTAATTAAACCAAGCCATTGTTTAAGCCGTGCAGTGATTTTTTTTCTTTTATTCAAATTCTAAATCCAGTCTAATTCCTAAAATGTGTCCTTCGGAAGCTGGGAGTTCCTTTGAAGTTATTCAAACCCAACCAAAAAGGAGCCTTTCTACCATTCTGACCTAGCAAACAGATTAGAATGTTTTATAATCGGACGTTATAATTTCTCATGTCCCAGAACCCTAAAGTTGTGTCTCAGGACTTTCATTCCCACAAGATACCCTGATGCACTTAATTTGCAACTTGCCTTATCTATAACATGAATGGAATCTCACTTAATCTTCACAAAAAACGGCGAGAATAATATACTTTATATGTGGAAACTAAGGCTCAGACCTGTAAATTTATTTTGCCCAGACTTACATAAATGTTAGATGCTGGGGAATTTAGCTATAGAAAACAAATGAAAATGCAATTTGTGAAGCTACATTGAGACTCCCAGTAGCAGACGAGTTGTTTCTAACATAAAGACAGTTGTAGTGAATGGTGTTCATTGTACAGATAGATCTTCCTTCAGGTTGGAGGTATCCGAGCTCCCAGCTGCGGGGAGTATTGATGGCTGACAACTCAAGAGCTCAGCCCTTGGCCAAAGAGCACCACCTCGTCATGCCCTCTCCCCTAAGGCAGCCCTTGGTGGTGGAAGGGGGAAAATACAGGGGTCTAGCTCCCTTGCTTTGGGACAGAATAATTCAGGAGGGCCACACAAATTCCAAGGTTCCTGATGGGACTGACTGGAGCCTCTGTTGTGAGCACATCTCAGCAGAACATCCCCTCCCACCCAAAATACCTCTCCCACCCCTCAGGACATTGTCACAACAAGCACTCTCCAATAAACATTCTGTGGGGCGTCCCAGCTGGGTAGGGGCCAGTGATGCAGGTAGTAAAAGAATTCACCCAAGACAGAACAAAAGAGATAGAAGTTTATTGAATACACCACAAGGGAGCGGTGGGCAGGACAGCAGAGGAGAAACTGCAACAAGGCAGTAGTGAGGGGCCACAGTTATTGGGCAGAGTGAGGGAGTATGGAATTTTCCCTTTTTGGGTAATCTTAGAAACTGCCTGATTGTAATTGGTCAGTTAGGGCCTATGGTTATTTTGAGGCAGTTCACTTAAGGAGTCTGTTTGCATTCCCTGTTTGCATTCTCTCTGTCCGTTGCTGTGGGCTCTTTTGCCTCATTCAGATTTCCATTGCTCAAGCCTGTTGCCTAAAAGCAGTCTCTATACGTTGCAAATCTCTCCTCAGAGTCTATTTCCCAGGGAACCCAACCTACTAAGTAGTCCGCTTCACACCTCAGAAAGACAGTGTCTGTAGCAACTAACAATTAACCTGAGAAAACCACACAAAAATCACACTAGCTTAAAAATTTCTCTAGTTTGTAGAATCAAAGAATTTGTGAACTGCAAGTGAGTTCCAAAGCTAAGTAGGCCAGTGGTTTCCACAGAAAAAGATTAGTGGACATTCAAATTCTCCTTTCCATGGATCTTAAATCTTACAATGATGACTAGCTATTATCAACCATTTTAACTTGCAAAACATGCCCTCATAATAGGAACTAATATTAGTATGTTTCAAACTTTCATATTTATTCTGTCTCTTCATCTTCACCACCATCCCATGAGTGAAACAATTATTAAGCTATCTTATAGTTAATGACCCCAAACTTGAAGGATGTGAGGTGACATGCCCTAGGACAGAGAGGATGAGAAACTAAAACCAAGTCTTTCTGATTCTAAGTGTGTTCTCTTTCTCATAACTCACAGTGGCCTCTGCAGAGTCAGAGGCCAGAGTATATGGATATACCTTGACTTGCAAAGAATCTGAATCCAAGGCCAGATGAAAAATGGTTTTATGGGACAGAAAAAGAGCAAGAAAAAGAAGTCAATATTTTATGTTGAACAGAGCTGGCATTTCATTTATTAATGTAAGTCATTACCTGATCTCAGAGCGCTATTTTAGTTATTATTACTAAGTTGCTGAATGTGTTTCTTAACATGATGAGTAAATGTTTCAAACTTCTTGAGTTATTGGACAATTACCAGCTTTTGCCTCTTCAGAAATAATCCTTAAGGTATTTTCTCCCAAGAAAGTTCATAGGGGGCTTCCTGTAACATCATGTAGTTTCAGATATCCAGCCCTCCCTGCCAAGTTTCCGTTAAAATAAATGGACAGGGGAACATCAATCCAGGCAAAAGTCTACATCTGATATAGAAGGAAAGAAAAAAAAATGCAGCCCCAAACAGGAAACTGCAGAATACACGCAGAGGAAACACCGAAGACAAGCAGTAGCATACGCACTGTAGCTCCTCCTCCTGAGAAAGCCAAATCTTCCCACTTTGGAAGGTCATGCCCTGAGATGAACCTTGACAGTGGGAAGGGAGGGCCTGGCTCAACTTGGAATTCAACACCACACTGCCTAAAGCAAGTAGGTAACACCTTATTAGCAGCAACCAAAAGAAGCTGGAAGGCCCCAGATTTGTCACACTATCCTTGCCAACTGAAAAACAGCAAGAATCATCAAGAAGAAGGCAGAGAACTAGTATAGCCAACCACATGAACCCCAGGGACCAGACAGACAGAAAGACAAAGAAAGGCGGTCCTCTCTGCCAAGATTCCCCAAGAAGAAAGAACTACACTGAAAAGCATGGATTGTTCAAAAATTGCTTATGAGACAGACAGTAAGAACCCAGAGGGAAAATTGTAGAGACCCCCTACTTCATTCAGTACATAAAAAATTAATACTCTAAGGGATAAGTGTTCATTGTTTTAGTTGCCACAATAGTATTATGGTTATATCCTTTTAAAGAGGCCTTATCGAGATACCTAAAGAAATATTTATAGACGAATGAGATGACATCTGGGATTCACCTCAAAATAATCAAGAAGAAAGGAGTGGGTAGGGGATAAATGAAACAGAATTGACCATAAATTTTAAGTGCAAATCTCATTATAATGCTCATAAGAACTCCTTACATTATTTTTCTACATTTTTATAACAAGAAGTTAAAAAAAAACAATTCTAGGAGAGTTAAGGTTTAAATATAAATAAATGGGGAAAATGTTGGTAAACATATATGTAAGTCTTTATAACGCATAACAATATAGGTAGAATCTATCAAGGAAAAATTTACTATGCTTGAATACACAAAATGGAAAACATCTACATTTATATCTACCTATAGTTATACATATAGATACAGATAAAACGCACACATATATATAAGTTTCAGAAAATATTTAATAACAAGGGAAATTGCACATGTCAATTTTTAAACAGATTATAAAACTAATACGGTATCACTCAAAATTTTGTATGTTTGTATTAATTTGTTCCTTTTGCTAAGAGCTGGGCCATCAAAGCAAAGAGCTAAGACAGAATCTGTGCCTCAAGTGGAGATGGATAATAAATAATCCACTACACCTAGAGTGTTTATGTGCTATGAATGAGAAGCACAGAGAATTATGATAACATATAAGAGGAGACATAAGCCAGTTGAGTTGAGGAAGGGCAACAAGGAAGAATCGCTTGATTTTTTTAGGTGACAACTCTGAGAGGTACCTGGGAACTAACTAGAAGGAAATGAACCTGAAATAAAAGTATAATTTTCACATTCATAGAATGGCAGGTAAATTTTTATTTTATTCAACATACTTTTTTATAATTTTAAATAATATATTGAATTGCTTTTATAAATTGAGAAAGCAAAGCACATATTACAAAAATAAAATACAAGAATGAACAACTAAAAACTGGTTTTTCTTTCATATTATAGCTTCTTTCTCAGTAATACAGAAGTATTTTGTTTGAGAGGACTTCAATCCTCAAAGTGAAAAGGTGATTTTTTTTTTTTTTTTAGTTTACCTTGGAGAGTTCCAATGTAATTAGTAAATTAAACGTCAAGTGAATCAGAATTTTTGTTGAAACTGAAAACACGATTATTTTTCATTTGCCAAGGCCTGGCAAAGTGACTAAATATATATGCATCTTGAAAGGAGATGTGAGGAATTTGGAGTGGACACAATGCACACTGAATATAGGTGGATTTCTAAGTGTCAAGTGAGAAAACTAGAAATAGAACACAGAGCGAGAGACAGAAGAAAGGTGAATGAGAGGGAAAAAGACAGAAGGGGCCAGGAAGGGAGGGGAAAGGAAGGGATGGGAGGAAGAAACAGGAATCTGGGTGCACAGGTGGTAGGCACACATACGCCCGCCCATATTTATCACCAGGGTGTACAAATTGCCAGTGCTTCAAAATAATGGGACATTGAAAACCTTTTTACTTTATTTATTTGGTCTTGCTAGCATTGCTCTTGTTCGTAGGAAGAAACCCATAAGCACTTAAGTTTGCCAGTACAACTCGAAGCACATAGAGTTTTTAAGCTTACAAATCCTTCTAAGAAATATAATTTCCTAATCACAATCTCCTTTCAAGAAATGGGAAAAAAATGTTTCATTTGCAAAAAAAATCATCTTTTGTTTTTGAGGCAAAGGAAAATCTAGCAATAACTCTTTTTTGTTTGAAATTAAGAAAATTTAAAGTTTCTGTTGTTTTAACCTAATGGGTTCAGATTTATGCCAATATTTGGCTTCACCAAGGACCATAATTTCTGTACCTAATGTGATGGGAATCATAATGAATAAGATGATGGAAAAGGAGAGGCATAATTTTAAAGTTAGACTGGCATGGCTGTTTCTAATATTAGGGTAGGTTATCTAGCCTTCCAGAGCATCTGTTTACATCTGTAAAAATCAGCTGTGTCAAAATGACATGGCGTGTATGTAAAATCAGCTTTGGGTAAGCAATAGAGAAATGAGTAAAAGATAACCCGTTAATGTATTAATAAATACTCAGGACAGCATACAAATGTTTTAACCAGACTACTTTTGCTGTTTTGTCATTTTGTTCTTTGATTAAAACTCAAGAAATGGCAGGGTCGTTGTTGAGTTTTGTTTTTTTTTTTCCTATGGGTTCAAAGTTCTCATTCGCAGATGGTTTCCCTTACATTTCCATCTTTCATGTTTTGATTTAAGATGACAATATTTCTATTCAGAATTATGAAGAATAGTCTTCAAGTGAAAAATAATTCTAAGCTATGTGTCTGTCATATTAAATAAATTTAAAAAACCCACCAATCCACCTAAAACCAGGAAAAACTATGAGCAACCATATTTGGTAGGCAATTTCCTCGCAAAGAAATACCCTACGGTTGAATTACAGAAAAGCCTGGATGAAAGAGGCATTAATATTAACTGAGGAAGCCCAGACTGCATTTTACTCACAAGATTTAGGTTTGAGCTGATTAAAGAGTATTTAATAAATCCACTTGGGCAAAGTTATGGCACTTGGGGGAGATTTGAAATAGGACTATAATTGTGAAAAGTTCATGAGATGCCAGTTCATACCAGCCACTATAATAAAGGTGGCCAGAAGTAACAGGTCTGGGACTATGGCTCAGATAAATTTTCCAAGGTAAAACAACCACTGAAAAGGTGTTATACACAAAAATAGAATTTTCTTTCATGATGCACAGCAGCAGAGGCTTTCAAGAGACAAAGAACCTAGCAACTCTACGGATAATAGTGTGTTTGCTACTGGAAAGCGGAAGAAATAAGGAGCTGAAGATGGGAGGCTTGAATAAGCCAGATAGGACTTAAGTGCCATGTGCTTTGATAGTCACCGAGCAAAATACAAAGTTTAGACTGTGGGTGGAGACCTTAGAACTACAGAGAAAGTATCTTTTTTTTTTTTTCCACTTCATTTGTTGGATTATGTAGAGAAGAACAGCCTTCTGCTTAAATGGTCTGCTGCACATTCATCTATTTAGGGACAGAATGTGAGCATCCTAAATGGAATAAATCCATCCTGTCTCAATGGCTTATCTGATGCAATATTTTATAACCTATTGCATTAAATGCAACCTCTATATCTGCTATCCACAATTCTCTAGCATTAGGCAAATTCTTAAACCAAGGGTCACTTGACTCTCCTTATTAGAGTGTTTCTCTATAATTAGGAATCACCTAGGAACCTGTGAAAAATTGCAATCTCCATCTCCCACCATTCAGATTCTGATTCAGTAGATCCCAGGTGGGGCAGAGTTAACGAATATCTGAAGTGACTCCAAAGGCAGGTGGTCCACAGGATGAAACCATATTTGAGAGAATAACAAACTCTATACCCATCCATTTTTCAGAGAAAAATAAGAAATTCACTTGGATCCTAATTGTTCCATTTTTGCCCTACTCCTTAGCCTTCAAGAAAGCAATAAATTAAGAAGCAGACCCATTAATGGATGCTAAAACCAGTGGGTGAAATTTGATATTTTCATAATCTGGAAGTAGCTCTCCAAGAAATATGTATTAATTATGATACTTAATACATAAATTTAAATTGACCTTACAGTGATGACATCTGGCAGACACCCTTTCAGCCAAGTGATAAAAGTGAACATCAGCTGACATGGGACAAATCAGCCTTGAATTGAGTAGAGTAACAAGTCTGTGATATTTCTGCCCAAACCACATAACCTGAATTGGATCATGAGGGAATATTTAACAAATATGTAATGAAATTAACTGGGCTCTACAGTTTCAAAGTATTAAGTCATGAAAGCCAACGAAAGGCTGAGAAATTGTTCCAAAGTGAAGGAGACTAAGGCAACTTGACAACTAAATCCCTACAGGATCCCAGATTCAATGCTGGACCAGAAAGAAAAGAGAAAAAAAAAGAAGCAGGTCATATATGTTTGTTTGATTCTTTCTTTGATTGTTGCTATAAGTGACATCCTTGGGCTAGTGGAAAGAAATTTGAATGGAGTTTGAGGGTAAGGGGGTCATACTGTACCACTAGTAATTTCCTGATTTTGATGGATTTACTGTTGTTATGTAGGAGAGTAGCCGTGTTTTAGAAAAATATACATTCAGCAATTTAAAGATAATGAGGCATCGTATCCGTGTCTTATTCTTCAATGATACAGAAAATATAGAGAAAGGTAGACAGAGAAAGACAGAGAGAAGGATAAGGCAACTGTGGTTAAATATTAAGAAAAGTGGAACTGAGTGCAGGGTATGCAGCCATTGTGTGTTCTTGAAACTTTCCTATGATTTTTGAAATCACTTCAAAATAAAAAGTAAAAATTGAGAGAGAGGGAGAAAGCACAGTCTCAAATTCATCATTATAAAATAACAATGCGAATTCCTAGTGTGAGCAATAATCCCCAGGTTTTATATTTCTCCCACTATACACCATTTACAAGGGTTAAATGTAATATACAAAGTCACAGAAATGTTGAAAGTCAAAGACATGCCTGGCAAATACCCAAAACAAACTGGTACAGGTATACTAATGAGAAACAAAGGAAGCATTAGGTACAAAGCATTGCAAGAAATAAGGGAAGGTTGTGGTAAGACTTAGTTGGTTAGTTTTAAATTTACATATGCCCCTTATTACATAGTACCAAAACATAAAGCAAAAAGTGACAGAACCGTAAGCAGAAATAGACAAGTTCACAGTGAAATGAGAGATTTTAACACATCATTCTGGAACCAATAGATCAAGCAGACAAGACTGTGTAGCACATGGAAACTTGTACATTAGCAAGCTTGACATACGAGCTTATATAGAATGCTGTACCCATACCTGCAGAATACGTATTATTTTGAAGCACATACAGAATACATACAAATCTTCCCCAATATTTGCACCACACCTATAACAAGTCTCATTACATTTTAAAGGATTGATATCACATGGCTGACATTCTCTAACCAAAAGGCAAATACTAAAGAAATCAATAACTGAAAGATAACTAGGTATATTGTATATGCTGGGAATCCCCTGTATATGGGAATTCCAGATCTAGTTTACCACAGTCCCTGCTAGGCCCTACTGAGCCAGAAGCAGGACACAAGGAAGTGGCTATTCATCGTTACGCAATGATGCATTACTATTAATTACGGTTCTGTTGGTTTGCATAGTAAACAGATTTTCTTGATACTCACGTCACAATCTAAAATGAGCAAGGAGAGACAAGCCAATGGGAATATTTCAAGAAAAATGGGTATATCGTGTATTCACTGTGCAAAGAAAGTGGGTGTTGGGATAATGTAACTTAGTACATTATTATTAGGCAAACCATAACGCAAACTATGATCAGTATACAGACCGAAAAGGTGAGTGATGAAAAAATCAATGAACTTTAAAGAAAGAACTGAAATTTCTAAACTTTCCAAGGTAAATAAAATAAGCATTGCTACAGTGCAATGCCATTATGTATTAAGTGAAAATTTCCTCAGGCTTTAAAACCTTTTGCAGGTGGTGAGCTTATTAAAAAAATAAAAAGTGTCTAGGGAATGCATCAGAAATTATGTGCATTAAGCAGAAATAATCAATTGCAAAAATGTGTCCAGCCAGAAATATTGTAGTTCAGTGTATTGTAGATTTGCCTAAGCATTTATGGGACACAGTGCATGAAAAAGTTAAATCTTTTGTGGCATTTTCTATGGCAGCTGATGAAAGCACAGATATAAATAACACCACACAGTTAGCTATATTTATTCATGATGTCAAAAGGAATTTTGATGTGGCCAAAGGACTTTTGGGCAGAATGCCCATGATAGGAATAACATCAGGAAATGATTTTTTGTGTATGTGAGGAAAATGGTCATGTCGGGCAAATTCAAAATTAGTAGTCAAGACTACAGACAGTGGGCCTATAATGGTCAGTGCTGTACAAGTTTAATTCAAGATAGCAACATGTTCCTAGGTTATAGAACATTGCATCATTCACCAGAGAGATGTTTGTGCTAAAAGTCAGAAATGAAACTCATTGTCAAAGCGGCCATTACTACACAGACTGTGTGAATCTCCAACAACCCAGTAGTTGGCCTGATGAATTAGACACTGTACTGTTTGAAAGGAGCGGCTTAGTGGTGACACGGAGCTGAGGGTATTTTTTAAACTATTCAAAAAAAACTTTACTTGCTTGTGTTACCCAAGAAAAACCCCAGGCTAGTTTACCAGTCAAAACTGGATCAGCTTTGCTCTTTTGGGTTGACATTACAATCCATCTCAACTCTGAATATTTCCTTGAATGGTGTTCATACGTACTTACACAAAAATGTATGATTCCATTCACTTATTCCTAGAAAAATCATGGCTTTGGGAAGGTCTTGGGCAAGGAATAATAACTAGGTCATCTTCCTACACTGAAACTGGTTTCTAGAAATGAAAGTATTGCCTCAACTACACTCTCCAACTTGTGGAGTTGAAGACTGAATTCCAAAAACTATTATCTGACTTTACGTTTTATAAAAATGACCAAACATTTTGCAGTTAGCCTTCCTCTTTGAATGAAGAACCAAACAGAAGATACTAAAGTAGAGTGCAGCCAAGGACTAGAAACCAAATACGATGTTATTAAAATATAAGAATTCCACATGTACCTCAGATGAAGTTTTACTAAATACAAAAACAACTGTGCTAAAATACTATCCATATTCAGAATTACCTATATCAGTTATTTCTAAATTATGAAAATGGATAAAATGTAACACTGCCCCCTCACTTAAAGCATTATGATTGAATATTATTGAACACTTAAGTTCAAAATGCAAGACTAAGGGCACCTGGGTGCCTCAGTGGGTTGAGAGTCTGACTGTTGGTTTTGGCTCAGGTTGCGATCTCAGGGCCATGAAATCCAGCCCCAAGTTAGGCTGTGCACTCAATGGGGAGTCTACTTGAAGATTCCCTCTGCCCCTCCCCTTGCTCACTCCACATTTTCTCTCGCTCTCAGATAAATAAATAAACAATTATTTTAAAAATGCAAGACTAACATTCATACCTTCATTCTGTTAAAATAAGCTATAAGGGTTTGGGTTCCAAATCAAAGAAATAACAAATTATGAAAGATCCTAAATAATCATGTTGTTCTATTTGTAGTTTCATCTTCTGAGTTAAGAAAATCTCTAGTTCATGCATTTCTATGTTATGTATTTCCATCCTTTATCACTTATTTACGTCACTCCCCTGACCCTTTAAACCATATATGTAGCCTCCTTTTTTTTTTACCTCCAGATCTACATTTTTAACTATCAGTATTTTCTAGATGTCTATGACATATCAAACTCAACACCTCTAACCTGAATTTAGAAGGCTTATCTCAGGAATTCCTAAGTCCCTTTCAGCCAGTGCCTTTAACCAGCCATTCACACAGACTCCAAATTGCCTTCCACCTAGAATATCTCCTTCTCCATAACCCAATGCAGCCAGCTTTCTTCACAATAGCTCTCCTGCCTATCTTCTTCTTCCCAGTCACATTGCCTTGGGTTAGTTCTCGGTCACTGTCATGTCAAGTGTCTGCAGTGTCCCCTTTGAAAGATTTCCTGCCTTCAGATTCTCCAACTTCAGTCCATCCTGCGTAATATCCCAGAGTAAATCTTTTTCAATACACTACTGATGAGGGCCCTCTTCTGCCTACACTGTTAACGACCTTGTGCTACTCTTGACCACTCACAGTATAAAGGTTGTGTTCCTTAACCTGGCAGAGTCCCTGTGGTCTGCTCCCGTCAAGAGTCTCACAGTCTTGATGCCCACGACTCCCCATCATGCATATTCTCAAGTAACTAACAGATTACCCAATGCACTGCAATAGCATTGACCTTTTCCCCCACATTCTTAGCCCATAACTAGAATGCCCTTCTGCCCCAATTCTACAGATATTACACACTTGAAATCTGCTGAGAGTAAATCTCAAATGTTCTCATCACAAACACACACACAGCAACCATGCGAGGTGATGGATATGTTAATTAGCTTGACTGTAGCCATCATGTCACCATATCAAAAACATCCCATCTATGCCTTAACCATATGCAATTTTTACTTGTTGAAAAAGAACTTTCTCACCAGTAGAATACAAACAGAACATGGATTTCTCTATCAGTTTTGCCTATTGCTTTGTATACAACATACGAACTAGTGTCTGGCCTGCAAGAATACTCAATCAATACTTGTTCAATGAAAAAAAACTGACATGGAGAAGACCTCCCAGGGGAATAAAATGCTTCCTAAGAATGTAGAGAAGACCGTTCATTCACCCAACAAATTCTTCTTAGTTTTCAGTGGTGATTCAGGGTCAACGCTAGACACTAAGTGTATATGGTGGGGGGGAAACAAAAATGTAAATACAATCGTTACCACCATGGAGCTTACAGTCTAGTGTGGAATCACCGAGCAAACAACCAAACAAACAACAACGACATGCACCTGAAGACAGTGGTCAGCAAGGAGCTGTTCAAAGCACGCACGGACTTCCGAAATACTACCTCCAGGCAGCTGGTCTGCAGCGAGTCCCGCCATGCTGCCCTGAAGGGGAAAGGGGAAGGAAGGGTGGGACAGACACAGCCAGCACCAACTGTCCTTCCCTCTGAATTAAGTTAGTGGGCTGGCAGCAGGGAGGAGGCACAAGTAAAGTCTATTTTCCTGGAGAACGGTAGAGTTGAGATTCGGGCACTGGCAGGAAGGCAGTTTTTCTAAAGTATTCCCATGGCTGCTTTCAGTAAGGTCCTCATTAGCCTTGATGCAGGTTTCCCTTGATGATGCCCTTTACCCTGACTTGGAGAGACTGCAGCTTTTAAGGAGGCAGTTCAGTCCCCACTGTGGCTCAGTCCTTGGCCTAATTTGGGTAGTACAAAAATTCTCTCCAACTGTGAAGATGATGAGATGATTTGTCTGTGATTTCTTGTTTGAGAATTGGTGACCAAAATCTACAAGGAAACCACCCGGCCTGTGAGTCTTTTGGACTCTGCTGTCGCTAAGCTGGTGTCCTGTTGATAGAACAGGCTTGTGATGCGGCTGGTCCCGAAGTGAGACGTCCCTGCTGCTCCGGTAACTAGGTGTTTCAAAATAATCACAGGCTTTGGCATTTGAAAGTTCTGATAGATCATCTGACCTAATCCCAGCATTTATCAGAAAAAAAAAAAAAATTAGGAAACTGAGACCCTAAATGGCTAAGTTGTTTCTATTTGACAAATGTAATTTAGGGGTTAAAGAGACCTGGGATCTCGATGCAATCAGAGTCATTAATGAGTGAAGCTTGTTAAAAAAGTTCAGGATCTTTCTTACATAAAATGTAATATTTTAAGGTAGTAGGAAGAGTACCTCCTAAGGTGTGTGTAATCTCTCATGGCCTTAATTCCATGTGGCTCGTGACATTACACAACAGCTCACAGATAGCATTTTCATCCAGGCAAAGAGTTCTTTACCCATGGCTTTGGCCGCCTGTCTGGGCTGTCTCATTAAGAGGACACACTTGGAAAGCTTTCATACTGAACACCACGTTGAAGCAATGCTGAAAAACATCCATCCTGAAGTCAGACCTACATTGCAGACTTAACAATGGGGCTATTGGAGGCTAACACATCCAAAGAATCATTCGTTTCCTTGAACTTTAAGGATGTCTTTTAGAAAGCAATATAATGAGAAGAGTATATAGTCATTTTTCCTTTTGGTCTTCAACAAATGTCTACAGAAAAAAATAATAAGTGGAAAGCAAAGTTTCTGTCATTTGATCACTAGTAGAAATGGAAATTCTTGTTTGGCATGTTGTTTGCCACCACTGGCTCAGTTTTTAGAGGCAGGGATGCCACAAGACAGATAGATGAGAGATGAGAGAGAGAGACAGAGATGATAGATAGAAGATAGATAAATAGATAACTGAAGCTAGATATAAGAGAGAGGGGTGGGGAGGAAAGGCAGGAGGGAGGTGAAAAGGAGGGAAGGGGAAAATATTCCTGCTTCAGTTAGAAGTCTCCATTTGGGGGGATATAAATATAAATTTTATTAAGTCATAAATTTTTCTGACTCTACATTGGATCCCCTTTCTATTTTTTTAATGACATCTTGGATTCCATACATTTCCAATGATATTCAGTTATCAAACATGTTCAATTCATTTTAAAACTTTAGCCTCCTATTTGTTCCAAAATGCTTCCTGTCCTCTTGTGCAGGGTAGGCACATGACTGAGGTGGGGAGGAGGCTGTGATTGTTCATGGCACCCTTCCGCCCCCTTGCCAGGAAGTAGAAAGGGGCAGTGAGCAGAAAGCAATAGGAGCGAGCAGGCCGGTCTTGTGTCACATAGGAGAGTGCAGGATGGTGCTGGCCTCCCTCTGGTCATATCTACTGCTGGTAACCCAAGGTGATGCGGTGGCCTCTGAACGAATGTGGATGTTTTTCTTCTGAATGACATATGGTATCACCCAAGTTTCCTCCTTCTTTGGGGATGTTTTTAGAGGAGCACAACTACATCATCCCCCAGTCCTGCCAGAGGTACTCACCCACAAATCTGCACTGCGATTGAAGACTCAATCTGAAACCTCAAATTTTTAAACCATTGAAGATGTAAAGAGAACTATTAATTAAGCAATGTACCAGACTGTCAAATGGGGAACAATATCTGTCACTGATGATCCATAATCTTCCTACAGCAAACCAACATTCATTTTTTTCAAAAAATATTCACTGAAGGCCCATTAGATTTAAGACATTATTCTGAATACTGGATATATAACAGAGGCATGACCAGGGTACATAGAGCCTGTATTCTGATAGAGTTCACTTTCTCATTAAAAGAGTCACAAAATAAACAAGTAAAGAAATAAACAAAATAGGGGCGCCTGGGTGGCTCAGTTGGTTAAGCATCTGCCTTCAGCTCAGATCATGATCTCGGGGTCCTGGGATCGATCTGAGCTCCATGGTGGGCTCCCTGCTCAGCGAGGAGCCTACTTCTCCCTCTCCCTCTGCCTCTCCCCTTGCTATGCACTTTCTCTCTCTGTTTCAAATAAATATAAAATCTTTAAAAAAAAATAAGAAACAAAATAATGGCAAATCAGAATAAGTCTTAGTAAAGACTACAAAATAGTGATGTAATGGCAAGTGACTGAGAAATAAGAGAACTACTGTGGATCTGATCTTCAAAGCAGCATCTCAGATAGGAAGTGACATTGAACTTGGCCCTGAAGGATGAGAAAACAAACATGGAGAAATCAGATCTGGGGACAGAGCAGTTAAAAGATTAGAAGCAGCAGAGCAAGGCCTGTCATGGAGAAGACTCGGTGAGTCTGAGGAACAAAAGAGGTCAGTGTGTCTAGAATGCATTGAGCAAGAGAGAGGGAGTGATAAACTGAGGTGAGGTCTCAAAAGTAGACAAAGATCAGCTTAGTTAGGCATTTACAGACAATGTGGAGGAGTTTGAATTTTATCCTAAGTGCAAAGGGAAGTGACTGGAGAGTTCTGTAATTAGGTTTCCATTTTTAAAGGTAACTGACTGGCCTGAAACGAACAAATTAAATGGAGGCAAAGTGGAAGCAGACAGCTAGTTGGAAGTTTATAGCAATAATCTAGGTGACTTAGGCTACAGTGATAGCAACAGAGAGGCAGAGGTGGGTTGGTATAACTGGGAATATGATGACAGAACTAGTTGATGGATGGGTTTGAGGGATGACATTGAGAGAGAAATTGGGAATGAGTTCTAGGTTGAGAGCTTGAGCAACTGGGTAGCTGGTAGAGACATTAACTGGGATCAAGAAGACTTGAGAAAAAAATTGGTTGGGCAGGAAATGAAAGCAGTAGGATTTGTTGCTTTTTTGGAGGTTTTTTGATGGTTTTATTTGTTTTGATTTGTCAGTCATTATAAATTTGAGATGCTAAAGAGATACTAAATGAAGATATCAACAAGCATATGACTCAGAATTGGAGTCAAAAGAGGAGACATAAATTAGAGCATTATCAACATAAAAATTACACTTAATGCCATAAAATTGGTAAAGTTCACCTAATCTGTTGATAAATGGAGTAAATTACGTTAAGCCAAACCATGAGTTGCTTTAACATTAGTGGTAGTGGATTTAGCATCCATCTATTCTTATTCCCTCTAAGTATTTATTGGGATAATTGGTTCACAATCATAAGTCAACCAGGGTTAACAGTGTAATTGAGGTCATATACCAGAGCAAAGTTACTGGTGGATTTTCACATCAAACCTGTGATTTCGGCTTCATTATCACTGCCCTCTAGCCACTGGCAATGCAAAACTCAAACAAATTATGTAAGGGAAGGATTTGTCTTCTTTAGCTTTTTAATATTCAAAACCTAGCAGAAGAACAATTGTTATTAGATAAGATTTTCAAATAAGCAGAGACAAAAAATAAATAAATAAAACTATTGATTTCAGAGTTTATAAGGCGACTCTGCTTTTTATTAGAAGTGACATGATTTCCAATAAAGCACAAATGCTCTCCAAACCTTGATCACAAGACTTCGACTTGCTTTACTCTATTTTAAATCTTGGCTCACTGCTTAAAATTATAGATGACATTTCAGTGAGAAAAAGCAGCAGAATTGGACCACTACGGAATAAGCTTCACTAAAAAGGTTTAAAAGTTTCCAATATACAAAACTGAAACATTTTTATTAGCCAAATTACCACAGTTTAACTCCAACTGTCTTAAATCTTATCCATGAGGCTTTACCCAGTAAAGCAATGTTTATGTTTCAGAGAAATACTAATCTGTGGATTAGTCTTGAGGTTTGAGAAGACCTATAAGCAGCAGTTGTCTTCTATCCCCAAATTTATAACCAATGGAGAGATTGAAGTGGGAATGCATAGAGAGGTCAGGTATGTTGCTCTAGAAATTCCACCATGTTTAAACATGAGGCAAAGGATAAGATGAAAACAGAGAGGGAGGCAAATCATAAGAGACTCTTAACCCTGGAAAATAAACTGAGGGTTGCTGGAGGGGAGGTGGATGGGAGGATGGGGTAACTGAGTGATGGTCATTAAGGAGGGCACTTGAAGTAATGAGCACTGGGTGTTCTATGCAACGAATGAATCACTAAATTCTACATCTGAAACTAATAATACAGCATGTGTCGATTAAATTGAATTTAAATAAAAATTTTTGAAAAACATGAGGCAAAGGAAACACTACTTCCTCTTACATTGATTAGAAAAACTGGTAAATATAGAGGGTATAAGAAAAAGAATTAGGACTTACAGCTGTGATGTGAAGAGATACATATAACATGTATATAAAAACATTAAAATATCATATAGAGAGTCACCACATCTGGCCAAGACAATGTATTGTGTACTCCAAACAGTATAATTCACATAGAATAAGATGTGAGTGGTACAGCGGAGATTGTGAATATGAATATGGATATGGATATGGCTGCTCCAAAGGAATATTCTGAAGATATGACACCTCAGAAGAAACTCTTCTCAGAAGAAAGAGTGCCCAAATCTTTCTAGCGAGGTTAAATAAAGCTTGATGGAGGAAGTAAAATTTTCACTGATTCTTGAGGATAAATAGATGCTTTCCAAAGTGGAGGGGAAAAAAGGCTGAGAGCTCTCAGGAAGAAGGCACGGAATAAACAAAGTGGAGGAGGCATGAGCGAGCCTGAGGTTTATAGCCAATAAACTGTAAGTTTTTCAAAGTATCCAGAGAAGTTTGAAATGGGAAGAAAAGAGGTTTAAAGAAAGAAATAGATTAGAGATAGAAAGTGAGGTTCTAGTTCACAAAGGACCTTGTGTGTGATAGGCCAAGGATATAGGCTTTATCTTGTAGGAGCAAGGAACACTGATGAAAGGATTTTAACCAATCTGTGAACCGAAGGGACCCCACAAGCAAGATACCTTGGTTTAAATAAACCTATTGGACAAGGAAGAAAAGCCCTTCATTATTGAACATTTAAGCCTGTCTTGTGGCTAAGACTGCATTCCACATAATGTCAAAGGGACCAAGACCATAGGTGGATAGAGACTTAAGAGTCATGAAGTTCAACCCTGCCCCACCCCCATGCTGCAAACCAACGTGCAGCACACCAACGTGCAGCACACGGACTGACATCCATACACAAATGAAAAGAATTAACATTCATCCTTCAGAGTTAATTAAGGTTCTTGGGTTCTTTCCACATAATTTTCACTTTTCTTGTCTTGTAGACATAATTGGACATATGGGAAAGACAGTTGCTAGGCATAAATATGTGAGGGAGGTGAGAATTTTCTCCCAACCCACCTGGTCTATGCAGGCTTCCTGCATGGGATAGAGTTTGTGGAGATTTATGAATGAGGGCAAAAAGGTGGTGTGGAAGATAGGAGGACGGAAATCACCCCAGGAAATCATCCATCACTCACTACAGAAAAAAAGTGGGATAAAAATGCCTTGCTTTAACACTTTCATATTTTTAAAGGTGATTTGACCTACATGATTTCATTTGACCCTTATATTAACTTTACACAGGCCTCTTTCCCCATTCATTATTTAGTTCATTCATTAATGAATATTTATAGAGTGACTACTATGTTCAGGAAATGAGCCAGGCGCTTGGGAAACAGCAAGAAGAAAAATGTGTTCCTGCTTCAGGGACAGAGATACTAGAGGGGAAACGATACCCAAAATAGGTTAAGGGACCAATAAATAATTATAAGACAGTCATCGTAACTCCCGTGAAGAAAAAAGGAAATGCTGAGATGGAGAATAATGGAGTGAGGATGGGGAGTACATTTTACTTCAGTTATGGTGGCTAGAAACACCCTTTTGAGGAGATTTAAACTAACATCCAAAGTAAGAGGGGGAAAAAACGAACTACACTAGGAATGATGGAAGGGATTCTAAACCAACAGAAGAGAATGTCCTGAGGTAGGAAAGAATTTAGCAGGATCCAGGAAGTGAAAATAGACCAGCATGACTGGAGCTCAGAAGAGAACTTCAGTTTCTGGGAAGCTGAGATTCAGCTGAAGAGCTAAATCATATTGACCCATGGAGAGGACTTTAAAGAGTTTGGGTTTAATTTAGCCGCAATGGAAGTCAATGAAAAACTTTCAGCAAGAGAGTGATATGGATTTGCTTACATTCAAGTAAGATACCTAGGTGTGGGATTGAACAATAGGGAGAGGAAGGGAAGTTACAAAGCTACAGGATTCGTTGAGATGGGAGGCAAGAGTTTAATTTTCCTGGTTAATATTTAGAGTTTAATGTTCCTAGTCACGTAAGGATACCTCTAAGACATCCCAGTTAAGATAAAAAGCAGGAAACTGACTGTGTAAACTTAGAATTCCTGCTAATGGTTTTTAATTTCTCAACATAAATACTGTTAATAAATGCAAGGAAAAGAAAAAGATGACCTGATGAGTAAATATAACTAAGGAATTAAAACCAGGATGGAATTTCCAACTACTCTCACGTATGGTCAGGTGGACAAAGAAGACCTACTAACGGAGCCCGAGAAGGAATGTCCAATGAAGTAGAAAGAAACCAGAAGACAAAGGTGTCATAGAAGACAAGAGAAGAGTGTGTGCTAACATGAAGAGCATGGTTAATTCTATTAAATTCTGGGAGAGATGGAGCAAGATGAGGATAAAAACATGTCAGTTGAATTTAACAATATGGAAGTTGTAAATTAAATGATCCAGTAGAGAAAAAGATGAAGACTTTGCTTTCAGTAGGAGCAGGGGGCAAAGAGAAGATGGAAGTAAACTTAGGAAGATTTGTAGGTTCCTGGTGGGAAGATACAAGAGATTGTTTCTTATGACTCCTACTTTCTCCATAAAGTTTGAGGCAAGGTTTTCAGCTGAATATGAGAGTAGGAAATAGGTGTTAAAAGTTTGAGGAGATAGATACTCCGCAGCAAGTTGAAAAGTGAGTCTGTTAGAGAAATACAGTCAGAATTGGGAGCTCTACTAGGTGCCAAATTGAGAATTGAGATAAGTGGTTTAGAGTGAAGCTTCAGTCATGTGATTTTTTTTTTTTTTCCCCAGCAATGTTCAGCTTTCATAGGTATAGACCTGAAGATTTATAGTAATGTTCATCCAAGGTTTGAGTTTTTCTCAAAAAAAAATAAAATTGAGAGAAAAAGATACAAGAGAATTAATGATTATTTGCAAGGGCATGATTCTAAGGGCACAGTGGAATTTGATCTGAGCAAGGAAGAAAATGAGTCCAGGAAAACACGAGTAGATGGTGAAAAAAGCTGTGATCAAAAGATTGGAGACCCTGGAGATGTTAGAGGGAATAGAAGGGGAGATTTGGGGGACCAAGCAGAGACATGGGAGGGCAAAGAGCAGCACAGAAATGAGGGTCAGAGGATGGTGAGTGAGAGAAGAGGCCTGCGCACTGGCAATGACTGCTGGAGTAACCACTGATTAAGATGTGTGGCCGGGTTAGTCCCCATTTCTCTTTAAGGAGACCTCACAACCAGATGTATTACCAGGGATGGAATGCTGCTTTGGTGGTGCAGCAGATAATAAACAGCAACTGGTAAGGGCCAACCGGACACAGGGCAAAGGAGAAAACCAAGTCTTGAAGCAGCTCCCTTATGGGGCCAAGGTTGTCTAGCCCAGTAAATAACGGAACCAGGACAGATTCGAGAGTTATTTAATCATAATCTGCTATTTTTCCCACCATCCTAAACTTTATGAAGTGAAGTGCAGCCAGCTCCAGACAGGGAAAGGAGATAAAGGAAGCCAAACATATATAGGTTTTCTTAATGAGAATAACAATATGTTTAGACTTTAAGTGGGGAAGAGCTTGTTCAGTTTAATGTCTCGTTCTTTTTTTTATTTTTGAAATGTAGTTGTCAGCAACTGATTTTGCCAAAAGGGAAACTAAGGCACCGAAGAAAAAAAAATTTCCTCTCCATTGTTCAGCAAATTAATTTTAGAAGCAGGAATAATGATTGCTTTTTAGACCTACATCATAAGCACTTACTCCCAAATGAAGAGGGCTAAATAAAAGAGAGGAAAATTAGTTTTGCTCTCTGTACCCTTGCCTGGTAATGAAATATCCAATTAAAAGAAATTATGAGCCTTTAAGGATGATTGCTCTTGCACAAAGTGAACTGGAATGGAAATTCATAACCACAATCCCATATTCATCATATAAGACTATTAATTGGAACAATTTTCATAAAAGCCTAGGTTGAACACTCTCATTAAGGAGGCATACCTTGTGAAGCAATATCCAGCTTCAAGTCTGGAAAATGTTCCGGGGATCTCTGCCCTTTGAGCCCCAGGATTCAGAATTGCTTTAGAGATGTCATTTATAGCAGTGTTTACTGCCATAAACAGCTGAGAGCTTGTCCAGGCCATGTTAGGTAACAGATCCATGATTTTGCCTGATAAACACAAAGTTTTTGATAAGATCTTCAAGAAATGAAATTAGATGATGTGCATGTACTTTATGTACATATTATTTTTTGGTAGAATATGGTGTATATTGTAACACATTATTGGGGGGACAATAAATGTCCATATCCAATTATCTAAATTTTAAGTAACATTTAAACTTCTGATCCTCAAAGCCTCTTAATAACATATCCATGAAATATTTTTGCGTCACAGTTTGCTAACACAAATGTATTCACAAATATGTTATGAAATTTCATTTGGCAGCCCTAATACTTTCCTTCAATTCTGTGAATACTCAATCTCTGTTTTTGTCAAATACATAAAGATATTCAGAGTAGGAGGAAGTTTTTAAGCTCACTGAATACCGACTGACATTTAATTTTTTCTTTAGTATTTCCTGTGTACCATTTCCACATAGAAATATTATTTCATAATTAATCATTTACCCAGACCACTATGTAATCTGCCAGGATTTTTATGTCTTCTCATACAGCCAGTGTTAACAAAGAATAGAGTTCAAATTTGACTTGGAGTCTGGTTCTGCTTGCTGCGGTTTGCTCCTGTTGAGAACTATATTTCAGTATTTGCATAGGAAATCAAAATGAATGGCTACAAGGAAAAAGATAATTAGCATCCACCTTTGGCACCAATCAGAGAATACAATAGTAACGACAATAATAGTTAATATTTCTTGAGCTTTTATTATGTTCCAGGCTCACATCTTTGCCCATTACATGTAATAACTCCTTAAAAATCTCCCCAACTGGTCCATAAGGATGCAGCATTCTTACAGTATTCTTACTGATCTATAAACTATAATAGTTTCTGGCATCCATTAGGCCAATAGGAAAATTATTACAGAATCAGTCAACTCTATTTACTAATATTCTTATATGAGCTTGAGTTTGTAAGTTGACAATGACACTGTGCAGGCAACTATTAACCCCAACAGCAGGTAGTGGAAGAACGGTTGCATTTTTGCTCCAGGACCATAGATTTAAGTCAAGGAAATTCTCTACTAAGATATTATGCAACAAGCAGTCTTAAGATGATCTGCCATGCTCACTGAACAATTAACATGTAATGGATGTGATAAAGTCAAGGAAATCTGTAAGCATCATGGGAATCAAAGTCTTAGGGACATCATCAAGATAAATGTAGACTTACGTTGAGTAAAATGATTCCTCTTCTGAGCTATATTTTACTAATCCTGAGTCCAAGCACCACTTCTAAATCAGAACTAGCAACTTGGCATCACAACACAATGGGAGTACCCTGAAACCCATCCCCTAGGAGACTGATTCCTGAGAAAGTACTCAAATTCAGTCCACTTGACCTAGAGTTGGTGATAGAAGAGCACAGATTTCAAATCCGGAAACAACAGAGTTAAAAAAAAAAATACTGAAATGGCTCTCAGATTGGTTAATGCTTTTATTTATGTTTCTAGAGAAAAAAAATATAAGTCCCAGTGAGGGGCCCAGGGTGGGAGGCTCACAGTGAGTGAGAGGATCTTCACAGAACAATGGATGAAGAGAATTGTACAAGCAAATTTCATGAAGCCAAGTTGAAAGAAATTATCCCTTTGGCCATAATGAGACAGATACTACTTCCTCAGTGGGATCTTGTGGGTTACCATTAAGACCTGTTTCCTCATAAAGATGGTGGTTTAACATAAGGGATTAACCACAGAGAAATGATGAGCCGATTACTATAAAATTAAATGACACCACATAAAAAAGGCAGTACCCAATTTAGATATTTGATTTGACTCATGCAATTTACAAAGTCAAGTGGCCAAAAAAAAAATTCTACCAAGTCCACGCACTCTTCACCTCTCTGTAGAATCCTGACTCTGCTTGTGATTGGTTTAAGGATTATCTTTAAATTTTGACGGAAGTATCCCTGGACATGAAGGAGGAAGAAATATCAAAAAGTGGTACATGACCTATGTGAAAGGCAAGCAGAGTGAAAACTAAATCTTTGGAAAATGGTTAATATCAAGAATTTTGTAAGTATAAATTTTTCTCTAAATATCCACATAATTTTATTTTCTGTTTAAAAATGGGGTTAGAAAATTTTCAGGTGAAGAAATCTGTCCTCTGAGAGAAGACTAACTAAAAATAAATTTTATGATTGTGTTTGGCTGAATATAAAAATCTGTGCTCCAGGGTTATTTCATTGGTTCATTTGTATAAGGACTTTGATGTCTCCTTAAACCAATAAAGGAAGCATGTGATTGAGCGAAATGATTCCCAGAAAATGTCTAGAAATGTTCATAACAAACTCAGGAATTTGAGGACAGAGGAGTCGTAGTAGGAATCAGTTACTATACATCTTTCTACATCATTTTGTATATATATCCTTTTACATTATTTTAATTTTTATAAAAATCGATTATTTGTAAAAAAAAAAAAGTTAAAGAAAAATAAGCATTTGTAAAACTTCTGAAGATTTTTATTCTGTGTCCACACTGGTATTGCCATTAATGTTTTAAATATGTATGTGTTACAATAAATAAATAAATATGTATGTGTTACTATAGCACACACATGTACATGCAGACATTCAAACATGTAGATAGCATTTAATGTTCTCTTTTCTATGGGTTTTTCTGAGTCCATTATGTCTTGCTAAAGATTCAACAAAAAGAGAACTTTGTGACTATTTAAATATAAAATGCTCTTAGGAGTTCAAACCTCATGTAAATATTTGTTTATTTAATGTCCTTCCTGACTGGTAATACAGATGTGTGACCAATAACAACCACACAGGGATTCAAAATATGATGACCGTCCATCTTTCTTCACCAACTTGGTTTATCAAATACCTTCATATGCCTATGTAAAATATTTTTTTAATCTCTAGACTCAAACTTACTAAAATGTGAACTTTTTTTCTTTCCTCCCTCAAGATTCCCTGCCCATACGGTTAAGTCCAGAACCTGAGAGACTGGCTCTACCCACTAGTTCATCCTCTGCTGTTCATGCTGCTATCTCATCAGGTTGGTGCTGTGTTACCTTCCCTGTCCCCTTATTGCAGTGTCTGAGGAATGCCTCCCACTCGAGTCTAAGGGCCAAAGGAAGAGGAGGCCATCCTCATCATCACCCTCCTCCACAGTTACCCGTGTTGTCATGCCTCGGCTCCCAAGGCAACTGGTGCTTGCCTTCACAATGGACCCATCATGGCAGATTTTTAAAGACCACAAATTGTTCGCTACAAATTGTTTCCATAGAGATAGAATCTAATTCTTCTTCTCTTAAATCTGACTTGCCTTAGTTACTTCCTTGACTGAAAGAATGCTATGAGAGTGGTATTTTGGGACTTCTAAGCCAAGGTCATTAAAGGCTTTGCAGCTTCCATCTGCTTTTTGATTGCTTGCTCTCAGGGAAGCCAGCAATCATATAAGATGGCCAGTCACCCTAAGGTTGTCATGGTGTAAGGAAGTCCATGTAACTACATGAAGAAGCCATATGAAGAAAAAGTGATGTCCAGCTGTCCCAGCACAGATGTCAGAAATGTAGGTGAGAGGGCACCTGGGTGGCTCAGTCACTAAGCATCTGCCTCGGGCTCAGGGCATGATCCCCGGGGCCTAGGATCGAGCCCTGTATTGGGGAAGCCTGCTTGCCCTCTCCCACAACCCCCACTTGTGTTCCCTCTCTTGCTGTCTCTCTCTGTCGATTAAATAAATAAATACAATCTTTAAATAAATAAATAAAGTCCCTTCCCCCGGCTTTCAAATCAGAAAGAAGGAAGGGAGGAAGGAAGGAAGGAAGGAAGGAAGGAAGGAAGGAAGGAAGGAAGGAAGGAAGGAAGAAAGAAAAAAAGAAAGAAGAGAGAAAGAGAGAAAGAAAGAGGGGGAAGATATGTAGGTGAGGAAGCCATCTTGGGCATTCCAGTCTCGATATGAAGTAGAAACTGAGGCCCAGTCTATGGTCCCCACTGAGCTATCACAGCCACCTCCAGCTGCTTGACTCTCCCCAGCTCATCATGGAGCAGAGACAAACTATCTTCCCTCAGAACTGCCTACATTTCTGACACACGAATTAATAAACATAATAAAATGCCTTGGTTTACTTCACTAAATTTGGGGAGTAGTTTGTTTTGCAGCAATAGATAAGTAAAAAAAATACACACACACACACACACACACACACACACACACACACAGAGAACCATTTAGCAAGGCATAACCATGATTGGCATTCAAAACACCCCTTGTTCTAATAGTCCCAATACATATGTCCTTCAGAAGATAGTACGGCATCAGTAGTCTTTCAAATGTCTACGATTTAATCTATAATCATCATTCATTATAAGCGATCTTTCCTTCACCTGCCCAAGAGGACCAAAAAAAAAAGCCTTCTTGCAAATGTCAAAAGAGGATCAGAACAAATCCTCAAGTGACATAAATCCCTCAACTGCAAGAATGTGAAGGCTGAACTGGAGGCTGCCTAGCTGAGATCTAAATTGGGGGGATTGGGGAGAAGGAGGAATCTAAATTTCCCAAAGCCATAACTAAAGTAAATTGTCAGAGCATAATAGATGGTTTGAGACCTACCTATTTCCTGGGATTTTCTCTGTGCTTAGTATAGAGCAAAAAATAGCAATCTACTTTCTTTGACCTGTTTGCCCAGTAAGTGGATGTTTCCTTCCTACCTGGTCAAGGCAGTAGCTGAACACTATCAAAAAGCCAGACAGAGAAGGATGGTCCTTTAAAGCACATAAAAGCCAAAATTGCACATTGGAAACTGAAGGCTAATTGTTACATACATTTTTAGTGACTGTTTAAAATCGGCACTGCTCTATGTCGTAGAGAAACATATGAAACAATAGAAAAACAGTGCAATTAAATTGGAGTTTTACACTGGGTAATATTTAAAGAATTTCTCTCTCTTTTTTTTTTTTTTTTTTTTTTTGGTCCTTTCAAGGGATTTCCTTGCTGATATTCATTAAGAAGCAGAGAATTTTTTGGTCAATAATTACATGTTATCAAGGAAAGCGTGCAGCTACCTTAGAATCCCTTAGACATTCAGATTCAGCACAGCACGCTAACCATACGACTATGTGCACAGAAACTGCAACAAACTTGATTAAGAAATGTTTAATAATGGCTGGGCCGCAATTCTGGTGTTTGATTTTGCTTGGCCAGTGTTTCTGGGATTATGCCAAGCTTGACTAGGAATTATTCACTGCAGCCTTGGGTAACATCTAAATGTAATGTGAATTTGGACCTGGAGTACAGATATGTTGGCTCAGCACACCGCCTCAGGTGTGGATTGAAGCCACACCTGTGATCTTCTCTGAAGGACAACATTTCCAGGCTCGGCTTTTTGTATCCTTAAGTGATCTGGGTGATAGCATAAAAAAAATACGTGGATTTGTACAAACTAAACTGTCCAACTAACCTGTTTAGTTCAGTGCCTTAAATATCTATTTATAGCTTGTTTGGGTTTTTATTTGATTTGGTTACTGTTTCGGTTTATTGACCACAGACAACTGTGACAAAACTTGTAGATCATGGCTTAACAAAGCCATTTTATTTTGGTCACAATTTTTCAGTTCAGGAATTCAGGAATGGTTCATCTGGGCAGTTCATATCTGATCCATGCGACATTAATTGGGCTGACCAGGGCTGGAAGTTACATGCCCAGTCTCTGGCTTTCTCACTCATATGTCTGGAGTCTCAGAGCTCTTCAACCATTCTGCCTCCACATGGGGTCTCATCCTTCCATGGCCTCCCCATTTCTCACAGCCCGGTTGTCTTGGGATGGTGTCATTTCATAGAAGACACCTGGCTTCCTGGGCAGAATTACAAGGCTTCTTAAGACCCATCCTCAGAAACCCCAAAATAGCATTTCTGTCATGTTCTATAGATCAAGCAAATCACTAATGCCAGCCCACATTCCAGGAGAAGAGAATCTGACCCCACTTCTCAAATGGAAAGGGCTGAGAATAATTTGCAGCCATCTTGAATCTATCAAAGTTATGTTTTATAGTATTCACCATTTTATCTTTCAAAGTATTTGCAAGACTGTTAAATTGAGATATGGGTTTATTGGTTTGTCGTGTTTTTTTTTCCCCAAAACTCTCTAAGAAATTGGAGTCATGGTAGTAATTTATCTTTAGACACTTAGCATCTCCAATAACAACTTCTGTCTTCCATCTGATCTGTTGGTTAATTCCAAAGAGAAATCATTTCAAGGAATCCTGGGGGTGGTCTCTGGCTATTACCCTTTGCAGCCCATTTTGATTCCTGCAAACCTCTAGAGAGGAAACTGGTCTATGTTTCTGAAATACAGGATTTCTTTTTTCAAAGGACCAGAGACCCAGAAAAAAAAAGATTGCTCATCCCAAAACACAGGCAGAAAAAAATACGATGTCCAGGAACCACTTAGCTCCACTAAATGCAGTTTGCTTAAAAAAAGAATTGAATGAGAAACGCTCAAAGATTCTCTAAGAATATTTCCAAAGGAGAAATGGGGTCAGTAACAGAACATTAGATGATAGAAGGGTGAGAAATGCCACCAGCAAAGAGGGGAAAAAAAAAAAAAAAAACAGTAGAATGTAAATGCAAGATTCCAAAGGATGGGCTGGTTTATACAACTCTTGGCCCATCTAAAAGGAGTGAGAGCAGGATTCTGGCAATTCCCTTAAGTTAATATTTTCCTCCAGGCTATTTTGGATGGTTCTTTGCGTCCTTGGAAACTTTATGTGTTCTTTGGGGAAAGGCTGGGTTTTCTTTTATTTTTATGGCCTGCTATTTTGCACTACGATGTTTGCTGGATGCTGCATGAACAAGAACACCAACTAAATCAATCCTGAGACACTGCCAGGTTTATTAAAAATTCATTCATAATCGCCTGACAGCACCCCTGTTCCGGATGTACCCTGGGATTCATTTGTACATCAATTCTCATTTGTAAACCACATTAGTATTTCCTGCAGGAAAAAAAAAAAAAAAAACAGATTGGGGAATCTAATGTGTTTACGATTTAATGGACTTTAACATAAAGAGAAGTTGTCTAAAGGGTTGTAGCAAGTCGGAGGATGCATTTCCAGAGAGGAGAAAGAAACAGAAAATTAGGACAATGCTGACTCTAAATCAAGCCCCACAACCACAGAAGAGTAGAAAGGTAATGGGGAGTCCCACCTAGTGTGGAACTAACCCAGAAAAAAGCCTAATGATTCTGTACCTGCCTGTGTTTCTGCTAGGCTTCTGTTCAGATGCCTGCGATAGAATATACATACCAAATTTAAAGATGGACATCCACCGAGAATGTATGATAAAGTCAATGAGCACATTAGGTGCCTATCTAAAAGCATAGTGAAAAACCACATATGGTGGGGCATACATCTGCTCCAATTCTATGAATCACAACCACCGGGAGGGATTTAATACCAGGACTTAGCCACATGAATGTTGGAGGCAAGTGTTTGGCATCAGATTTGAAGCAGCCTTGAATATTACAACATAATAAATGAATAGATGAATTGTGATCGAATACTGGGAATTCTATGTGGGCCTGCAAGGACAGGGCCTTGGAAGATTTGGGCCAACAAAAGTGGGCTTTGGTTTGAAGCCTCAGAATTTTTCCTTCAGAACGAACTTCACAGTAGTTCCAGCTCTGTTAGAATGATTTTCTATTTGAGCTCAGCACATTTGGATATGAAAAGAAATAAGTTACCTAGTGATTCCAGTCCAGATTCCAGAGCACAGGATGCCTTTTACAAAAATTGCTAATTCTGTGCTCACAAATGAAAATGGCATTTGAGAGACATGTTTCCTGCCTCTGACTTAAGATGATGATACGGGTCCTGAGTTTAACTTCCTCAAAGAAATAAAATGGAGAAGAAGAGAAATAGAAACAGAAAATAATCTGGGTTATCCTTGGAAACTAGTGAAAGGCCTGTACATTCTCAAGAAATGTAAAGATTTCTACAAAAATAAAGAAGCGGGACTGAAGTGATAAAAAGGGATGGTCAAACCACAATTCACTTCTGAGGACATCTACTTAGAAATCAA
>CM052885.1:41481495-41497147 GCA_028534135.1 Potos flavus
AGCTTAGTGATTGTTTTTCTCCTACTGGAGATAGAGTTAGAAACAGAGACAGAAACAGGTCTAGAGATAAGCAAACTGAATAAAATTACATTTTTCTAGAAAGAAGAAAGAAAGAAAGAGAAATGGAGGGAGGAAGGGAGGAAAGAAGAAATCCAGTGTGTATGTGTGTGTATATATTATAAATATAAATATACTTATATAATTATTGTTTTTCCTCTACTGACTTCATATATGTTAATATACATATATTTGCATATGTGTATATAATAGCATTTCCAAAAGAAGAAAATGAGGTCAATAACAAAGTTATACTCTGATAAAACTTTTAATATAAAGGTAAATTCTTAAATCTTATGAATGTATAGGTAAGCAGGTCAGCAGCAATTAGATATAATTTTTTGCCCAGCAATTAACTTCTAGAAATTTATCATAAGAAAATAAAGGTATTTGTTGCAGCCTTACTAACAATGACAAAAAAATTAGAAACCAATTGAACATCCAAAATAGAATATTTTTTATACATATTATGGTCCACTCATATGATGGAATACTCTGCAACTATTAAAAATGATGCAACATATTTTATAAAACAGATTGCAAAATAGCATAAATAGAATAACTATTTTTGGGGCGCCTGGGTGGCTCAGTGGGTTAAAGCCTCTGCCTTCAGCTCAGGTCATGATCTCAGGGTCGTGGTATTGAGCCCCACATTGGGGGGGCTTCCCCCTCTCTCTCTGCCTGCCTCTCTGCCTACTTGTGATCTCTCTATCTATCAAATAAATAAATAAAATCTTTAAAAAAAAGGAATAACTATTTTCATTGTCGATATTTGAAAATGTGTATTGTGTATACATATGTGCATAGAATAAAATAATAAAAATACAGAAACCTTTTAACCATGCTTATCTCTAAGAAGTAGAGCTAGATATGTTTGTATTTATTTTTCCTTTCATCTGTATTTTCTAATTTTGCTGCAATCAAATATATGTATTTGTGAATTAAAAACATGTGTGGGGGCACCTGGGAGGCTCAGTCAGTTAAAGCTCTGACTCTTCTTTTGATTTAGGTAATAATCTCAGGATCGTGAGATCAAGTCCCTGTGTCTGCCTCTGCACTGGGCTTGGAGACTGCTTAAGATTCTCTCTCTCTCTCTCTCGCTCTCGCTCTCGCTCTCTCTCTCGCTCTCGCTCTCTGCCCCTCCCATCCTGCTCGCACATGCACAGGCCCTTTCTCTCTCGCTGAAAATAAAGAAAAACATGTGTGTACTATATTGTACACTTGAATTAATAGAAAACTATATGTTCACTAACTGAAATTAAAATTAAAATTTAAAATAATAATAATAAATTTTATAAATAAAACATGTGTGTACTTTCCATGAAAAAATATTTCAAAATATATCTGCAGAAGGACAGAATCCTGCTGCGTGTGGCTATTATAGTCAGATACCATTTCCCTTAGCCTAAAGGGTGTGTGTGTGCACGGAGCGGGGGAGCACTGGGAAAAAGTTGGACATTTATATGTTCTTTTCAAAGCCTAACTTTAAAAAAAAAAAAAGCCTAACTTTTATTTTCTTTTTGACATAAGTGTATTACATCGCTGCCTAAGAGTAAGCAAATATTTTTGTTCCTACCACGTCTTCTCTTCTTTCCACTTCAGGATTCATATGAACATTTAAGAGTTGCTGGGTATATATTTTTTTCTCTAAGCTTGACTATTGAGATCATCCCCAACAGCGCATCTCAAAGAAGCCTTATATAATTCAAAACCCTTATGTGAATAAAATGTAACAGTTTCTCTATAAGCTCTCAGCAAACCAGTGTCAAACATGTTGGCGCTGTTGGATAGAGAGTAAATGATTTTTACACGTCTCATGTGCTTTTATTCTGTAACAAAGGCTAGAAGAGGAAACTGTTTTCGCCCCCTCCCCTTTTCCCTTCCCCCGACATTTTTCTCTTTCTTCTGCCTCCAGTGCCCTTGAAGGCTGCATTGAAACTGACAAAGGATAAAGTCGCAGGGAGTGGGAAACACTAAAGATACCAAGGGGCTCCAACTGCCTGTCTGAAAATCTGTTTATACAGCACCTGGGTCACTCTCATCTGATAGGCTTTTCTCCATGTGTTATTGTGTTTATGTCAAGAAAAAAATGCCAGCATCCCTTGTTGCTGAGCGCTGCTCTATAGAATTCTGCCACCTTCATTTTCCACTTACTACCTCATTTTGTGTGAAAGAGGCTGCCTTTCCAGCTTCATCTGTGATCACCAAGAACACACAGTCTCCCCTTTGTTCACGGAGTGACCTTTATATTTGACTAAGGGTGAAACGTGTCTTGAAACCTAAACCGATTTTGGCAAAGAGGTTTTTAAAAATAATGTAACTGAGACTGCCACACACAGAAATAAATGCTGCCGGTTTCATTGTTATTCATCAAGTGTTTCTCTGTGCATTTTGTTTGGGAATTTCAAAGTACAATTCCAGTGTTCAGAAATGAATGCGACATCACAGACAGGCGTTTCCCTGGGGTATCGCGAACTGGTGACAGCCTGAGCACCCTGGTGTTATTTTTATTTCTTGGAAGGGGAGCGGGTTGGGGGGGGAATTGCACACTCCTGCCAAAATCAAGTGGCTGCAAGACTCAGGCGGCTGGACAGTCACCAAGGGAGGCAAGGCTAGGGAGAAGTTTGGCACTGAGATCTGATACAGGAGATAATATGAGGCTTCTATGCGTATTCTACAACTAGTCCAGAAGTCCCAATGACCTCCATTACCTTGGAATATCAAGCAAAATTGTCCTTTATCTATACATTCTGCCTAGAAGGAATGTATTTGAAGCAGAACAAGCACCAAAGAGTGAAGAGAGGGTCTTCTTAAGCAATAGAGCTCCTTTCTCTTTCCTTCCCCAGCACCTCCCTGCCCTCCTCCAATACCCTATATGTTTATATAAAATAAAACCCATGTGAAAACAACTTTAAGAAGGATAAATGGTCAAAGGAGACCCTTTCTAGGTGTTTGGGCTCAAAAGATGAAAGGACAGGCACAAAGTCTAATTTACCCTTCTCCCAGGCTCCCCTCAGGGAAAATCTTGGACTTGACCCTTTCCCTGGATTTGACCAACAGGTAGGTGCCCTTATTCTCAGGAATCATAACAAAGCATTGAACTAGAGAGATTAAAAACTTGCACTGAGATATCATGTTGAAGAAACAAATCAAGATGACTATAAAAACACTCAAGTGTATAACAGATGAATATTTGGAAATCGTCCAGATATGAATTATTAAATTTCTTTCAATTTCTATTCTGTAAGTTATACTTCTAAATGTGGTAATTTGCTACAGTAGCCCTAGGAAAGTAAGACAGTATGCTTCACCTTTATCTACTCCAGAATCCTCATATGAGAACCGCTGATTTAAGTCACTGTTATTTTGTTGTTTTTGTTGTAGCATAAAACCAGATCCAACCCTCCAGAAAAATTTGGTAGATCTCTTTAAATAACTCCTCCATGAACTCAGAACAAGGGACTGAGGGTTTTGGAGGGGAGGGGATGGGGGGATGGGCGAGCCTGGTGGTGGGTATTGAGGAGGGCACGTATTGCATGGAGCACTGGGTGTGGTACACAAACGGTGAATCTTGTAACGCTGAAAAAATAAAATAAAAGTATTTGGGAAATAAATAAATAAATAAATAAATAAATAAATAAATAAAAATAAAAAAAATATTATACCTTAAAAAATAATAATAATAATTCCTCCATGTTTATTTTAAGTTTATTCTAAGTATCTTTAAATTTTGCTACGTAATTAGGATATTTTACATTAGCGATCATTTTTAACTAGTTATCATTGGTATAAAAGGTTATTAACTTTGTATATTTGTTTTATAATAAACCATGTTAATAAATTCTCTTAGAAATTCTAACAGCCTTACAATTTATTTTCGTGTGTTTTCCAGGTAGACAAACATATCATTTGCAGATAAAATAATTTGCTATCTTCTCAATATTTACACCATTTATGTCTTTCTTTGCCTTCTTGTTTTGCTCAAAATGTCCAGAACAATAAAGATAATTATAGTTATCTTTGCCTAATTTTAGGTACTGCTTCTAGGGTGTCATTGTTAAGAATGATGTTGAGTGATTATTTCAGATGTTCTTGGCATATCAATGCAATATTCTTTTCCTGGTATACCAAGGTTTTCCTTTTAATCAACGATAGTGTTAAATTTTATCCATGGTCTATTAGGAAGAGCCTATGTATATTGTTTCTCATAATGTTAATATTTCCTTGCTTCCTAGACTGAATGCAGCTTGGTCATTGTTTATTATTACTTTATGAGTTTTATTTCTTTATATTTTACTTAGGACTCTTAAATCTATAGCTGAAATTTATGTGTAGTTTCTATTTTGTATTATCATCTTTAAGTCTTTAACTGATAAGCTGGTTACCTTCATAAAAACAGTAGGAACTTTTCCACCATTTTCAATGCTCTAAGACAGTTTGTATTCATTTCCCTCTTTCAAGTTATTTTTTTTTTAAGATTTATTTATTTATTTTCAAGAGAGACGGGGGTGGGGACAGGGGGAGCTTGAACGGGAAGGGGGCAGAGGGAGAGAGAGAATCTTTAGCAGACTCCCCCTCCTCAATGAGCACAGAACCTGAAGCAGGGCTCGGTCTCAGGACCCTGAGATCATGACCTGAGCCGAAGACAGAGGCTTTATAAACCACTGAGCCACCCAGGCGCCCCTCCACTATTTTTGTATGTGATATTCCTATTTTATATTTCTAGCGTACATTTATCCCCCATCTATAATTAGTTCTGTCAAATGTTTACATTTTTATTAGATGTTTTCAATGAAATTCAGGTAAATACTTTTTGTTTCTTTTATTCTATTTTCTAGCTATCTTTAGTTTAAATCAAGTTTTTTCCTTACTTTACCTAAAGTTATTTTATTGCCATTTTTATAACTTTTTTAGTAAAAAGTCTGGCTTATTTACCTTAATTCTCTCTAATAACAAAGGCATTTAAGACTACGTGTATTATTTGTGTCATTTATTTCTAAATAGTTTATAAATAAAGTTTTAATTTTCTCTTTGGACAGAGAATTACTTATGAAAAGTTTGTTTATATCTTAAATTTCAAAAGTGTTAAAATTCCTTAGCTGACACTTCCTTAATTATGGTAATTTTATTATTTTATGTGATAATGTGATTTTTAAGATTTCTAAATTGCAAATTTTACTAAGACTTATTTTATGACTCAGAAATAGAGAAATAGGGGGTTTTTTCTACATATGACATAGGAACTCAAAAAATGTATTTTTCTCTTTATAGAATCCACAGTTAGAAGTATTTATGTAGTCAACTCCATGGGGTTTCCCCGTCATTTTGCTGAAGCACATACATCAGTATCTTCCTAATGGGAAAAAAAAAAGCTTGAAAGGGAAAAGTGTTAAGTGTTTGAATATCTGAAAATGACCTTATTTTACCATTTGACTGGTAGTTGGGCTAAGTAGACAATTATATATTAAAAACAATTTGAAGGCATTGTTCCATTGTGTTCTAGCATTCAATGTTATTTATATTCTCTAATCCAGATTAATTTTTGTCTATTTTATTTGGCAATGACTCAGAGAGAGGTTTTAGTATCCCAGTTATTTTATTTCTGTCAAATTATCCTTGTATGAGCACTTTTTGCTTTTTCTGTTTCAGTGTGATCTTATCTGGGGAATAAAGGTTCATGATGCTTCATTTATTATGATTTTTACTCTTTATTATAAAATAATATTCACTATCCCGTTTAACATTTTTTCTGCAAAATTTATCTTACATGTTTGAATGTTTTTGCTTGCATCTACCAAACTTACTTTTGGCAAGCATTTATTATAAACAGTCTGTGTCATTTTGTTGTAAATACATTCTCTTCTGTAAGGAAGATATAGATAGATTTTGTTTTTTGAGCAAAGAGATTTTAATAGATGAGCTTTTCCTATTTTTACCTATTGTTACATTATATTTGGTCCCACTTCTGACATCTTTAACACTTTTTTTGCTATTTTTTATTTTCATTTATTTAATTTTGCTTATATTTTCTATAATTATTTAGAAAATACATATCATCGGCATCTCTAAATCTAAACTAAATTTGAAGCCTGTTTATTTAAATAATTCTTTAGCATATATTCACTTACTTAATTTTTAATCAAGGGTGAAATGGTTTCATTGCTGTCTTAGGTAGTTGTGTTTTTCTCTTTTACAAATATTAGATAATAGTTTTCTCTGGCCTCAGCCATCGGCCCACAGTTGAGGCACACTCTTACTGTGCTTAATCACGGAGTACTTGCTAACAGTTGTTGAATGAAAAGATGCAGAACAGGGGCCATTTTTTTTAATGAAAGTATTCGAATAAGTATTTCTGCTTATTTAGAAGTCATTAATGAGCGCCTGATTCATTATGGATATTTTTAACTGGAAAATTACAGTAACATTTACCCAGCAACATTTCATACCCTTTCCCATTGAAAGCTCCTAATTGTATAGAATGAAATTTCAACAATGTAAGACCATCAAACAAAGCAAAAAGAATAAGGGCGCCTGGGGGGCTCACTTCCTTAAGCATCTGCCTTTGGCTCAGGTCATGATCCCAGGGTCTTAGGATCCAGCCCTGCATCAGGCTCCCTGCTGAGAAGGGAGTCTGCTTCCCCCTCTCCCTTGACCCCTCCCCCTCCTTGTACTCTCTCCCTCTCTGTCAAATAAATAAATAAAATATTTTTTAAAAAGCAAAAAGAATATAAGGATATACACTAATATGGTAACAGTAGATAAGTCTGATAGAGGTGTTCCGTGGAATGTTTTTCTTCTTTAAATTTTTATGTGTCATCCAATTTTTGCATAGTATGTAACACCTTTGTTATAAGAAATTTGCACATACCACATTATAACAATTACGTTTAGTGCATCATAAGTTCAAATAACACCACAACTTTGCTGTACGGAAAACATAGAATTTCTTTCCTTAGTCTAAATTCAATCTAGCAATTTAATTTTCCCACCCAAATTCCAACATCTTGCTGGTAAATGAGGAAAAAAATTAAAGAAAATATTTAACTGATTTCTATTTCTGGCTGTAATGGAGTTCCTTAAGGCAAACTTATGTTCCTTTGAGAAAAGCTAGATAAAATTCTAAAACGTAAAAAAAGAAAATAAATAAATCTGTTTCAAGGTATCAAAGAGCTATTGAGACAATCAGGTCATAAAAAGTCAAAATCACACAAAACAAGAAGACTATAGAGAGTGTGGGGACATTGCATGAGTTTACCCACCCATTTAGGCTTTTTGGATTCTTAGTAGGAAAAAAAAAAAAAAGAGGAGAATCCAAGAGTAGGTCTATGGCTACAAGGCACATAGAATCTTTCAGTACTTTTTTGTCAATTCCACAGAACTGAAGAGCAAAATTAGAGTCATGGCTGACAAAACTTGGCCAAGACTTGAGAGGCCAAGATCCTTATGAAAAAGTAATCTGCAAGCAGACAACCTGACACGTGGTGGCTTTCTCTTCCAACACTGGCAGAATTCTTAAAATGAACAGGGAAAGAGGCTAAGAAGAAAGCTGTTGAAGAGCAGAAAAAAAATTTTCAGAAGTCACATCCCAGATCTGAGGAGATAAAAACTGGAGTTCAGAACCCACTGAGGAAGAAAAGTGCAACTGAAATTTCTGGAGGACTAGAGAATTAAGAACAGGCAATAAATGTAGACTTGCAAGAACTGCAACTCAGCCTTGAGTGTGCTCATTGCCTGATTAGATTGATATACTCTGCCCCCTATCTGTCTGCCTATGAGAGGGAAGGGTGACTTTGCTGGATGAAGATATTGTCATCTGGAGCCTCTACACAATGTATGACATTCAACCGAAAATTACAAGGACAGAAAGAAAAAGTGGACAATAGAAACAGATTCATAGATGACTCAATTATTGGCATAACAGATAGGCATTTAAAAGTAACTGGGATTAATATGTTCGATAATGGAGAAAAGATGACAATACCAAGTATTTATACTGAAAATTAAATTAAAATTCTATAAGTAAAAAATGAAATTGAGAACTTAATAGATGGTTATCACAGCAGTAAGATCCACCAGAGGAAAAGATGAAAGGAAGCATGAATGAGAAAATAGCCAATTAAGAGCATATGTATGTATATATGTATAATTACATACGCACACACACAATCTCCAAGCTAAAGGGTGGGAAGAAAAATACAGAAAAAAAGAAATATATGGAACAAAGTGAAAAGGTCTAACATGCAGAACTGAAGTCTCAGAAAAAAGAAGAGATAAAACGAGGAAAAAGCAACATATGAAGAGATAATGACTTAGAATCGTCCAAACCTGATGAAAAATACTAATCCACAGTAGGTAGTTGCATTGTAACTCTCAACTGGCCTATCAAAACCCTCTATTCATTTCCAGTGATGCCTGAAGCCATGCTACTGATTCTTGGCCAAACTAGAATGGATGGATGGGATGGATGGATGGGATGAATGGGTTTGGTAGGATGGATGGAATCAATGGGATGAGATAAGATGGATGGGATGGATGGGATGGGATGGGATTGATAGGATGGATGGGATCAATGGGATGAGATAAGATGGATGGGTTGGGATAGAAAGAATGGAATGGAATGGAATAGAATAGAATAGAATAGAATAGAATAGAATAGAATAGAATAACTTTGTGCTAATGGATTTTTCAAAAACATGAGAGAGAAATCTGTGACAGCTTGCCAATATCTCGTACAGACAATGTATAGATGGGAGGTTTGCACCTGGCTTCTGTTATAATGTCTCAGTTTCTACTATTGAACATAATCACATAGCCTGGTTTCAGTTATATAACCAGAGTAGTATAAGTGATTCTTATTTGAATGAGATTGTGACTTCCCTGAGATCATAATATTTTACTGGTTTGTGAGCTAGAGATGAAGTACAACCTTGAGATTGAGAGAGGATTCTAGAATCCGTGTGTATAAGGATATTCTGGACCTCTCTAACATAAATTTATGCCATCTTCTCCCTGATGCTTTGTATGCTTTACCTGCAATCTTTCATGAATGTGTATGCATGTATGTATTTACACATTCATGTGTGTATGTGTGTATTATATGAGTCCTTTAGGTTGTTGAAAACTAAAAACAAAAAGCAGACAAAATAAGGTTTCCATTAGCTAGGAAGTAGAAAGATGAATATCTGATAACTTGCAAATCTGTGCCACACTGTATTTTCCAAACTGTATCTAATGAGCTTTGAGCATTTGTACATTTTAATAAAAAATAAGCAACAGTCTATCTCTTTTTACTTATCCTCCCTGGGAAAAAGAAGACTTTAATGCACACCTTTCCCCCCACCTTCTCTCTCTCCCTCTCTCTTTTTCTCTCTCTCCCCCTCACTCTTCTGTCCAACCCTAGATACACCCATTTTTGTCTTTACTAATATAATCTGAAATTAAGTCCTATTTTGTACCTCTGAAAATGTTCAGCATTTCAGATTTTACCCTTCCTATTTCACTTCTCCAAGATGGTGTCTGAATATAAGGAAGTTTAAGAAGTTCTTATGGCAGAGAGAAGAATGGCGGACAAAAGAACTCTCAGATGTATTGAATGTCCTATTTCCTGCCTAATCTCTGCTGACAGGTTCATGGACTGTCACTCTTTCTGTAAGTGACCACAGAAAGAAAACTGGACCCATCCAGCAATCAGGCTGGAATTCTATGACTGAATATTTTCCTTCGGTCTCAAAGCTCCTGCACATGGTGGTCTCTTCATCTTAATGCCATGCTCTGATGAGCCACCACGACTGTCAGCCACCTTCCACCAAAGATGATGCATTACTGTCCGGCATCATGGTGGAAATGTCTATGAGCCTGGCTTTTCCTGGAGGCTTACAGCTTCTACCTATGCTCCATAGAAATGTTCTCATAACTTTCTGAACTTTTCTAAAGTTGTCTTTAGACAACTAGTTGTCTAATTGTCTAGACAACTTTTCTAAACTTTTCTAAAGTTTTTCTAAAGTTGTCTTTTGCCAAGTTGTAAGCCCCTAATCAGAAAATTAAAAATTGACTTTAAGTCTATAGCTGCCTCTTTCCCTTCAATTTCCCTCTCCTCAAAGCCAGAACGAGTGAGTCAGGTTTTCTACATTCTCCACGGCCTATTTGCCGCATTTGTGGCTCCCATCTCATGGAGCCTTAATGGGGACAAAATGCAGAAAAAAGATTGGTTTACTCATCAGAGGACATAAATTGGTCTATTAGAAATCTATCAGAGGTCCTATTTACTGAAAGATAGAAGAGAATTACAACACTGTATATATAATAGCTCTAGGTTGAGAGCTACATATGCCCAGAGGTGGAAAGAGAATATTTTCTCTTTCATACCTGGCCCATCAAAATATTTTCTCCCATTTCCTTACAAGAAATTTTTCAACAGCTTTTCTGTCTCAATTATTTTCCTACTTTTGTAGTTTTATTTCTAAGTTTTAATGTTGCAGTCAGTAGATGCTCAACATGTATTAAATGACTACACAAATAAATAAAAGAGATTGCTTCTCATTAGTAGAATCTGAAAACACTTCAGTACTATATTAATATAGGAAAACAAAAATAAATGGTTCAATGAATCCAAAGAGGCGAAGAACTTTTAATTCCTTCTAAAATATATTGTCTAGATCCGAAGTAGAAGATGGATGGCCAATAAGGCACATTTGACCAACATGCATGTTTTGTTGCCTTACGATATTTTTAAAAATAATTTAAGTACCTTTACTTAGAACATGAACTCTAAAACCTGGCATGCTTTCCACTAGTCCCTAATCTCTTATATCTTGCCCATTTTATTCATTCATGTTGATGATGTTTGAGTTTGTGACCCTGAAAATTTGTTTAAAAACAGAGTTTGACATAAGGAGGTATGCTTAAACTTTTCATTGATATGATCAACAATTACTTTTGTAAGCATCATGTCACAGGTACCATTTTTGACTGTTAAAACACTGAGTGACAGTTTGAAGACACCTGCTAAATTAAAAAATATATATCTTGTTATGTATTTAGGAGTATCTTAACATAATGTTGGGTTTTAAAACCAACCTGGTTATGGAAAACAAACATTACATGAGAGGGTACCACTTCTACTTTGGATATAAAAAGCCACAACAGTACAACACTCCTAATCTCACGGTGAGAAAAATCCAATAGTCTACAAAGTCATACTTTTCTTCAGCTTCTTAGAAAGCTGAAGTTGTAAAGCAACCAAGTAAACGAACTTCCAAAGGATCTTTCCAAGGACAGATGCAACAGAAGAACTATTTCACATTTGGCAGAGGATGGGGAAAAGAGGTGGCCACCAAAAATATGAAAGTAAAAAAGCTCAATTTTTTTAAACATACAAAAAATTTGAACAGACATGTCACCAAAGAAAGTTTTCCACACTATTAGACATTAGAGAAATGCAAACTAAGGCCTCAGTGAAACAGCACAACAAATCTATAGGAATGGCTAAAAATCTTTAAATTCATAATACCAAGTACTGGTGAAGAGGTGAAGCAATTAGAATTCTATTACTACTAAATACTCAAGAAAAATGAAAAAATATGCTGACACAAAGACATACACAGCACTATTTATGGAATCTTTATTCAAAATTGCCCCAAGCCAGATATAACCCAAATGTCCATTAACTGCTAAATAAATAAATATAGTACAATCCTATTACTCAGCAACAACTCAACAACAAAAACTAGGATACATCATCAACATGGATGAATCTCAAAAGCATTGTGCCAAATGAAAGAAGACAGACACAAAGGCTAAATAGTGTGTAATTTTCTTCATATGACATTCTAGAAAAGACAAACTACAGGGACAGAAATAAAATCAGTGGTTGGCAGAGCCTGGGAGTGTAGGAAGGGATTAACTATTCATGGACACAAGTGAACTTTTTAAGATGATGGGCATTTCTATTTCTTGATGACGGTGGTGGTTACGTGATATTCATCTGCCAAGATTCACAGAACTCTACATTTCTTCAAGGATAAATTTTGTTGTATGTAAACTATACTTCAATAAATATGATATAAAAATTATATAAAAGGGGCACCTGGATGGCTCAGTTGGTTAAGCACCTGCGTCTGGCTCAGGTCATGATCCCAGGGTCCTGAGATCAAGCCCCACATGGGGCTCTCCACTCAGCAGCGAGTCTGCTTCTCCCTCTCCCTCTGTGATCTCTCTCGCTTTTGCTTTCTCTCAAATAAATAAATAAAATCTTTAAAAATAAAACAATTAAAATCATATAAGAAAAGAGAATTTTTTGAATATTATCTGGATAATTTTAAGTTTAGCCAAATATCTATTCTCTTCTCCAGCCATCCAAGCAGGAAACAACTGACTTGTCACACTCAATAAATATTAGTGAGTAAATAAGCCACTACCAGTATAAGCTGAAGAAGAGCATTGCCATTTTAGCCCTTGGGAATCGCCAAAAATAAGAAAACCACTAGAATGATCCAGATCACGGGTAAGAACGTGCAGGTGCAAGAGATCAGAGAATGCATCTCTCTTGAAAAAGAAGAACGCACTGGCAAGTTCCTCATGGAGGTTACCTGAAGAATGCCGATGAATATGCCCCACAGAACCAAAGAACCTCGAGGGCATGAAGCTAAATGAAATAAGTCAGAGAGAAAGAGACAAACGTTGTATGATCTCTTATGTGGAAAAACCAAACTCATAGGAACAGAGAACACATTGGTGGTTGTCAGAGATGAAGAGTGAGGAGTGGAGGAAATGAGTGAAGGTGGTCAAGAGGTACATACTTTCAGTTATAACACAAATAAGTTCCGAGAATGTAATGTACAGCATGGTGACTATAGTCAACAATACTATATTGATATCTGAAAATTGCTAAGATAGTAAATCTTAAAAGTTCTCATCACAAGAAAAAAAAATGTGTAACTACGTCAGGTGATAGATGCTAACTACACTTAGCATAGTAATCATTTTCAACATATACATATATCAAATCATTATGTTGTACACCTAAAACTAATGCAATGTTATATAGCAATTATACCTCAATAAAATTGGGAGGGATGGGGAAGAGAAGCAAAACTAAAGAGCCTGCATTTGGACACTGAGCATGACAGGGGACAAGTTCCAGATAATAATAATATTTGTCATGTGAAAACTTCCCTCTCCAATTATTAAAACACAAAACAATATATAGGGGACAAGCATATATAGTGAAGTTGTAAAGGAATGCCTGAGAATTAGAAACTTCTGATTTAGGGTGAGAGACATCTCCAGTGGCAGTGAAGGGAAAGGGGATCGGAGAGGAATAAATAGAATGCTTTGATTCTATAGATCCAGAGCCCTTACTGCCATTGCAAAATCCTACACTCATTTGGAGGAAACACACACACACACACACACACACACACAAACCTGACCTAACCTGACATGAGAATTTAGAGTCTGAAGTTATCCCACTTAGGCTAAATAGCCAAACATTTAGGTTGTGGAAATATCAATATTTAACTAGGGGTACAGCCCAGACCTCACCGGAAGTGTTATATTATATGTCATATTTAGACAGTACTAGTCTTTCCAAAATTTGAAATAATCTGAATTTTATTTTGTTTCAGTAATCTGAATTTTAAAACACATCTTACCCCAAGGATTTCAAATGAGGGCTTGTGGGTCTCTGGTGGTAATGTTGTATTTCTTAAGCTGGTACATAGGTGTTGAAATTTTCTTCATGCCTTTTTCTGAAATATTTTATAATAAATGGCTACATGATTAAAACATTTGTCAATTTTCCTAGAGTTCCCTGACCCCTTACCACTACCTTAGAGAAGCTAGAAGCAGGAACAATTGATAATTAATGATAAAACCTACCAAACTTCCCTCCCTGCCCTCCCCCTGCTCCCACCCCACCAAGTCCCCTACATCACAGGTCAGGCCAAGCTGAGAAGAGAATCTGAACTGGATGGGAACTGGACTTTTTCCTGCCCTTAATGGTGATTGGAAAGCTAAGACTTCTACCAGAGTTTCTGTCCAGGGGGCAGAGAAGGCAAATTTATCAGAGAATGTCTGAAGGCAGTAATGGGAGAAAAATAGAACTGATTTCTGATTACTCATCCATTGACTTCATCCTATTCAATAAAATATAATATGCTCAGAGTCCAAACAAATGAATGTTTTGTTAATCTCGTAAAGAGTCTCAGTGTTATGGCTGATTTCATTATTGAGTTATGATCATTAACTGCAATCATCGTAAATTTATGGACTTCTGAGAGACTGATTTCTGTAGATAATATTGTGATTGTGGCTTCCTTGTTTTGCAGCCAAGTGAATGAAATGGACTTGCTTCATTAACTCTCTAAGTTCCCTTCTCGTGTACCTTTGCTAATTGAGTAAGAAAATATCCCTGACACAGTGTAGTATTTTTCTAGAAAATAATATTCATTTATTCTTATTTGGATTGATTGACTTGGCTTGAAGCCCCATCAACATAAGCCGGACAGCTGTGGAACAAAAGGCGATGGTCCCCAAAACTGGCTGAGTATGAGAATCACCGAATCTGTTTAAAAAAAAACAAAAAAACAAACAACTTGACATTCTGATTCATTAGGCCTGGAATGGGGCCTAAAGATCTGTATTTTCAAAAATCTCTCCAGATGTTTCTACTGTGCAGCCAGGTTTAACAACCACAACTCCAGAGTACTCCTGTTTTTTAAACAATGACCTTGAGGTAGCAGGCCAGGAAGAAGAAGATGAAAAAAAAACCTTTTATTTACTGTGCCGATTCATTCTTGTTCACTCAGCTAAGACTTTCAGCACAGACTTTCTATGTTTGTTGTCACTTTGCTTGATGAAATTCTTGAGATATAACACGATCAATAAAAATTAAATGAACTCTTCCTCTGGGTTTTTCTCCCTCATTATTACTGGCAACATATGTGGTAGAACTAACCGGGGTGCAGGCAACATTAAGCTAATATATAACACTTAGTGTTCAAGAAAAGCAGTCTGTCCAGGCCTCTTAAAACACATTATAAAATAAAACACACATTTTGTTGATAGAAAGTAAAAATGCGAATTTGTGCAAAAACTAAACAATAAGTGAAAAAATTCTATGCTATGCCCCAGCTACCTCAATCTAATAAAAATCATCAAAGCCGTTCACAATTCTGTGACTTTCACCTGCCATTCCTCTGTAGGGAAATTTCTTCCTCGTTTTCTTTGTCCAAGAAACCATGCCTTAGCAACGACGTGGATGGAACTGGAGGGTATTATGCTAAGCGAAGTAAGTCAATCAGAGAAAGACAATTATCATATGATCTCTCTGATATGAAGAATTTGAGAGGCAGGGTGGGGGGTTGTGGGGGGTGGGAGAGGGAAATGAAACAAGAGGGGATCAGGAAGGAGACAAACCATAAGAGACTCCTAAACTCATGAAACAAACTGAGGGTGGCTGGGGGGTAGGGGCAGGTAGGGACAGGGTGGCTGGGTTATGGACATTGAGGAGGGTATGTGCTATGGTAAGTGCTGTGAAATGTGTAAGCCTGAGGATCCACAGACATGTACCCTGGGGCAAATAATACATTATGCG
>CM052885.1:41497647-41530571 GCA_028534135.1 Potos flavus
TCAGGAAGGAGACAAACCATAAGAGACTCCTAAACTCATGAAACAAACTGAGGGTGGCTGGGGGGTAGGGGCAGGTAGGGACAGGGTGGCTGGGTTATGGACATTGAGGAGGGTATGTGCTATGGTAAGTGCTGTGAAATGTGTAAGCCTGAGGATCCACAGACATGTACCCTGGGGCAAATAATACATTATGCGTTAATTAAATTTAAAAAAAAAATTTTTTTTAAATTAAAAAAAAAAAAACTCTTACAAGGAAACATAAATGTAAATCTCTATGACCTAGGATTAAGCCACAGTTTCTTAATATGACACCTAAAGCACAAGGAACAAAAGGAAAAAAATAGAGAAATGGGGCTTCGTCAAAATTAAGATCTTTGTGCTTCAAAAGGCACTATCAAGAAAGTGAAATGACAACGCACAGAATGAGAGAAATATTTGCCAATCATGTATCTGATAAAGGTCTAGCGATCAAAATATAGAAAGAATAATTACGACTCAGAAATTTAAAAACAAATGACCCAATTTAAAAATTGGCAAAGGATCTGAATAGACATTTCTCCAAAGAAGGTATAAAAATGGCCAATAACACATGAAAAGAAGCTCAACATCCCATTACATGCAAATGCAAAGCAAAACCATAATGAGATACCACTTCATATCCACTAGCATGCCTATAACCAAAAAGACAGTCAATAACAAGACTTGGTAAGAATGTAGAGAAATCGAAACCCTCCGACACTGCTGGTAGGAATGCAAAAGGGTGCAGCCACATTGGAAAACAATTCAGCAGTTCCTCAAAAAGTTGTTCATAGAGTCAACATATGACCCAAGAATTCCACTCATCAGTACAGAGATACACTTAAGAGAATTGAAAACAAATGTGCACACAAAAACTGACACATGCATGCTCATAGTAACATTATCCGTAATAGCAAACAAGTGTAAACAACCCAAGGGTCCATCGGTGGATGAACGGATTTTTCAAAATGTATACACGAATGTACAGGCATATCATGGAATATTATTCGGCCATAAAAAGCCACTGAAACACATTACATCACAGATGAAACTTGAAAATATTATGCTACATGAAAGAAGCCAGACACAAAGGACATATATTGATTGTATGATTCCGTCCACAGACTTTGAGGGTGAAATTTCAAGCCAGCCCCAGAACACTGACGGTGGGCAGGGAGAGACCAAAGAAAGAACAAGCCACTCCTGACTGGGAGGTGGCCGTTTAATACATAAAGGAACTTACTTACTTTTGAAGCTTGTCTTGAGGCACAGAAAGACGGCAAGATGAGTAGATCTGTGCACGTGCCCAGGAGAATCTTTAAAGGTTACAGAGGGACCTCAGCAGGATGAAGCCCTGTATACCCTCAACAGGGTCGCAACAACACTTTTCTATCCCAGGGCTGTATCCTTGGGGCAGCTTCTTCTGTGCGGAAGGCAAGCAGAGTGCTCATTCCAAGGACAAAGGAGAGAGTGAGAAGCCCCCCATTGCCCAGTCCTGCTCATGAGTCAACTGGCTGTCCAGAAGCCCGTCTCAACAACACTTCACTCTGCCAAGGTGAGTGGGCTCCAGGTCAGGAAGAGTAGGCAGAATGTATATTCCAAGGACAAGGGGAGGGGTTAGGAGCCTCCCCTTGCCCGGGTTCAGCTCCGGGGTCAACCAGCAGTCATGCCCTCTCAGTGACCTCCTCCGAAATCCATTTATAGGAAATGTGCAGGATAGGTAGATCTGAGAAGACAAAAGGTAGTGGTTGGGGGGTGAGGGACACAGAGCATGACTGTGAATGCATATGTTAATGACTTTCTTTTTAGGGTGAGGAAAATGCTCTGGAATTAGATAGCAGTGATGATTGCACAACAATTTGAATATACTAAAAAATACTGAATCATACACTTTAAAAGACTGGATTTTATGGCATATTAACTATATCTCCATTTAAAAAAATAAAATAAAAATTAATTGAGTGTCCACAGTACTTTTCAGGCATGGTTACAAGCAAATCCTGTAATCCACCTTGTTACTCTTCGTATCTTGGGAAATGTTGATTTGTGGTAACTTGCATATGAGGTTTTTTTAACCATATATGGCAACACTGCTGCAGGTCCTTGGGGAGATGGTGGGGTTTGCCTTCAGGGAGTGTCAGTCTAGGAAGGGACAAAGCCTGGGAGAGGAAACTAGAATCTATGAAGCACATTTGGGACAGAAGGAGATGGGACTTCTATTTCTCCAGGTGTCTTGCTGTTGCTGTCTAAACTGGGTACTTCCCCAAGTCAGGCAGGTTTGAAGGCATGCCCAGAAGGCATGCAAGAGAGAGCTGCTGCTAACAACCCACAGAGGAGATCCAGGAGCCAGGGGGAGTAGCACCTCATAGCCAAGCAGGACAGTAGCCCTTTCAGGGAGGTGGTGAGAAAGACTCAGAAGCCAAGTTCCCACACAGTCAGAATTTCTTATTGCATGTTGCCATCCATGTTGAATCTCCTGTTTCGTCTTTCCCCCACCGTAACTAAAGACTGCATTAAACATTAAGCCATGATCTTCTCAGCTGTTCAAAAAGGAATTAAGGGAATTATATATGCCCACACTTTGCAGACCGAGGGAGGGAACAGACCGAGGGAGGGAAATCCACATCCCCCTGAAATCGACATCATGGAAAGAAATTTCCCAAGAGAGATAAGGATCCGCTTTAGAGTTCGCCCTCTCCCATGAGGAGATTCTCCCATTGTTACAAAACTGCAGACTCAGGCTATTGTTTTATTAAAGTTCCCACTGGGTTTCCCCATAAAATCCATTAAAAAGAAATAAACCTCAGAGTTTCAAGATAAATGCTAATCTCAGAAAGTAAAAATTTTCCTTGGACAAACATCCTCTGGCCCTCTTTATTTCACTCTTCCCATTCCATACATATATTTTTTTTAAATAACATATTTAGGATCTAGTCACATTATTACTGTTTTTGAAATCAAGCTTAAATTATATACATCGCTGCCCACCCCCAACATGATGCAGCACACCATCCTATTTCACTTTCTTTAAATATACCAATACCTGGATCCATCTTTCCAATTGATTTGTTTACCACGTCCGCTCTCTAGACCGCAAGCTCACTGAGACTAAGATGGGACCTTGTGTTTCTATTTCATTCAGTACCTGCTGTACCTAGTATGTAGTAGGCACTAAATAAATAGTTATGGAATGAATAAATGAATGAATGAATGTCTCTGTCTTATATTTTTGGAGTAACACTAACCTAATGGATATGTGCAGTCCTACAAATCAGTAAGATCTGATCTTTGTATTGTGCAAATCACTTTTGTACCACTTTGTTGCTGGCAGAGGTTATATACTGTAAACCACTGTTGTCTACTGTTCGATCATTACAACTGTTGTTGAGGAATAAGTTTGAACAGATCTACAACACTCTCTCATCCTCTTGCTACCAATGACAAACATCCAAGGAAGCGTATTAACAGAAGTGTTACCTCCTCCAAGAAGCCTCCTCTGCCTCTGCCTCTATCTGCCTTGAGGCAGATAGACATGAACTTTTTCTATCTTCAGTATCGTTTTTATAAAATTGCATTTAGGCCGTAATCTACTATTGTCCTGAGCTGTTTCCTCTCCCTTTTGCCACCACACTGTGTCTTTTTTTCTACTTTCCTAATATCTGACACATGGTAAGAAATCAATAAATACTAGTGAAATAACTGACTCACCTGAAGTGGGAATATTATTTTTATAAATATATCAGTTTGTTTTCTTTGGCTTTTCCTGGCCCGTAACATCCCCTTGTTATTCCAGAGGCCCCAGAAAGATGAGGATTATCACAGCAGGAATCTGAAGGAAATAAAAACTAGGCTTGAATTTTTGACATATAGAAGAGGACTATTTTTAGACTTTGGGATATGCTGTAAGGGAAAGCACTGGCTACAATGAAAGGGTGTTAGCCCGGCCTTCCAGTCCAGGGGACATGGGAAGGAGAAAGGGAAACAGCAGGGCAATGAGATTAACTACAAACCCTCATGGGGTTTATGAGGGAATTATGATAAGAGCACTCGAATAAGCATGGGGAAATCTGTCCAGTGGCCCACTTCTCTGGCCTGGTAGACTGGAATAGTTTCAAGCCTCCAGGCGAAGCACCAAGCGCAGTCTGTAGCTTCATCCCATGGCATGGGTGCAGGGATGGGGCCAACGTTGATGGCCGGAGTTCCCCATGGCTTTCCAGCAGCCTGCAATGTATCCAGAAGTTTCCTGGAGCCCCAGTACAGGGCCACAATGGGGCTTAGAAGGGAGTAGGATTTGGGCAAAGATGTTTCCCCGACAAGAGGCAAATGGCTGAGAACCAGGAGCTTTTAGTAGGTGGTGTCCAAGTAATGTCCATAAAGAACCCAGGAGATTTCAAAAAAGGAACAAAAACTGTGGGAATTCACAGTGCCTGGATAGACAGAATCTGAGTTGTATATGCCTCCCTGGCTGAGACTAATTGAAAAGCAAAGGAGGAGTGCCCAGAACGCCGGGCCTTTACGCGGGCCTTTTTTGAAGTTTCTTGGCTGAAAGCGGCCAGATTCTTACTACGGCTCAAAGTTCTCATCTAGGGAGTAAACACTGAAGTTTTGAAGAAAAACAGGCACGTGTGGCGGTCACGTACTTCACGAACCCTTGCCTCCTTGCCCTTATTACACGCTGCCCCATATATTACCGTCCTGACCCTGAAGGTTACGCTTCCCTCCCGGCTTTGCGCTTGCGCCTGGTGTACTGCTCTGCTCTCCATGAAGTGGAGACAAAGCTCGGCTCCAAGGCTTTCGCCACTAGAGGGTTCTGTCCCCAGGCCTCTCCTTTCTCCTACCAAGGTGTCTGGAGGAGAGGTGTCCTTTCGGTCGCTGACCGGGGGTTTGCTGGCCTAAGCCGACAAGTGGTGCCGCGTGTGAGGAACTTGCGTCGGTCCGCGGCGGAGCCCTGGGAAAGGAACAGGAAGGGATGGCGCGCAGTAAGTCCGTCGGAAGCCTGCTTGGGCTTGCCGATCGAGGGAACTTCCGGCCTTGGGTTTCCTGTCTCTATCGGGGGTCAGCATTTCTCCGCTGAGCAAAAGCAATACCTCAAGGTTCTCGAGCATCTCCTTAAGGGGAGTGGGGCCTCTGTATCGGAGGCTCAACATCGGGGTTTGTGAAAGACTATTATGGAACATGACCCCTGGTTCCCCGATCGAGGAACTTTAGAAGTATGGGAAAGAGTTGGAAAAAATTTAAAACGGAGCCATGAGCAAGGAAAGAGGGTATGACTCACCTCCCTTAACGTTGTGGGGACTAGTGAGGTCCGCTTTGCCTCCATTACCGATTGAGGATACACCTGGCTTTCTAAAAGAGACAGGAGGACTCCCTGCCCCTATGCTCCCCGCTCCCTCGGTTCCCCTTATGAACTCCCCATCCCAGCAGGACCAAGTTAGCTGAAAGGGAAGAACTTCCATGGGGAAGTTCCTCGGCTGCTGCCTGAGCCCCGCCCTAACGGCAACCTTTACTAAAAAATTGCCTTTCAGAGGCTATGCTCACAGGAGAGCTCTCAGCGTTCCCCATCATAATGGGACAACAACAGCAACAACGTATTTACGAACCACTCACCTTCAGTCCCTTTAAAGAAATTAGAAAAAGCATATGAGAAAAAGGTGCCAGGAGCCCATTTTCAAAAGGCCTTATCTCCTCTTGGGCAGACCATGATGCCATGTCACCATGGGATTGGCAGACTCTCTGTAAAACAGTCCTTGAAGCTCCTCAGTATCTTGTTTGGCGATCAGAATTTGATGATTTATGTGAGCAACAGGCTACCCAAAATCAGCTGGCTGGAATCCCTATAACAGCCCATATGTTACAGGGCCTTGGACAATATTCCACAATAGACCAGCAGCTCAATTTTGATCCACAAGTGAATGACCAAACTTCTCTCTGTGCAGAGAGAGCCTGGGAACGCCTCCCTGAAAATAATGTGACACAGGGTTCCTTGGCTAGTATCAAGCAGGGACCACAAGGGCCCTTTATAGAGTTCATTGATAAACCACAACAGGCAATAAGGAGACAGGTCAGTCATAATCAGGCTGCTGATATCTTACTGCTTCAGCTGGCCTGAGAATGACAATAAAGACTGCCAGGATGCTATCTATGAAAGGAGTAAGGGCTAAAGATGCTCCTGTTGGAGACCTTATCAAGGCCTGATATGATTCCTACATATCAATATGTAGGAATAGAGAAACCTACAAAGCCAGGGTTTTCACAGGGCCTCTCAGACCCCCAAAATCCCAACAAGAAAAGAGAAAGGAAAATTCCAAAACCTGTGTTCAATGCGGCAAGCCCAGTCACTTTAAAAAGGATTGTCATTCCAATGCTCCCTCCTCTAAAGGAGAACTCTCTTTTAATCCTCCTAAGGATGTATGCCCCCGTTGCAATAAGGGCTTTCATTGGACTAAACAATGTAGATCAAAATTTGATTGTGATGGGAATCTCCATTCCTCAAGAAACTTCAAAGGAGGCCCAGTGTTCCGGGCACTCCTTTGCTTTTCGATTAGTCTCATCCAGGGTGGCATATATAAGTCAGATTTTGTCTATCCAGGCACTGTGAATTCCCACGAAAAACAGACCTGCCTCCGCTGTGAGGATGGACATCTGTGAGGCTGGCTCCTGCACACAATTCTGGGGCTCTCTGCCCCGGCCACCTCAGCCCAAGTAAGGCTCTCCTTCACCCCCTCTAAAATCCAGGTGCTTTACTGGGAAAATTTGAAAAAGCATTTAAAAATAAAAATCCTGAGTGGCAGTTTGCAATTTACCCTGTGAATGAAGAGACCAGGAACCAGGGGACCTGAATTCCAGGACTGCTCAAGCAGAGCAAGCTGCATAACCCTGGGCAAGGGAGTATTTAGTACCTTTAGATAGTACATGTCTATTGTTATTATAAAGTGAGCTATAATGAGGAGGTAGGATAAGGCAATCTCGAAGAAACCAACCTATGGTAAGATTCTTGTAAACACAAGAGTTAGTGAAATGCCATCTCATGAAGAGCGTTTGTGCGGAGGAGGGTGCTTGTTTATATGGCAGGAGAATAGCACTCTGTGATCCTCAAACAAGCTAACCCTCAAATCTTAATTTTTGTTATTATGCTACCTAATGGAATTAATTATATGGTTACCTAAATTAAGAGTTTATTTACCATTCTTCATCCTTTAAAGAAATATAACAACATTTGATCTCAACAATAGCCTCTAATCCAACCACCATGGGAAATAGAGCAAATGTTAGAATGTGTCCTGGGTAGAACAACATGAAATTCTGTTTAAATTATATGGTGATCACCTGTATGCTATATAAGTGACATAAATAAATTATTTTAATGTATCTCCTAGAAAGATGCTTTCTATATAACGAACAGCACTTCGGATCATGTGATTTCATCTCATGTTAATTACCAAATTTTCTCTCACTAAAAAATAATCCTGGTCATTGCTCACCACACTATTTAAGTGAGCTTAAGGGGAAAGAATCAAGAACAGTGAGAGCAAAAGAGAGAATAAGAATATGAACTCATTCTAGAATGAGTCTTTGCCACATGTGAAATATATTGGAATGGAAATCCACAGAAACATATTGAATGGAAATTCAGAGGCAAAAAGGAAAAAATTTCTACAAGGGAATATGAAATATGAGTCCACACTTCCCCAAGCATGCCACTAGCCATCTGCTTGCCCTAGAGATTGTAAGCATTCCTTCAGGACTTTTCTCCTTCAAAATCAAATGACCATCAGCATTGGAAAATAGAAAAGCTTGTGGTAGCTGAGGAAAGAGGACATCCAGTCAACATCATCTGTTGTCAAAGAAGTCATTTAAAATATAATCTGATATGAAGGCAAATGGATGGAAAAGGTGATGATATTACTAATTAAATTTGATTGCCAAGGAGATAGTTTTACAATATGCTATGTTATACCATCAATCTAGGGTGGAAAATTAAAACAACTGTGTGAGAGAGAGAGAGACAGAGACAGAGAGACAGAAGGCAGATATTGTATGAGCAAGTAAAACTTTGATAGCTGAACTTTCTAACCAAATATGAAAGGTGAATTTTACTCCTGGCTAATTTCAACCAAAAGAAATTGGTCCTCCAGGCCAGCTGAGGGGGCTCTGATGTCTGAAAGCACAAGAGTAGCAACCTTTCCTCTCAGCCCTGGGTAGTGACAGCCTGGTCTGATGAAACTGAGCAGATGCCCCACCCTCTGCAACCTAGGAGGTGGCCATGATCTCAGGAACGGAGGAGGAGACAGCAGCACCGCCACCCCAGACCCATTCCCTTTGTGCTCATGGTGGCAGAGGCCACCTTGCTGACCTCTAAACCACCTTCAGGGTCATTCTTCCCTTTTCTTGACGGATAACACACTTCACAGACAAATAGCTCTAATGGCCTCTCTTCTAGAATCCCAGAAATCCAGCAGCTGCTCCCCTTTATTTCATCTTCTTTCCCCTTCAGTCTGAACCGGCAGCATTTGTGTCCATATAACATTTGCAAAACCCTTGTTGGTCTCCAATGCAACAGGAGTGGTCCAAGCCATCAGAAAACAGGGTCCTCCACAGGTCTTACCTAGATAACCACATCTCTACCCCTGGTTTCTGCGGAGATGGTTGTTTGAATCCATGTCATACCTGTAATCTCTTTAAGAATGGGTGTCTACCACACCCTTGAGGGTCTCAGCAGAACATGCTTTCTGACACTTTGCAATATGGATAAGTTGAGAATTTATCAAATCTTCATATTTTGATTCCTTTTTGCTTAACAATTCCTTCTTCAATGTATCTCTCTCTAGCAAAGAGAAACCATACCATGCTTTCAACACTTTGCTTAGAAATCTCCTTAGCTAAATACTCAAGTTCATCATTTACAAGTTCTACTTTTCACAAAATACAATAAAATTCAGTCAACTTCTTTGCCACTTTATAACAAAGATAGCCTTTCCTCGGGTTTCTAATAAGAAGAATACCTATGTATAAATAGAAACTTCATACATAATTGCCCCAACCTGGACATGATCCAAATGTCCTTCAGTAGGTGAATAGATAAACAAACTTTGGCACAACCATACTATGGAATGCTGATCAGCAAGAAAAAGGAATGGACTATTGACATATAACTTCAATGAATCTCAAAGGCATTGCGCTGAGTTAAGGCAATTTTAAAAGTTACGTGTTGTATAATTCCACTTATATGACATTTTCAAAAAGACAGAATTACAGTGGTTGCCAGAGGTGAGGTGGGTCAGAGATGTGACTATAAAGGGAGACCGTGAGGGAATTTTCTGAAGTGGCAGAACTGTCCTGCATCCTGATTGCGATGATGATTTCATGAATCTATACCTATGTCAAAATGCATAGAACTAAACACAATAAGAAGTCAATTTTACTGTATGATAATTTTTTAATAGAACAAAACTGTCAAAATTTCTAAAGAACTTAATCTATTTTAGCCTAAAGTTCTAACCGTATCCTAAAGAAACTATGATTTATATCGCAAAATTCCCTTAAACTCTCACCATATGTAATTATTACAGAAAAAAACCTAGGAGACTCATATTGACTCAACCTCTGACACATTCTACCTTGCTCAATTCTGACCTTTCAAGGTTTCAACAAAAATTAATATCAGAGTCATATGCCCAAGAGGTGCAAGCTGTACTTCTAAGTATCCCCAGATATACCCCTGAATGATATCAAATAAGAAGAGAGGATAGATTGAAAGAGAAATAAAATCTGCCTTAAAGGGACCACTTCAGGTTGTTTTTTGTTTTTTTTAACCATAAGATCCTAAGATTATGCTGCAAGTCATACAACTGTGGATACTTGTTTCCTGATAGAAATACTGCTCAGAATCCTACAGCCTTTTGTCTATTCTCTCCAGGGGTCAAACTCCAAGGTTTACTAAAATAAGAAATGGATTGTAGACAGTTTCATCCAAACACTTTTAAATCAAAGTGCATGCTTAGGACAAAGAACTTATATTTAATTTGTCTTCTCCTACTGTCTGCCCCCTTTTCTTTATGTTGGTTCAAGATAGAGTGTTATGATTCTCTTCCCCAGTTTTTTCTGCTGTCATCTTCATTGTCTTTGTTCCTGTAAAGACTTCGAATTCCTTAATTCACTTTTCCCAATCAGTGGCTGCCAACTTTTCCAACTGTTGGATTTTGTCATTCAGCCCCAGATCTTTCTAGTAAGAATCTTATAGCCATACCCAGAAATCCAAATGGCACTATTTTTCACCCCAAAACCAATCATTACATTCCCTTAAATATTCCGCATGGGGTGGTGGGGAGCCTGGATGGTTCAGTCAGTTAAGCATCTGACACCTGATTTCAGCTCAGGTCATGATCTCACGGTAGTGGGATCAAGTCCCGAATGGGGTTCCATGCTGAGCACTGAGTTTGCTTGTACTCACTCTGCTCCTCTCTGCACTCTCACATGCTCACTCGCTCTCTCTCTAAAATAAATAAGTAAATAAAAGCTTTTAAAAAAAAATTCGGGCATGCCCAGGTGGCTCAGTCAATTAAGCAGTCAATTCTTGTTTCGGCTCAGGTCATGATCTTCGGGTGGTGAGGTGGAGCCCTGTGTCACACTCAGCCCAGAGTTTGCTTGAGATTCTCTCTCTCTCTCTCTCTCTCTCTCCCTCTCCCCCAACCCCTCCCCCTGCTCGTGCTCTTCTCTCTCTCTCCCTCTCTCTCTATCTTTAATAAATCAATCAATCTTAAGACAAATTCAGCACAGGAATATTATGAACGTTGATATATTTTAATTAGACTTTAGTCCTGTATTACTAATATCTCCCTGAGCTTCAAAGGAACTTAAGAAACATTAGTGATAAGAATGGCTATAGTTCAGTTATTTTATGAAAAAGCTATTTAGAAATTAGTTCATGATCTAATGATCTATTTAATTTCACCTAAGGTAATGGTCCTCCACAATGAGGCTAATTAAGTCTAGAGAGGAATTGGTATTGACCTGTTATCATAAACAATACATTTATGTCCCCTCCTTGTGTACCCCGAGGAATACTCTTGCATTAACAGATGGCCCTCTCATGCTTAGCATACACAATTGAACTACCACAACCACCCACCCATCACCTGCTCCTGTTGCTCATCATGCATTAAGAGCACAAGATATTAATTTAAAAAAGGAGTTGGAGATTTTTAATTTCCCTAGATTACAAAAAAAATTTCCACTATGGATAGGAATTCATGAACAAAACTATATGAGCTGAAGTAGATTTCTGATTACCAACCAGACAAGAAATGAAGTGGCTCAAACTCCCGGGGCCAGACCAGCATAAACTCATTGACTAAAGAAGTCCTGTGTAATCCATGTGTTCTTGACCACTTATATTGGCCAGTCAATACAGAGTCTGTACAATTAATCATAGATGTTGTTGTGACTAGGTGAATATTTCAAGGAAAGGAACTCAACCAGTCAACTAAAAAAAAAAAGAGAGAGAGAGAGACACTTGTTATTTAAGATTAACCAAACTAACCCATGGAACTACTCTCTAGACAGGCCTAACCCAACTAGAATATTGGCTATGAAGTGGGTTCCGACGTTTCTGTTGTCCCTATGCTCCTTGCTTCTCTACTCTCTGATACCCAGGTGCTTGACTATTAAGTAGTTGTTATCCCAACACAACCTCCCCTTGATTGTGGTGCATTGAAAAAAAAGAAAAAAACAAAGTTCCCAGTCAGCTCAAGATCCCTGGAATCAGAAGTTGACTTAATGGTGAGACTGAGACATCTTAACAGGGAGTGATATAGACCGGACTGAACTAACCGAAGTGATGGTATCAATGGAAGGACACCACAGCCAACAGATCCAAATACATTGCTGATACCCCATGTCTGAGTCACAAGGTTTCTTACAGAAGCTACAAATAATTGAAACTGTCTTTCCTGGTAATGGTCAGTTTGCTCAAAGACAAATGGTCCTCTTTGATAGCTTTCAGTCATTCAGCTTACCCAAGGGGACAAACGAGATTCTGTTCTAGAGACCATAAGCAAATTTGCCTTTTTAAAAATCTGTCCTTATTTCAGACCATGAAAGGTCTATGTATGCTGTTTCTCCCTCATATATGAATAAACCTCATGGTACTCTTACTAAGTATTTTATGGTCAGCTTATCATGGTATGGGCCTGTATATATGTAGAGAGAGATTCCACTGTACTTATATAACAAATTTTATTCAACCATGCCCTAATGTAAAACTGGGTTATCGTCACTATTACAAAGCAGTATTGTGGGAGATGTTTTTACAATTTATATTTTCCATGATTTTGAGGGATCTTCAGAAGTAGATATACTTGGTAAATGAGTGTTCAAAATGTTGAGAATTTGAAAGAAATTACCAATTTGTTTTCCAGAAAGATCCTACAACATTTACTTTCCTGCCAACAATATATGAGATCCGATTTAACTACATCTTTGCAAGAGCCAGGCATTATTGCTCATACTTGGCAAAAAAAAAAACAATGCTGACGCTTTTTTAATTTGTATTTTATTGATGATTCTTCAGCTTGAAATCTCTTATATAATTTCTGTATGCTATTGATTTTTCTATTTCTCATTAGTTAACTTGCTTTTTCATGGACTTTGCATATCCTTTTTTTATTATTGATTATAACAGCTTTGTATATATAAAAAATATTAAGTATATTAATTTAATGCAGTAAGATTTTACCAAAAATATCTATCCTGTATATATGTAATCTCAATCAAAATAACAATGGGAATTTCTATACAACTTGACAACCCAATTATAAAATTAATCTGGAAGAATAAATATATGAGAAGAGTTGAAACATTTTTAGAAAATGAATGTACTTCCCTTACTGAATATATGTTATGTAGCAGCATTTCAAAGAGTAACAAATGACTATCCAAAAGAGAAAGAGAAAAATGTCTTACTTCACACCATATAACAACAAGAAAGTTATTCCAGGGTAGTCTTAAAATCTAAAGCTAAAATTGAAACTATAAAATGATCAAAGAAAGGATACATTTTTAAAGAAACTTTTTAGTTTAGAGTAATCATAAATTTACAGAAATAATGTAAACATAATACAGAAACTCCCCTAAACTGTAAACCCCTCACCCGATTTCCTTTACTGTTAACATCTGATATTGCCATGGTACATTAGTCAAAACTAATTACTGAAATGCTGGTATGCAACTGTTAACTAATCATCAGACGACATCATTCAGATTTTACCAGTTTTCCCTGACGGCCTCTTTTCTTCCTTATGATAGGAGATCTTACTATGTTGCAAAACCTTTTCTAAGACGTGAAACTGAGACACCATAAAAGAAAAGACTGATAGATTTAGCTACATAACAGTGAAAATGTTTCCATATGAAATACCCTGTGTACATAATGAAAAATCAATGAAAATGTCAATGTGTATTTATTAATTTTCTCATCCATTCCAAAATATTATCGAGAGCTTACTCGGCCCTAGAGACAGAGCAATGAACAAAATAGACAAAATCTTGTGTATCTCTAACGATACCTTCTAACGAGAGGGAAGAGACAAGACAACAAACCAAATAAATAGTCAAGTTTCTAGTCTATTAAGAGGTGTTAAATGTTATAGATAACAATAAAGCAAGGAGAGGAATGGGGAGTTCTAGGTGGGAGAGGTGGGACCAGTGGGAATATATCATTTTCAATAGAGCGGTCAAGGTAACCTTCAATAAGGAAGTGTCATTTAAAAAATGACAAGGAATAAAACCGCTCATATGTGGGGGATGGGGTTTCAGGCAGAGACAAGAGCCAGAACAGAGTTCGGGCACATATTCCCCTGCGGCAGGAGGGGAATAATTGGGGAGAGTCATCCAGGTGAGATCTGAACAGTAACAGTGCCCAGACTGGGAAAGGCCTTGAAGGCCAGCATTTTTGAGTTTTGTTTCTGTTTTGTTTTAATTTGTTTTCACTGAGTATATAGTAAAGTAAAATGTAATATTCCTAACATAAAAAGAAAATTCAAGTAGCAACAATGTACTATCATCAACCCTAAGGACAAATACAAATTAAAAGTAAGGAGCTTCATGCTCCCTGTTGAAAATAAGAGCTTTTCTTCCTCTCTTTTTTCTTAGAGCACTGACTTTAGAACACTTACAATTGTAGGGTACTTTCTCATCTCTTTGAAATATACATATAAATCCTTTTGAAAACTAGATAGGCCTTTTGTCAGCTTTATGATCCAAGACTGTCTTTCTCAAGGACCTGGGAGCCGTCTATTTGAAATGTAATCATCAAGGGAGAGAGCACCCCTATCTCCCTATTTCCTTGAGATGCTAGCGCCTACCTTTAGTAGGCACCTTGGTCCAAGTTGCAAAACTACCTCTTGTCATAAAGCTGTGAAAAGCTTGTTTTTCCTCTGGATAAAGCCAATTAGCTAGCACTGATGGTCACTGCAATTACCAGGTGAATCCAGGGTAAACTGTGTGTGACAGATGGTGCTCTTCAGCCCACTAGCTTCAGATCTAGTTATTGTTTATCTTGAGAATATGTACAGAATGGCTTGAATCTGCTTAGCAATATAAGGGGTAAGTTTCCTTTCTGTTTATGCAGTCTCTTAGCAGATTGCCTGTGATGTGCATTACATTCTAGCTTGATGCTTCTACAATAACAAAACTGTTCCCTTTCTCTACTACCTTTGTGGAGAGGTTTTCTGTGTTGGAAGATTTGGGTTTTTATTGGATTTCCCCAACACAACCTGTATTGCATGCTTGCTAGCTATTAGGCACTACCGTGAGTGTTGACATATTTAACATCCTCATATAATCAATAAGAAATTTGCATTGATGAGAAAAGTAAAATAACCCAGTCAGAAATTAGGAAGAGATATATTCACATGCCATTAATAGAAGAAAGAAATATAAGAAAGAAATAAAAATAACAAAAAAATTAAAAGTGATGGTCTTTCTAGGGATAAGAAATAAAAACTAAAAGAAGTTAGATAATTTTTTCTCTATCGGATTGACAAAAAGTAAAAAAGAGAGAAAGAAAGGAAAAATGATAATGTCGATGGTTTGACAAAAGCGTGGAAAAAGAGACACACTCACATACTATAAAAGGGACTTTAAAATAGAAAAACATTTTTAGAATACGTTAGCAGAAACTCTCAAATTGAAATCAGAGATATACACACACATATGCATATAATTTTTAATGTGCTTTCCTCTTTTGCCTTTTGAAACACAAGACTTTTTGCCTTTTTCCTCCCTAAGTGTCTATCTGTCCAGGACAACGTTCACAGTTGTTTAAAAAGAAAGATTAAGGAAATGTAAAGCTTGTGAAAATAGAAATGTGTAACAAAGAATAGTTTGGCAAGTCAGGACAATATCTTGCTAAGTATTTCTCAAATTCCTTCACCTCCCTCTTATAGCATATAACAACCAAAGTTGGAGAACATTCTTTTCTAACCTAGAGGAGATCTATCTGACCTCTGGTAAGGCTTAGCAGGAATCTGAAAGTGGGAAGATACTGCTCAGGGAAAATGAAAGGAAACTTGCCCTCTCTAGGTAGGAATGTGGGAGGGAGGGAGGGAGGGAGGGAGAGAGAAAGAAAGAGGTATGGGTTAAAATGATCAGATGAGGGGCGCCTGGGTGGCTCAGTGGGTTAGAGCCTCTGCCTTCGGCTCAGGTCATGATCTCAGGGTCCTGGGATCGAGCCCCACATCGGGCTCTCCGCTCAGCGGGGAGCCTGCTTCTCTCTCTCTGCCTGCCTCTCTGCCTACTTGTGATCTCTCTCTCTGTCAAATAAATAAATAAAAAACTTAAAAAAAAAAAAAAAAATGATCAGATGAGTGGCCTGCTTTGCCATTCCTGGGCTCTAGGTCAGAGAGGGGGAGGGAGATTATGGAATTTGGGGTAATAATGAAGTCTAAAGGGGAGCTATTGCCCCACACCCAAGTAGAAATTCAGAGAGAATTTCCCAGGCTGCTTTCCAATCCCACCAGGGGTGTTACCACAGCAGACTAGAGGTACAGCAGGCTAGAGGTACAGCATTATCTAGCAGAAGGCTTGGCCTTCTCAATCCACTCTCAGGTCCAAAGTGGTGTGGACATCAAGTTAAGAATCACCAACTAGTCATGGAGACCACCATAGCAAGATGAAGTGGCCCTGCCACAGAGGCTGGGGGAAAATCCACTGAGAAAACTGATGGAAGGTGCAGCATTCACTTAGGAGCCTGCAGCCAACAACATCAGAAGTAAGGCTGAGTCCGCCAAAAAACATCACTGAGCCCCAACCAAACCAAGAAAGAAAAATCTTGAATTATACCAGTTATTGACTCAAGTCAGCCATGAATATCAGCAGGGCAAATGGCGGGCTGCAAGGAAAACTGCCTAGAAAACTTGCCTCTGACTCTTGCCAGTCTCCAGAGTTCAATTTTGGGATCCCACAAGTGTAAACTCTTAAACCAAAATTTCCACTCTAGAATATCTATTCTACAGAAATTCTCGCTCATGTGTATGAGACATTTCACTATAGAATTACTCGTAGTAGCCAAGTATTAGGGGGGGAAATGCAGTGCTCAGATAGAGGAAAGTAGAATTAAATACATCAGAGAACCACTGAACTACAGTGTACTATTTGAAGGTTACAAATTGCAGTGCCTGGGTGGCTCAGTCAGTTAAGTGGCCAGCTCTGGATTTCGGCTTCGGTCATGATGTCAGGGTCCTGGGCTCAGTGGGGATTCTGCTTCAAGATTCTCTCTCTCCCTCTACCACTCCCCCGTTCTCTCTCTCTCTCAAATAAATATATAAATCTTAGAAAAAAAGTTACAAATCATATGTAACTCTTTATATACTGGCATGGAAGAATAACCAAAAAATTCTGCTTCTTATAAAAATCAAGTTGCACAGCAATATGTATAAGATGATCAGATTGCTGTCATGAATTACATGTTTAGCCTATACCTTTTATCCACATGAATAGTTTTGTGCATTGTTTTATGCACTTTTTCCTTCTTTTCACGTGATCTTTTTATGTCAGGGTAAACTAACATGTTACACCAAAAGCCCTCATGGGAAATGGCTTAAGAAAGTTTATTTCTCACTCGCATAACAGACTATGTATGAGTGGACCAGGTCAGCAGAACAGCCATGTTCATCTTTCAATGGGGAACCCAAGTTCCTTCCAATGCATGGTCCCCCATGCCCTTGGGCATTGTTGTCATCTTTATAGTTAAAGCTGGATCACTTCCATGTCTGAAAGGGCATGCCTGCTGTCTTAAGTTCCAGACCTGCAAGTGGAATCTATCACTTCTGCTCTCCTTCTTTTACAAAAATATGAGTCACATGACCACAGAAACCCTCAAGAGCTAAGTATCATGTAACCACATAGGCCACCATGGGCCCAACATCCACTTGTGTGGTATGTGGGCTAAATGGATTTTACCAAGCAATGAACAATCTTTACCATATCCCCTGACCTCCTAGCTTTTGTAAGAAAATTCTGGAATAATTTAAAGATATTATTTACTATTTCTTCCATTGGATTTCTATTTTTTCAATAATCCTACAATCGTAATAACTATCTAGCTTTACGTCTGTGTTTTATGGGCTTTGTTTCTCACTGCCACTTTTTTAAACTTCTCCAGCTTTCTCATTCATGAGGTCTTAATTTCAGTGCATTTCTCTGTAAGTTACAAACATTTTATTGATTTATCTTTTCAAGAACAGCACATTGGTAATTTGCTTTCTGATTTCTTCCATCTCTCAGAATGCCTTTCTATTGCTCTTGCACATGAATAATCTTCAGACAGATATACAATACTTGGGTCACAATGATTTTTGCTGCAAAATTCAGTGTTGATTCGTTATCTTTTGGAACTGAATATTTCCAAGGGAAAGTTTAATTGACAGTCACTAGAATGTTCTGCCTGGATACAGAAATTTCAACAAGATTCTCCAAACATGGATTGTTTTAGCTAATTTTTTCCCAATTGCATAACTGAAATGAAGATTCAAGTCTCTCCTGAGCCTGGGAAAACTCTGATTTTTTTTGTTGCTGTTGTTTCTTCGGTCCAAGTTCTCTTTCTCTCTCTGGAAGTCACCTTATATTCAGTCTCCTGAGTAAGTTTAATTCATTGTTAATAACATCATCTTCTGTGTTCTGTAGTTCACATTTACCTTCCTTTATTGCATACAGTTGTTGCATCTGTTCAGTATCGTATGCTGGGGAAGGGAAATTTTTATTTTGATAACATTCAGAGTATAGAGAAGATCAACTGTTGTATTTTTATATGATAAAGCATGAGGCCATGTTTGTTTGTTTTTTTATCATTCTTTACCTTAAACTGCTCCCTTTTCATAGATGCAATGGTCTTTTAAAGCTCTTTCAAAAATACAAAATAAAGTTTCTGAAGTTATCTCCAGTTCCATGTAGTAAGTTTACTTCATAGGGAGATTTTTGCTCTGATTCTTTAAATCCCTTTCTGATCAAGGGCTGAGATTTTTTTGTACGTCTGTTGATTTTCCTCTACTTTATTCATCCTTAAAGTGTGGGAGACTGTTGGTGGTTGGACAGGAGGAAAGAACAGTCTATTGTCCGGAATTAGGAAAGGAGACTTTTTAAAAGAATGTCTTGCTCTCTTTGTAAATGCTTTGTGGTCCATATAAGGGAAAGAAGGAGACTTTGGCTTTGCTGTGTCTGTTTCCACAGATCAGAGTTGGATTGTCTGTGAGGAGGCGGTAGGTGGGGATGGCCAGAGGAAGCCTCAGGTCAGGGTCTCTGCAGCTGTGATAAAGGGTTTCTTTTCAGTTTACCCTTGAGTCTCAAACAGAGTGAGAGTATATTGCCTTCCCTTTTCTAACAGATTTGAATTCTCTTATTAGAAGCAAGACATGGGCAGGACCATCTGCTATGCTCATCTCACACTTATTGAGGATTAGCAGGAAAACACCAAAAATTGCCACAAGTTCCCTTTGGCATCATCCATGGAATGACTTTTCCACTTCACAGAGAAATATTTTTTTAAAATGTTTTATATAAAATGTTCTTATGTTTCATGTAAAAACCATTCTTCCTAGACCAGGTGTCATAAAATTCCTGTAAGAGGACTGCATGACTATCCCGGGAGAGAATAAATTACGGATGCAAATCCTGGACTGTATCTTTGGTCAGGAAGCTTGTAGATGTTGATGACTTCCTTAGGGGTCAAGAGGGAAGCTGAAGTTTGTTGAAATTAAATGGGATCCAACCAGGCAGGTTTAATAGATCTTTACCTGAAGAGAGGCCTGTAGGTATTAAGCACTGGAAGGCTATAAACAGATTTCATTATCAGCCACAATCTCGGCCTTCTGTGCCCTGAGCAAAGAAATTTAAGGTCAGAGCAATGTTTCCAACTTGCTGGAAGAGAAGCCCAGCCCAGCCCACTGAGACTCAGCCAGAAGGCCTGGACAGCTTTTCGCCTTCACCGTCATTACCCTCACTCCCCTGCAGACGGCTCGGGGGCAGAGAACCTTCAACAAGTAAAGACTCCCACCTTGAAGCTGAGAAGCAACAGGAAGGGAGATGGTCCAATATCGTATAGGCGTTGCCATTTAGTAAGAGATCCTTGTGTATGTGAAAACTGTTAGATGGGCTCTGACTTTGAAACCCTGCAATTTCACTCTCAGTTCTACAAAAGGTGTTAGGCATCTGGTCTAGCCCTGAGAGGGCAATGTTCCTGCGGTGGGCAGCTTTCTGTACCTCATTCTTTCTGAATCAGACGTTCGCAGAGAATGCATGCAGATGCCTACCCCTATCTGTTGATGCTCCTGTATCCTCAGTTTCTGAGAGAACTGAGACCTGCTCTCCGCCCTGACTTCCCGAGGGTTTGCTCCTGCCTTCCCCCTACACAGCTCTCAGCCCCATGCTCCGCTTAGGACGGCACCCACTTATTCCCCAAGGCAGCTTCACTCGCTCCTACACAGTGATTCACAGTTTGATCAGAGCCCCTTCTGGAGCATGCTGTCATTTACAGGGTTTTTTACCGCGATTCCTCTGACGTGGTGGAGGGCATTCTTCCCTTGCTTTGAAACGCATACAGATTTTTCCACGTGTTTACATTGCTTCAATTTGGGAAGGGAACGGGAATTAAAATCATGGGGTCAGTTTGTCTTCTTTGAAGCAAGCTTCAGACCATTTATTTTAGACTCTTGTCCTGTGAGTCCTGACAGCCCATTTACGGGGTGTTAAGTGCAGGTGTGTGGCGGCTGGTGCTGTGGTAAGGACACAGGGCCTGATTTACAGAAGAGACTATGAAGCTGAGATGAAGAGAAAATAAAAGCTGGTATTTCACAGGACTGGGAATTACAAAGCCCTGAGTTCTTGTCTTTGGCATTGAGTCAGGCCATAACTCAAGAGCCATGTCTTCATCTCTACATCTCAGCTTGGCCACCAATAAAGTAAACAGAAGAATGCACAGTCCCGTCCCTAATGCCACTTTCAGGGAAATAGCTGTGGACGAGGGTGGGAGGGGACCAGTTTATGAGTTCACAGGGAAAGCCAGGCTGCACAGGCAACATGAGCAGGAGAATAATAGACGAGGATCACAAGTGCACGGGAGGTTGTTTGCCACCTGGCATAGAGACAGATTGAAAAAGAAGTGAAAACTTTAAAATGTTCGCTCATTTTCGAAGTTATGACATGAATTAATCTCTCAGTCTAATGAACACAGTATATTTTTATTTATTTGTGTATCATTTTTCTATCTTCCTCTCTTTCTTCTTAGGAAGACCTTTAGACATATCCAACAGGAAGGCATCAGTATAATTGATCACAGACTTCAAAACACAAATGAACATTGAAGGGTAAGATTAATTCTGGAATTAGAAATCCGATTCTTTTTCTGGTTTGGTAGCAAAGCACCAAACACACATTTGTATAGGGTCAGTCCCTATTGCACTAAAATCCGGGTGAGTTATAAGAGGCTGCAACTGGAAATTGAACCCACATTTCTTCCCTGACAACATAGCATATTAGACTCTAATCACTCAGCATTGCATTGTTATTTACTATTTTCCTGCCATCCACACTCATGTATATTTATGTGAAGTCCAAAAATATCCAGCAGCACTTACTTCAGATGATTATCTATGTCCTAATCAGAAATACTAATCAGGACACACATAACATACTCAAACCCATTGTGTAAGACAAACAGCATCCGGAATACAGAAAAGTCCTGTTTAGATCAAACGCTCTTCAAAGTATCTTTCACTTTTTATCCGCAATAAGAAAAGAAAAGAAAAGATCATTTGCTCCTTATTTCTGAAGTTTGAAAGCAGCACAATGTGAAAAGTGAATCCTCTACAGGATCTTCTAAACAGAAGAAAGTAGAGATCAGTCCAGTACTAATTTAGACCCATGTTTTTTTTCCATGTTTTCAATCATAAGGAGTAAAAGTTAAATACAGAGATCTTCAGATCCTTTTTCCTGTACATGAGTCCCAGCTTCAAAATAAGGTCATAGAATTCAGAAGAATGATTCAGCCATTCTAAGGCATTGACTACTGATGACAATAGCCTGATAACCTATAGATTTTCCCAATAAATCCACGTATAAAGGACAAACATATGAAAAGAAGAATTATGGAGTTTTATATATTACAAAAGTTTATCCAACTGGCTTTTTCAACCTTCAAAGCAATTCTGTATGTTTCCCTTTCTTAAATTGAGTGATTTTTTTTCTCTGACAGACTAATGCTTAGAAAATCCTTTTATATGAATGCCAGGGTGGCTCTGTCAGTTTAGCGACTGACTCTTAGTTTCAGCTCAGGTCATGATCTCATGGGTTGGGGGATCAAGCCCCACATCAGGCTCCAGGCCAGGCAGGAAGTCTGCTTGAGATTCTTTCTCTCTGCCCCTCCCCCTGCTCATGCTCCCTCTCTCTCTCTCTCTCTCTTTAAATAAATCTTTAAAAATAAAAAAATAAAATAAAATTCTTTTATATGATGCATAATGACCTCCTTAAAGTTTTCTCCAGGTGTTGACAAATGGCCATCTTTTATTTTCTTCTTTATAGCAACCGAAGTGGAAATGTCTGAATGGGAGGGAGCATTGGCACAGGCCACACTCTCGAGTTTCACAAGGCTCTCCCATTCCTTCCAGCCACTCCTCTACTGCTCTCTTGACACTAGAGCTTAGAATTATTTTCTTTTATCTGGGTTTCAGTTAAAAGAATGTCTTTTAAGCATATATGTTGTGTGAATTCAAATGACTACTGTTTGCACACCAAAATCTATATAGCAAATCCTCCAAAGGTCTTATTCATCAGAGTATATGCTCATTAGGTATCAATCCAGCTGAAGACAAATGCCTTTAGAAGGTGGTAGAGTGTTCTTTTGGGATGCTATTTAAATAACGTTGATTTATATTTAACAGGAGTTAGGCTACGGATGATCACATTTAAGAGGAAATTGTTGCATGGTCAATCTAGTTGTTTGAGGCTGACTCTGATTCCTCACCTTTTAGCCAATCCAGTGGGTTTCCATGCAATTGCTCACTGATAGAATTGGAAATCTCACCTTGACTGTTTCACAATAAATATTGGTCATGGCAAGGAAACAGAACCATAAAATTTGTAGTAATTTCCAGATAACATACTAAATTGAAAATGGGGTAAATTCAGTTCCATTCGTACCAACAAGTCATTGTGCGACCTTGAAAAAAAATGAGGAGAGTAGATAAATCTCTCTATGGCTCGATATATCATCTTTAAAAATAGTTTTTATAATTTTATTTCTCCCATTGGTCAGGAGCTGTGTGAAATCATTAAGGTAAATGCAACCATTTTAAGATAATTCAGAAAACAACCCATCTATCAAATATCTGTGAGAAAACAAGAATGTACCTCATTCCTCAAGTACTTCCACAAGCTATAAACATTATTAATATCTTACATTACTACCCCCCAGTGGCTATAAATTATTTTGAATAAGGAATCACACTTTTTTATGAATCAAGTAATTTTGCAAGATAAATATATTAAGACATTATTTAAAATGGCATGCCCAGTTTCCCTTCAACATGACATTTAATCAAGGCAGGAATGCTGAATGAATGAGACAAAAGACATGTTTGCTTGGGCAGGAACAGAATATGTACAAGGATTTAGAATATAAAGCCCCAAATAACATGAAAACTAAACAACTAGGCTCTACAGTTTTATGAAAAGAGAACAAGAAGCATAATAATTCAATGGAAAGGACATTGACAAGAAATGTGTCCTATTACATAACTTTGCATTGAACTGATTATCTATGTAAATCGAAGAGTTTTGTTTGTTTTGTCGGTCGGTCGGTTGGTTGGTTGGTTGGTGTTGATTGGTGGGTTCTGTGCAGCTCAGATGTCTCTAAGTATTTGGAGTGTCTGATCTAAACACTCAAGAATTTGAGTAGTTACGACTTAACAAAAACCAAAACACCAGTGTAATCTAAAAAGAGAGAAGAGCTAAATTCTCAAAGGGTAGAGTTGCTCCATTGTCCCAAAGCTAGTACCTCAGTCCTTGCCCTGGTGTACCCAGGACTAGATGATGATCTGGGCAATGTGAGATCATTAGAGCTAAACCAGGGCAAATGCTGTGATGATACTTAAAATGAACAACACATATCAATAAGCACTCTCAGTTATAAAAATGAAAGATCCCATGAACAAATAGTCGTGCAAATGCCATCTGCAGGAAGACAATCAGTGTCATAAATGCACAGACAGGCAAAGTATAGGTAAGAAGTTGGTGAAATGCGGTCCTGCGGTGACTGCTACAAATAATTTATAAGTAAATGCAAGTGTTTGCATTGCATTTTCAGATACATTAATGTCTGAGCCTTCAAAGCAACAAACAAAATCAACCCCATTCTATCGGTTTATTACAGAGACTCTTTTTTTTTCTTTTTTTTTTTTAAGATTTTATTTATTTATTGGACAGAGAGAGATCACAAGTAGGCAGAGAGGCAGGCAGAGAGAGAGGAGGAAGCAGGCTTCCCGCTGAGCAGGGAGCCCGATGCGGGGCTCAATCCCAGGACCCTGAGATCATGACCTGAGATCCCAGGACCCTGAGATCATGACCTGAGCCGAAGGCAGAGGCTTTAACCCACTGAGCCACCCAGGCGCCCCAATTACAGAGACTCTTTATAGTGATTGAAGACTGCCAGAAAATACAGTCTCCCAGGTGCTGATAAAAGTACATTTTTTATGTAAATATCATCTGCAAAGGAGTAGCCAAAGAGACAAAAGCCTTAAGAAATGCTTCTGCAAAGGTTGTTACTAAATTCAGTGAGTTCCTTTTGAAAATGTATTAAAGAATAGTTGGGGCTTAAACAATTCCTCCTTAGAGGGAGTCTACCTAGTTAGACCTTTAAAAATTCATTTGTTGAGAAGATCGAGTTAATGAAGAGACTTCTTTTTGATATTACATCCAGCTGCTTTGCAAAATTGCTAAGAAACAAGAATTGAATCATCTGTGGGGATACAGAAAAGTTGAGTATTAATGAACCATAGCCATTTCTCACTTATATGAATGCTTTAAACTGCAACGAGCAGGAAACCCATCCTGCAGTAGTTTCAATAAATAATGGTTTCCTTTTCCCAGGTAACAAGAAGGCTGAAAGCAGATGATTACAACATGTTAACAGCTCCAAAACACCATCAAGAACCCAAGTCCTTCCTCTCTTTCTGCCCTTCTATCCTTAATATGTTGGGTTTTATTCTGCACTTGTCACTCTATGATTGCAAGCTGTCTGCTTTAGCTTTGGACATTGCACCTGTCTTTGAAGCTAAAAGAAGTAGGGAGGAATAGCAGCAGCCTCATCCATCCTCTTCTCTCACTATCTTGGACTGCTAAGACTGCTATAACAAAATACAATAGACTCTGTGACTCAAACACATATTTATTTTCTCACAGTTCTGGAGGCTGGGAGGTCCAACCTCAAGGTATCAGCAGATTCTGCATCTGGTGAGCGCTCTCTTCCTGGCTTATATATGGCCACCTTCTCTCCATGTGCTCATATGACCTTTCCTTGGTGAATGGCTCATGAAGGGGGCTGGGAGGGTGAGGGCAAGGGGTGTCTGTCTCCTCCTCTTCTTACGAGGGCATTAATCCTACCATGAGGATCCCAGTCTCATGAACTAATCTAAACCTCATTGTTTCTCAAAGTCCCCACTTCCAAATACCATCACCCTGGGGACTAGGGCTTAACACATGAATTTGGGGGAAACACAAATGTTCAGCACATAACAGTCAGGAAAAGCAAAAGTTTACCCAAGAACACTCCCCAGAATTTTACTTAGTCTCATTGGTAAGGACTGGTTCACATGGCCCCTTAGTATAAGGGCAGGAAGGTGAATGTTTCATGGAACACATTTTTACCTTAAACAATATTAGGGCTACCCTATCAAGGAAATGAGAGAAAGGAAAGGAATATTGGGTAGGTAACTGCCAGTGTCTGCTATACGTGCCTAAAGCAGCAGAGTTTACAGAAGTACTAGGACTTCCTTTAGCTCTAATAAAAGTAATCCTATTCCTAAAACTTTGCAAGATTTATAAAAAATAGTAGATAAAATAAACTGGGAGGAACTTAGAAATCACTCAACAACACAAAGAGTTTTTCCTCCCCATAAAAATGTTTACCATTATCTTGAACTTCTGTGATGTTTCTAAATCTCCTCATTCATACTATAAACACTGTCGTTATATATATATGTCTTAGGAATTATTAAACAGTTTTAATGACTTCAACTTTGTATTAGTTTATTGAATTTATAGAGGTTGTACCATGAGACAGAGGGTGGCGTATAGTAAAATGCTGTGTCTAGAGGAAGCAATAAAATATTTTTTTATTTATAATGAGGGTAACAGTAATGAAATGAAATCCCTGCTAGCATCTATCTTTATTACTGGTGCTTAAATCCTCTGTTACAGAGACTTCTTTTTGTAAAGAGGATTCTTAAAAAAAAAAAAATTATAATTCTAGGATTGAGGAACAAAAGTAACATTAGGCTTCAGGGCAGTTCTATTGGGCTTTTATTGCATGTGGTTGCTATATTTCAGGGATTGGAATTAGGTAGCTCCATATCTCAATCTATGTAATAAGTCTGCTTTATAGCAGTGTTCTGCTTCGTTTTTATTTTAAAGTAATGCCTTGAGAGAAATAAAATAAGTTTCAAAAATGAAGTAAAACAAAACAAAACAAACAAAAACAGATCCCATCATGGCTCCTAAAGTAAACCAGAATACCTCACTGTGGCATTGAGCGTCTCATCGAAACACACTTGAATTCACCTTTCTTGCCATGTCTTATCCACAGGAGAGCTTATTAGATAAGAGACTGGTTCTCCTGAGCACATTTGACTTCTGGCGACAACAAATTTCTTCACCACCTCCATTCACCCAACCATGCATTCACCCATTCAAAAAAACACCTATTGTGTATCAACTGTGTTGTGAGCACTGTGCTGAAAACTGGTGATACAAAAAGAAATCAGATATTACCATCCTTCAAGACCTATTGGGGCCACGGTTGGGAAGGTGAGCAATAACCCCAGTTATACTCCCATTCCACAGCCTTTCAAATACACAGCCTCTTGCTCCTATACACAACTGTATGTGGATGCAAGAAAGTTTCAGGAAGAAACATCCCCCTCCATTCTCCCTGAAAAAGTTCTAATTTCAAATCAAGTTCATAATATTTTCCCAAATGGCATTCAATACTATTCAGTAATATTGATAACATCTTACAGTGTGCTAGCTACTTTCCCATTTAATTGTCACAGCAGCTCCATGAGATAGATATGAGTATCCCCTTTAACTCTAGTCTTTGAAAGAATATTAGGTCACACATTCTACTCTGACATCGACAGCAGCAAAGAAATTAAGGCCAAATTCTCCCCAAAACTAGAACTCCTCTTGTCTCCCTCAGAATCAACATTCTATTCAACCGGCATTTTTCTGTATTTCTCAGAGACTAAGGAATGTCATTTCTTCAATTCTTAATCTGTATACATGGAATAGATGGACAAGGAGTAGAAAAAGGGACAAGTTTAGAAAGCAGGAAAGAAAGAAAATATTAAGGAAAGATTAGTTACAGGGATATTTTTCTAAACCGTACCAAAGATAAAATTGATCAACTCTCAATTTTCTGCAATTCCCTTATCTAAGGATCTCAATTCTGCAGAATCCAGTTAAGGAAATAGAGGAAGCAAAGGCGTCTGTGACCAGCTGAGATAATTACCTCACTATTTGAAAGTAGAGAGTTCCCACGTAAACTTTGGTAAGCAGAAATGGTATAAAGCGAAGAATCAATTGCCATTAATTTACATGGAACATTTAGACCTAACAAAGAACCTCTCTTAGGCTTTCCTGATACCTTAGGATACATCTTGCTAATGAAGCACAGAATAAATCAAGAGAAGGCATTTGATGCTGAGAGGAAGTCCCAGGGAAGGAGTTGGCAGCGCCCCTGTCTCTGCTGCTCTGAGTGAGCTGCCTCTGCAGAGGCTCACTGTGAAACAAGCACTGGAGGCTCTTTTTCACTTTCTGCATTTTTTTCCTAAGAGAGAAAAATGTTCTTCAGATTTCTTTCATCAACAAAAACAGGTACTAACACGGGTCTTTCCTGAACATGAATGGTGTAACACAAACTTTCAAGAAGCAGGAGACACCTGAACTTCATGGTCCAGACTCCTCAGATCCTAAAAATATCTCTTTTGGACATGGTTCTAGCAGGCTTGGTTGTCTGGTTTTGTAGTCATCAGGACATTCAACTTTGAAAATTGGAACTGGATGGTAGTTGCTAGCTTGAGAGAGACAGTCACAGAGAGAGGAATAAGAAGTGACAGCTGAAAGCCTGTTGATGAGCACAAAGACAGAAAACTGATCAAAAATAGACACAAGAGCTCAAAAACAGTACAGATGGGGCTCCAGGACAAATATCCTTCATACTTCAAAAGTCCCTGAGGGGCTATGATTCATATGACAACACTGGGTTAACAAGAACAGCTTGAAAAACATTTAATATCCTTTGTTAAGAGAGTTTATGACAATACCTATAAATAGGATCATGCAGAATTGCAAAAATTAAGAAAGGTTGCATAAGACAATAGAGGCAAACTCGGATCTGGGCGAAGATTTAGCCCTTGCCTGCACTGTGCTCTTAGACAAGTTACTTAACCTCTTGGAGTTCCACTTTCTTCTCTGCAAATTTTTTAATTCACATATTAATACTTAGTTCTTAGAGCTATTGAAGGACTAAATAAGTCCAGGTTTATTACACATCGAACACCGTGCCAGGCAAACGGTGCACAATAATGTGGCTTTTCTTCATTTCCCTCAACTTTAGTTATCTGGGAAATTCATCTCTCTGAAACAACTACTAAAATGCCATATGAACAAGGTACTCTTGGTGTTCGCAGAAAAGTTTATATAAAATTGTCAGTTGAGCCCCATGTCCAAGGTGATGAGATAACTTGGCCCATTTTATCATACTTGCTTAACCCCACTGGAAAGTTCAATGAATGTAAAAGTTAGTACAAGCAGTAATTTCTACCTAATGTATGAAAAAATCGCTGTACCACTGACTTCTCTTGATATTTTTATTAGCTGAGTCCTGCACCTACCATGCTTTAATTACGAGGCCTCACTAATGAAGATGGTGCCTTTACTCTTTGTATTATGGGAAGAGGACAGTGAGGAGAAGAAGCTATTTGGAGGCAAAACTGGCCAAGTGGGGTTGCCTTACAGGGAGTTCTGGATGCCTTGAAGACTGACAGTCAAAGAAGAAAGTCAAAAGGCCACCAAGAGGGTGAAAGGAGATGTAAACAGAGGAGAACTGAAATTGTGGAAAGCATCAACAGAATGCCAGAGAATTTATTGGACAAAGATCTCTTGCATCACTGTGTCAAAAAAAAAAATCTATTAATTCTCTTTAATCGCAACTTGTTACTTCAGGTATTTATTGGTCCTCATTCAGTTGTGTCCATATTTCCTTGAAGCTTAAGCTTGCAATAGATGCTAAAAGAAAAAAGACACTCTGCCAATTTGGTAAGTTCTTTTATTCCTCATGCCCCAAAGTTACAACTGCATCAATCAGATCATATCTGAATCTCCTTTTATATCTTCTCATTAATTTCAAAACATGGCAGCTACCTATATGTGTGGGTATGGGGTGTGTGGGGAGTGTGGTGTGTGTGTGTGTGTGTGTGAGAGAGAGAGAGAGAGAGGGAGAGAGGTTAAGAGAGAGAATGAATCAGAGACAGAGGTTACATTTGTAAAAGAATTTGGAGTTAATCTAAGTCATCCACTTTAAAGAGAGATTTTTGCTCCATGTAATTTCCTTGTAAACATGGGATTCATTCTTTTATTAATGTTGAGCAGGCTCACAGTTCTCTAGATCATGGGTTGGCACAGTATGGTCTCCTTTCCAAATCTGACAAGATGCCTGTTTTTGTAGATAAAGTTTTATTGGAACACAGCCATATCCATTTGCTTATGTCTTATCTACAGCTGCGTTCGCACTGTGTTCACACAGCAATGGCAGATTTGAGGAGCTGCGGCACAACATGTATGGCTCACAAAGCTGAAAATATTTACTATCTGGCCCTTAGGAAAAAAAGGTTATTGACCCTTGCTCTTGACAGGAGGTCTCTCAAATTCAATCCAGGGGCTGAAGAGGTGATCCTTTGGAATGTAAAATGAAATACTGTTCTATTTCTATTTTTCTATTTCCTCCAAATAAGGAATTTCACTTTCGATTATTTGATGCGTAGATTGACCAGGATATTCCCAGCTTGTCCATGGATCAAATGGTTGTATTTAGGTAATATGGCTGAGATGTCCTAAGGGAAAAGCGTCCACAGATGGGAGGAGTCAACCCAGCATGCCCCCTCACTTGTTCACTTCCAACTCATGGTGACATGGGATATTTTATGTGTGACCAATTAAGTGCATTTAAGAATCTTACCAAGTATACAAATCAACCTATAAAACATGACCTGTCACTTTAAGACATTCCTACAGAAAAACCACAAAGTTCTAATCCACAAGCACAAGTAACTAACAAGGAAATAAAAGAGTTACACCTCCTTCTTCAAGAAGGAACTTTGCATCCACTGTGATACTAAATGAAACAATGACTCTAAACAGGTTTGACAAGAAGTCATCTCAGATCAGTCAACTGTCTTAAGAAGACTATTTGAAATACAAATTTACATCCTCAGTCATTTCTGATAAAAATCACCCTATGTGTATATTGTGCTACAAAACATTAGAAAATTGTAATAGTCTGAAACCATCATGCTTACTAAAATATTTTTAAATATAGTTTATTTAATCTTCCTCTCAATCTTTCTTATTTCTGTTATATATATATAATATATAAATATAATATATAATAGTATGTACTACTGTGCATGCTAATATACTATAGAGACTGTCTAAATAAATAAATATACACAAAGGGTAAGAGCTCAATTTATTTTTTTTTTATTGTTAGGTAGTGGGCAGGATGTAAAAGTTTTTGTACCACCAATCTAGAAGGTAAAAGGTGTTAAAAGATCAACTGAGGCATATTAAAAACTGTTAAGAATTTGAGCAAAAATCAATTCCAAAGAGGCAGTGCTTAAATCAGAAGTGATTAGGAGCACTCCACCAAACTGAGCAAGGCAGAAGACTTTCATAGAGAAGGTATGGAAGGAAATTATTTGACTGACTATAGCTTAAAAGGTTGTCTTATTTGGGAAAGCCTGGTTGGCTATTTGTGATTAGTTGTCCTTAGGTTTCAATTTCTTAACCTTGAGACGTTTGCAGGCTTACATAGGTTAGGTTTGCTTACCTAGGCTGTTCTGGCATTAGGACAACCTCAATGTACTAGCCTTTGTTTAATTAATTTAACAAAGAGTAGAGAGAGCTTGTCTTGGTCTAGACCTCTGTCTGCGGTTCATCTTTCAAAAGTGTAGAGAATCAGGGCAAGTGTACCCAGAAAAGAGTCTATTAAAATTAGGAACACAGAAGCACATGTGTTACTTTCCTTATTAAAACAAAATAGTTGAAATTTTCTTTAACGTTTTTTTAACCAAATGGAAAAAAAAAGTTTTATTCATCTCAGATTTGATCATTTATCATCTATGAATGAGAATTACATTTTGAAAACTAAGAATTCTAGACAAAGCCAAAAATCTGTGACTGTTGAGCAAAGACTGATTTTAAGGAATTCTAAAGCATAATATATCGAGCTAAGGCTGATCTCAAAAAGAAAGTGGATAACAAGAATCTGAAAAAAAAGACTGAGCAATTAAATATCTCCTTAATCTGCATTGTTATTTAAGTTGATGAGCAATTTTTTCCCTGCACAAATCTAAATATTCTTGAGTAATAGATTTTATCAAGAGAATGAGAACCAGAGGATATGCATATGTAAGATACCTGCTGTGTACCTGGAATCATGCAAAGTTTGCCCAATTTATGCTCATCACAATCTATATTTTATAGATTAAAAAATTGAGGCTGAGAGAATCTAAGCAACTTGGCCAAGGTCACCCAGCTAATAAGTGGCAGAACTGAGATTTTAACTTTCATCTATCCAATGCCAAAGACAGGACTTGTCTACTGAAACATGCTATCTCCCAAAAGTAAAGCTATGCTACACTGAATGCTTTTTCTCTAGCAATTATAAAAAATGATGGGGCACCTGGGAGGCTCAGTCTGTAAAGCGACCGACTCTTGGTTTCAGCTCAGTTCGCCATCTCAGGGTCTGAGATCCAGCCCCTCATCAGGCTCTGCACTCAAAAGGAATTTGCTTGAGATTCTCTCTGTCCCTCTCCCTTTGCCCCTCCTCCCTCTCTTGTACACACTCTATCTAAAATAAATAACTAAATATTTTTTTTTTAAATGATAATAAAGTTGACTCTTGCACAACACAGGGGTTAGAGGCACTGACCCTAAATACAGTTGAAAATCCCATATAAATTTTGACACCCCTAAACTTAACTACTAGTAGCCTACTGTTGACTGGAAGACTTACCAATAACATTAACAGTGGATTAACACATATTTTATTTATGTAAATGTACATATATATTAATTGCTTAATCTTACAATAAAGTAAGAGAAAAGAAAAAGTCATTAAGAAAATCATCAGGAAGAGAAAATACATTTACAGTATTCCTCATATAAGTGGACCTACGCAGTTTAACCCATGGCATTCAAGGGTCAACTCTACCTTAAAGTTGATTTAGTGGCCCTAGTAATGACCTTGCTGTGCACTAATATTTTACATTGAGATATTTTATTTATAAAATTTTTATTTTATATATTCATTTGAACTTTTGCCACTGAAACAAAACTATCTAGCATGATTGGGTTCTCTGACCCATACAAATCTATTCAATTAATCATATATTTGAACAATAATACCAAGTGTTTACTATTTGGCAGGCCTGGATCTAGTGCTTTATATTCAGTAGGTCATTTGATTCCATAGCAACTTCTATATGCATATCATACTTTTCAACTCTTTTACTATTTTGCCTCATTTGGCAATAAATCAAAACAGACCAACACTCTCATTTAATATTTCAAGTTCTCATTGAATTCCCAATCTTCTACTGTAAATTGGTTTAGAGTAGAAGAGGCCTCCTTAAAATAATAAGAAGTCCAAGAATTTCCTAAATTTGACCAAGAACCAATGTGACATACAGCCTTACTCTTCCCTCCCACAAAGATGGCATCACAAGAGATTCTTTCATGGTGCGTGGTGAAATCTGACTGAGGAATCTAACAGAAACGCCAACCTTAAGTACATGTTTGATATGCTTCTCAGTGATTTACCGAGCACCACACAGATGGTATGTGCTGGTATGTTATATAAAAAG
>CM052885.1:41531071-41574756 GCA_028534135.1 Potos flavus
GACCAAGAACCAATGTGACATACAGCCTTACTCTTCCCTCCCACAAAGATGGCATCACAAGAGATTCTTTCATGGTGCGTGGTGAAATCTGACTGAGGAATCTAACAGAAACGCCAACCTTAAGTACATGTTTGATATGCTTCTCAGTGATTTACCGAGCACCACACAGATGGTATGTGCTGGTATGTTATATAAAAAGCCAACTCCAGTCCCCCAAAATGTCAAGGTGTTATACTCCCTAAGAACCAGTAGCTAAACTTGTGTCTCGTTGTTAAAAAAAAAAAAAAACTAAACTGAGTAAACATCTCATCGGTTTTATTCAATGATTCATGAATCAAGCAAGCAGCTTCCCATCTAACAGATAGAAAGGAGCTCTGAGAAGTGGTACGAAAGAAGGACTTTTATAGGCAGGAAGAAGTGGGAACAAGGAAGTTATACTAGCAAGAAGTGGATTGGTTGTAACAAGGTCACTCTCCCTTAGAGGATGGCAACAGATTATCTCACTAGTGCTGACCAGGTGGTGCCTGATTGACTGGTTTAAGATTCTATTTCTGGGAAAGCTGAAACTGTAAGTATTAAGTCTTGCTTTGATTATGTGGGGCTCAGCATAAGTGGCTCCATTTGGGGCCTGTTGTCTTGTTTTTAACATCACCTATAAGGTTGACCATGAGCCATCTTGTGGTTCTATCAAAAAAAAGAGTGAGATCTCCATAGGTTACTTGCTTCTCTATCACTCTTTTTAACAAGAATTTTGGGCTTAGTTCAATTCCTTCTTTTATTTGTGTAATTTACAACCTTTTTTTTTTTCTAAAACTTATGATTCTCTGATATTTTCAGCAGGTTTATGTATTTTTAATTTCCTTTGATCTGTACAAAATTTCTTGGTACCTCTGAAGAAAGCAAAATGAGGCAGAACAATAAATAGATTTTTTTTTTAACTATCTTGGGTTTTCTCTCCTTTCATCTTTAACGAGGATCTCATCATTTGGACAACTGATGCTTTAGAATTTGCAATTATAATCATGCTTTTAAAAACTGACAGAGTGAGATTAAGTAAATCAGTGCACTTTAGAGGTGAAACAAATTGAGTAACTTTTTGGCAATTTAATTCCTCCCCCTCTTAAACAACAAGCTTTAATTCAACACATTCGGTATATCTGGCCTAAGGATAAATATTTAGCTCAGGTGGAAACTCTGTGAACTGATAATTAAACCCAAAAAGCCTTCCACAAATTGCTCACTTAAAATCTTGTGCTTAATGGCAGTTTAAATCTAAGTAAATAGATTAAAAGGAAAAATGCTACCACTCTAAATAAGATAAAAATGCTGTATAAATTTTTGCCTTCTAAAGGCTTAACCTTTAAAGACTTAGAATCCATCAGATCATATAGAAGATCAAGATATGCTATGAAATTTCATTTTTCTTATCCCAATGAAACATCAGCACACTTCATATTTGTTGTATCTTTCTGCTATTAACAGATTGTCACTAGGCTTTTCTGATTCAGTATTTCATTTTGTTAGTCAATTAAAATCACCCATGTACAAACTTACTCTTTCTCTGCAATTTCTTCTTCAATACCTTAACTAGAATAATGCTAGTAAAATTACATTTCTTTTTGTCCTGAGACCTCAAAGAAAAATTTCCAAACTTGTAATGAAAATAACAAGAAACTGAGCATTTCTCTTTACTCCAACTTTGAAATGAGGTTTAGAAAGAAAAGCTCCAGATGATATAATTAGATGTACTTTCTTTTTAATGATGAACCATTTATGTTCCTTATTCTGGACATTTTTCCTTCACACATAGAATAGAATAAAGTAGTAAGAAAAACATTTTGGATGTGTTTAAAGTTCCATCTCTGTGTTTCACAGAACCCCTTGCTGATTTTATCTTCCCAAATCATAGAGACCATGTTGTCATCATTATTTTTAAAATTCAACAGAAAATGGCCCACATACTTGCATATGCATAAGCACACTCAAAAAACAAATATACACAATAAGCTCATTGTGTATCTTCTACTGCTGAAAGCCATGCTATCTACACACATACACAGATATATTAAGCCAAAACCAAATGCATCTGTGGGTGGAAAAACTTCTTGCAGTTTTCTACCCTACTTTAGTCATAATTAGTTGACTGAAGAATTGCTGAAGTTCCTAAATTTTAGTTGACTTAAACTACATTGTGTATAAGAATTACTAGTGTACTTGTTAAACAGATAGATTGCAAGGTTCCACTCAGAAAATCCTAATTTATTTTATCTCTTCTGAAACTACCAACATTGTGGTATGTGAACCGTAGGGGCCCGGGTAAAGCCACTCCATAAGGTGCCACTTTGGCATACTGATTACTTGGAATTAAAAGTTACTTAGGTAATAGACAGTGTAAGAACATTCTGACCCCTTCTGTGTTTCCAGAAAGCAGGAAATAAATCTCCCATAAGAAAGGTACCCTCCCTGTACCAGGAAGTAAAGAAGACATCCTTATCACTAGAGGTAGGGAATTCAGAGCCAAGAAGGCTATGTAAACAAACTCTTATTACTTTTACTAACTTATCATTCAAACCCAAATTCTGTTTAGAATTCTTTACTATCTGAAGCTCCTCAACAGAAGTTTTCTTTGTCCTGTCAATTCCTCACAGATTTAGGTTTCTTTGTCTAAAAAGCATAAAAGCTGCTTGCCTTGGTCACTTCTTTGTGTCTCAATTTTATTAGTGGGCCTCCATGTGCATGTAATTAAACTTTATTTTTTTCTTCTGCTAATCTATTTCATGTCAACTTAATCTTTAAGACCAGCTAGAGGAAATTCAAAGGTTATAGAAAAATTTTCCTCTCCCCAACAGGACCATAGTTTTATAAACATCCTCTTAAACATGTCCTCCTCATTCCAAAAGATTATTTATAGCTTATGGAGGAAGACTCCTGAAATGTTTTCCTACCTGGAAAAAAAAATCTGAAAAGTCCTATTCATTGGTCAAAAACAGTCCATATGTCACCTCTTTAGTTGAGGTTCCCCAATTTTCCAAGACACAATCTCCACACTTCAATGGTAGCACTAATCCTATTAAAGGCATACATTACCTGTGGTTAATTAAAGGCACTTAGATGGGTTCAGAACCAACTGCCGAGGTCTCTAGCAGTGCAGTAGCAGGCATGGGAGCATGGGCTTCCACTCAGGGGCAACAGCTGCTTCTGAGCTCTGAGTGTTATCCCTTCTTTTCCTCCTCTTCTTATCTTCATTCTCTTCCTCTTTTTTTTTTATCCCAGTCCTTCCGACATCTTTGTATTCAATACCTTGTTTGAAATATTAAGAGTGATTCTAAAAATTTTCTTGGCTAATTCACCAAAATCTGGGGGCATCTGAGTGGCTCAGTCACTTAAGCGTCTGCCTTCAGCTCGGGTCATGATCCCAGGGTCCTGGAATCAAGCCCTGCATTGGGCTCCCCACTCAGCAGAGGAGTCTGCTTCTCTCTCTCCCTCTACCCCGGCTCGCTCTCCCTCTACCCCTGCTCACTCTCTCTCACTCTCTTGCTCTCTAAAATCTTAAAAAAAAAAAAAAAAGCTACCTAAAAAATTCTCTCTCTCCCTCTCCCTCTGCCCTTCCCCCCAATTCGTGCAAGTGCACTCTCTCTCTCAAATAAATACAATCTTAAAAAAAAAAAAAGAAAAGAAACTCCCCCCCAAAAATTCACCAAAATATGAACTCAATGATCCAAATTCTAACTTTTCTATATGTCCTATCTTACCTGACATAATTTACAGAAAGGATTTCACACTCATGTCACCCAACAGGATATATAAGATACTCCCTTTTCTAAGGCATTGAGCAATGTATTATTAACCTAGAGTTTTGCGTTAATGAGGGGAGCTGTGGCATCCTTGAAAAGTTCTGCAACAACTATCTTTGCTGTATTATAAATGACAGTGGATGATGTTGCCATTGTATTAGACAACTCCCTGATTTTAATGGAGCCAGGTGGGAGTGCATAACTGGCATAGATAAGGTGAGTAAAATTACCCTAAAGGGCAGCAAGAACAGAATGGCAGTCAATGTTTTGTCACACAGGGATCTTTGGGGATGGCTAACTGATCATGGTATTTCTGAGAATTAGATAGACAGGAAATCTACTTAAATATTATTTAATCTATATAAGAAAGGAAGGAAGGAAGAGAGAGAGAGAAAGGAAAGAAAAGAGAAAAAGAAAGAAGGAAAGATCTCTGGGTCTGGTGAGTAGTCATGGCCTCTCACCCTATTCTCAGTCTTAAACCGGTTCAAAGATCCAGAGCCCCTTGATTAAAGTAGAGAACAGGCCCTGGTGAGGAAGGACCTTACTAAATGTTGCAAAAGATATTCTTTGACTTTTCCCCTAAATCTTCCCTCAAAGGGTTTTGTAGCTGTTTACTAAGGTCACTGTACAGTGCAGAAGGAGAAATAATTGGATCATCCAGAACTAGACACAGGCTCTGAATTGGTGCTGATCTCTGGATATTCAAAACATTTCTATTTTCTGAATAACCTAACAGGTGCTTATGGTGGTCAAATGATAAAGAGATGTGGCCTTAGCCTACCCTACAGTGGGCCCATTGGGTCTATAGACCATCCTATGTTTATTTTCCCAGTTCTTGATGATATAATTGCAATAGCCATATTCAAAAATTACAGAATCTTCTACCATCTCCTGATCAGTGAAATGATGACTATTATCATAAGAAGGAACAATGATAAGCCCTTCATCTGCCCAAAACTATCAGAACAGTAAACCAAAAGCTATTCTGCATCCATGGCGGAATTACAAGGATAAATGGCACCATCAAAGATTTGAAAGATTGAATTTTGTGGCTGTTATTACTTCCTTATTCAACTCCCCTATTTGACCTGTGCAGAAGCAGATGGGTCTTAGAAAATGATATAAACATAACCAAGTGATGATTCCAATTTCGGCTCCCAGAAGAGATGTGGTCTGTTTACTGGAGCAAATCAACACAGCAAATGCTTTATTTGTATTAGTTAGCAAAGGCCACTAAAAGTAGTTTGGTTTATACGGCAAGAGCAATAGAACACCATCCCTGCTTTACCTCTAGGTTATGTTAACTTCGCAGTTTTCTATTATAAGAATCAGAAACCTTGATCATTTTGACATCCCACAGAACACCAGAGACAAGCAATGACTGGTTGGGTCACATATCATATCACTTGGACAGACTGTCCTGCCTCTCTCTTCTACATTTAAGGATTCTTCTGATGCCACTGGCCTACCCAGATAATCTAGGATAATCCTTTATTTTCATTATTTCATCCACTACTATCATTCCCTTTTGCTGTAGAAGGTAACATATTCACAGGCTCTGGGGATTCGGATGTGAACATTTTGGAAGGCAATTATTCTGTATGACCCAGAAGATGCAACAATGCTGGAAGATTCTGTGGCAAATTAGCAATGCCTTATGAAGACTCAGGAATGCTCCAATTAGAAAATCAGAGAAGAAATCCTCAGGATTTGGAAGCAAAGCCATGCTCTCTTATGCATATAACTACCCTTTGAAAGAACAGCTCTTGGCTTGCCTGTAAGCCCTGTTACAGATGAATGTCTGACCAAAGGATAGTACACGATCAGGAATCTAACTCATACATAATGACTTGAGTGCTATCTTAGGCACAATATTATGAAGTTGGACATGCACAGCAATATTTCATCATCAAATGGAAATGAGACTGAAATTAAGGAAGTCCTGAAACAAAATTCTCTTAGAACCTTCTCCTGCTGCATTCTTGCTTCTCTCTCAATTCTTAAATATTACTTTACAGGGTGTTCCATATGAACAATTGGCTAAGAAAGAAAAATCTTGGGCCTAGTTTACAGATGAAGCCACATGATATGTTGGCACATTCTGGAAGGGTGCTGCTATTACATTATGGTCCTCATCCTTGAAAGACAGTGGGGACAGCAAACCATCCTAGTGGGTAAGACTATAAGAAGTCTCTCTGGTTGTTCACTACAAAGACACCAGAGGAAAATAATCTGATGTCAGATCTTTACTGTCTGACAGACAGTGAGTGAATGTCTCTAGTTTAACCAGAAACTTGGAAGTTACATAATCTGATTGGTGATAAGATTGTCTTAGGAAGAGGCACATGGATGTATGGCTCAGAAAGGGCAAGAGTAAAAGGAAATTTAGGTCTCATATTAATACTCACTAACAAGTATCCACTACAGAGGAGGCTTTCAATAATCAGGACAAGATTACACATTCTGTCAATGTCAACCAGCCCTTTTCTTAGCTACCACAGTGCTTGCCCAATAATCAAAGTGAATACAGTAATAAGGAAGGAGGACCCAACACATGGACTCCCCTCACTCAGGTTATTCAAGCTGCCACCACTGCCTGATACTCTACCTACTAATAGCAGAAGACAATGTGGATGTCTCAATGTAGGATCATCCAGCCATCTAGTGGCAGATTGATGGCATGGATCCTTTCCATCATAGCTCATTCACGATGGTACCTGTAATGGGTCGAATAGTGCCCCCCACCCCACTATCATACCTACCCGGAACCTCATAATGTCACCTTATTTGAAAATACGGTCTTTGAAGATGTAATTAGTTAAGGATGTCCAGATGAAATTATCCTGGATTTAAGGCAGTACCTAAATTCAATGACTGGTATCCTTGTATGAGGAGAGAGATACAGGGAGAAATGGAAATGTGAAGATAGTTTTTGGAGTTTGGAGACTGGAGTTATCCTACCACAAGCCAAGGAATGCCTAGGGCCACCAGTAGATGGCAGAGGCAAGAAAGGATTCTTCCCTAGAACTTTCAGAAAAGAGATGCTGTTAATGATACCTCAATATCAGACTTCTAGCTTCCAGAACTGTGAAAGACTAAATTTCTGTTGTTTGTTACAACAGCCCTAGAAAATCAATAGACTACCATACTATCCTACACAACATCACTTCTCACCAAAGAGCTCATTTTACATGAAAAGAGTGCAATGATGGACTCACATTCAGAGGATCCGCTATCCTTACTATGGTGTCCCTGCATCTAGAAGCAGCTGGTGTGAAGTAATAGTAGAGTGGCCTACAGATGCTTCATTTATGAGACCTGCAAGGAGCAGGGGTGCTATCCTTCAAGGTGTGGCATATGCCTTGAACTGATAACCAATATATGATGCTGTTTCTTCATGACCTGAAAAGATGGATCATGGAACCAAGTGGTGGGACTGCTAGTGGCTCCTCTATTACACCTAATAACCCACTCACAGGATTTTTGCCATGCCCCCACAATACTGGGCTCCGCTATTTTATAGGCCTTCATTCCTGGGAGAGGAATGTTTCCGATAAGGATTACAACTACTCAACTGAACTGAAAGTCGAGATGGCCACCTAGATATTTCAGGCTTCTCATGACACAAAATCAAATGGCAAAAAGAATAATCAATATTATCAAAAGGAAATTATGTTGCCATCACATGGTAAGAACAAGGAAGACTGTTTAGAACCCTTGGGATTTCCTATTCCTAATGTTTCTCTTATTATTCTATTCCAGTCATAAAGGCTAAAAGAAGACAATAGCAACCCAAGAAAGAAAATTTATCAGTGATTCAGATACCTTAGGAATGAAGATTTGGAACTTTAAACAGAAAAGAGACTGGCTGAGAGCAAAGAAAAAATGAAATGTTAGCAGAAGAAGAATTTTATAAATATCAACATAGCCTTGTGACAAGTTATAGAAATGAGAACTATAGCAACTATAAATACGTTTCTTCCTTGCTTTTAGGTAGATATATTTGTAGATATTAGGTACATATATATGGAGCAATTTTGCTTCCCCTCTGTTTCTGCCATTTTTTTATTCAAAGGGAGTTAGTGATAGTTAACCCTATAATTCAGCCTGTAAATATAGAATATTCAGAAGGAATTGCTCAATTAGATGAGGAAATAGCATCATTCTTTATAAAAGAGGTGCATGCATTCAGTCAGATACAAAGAATGTTGTATGGAAATTCCATATGGGTAGAAGGATGAGAATGGATGCTGACTGGCCCAAAGAGTGCACAATGTCGGTCACCTGAGTCTTTATTCTCAGTCCATCTCCCCGCCCTTCTTTGCTCTGCCAGGTATGATAGAAAGTTTGGAGACTGAAAACTAAATTTTCTTGCTTCGCTTGCCCACTGGACTCCAATTAGATTCTGCCAGTGGGAGGCAACATGAGATAATGGAAGGAGAAAGAGAGGAGAAGTCACACTTTCCATCTCCAATTATCGTCAACATCTTTGGCAGCAAGAGTAGCATCTACAGCACAACGACAATGACAGCATTGATGGAGGTTGCAGCTTTGGTTGAGGAAACCAGGGTTTCTAGAAACCTTCAGCAAACATGGAACAGATGACCATAGAGTCCCTAACACTAAAGCAGTGTGTGCAGACACATGGATTCTAGTCAGTAACACAAGCTACTTCTGCTTTCTGGGTATCATCTCAATTTGTATTCTCTCCCCCAGCTCCTTTCATCATCTGTTTGGCTCTCCCAGTTGCTCCAGCCCATGTGTACACGTTCTCTGTATTAAATTCCCTCACTTCAAAATACCTAGAGAGGCTTCTGGTTTCCTGGTTATACTCTGACCGATACACCAGTGTAGCTTCTGGCAATCTGTAACTCCCTTGGGTGTCACTTTTAAAAATCAATCCTTAAACATCGTACTTTTCACAGGTGACCTGATCTTGGATTTTAAGGTTCTGGACTTGTAGAAAAAGCCAATGAGGATTAGGCTGTTTCTCCCCGACATCTTTCTCCATGAGAAAGTGATGTCCATTTCAACGGTGCCCAGAATTCTTTCTTCAGAATCTTCACACCTTCTTTATTCCAAAAACTTCTCTTTTACTTAAATACTTTTCTTTTTCAACATTGTTTTTTCTTAAATCAACATTATTTATTGCTAATCTTTTCTTCCTAAATTCAAAATGAATACACATTAATTGTAGAAAAGAAGAGAAAGAAAAAATCCTTGGGACTACCGATCCTAAAGATTTCCATAACGACAGATCCAGAGAGCCATCTATGTATCTTGTATCTAGGGGAGGTCATAGTGGATATGAGTGAGGACACTAGAGCTAAACAGACCTCAGTCTGAGCCCTAGCTATATGGCCTTGAGCAAGTTCACTTCCCTAAGCCTCAGTTACAATACCTGTCTAATGGAGTTAATAAATGTACCTACCTCATAAGGTTTTAACTTAAGATAATGAATATACAACAATTAACACAGTGCCTGCATCATATCCTATCCCACTGTTTAGTGCCAAGACCCCAACTGTTGGATATTTAGTTTGTTTATATCTTTTTATTATTATTAAATAAAACACTGCTATGATAACACTGACTGCTACATTTCTGCACCGATTGTCACACATACAAGGCACGAAGTATTAGACATGCACTTTCCTCCATCTTATGGTGGGATTAATATTTTGACTAAATTTCTTTTTTTAATTATTGATAGATTTATCTTCTAAGTCTTCTGATGTCCAGAAATGACTTACTTATTAGCCTTTCCACATAAAGGTTACCCTGATTACTGAATTTTCCAGTCTATAACCTCCTCCATGCCCTCCATACTCTGTGGAAGTGATTCCACTGTTTTCCAGTATTTTTAGTAGTATTTAATTTATCTAATCCACTTGGTTTTATAAGTCTCTTTTTACTTATCTGCTTTTTTCTGGTAGAGAAATGGAAAAAGGTCACAAGCAGACTATTTGCAAAAAAAGAAAAAGAAAAGAAAAAATAAACACAAAAGGAAGTTCTTTCTTTTTAAGATTTTATTTATTTATTTGAGAGGAGAGAGAGAGAGAGAGAGAGCACAAGCAGGGAAGAGGAGCATAGGAAGAGGGAGAAGCAGACCCCTTCCTGAATGGGAAGTTCACTGCGGGGCTCAATCCAAAGACCCTGAGATCATGACCTGAACCAAAGGCAGATGCTTAACTAACTGAGACACCCAGGTGCCCCAGGAAGTTTTTAAAACAAATGAGAAAATGTTCAGTCTTGCAAATAAAAACAAAACAAACAAACAAACAAAAAGCAAAGCAAAACTGTGTATCATTCTTTTGCTTTTCAGGATGCCAAATATTAAAGTAAAATTACACAATTGCATAGCAAATATTTGGAGGCATTGACCCTCTCATTTCCACTGGTGAGGATGCAAATTGGTACAGGTCTTCTAGAATATACTTTGGCAATTTTCTACACTCTTTAACCATGAAAAGCTAATTTTAGGTATTTATACTAAAGAAATAATGATGGATCTATAAAAATGTTTTAGGTATAGTGATATTTACCACATATTCATCACAATAAAAAATTAAGAACCCACATAAATATCTAACAAAAATAGATTTAACCTATAAATGTAATACATGTATTCATGAGATTGCTATGGAATCTTTAAAACTTAGGAAAGTGGATCAATGTCTCCATTAGAGTGTGAAGGGAAAAAAGCAGTTTCCAAAGAGAAAATTTGGTATTATCTCCATTTTTGTGAAGCAAGAGGGACATCTTCATCTGGTAGAGTAGGTTCCAAAAAGGTAAAAATGGTTATCTCAGGAGTATAGGAATAGGAAGCTTTTTGTTTGTCTGTCTTATTGGGTATGTTCTTATTTCTCTAAAATTAACTTATATTACTTATATAATTAAAAAATTAAAATGTCCATCAGAGTGAGCTATATCATTCATAATTAGCATATAATGAGAGTCTTTCTCCTTTAGTAGAGATTTAGTTTTCCCTGTAAGACTTTATTTCCTGGGGAAAACATGCACTTTTAAAACCAAACAGACTGTCATAAATTATTCCAAACCTCAGAGCACTACATATTTAACAATTTATACATTGATACACCATCTCCATAGAACTGAAATGTCTATAAATTTATGTTGAATGACATGACTGTGTGAAGAAAGAGACAAAGTAGCCCCATTCTACTATCATGAAGAATATAATTACAGCAGCAATTGTGAACATTATCTGAGTTGCCTTTGCTGCCCAGTACCTTCCTATCACAAATTAAAATCGTTTTCCCAAGAAACAATCACAGAGTAGTTTTCATTGTATTTTCATGAAGACAATTTATCCTAATCATTTTTGGGGGAAAAGATATTAAAATAAATAAAACAACAGCAGAGGAAAGATAAAAATGAAAAATTACACTAAGCATGGAGAGAAGCAAGGCAGAAAGAGACTTAAGAAGCTTGAGTCTTTATTTTGATCTTTGCCAATAAGACAATATTTGATAAAACTGTGTATCTTCCAACAGGATCTAAGTTATGTGAGGTATTGTTCTAGGTTAGATGTACAAATCAATTCAGATTCCCACCATTTATCAGACATTTTGAGGATCTGTATGCTAGTTTAGCCAGTGTTAATAAAGCAAGAATCCAGTGATCTGTTCTAGGAGGGGATTTTTTTTTTTTCATTTGCAGTCAACACTATTAATTTTTCAGCAGCCATATTCCTCTAATGAGCCATTTCTTATCACATTTAGATGCTCTGGATATGGGATTCCTATAACTTATGATAATAGTTTAAATACTGGGCCAGGTAGAAGAGTCAATCAAAATGAAAAAGATTCCTCACACTTTTGCTTCCCACTTCTGTCCTGTTTTCTTCAATACATGATACAGCCTATACCAAGTAAAGTCCACAAGTGAGGAAATTATACAGATAACTCAGCCCCCTAAATACATTGTCGTGTGCGAATTTTCTAATTCCAAATCCTCTTGTCTATCATGAAATCAAGCACTAAAGTATTGAATACAAAATGTTATGAACAACAGGCTCTTAAGTTTGTTTTAAAGATTGAACATTTTAGTACAGCAAAGAAGAATTTTAAGAAAAAGAGTGGTGAATTTCTGGGGGAAATAGTGTTGGATCACAGCAACTTAACCTTGATCCCTTCTAAGAAGCTTACTGAAATGGGAAGAAATATGCATGTTTTTTCATCGAAACACCCTTAAATCATTGTTATAAGCTAAGGGCAATGCACAACTGTCCTTCCTGATACAGCATCCATGTTTTGCAGGAAGAGAGAAAAGATCCTAGCAGCACAGTACCACAAAGAGCCTTATTTTAAACTATCAAATGTGGAGGTAAGGACAAGCTATGGGACAAATGAGCAATCCTCTCAAAGCTCACAAACACTCCTACAAAACATATGTAAATATAAAAAATTAAAACACATAAAAGGAAAGAACATAAGAGCAGCTTTGAACACCTCCTCCCCAACACTAAATACCAGAATATAATGGTGCAAAATCTTTAGAAAATATTATTGTGTCCCAAGTTTCTATGTCTAGCCGAATCAATCTTTAAGCAATGCCCTTCTCACTGTTATTTGTCTTTCCTCTGAAGGTTTCAGGTGGTGTGAAAGTATGAGGGATAGAGCAGTCCCCATTTCACACGGTAGTGCAGAACTTTAAAAAAATGACCACACAAGCTGAAACTGTGTAAAGTGGTCTTTGTTCCCTGATCTTTAAAAATTTTTGTCAAGATATTAAAAACTCACTTACTGTCAGTTATAAATTTAGACGTGGAATGAAAAAATAAAAACACTAATGTGTATTTGATGCACTATAATTTAAAACCTTAGAAGCATTGCATATTAAAGTATTTTATTTCTTTGTAAAAACTTATCAGGAGTAGTTTCAGAAATGCTTGCCTTCTTCTCATTGTACAGCTTTAGCATGTGGAACGAGCATCTTCTCTGTGCTTTGCTAAATTATGCTCCTTTCTAAATTTGGATCATCTTCCAACATTTCATCCTTTGCACTTTCAATGTCTTGAGAAACCCTCAGAGGGTTCCTTTAAAGGGAAGATTTTTCTCAGTGTCACTTCCTCTAGGACATCTTCATCTTTGTCATGACCACCACTTTCCTCACTTAGGTCGGAAAGTTGGTCTTTGCTGACTTGCTATGGCTGCCCATCGAGAATCACAGGAGCAGCATCAGTGTCTACATCCCCCCCGTCCATCATTTCTTCTATAACTCCATTTATGCTCCATTCAAATTCTACTTCCAGTGTTATCATTTCTTGTTTCTTTGCTGCACTTTCATCCTCGCTGGCTAATATCCTCTTGCAATTATTTATTCTTGTGAAATGTCACATGATTTATCACTGGGAGACATGGAGACAGCACGATTTTATGCGTTGCTGTCTATCCATGAGCTGAGTGACAGGTGCACAGTGACAAAGCAAAAGACTTTGAAAGAAGTGGTGTGACCGGCCACCAATCCTGATGTGCCTCTGTTATTATGTAGTGATTTGTGCACTGAAGAGCTAGTAAAAAATGTGTACTTTATGCAATTACTCACAGTTCATATCTCGTGGTAACTGAAATTTGAATTATGTTGTTAAGGACCGGCATTACTTAGCTAAACTAGAGTAACTGATAGCCATGCATATCAAAGCCATGTAAAGCAAAATCTACCTGCGCATTGGGACTTTTTTTTAAGCATTACTATTTACTGGTATTATGATATGAAATCACAAGAGAATGAATTTAAAATTTACAAGAACTATTAGATAGTTTAGCAAGGTGCAAGAGCACAAGAGAATTTTTATTTTTTTAAGGTTTTATTTATTTATTTGACAAAGAGAAAGAGATCACAAGTAGGCAGAGAGGCAGACAGAGGGAGAGGGGGAAGCAGGCTCCCCGCTGAGCAGAGAGCCCAATGTGGGGCTCGATCCCAGGACCCTGAGATCATGACCTGAGCCGAAGGCAGAGGCTTAACCCACTGGGCCACCCAGGCTTCCCAAGAATTTTTAAAAATAGAAGTCCTATATTGTAACAAACGCTTTAAAAATTCAAAAGTAAATGATCATTTTCAAAATAGCAGCAAAATATGAAATGTGCAGAATGAAAGATTGTAAAGCAACTCATTCAGTACCCATTACTATTCCCTCCTAACTTACTTTCCTTAAGCCTTATAACTACCTGTTCCAAGGATGCATGGGTGGCTCAGTTGGTTGAAGGTCCCCTCCGGTTCCACTTAGGTCATGATCTCAGATCTCATGGGTTCTGAGATCAAGCCCCACCCCCACCCCCAGGTCAGGTTCCATGCCCAGGGGAGTCTGCTTTGAAGATCCTCTCCCTTATCCCTCCCCCTGTGCTCCTGCTGTCTCTCTCTCTCTCTCAAATAAGTAAATCTTAAAAAAAAAAAAAAAAAAAACAGGGTAACTCATGGGGGAGCTCACTCTAGGCAGAATGTGTCTCTTTCACATTCATTAAAAAAAAAAAACTACCTGGTCCAGCCAGGTAAAGTTGCAGATAAAGTTTGCTACATGGCCTGGTTTTTACCTAGCAGAAGCATCTGCATGATACAAAGGGGAGAAAGCAAGCCTCAAGGGGAGAAAGCAAGCCTCAAGGGGAGAAAGCAAGCCTCATGGGGCAGAAGCTGCAGGCAAAAAAAACCAAATCTTCTGGCAAGCTTGATGGCAGAGAAAGTTTGTTTTCCCGGGACAGGTGTGGCAGGGTTGCAGGTATCTAGAATCTCCGAGGGCTGATGACAATGACACATCGCCACGTGCTCCAGCTACAATGGCCCCAGAGTTAGGCAGTCCCCACCTGACTGCTTTGTGCCTTGCTACCTGGCATCTGAGCCTGGCTCTCCATCTTTCCCGGAGGTTCTGCAGACTCCTCAGTCTTCTTTTTCAATAAACAACCTTCTTTCTGCTTACATTTGCTAGAGGATTATGTTGTCTGTATGTATTTCCGATACACTCAGAAATACATTCATCAACTAACACAGAGGACTCATACCATAAAAATGTTAACTGAGGTTTATGAAAATAGAGAACTTAATAAATATAAATTGCTTTGGTTTCTTTTGCTGTGTAACAAATTACCACAAACTTAGCAGCCTAAAATGACACTGATTCATGAGCTCACAGTTCTATAGGTCAGAAGTCCAGGCCTCTCACAGCTGGGTTCTCGGCTCAGAATCTCACAAGGTCAAAATCAAGGTGTTGGAAGGATGTGTTCTCATCTGGATCTCAGAGTCCTATTCCAAACTCTTTTAGGTTGATGGCAGAACTCAGTTCTTCATTAGCTCTCAGTTAGGAGGTTGTTTTCCTCCAAGACACCACTCCCTGGTCTTTGTTACAAGGCACCCCTCCATCTTCAAAGGCAGCAATGGAGAATCTTCCTCATATGTATCCCCACTGAACTTTAAATCTCTCCAGGAAGGGCCTAAGCTTTTTTAAGAGCCCAACTTGTTAGGTCCAGCCCACCTGGATAATCTTCCTTTTGATAACTCAAAAGTCAACTGATTGGTGACCTCATCAGGGGAGTGATATCCCATAATATTCACAGGTTCTGCTCACATACAAGTCCCTGCCTCATGCAGAAACAATACCATGGGAGCCTTAATAACCTTAGATTATTTCATAAAGACAATGCAAATTTAATCTAAATCCTACTTAGATACAACTTAAAAATACTAATTTTCACATTGGAAAAAAAAGCAGGCCGAAACAAGCAATCGATTTTGAAAAGAAAAAATTTAATGGATCTTACAGAAGCAGATATAAAATTATATGATGTTTGTAATTACATATTTTACTTAAATTTTACATTTCAAAGTCTTTATAATGGAAAGCGCTATAGTGAAATAAGAATAAAGGGAACAGATCATTGGAACAACACGAAAAAGCAATGAAAAGACTACAAAGAGTGGAAATAGATCTAAATATTTATAGATGATTACATATGTTAAAGAGTTTATGTCTAATCTGTAAGAGAAGAATGGATTATTCAATAAATGATGTTAGTAAAACTGCTTAAATAATTGTATAAAAATAAAATTAAATGCCTATTCATACTATATCCTAAAATAAACTTCAGCTGGCTTATAAATATTATTCAAAAAATAAAACTATAAAACTATAAGAAAGAAAATAGATGAGTATCTCATTTCTGAGTGAAAGAGAGGAGATTAAAAAAAACCATAAACGTACATATGTGACCAAAAATAAAGACCTCTCTTGGCTCTCAAACCACCACTCCACAGGCAAACAACTAAAGGAGAAAAAAATTGCAAGTTTTATGAGAGATACTTTAATAGTTCTTTAAGACAATATGGAAAAGCAAAAAAAAAAAAAGACAATATGGAAAAGCAAGAAGGAAAACAGACAAAGAAAAATTTGAATTGCCAGCAAACTTTTGAAAAATGTTCAGTCTCTATTAATCGAACTAATGTAGTTAATTAAAGACCAAGGAGCTATATGGGCGCTGGTGGCTCAGTCAGTTAAAAGTCCGCCTTTGGCCCAGGTCATAATCCCAGGGTCCTGGGACTGAGTCCCACATAGAGTCCCACATCAGGTTCCCCGCTGAGCAGCGAGTCTGCTTCTCCCTCCGCCCCTCCCCCCCAACTCGTTTTTTTCTCTCTCTCGCACCCACGCGTGCACACACAAAAATAAATAAAATCTATTTAAAAAAAAAAGAACAAGGGCTATCTTTTTTTTTTTTTTTTTGCCTTGCAAAATGCGATGAGTTTTAAAATACCTTGGTAAGGACATCCAAAAACTAACTTTCTTATTCACTGCCCATGTGATTGTGAAAAGCAATTTGGTATTGCTACAGGCTTTAAAATGTACATACTCCATGTCTTAGAAATTCTACTTACAATTATTTGTAGCATTATATGTTTACTTATTTAGCAAACATTTATATGCTGTGTACCAAGTTCTGTTCTAAGGGCTTTACAAATATGACCCATTTAATACTCACAACAATCTAATGAAGTAGGTACTATTATCATTACCCCCATTTGACAAATGAAGTAATTAAGGCACAGTGAGTTTAAGTAATTCACTCAAGGTTGTTATGCAGCCACTAAGGGAAAGAGTCAGGATTTGAACCCAAGCAGACTGCTCCATGGACCAAGCTTCTAAACTCTATGCCATACAGACTTTCATGCAACCTATGACATTAAAAATAATATTCTCAAAAGTCGTCCCAAAGACTTACCGGTCAGCACTCAAACTATCTTTATAAAGCCCTTTTTCAGTATTCCCCTTCAGCTAAAGCCAAATTTCTCTGCTCCTTTCCAGGACAACTTCCTGGAAGTGTTCTCTTTTCTCCACAACCTTGTCAACATTTGCTATCTCTTGTCTTTTGGATAATAGCCATTTTCACAGGTGTGGTTTTGATTTGCTTTTCTCTAATGATTAGTAATGTTGAGTATCTTTTCATGTGCCTACTGGCCATTTGTATGTCTTCTTTGGAAAAATGTCTACTCAGGTCCTTTTGCCCATTTTTTAATTGGATTATTTGCTTTTTGCTATAGAGTTGTCTGAGTTCTTTATATATTTTAGATATGAACCCCTTATCAGATAAACCGTGAGTATTTTCTCCCATTTTGTACATTGCCTTTCCAATTTATTGTTTCCTTTCCTGTACAGAAGCCATTTATTTTTTTTTAAGATTTCTATTTATTTATTTGACAAAGAGAGATCACAAGTAGGCAGAGAGGCAGGCAGAGAGAGAGGGGGAAGCAGGCTCCCTGCTGAGCAGAGAGCCCGACAGAAGCCATTTAGTTAGTGTAGTCCCACTATGAATGTAGTCCACAATGAATATGTATTCTTTTATAACTTGGCAAGAAGACTGTTGAAAACATTTGAAGTGGACGATCCTACATTGTGAGACTCTGGAGTTGTGAATTTTCAGGGTCTGAAATTCCAGTTCCCCTATGTCTTGCCAAAAACTACAGTGAAAGCATCCTTGTGACCATTAAAAATTATTTTCGTTTTTGTTGCCTATGCTTTTGTTGTCTTATCCAAGAAATCATTGCCAAGATCAGTGTCAAGGCTCTTTTCCTCTGTGTTTTCTCTTAGAAGTTTTATGGTTTCAGGTCTTGTATTTGGGTTTTAGACCCATTTTGAGTTTTTATCAGTGGCATAAAATAAGGGTTCAGTTTTATTCTTTTGCATGTGGATATCCACTTTTCCCAACATCATTTATTGAAGAGATTGTCCTTTACCCATTGTGTGTTCCGGTCACCCTTAGACTGATACCTTTTTTGAAGTTCAACCATGAACAGCTTTTTGATCCCCATCGCTCTTCCCTGACTACTCTGTCCTTCCTGTTCTGTGTCAGTGGGAGGTTCGAACCTCACATGTCCCCACCTCCAGCCACTATAAAAGCCTAATCCACTGTTGTTTCCACTTTGCTCGAGCCACCTGGACCAGCTTGCACCCACCCTTCTCTGTCTAGAATGTCCCACTATGCAGTAACAAACCTTCTCATACCCTCTTGGCACTTTTAGCATCATCGGTCTCAATGAATATCTGAACCAATTTTAGGTGCCCTCCATGGGGAGCCACAAAACACCTATGCTTATTGATTTATTTGTTGATTATCTCTTTCACCAGACTAATCTGCATGACAGTAGAAACTAAGTCTGTTTGCTATATTTATATTCAGTTATGTACAAGGCTTGATATTTACTAGGCACCCAGTAAACATTTGAAGATTAATCAAATGATGTGCATAGTAGAACTGTTAATAATGGCAAAGAATTTAGGGGAAGGAGGACTAACTCCTTAACAATATGAGATTGATAATAAGTAATTAAATAAATTACTTAGGTAAGTGAAATATAAATGACATTGAAATTAATACATACCGTCTTTGGAAAACTTCTGCTGTGTATTAGTGAAAAGAGCAAATTACAGAAAGAACAAACATAGTATCATCTTATTTTCCTAAAATTTGTTTGCATATTAATGCACAGTAAAAAGATTGAAAAAATATAATCAAAATTATTAATAGCAATTATCTATAGACAAGTGATTTTAATTTTACTCTTCATGCTTCTCTGTATTAAATTTTTTTCCACAACGAATATATATTCTTTTATACTTGGCAAGAAGACTGTTGAAAACATTTGAAGTAGACAATCCTGCATTGTGAGAGTCTGGAGTTGTGAATTTTCAGGGTCTGAAATTCCAGTTCCCCTATGTCTTGCCAAAGACTAGACTGAAGGCATCCTTTTGACAATTAAAAATTAGGATGAAGAGCTATCCAACAGTTAATTTCATCAGCCCCATCAGAATGAACCTCGGATCCTGAACCTCCGCCTGGGAAAGAAAGATGTTCCTGTTACAGTCTACCAATATGCACTATTTACAAATAAAGTAGTTAAAATTCTCCTCTGAATAATAACCCAAGTCAGTGTTCAATTCAGGCTAGTATTACACCTCTCTCTTATACCTCATCGCACTTCCCTTTACTGTTCCTTACTCAAGAAGACCCCTGTTTCTTTTCAAAAAACAAGTTGTGCTTTGTTTTTCTAGGTGTTCCAGATGCCTTCTGTTTATTGGGTTGGGGCGTTTGCTTCACCAGAACTTCTTCTCTTCCTACCCATCTTCACAAGCCAGGCTTGTTGACCTGGTGCCTCCCCATTCCTATCTACTCAAATGATTCTTCTTTCTTCCCACTGTACCACCCAACCTCTATCTGGAGAAAGTTCTTACCATTCTCCAGTCCAGGATTTTACCTCCTGCCTTCCAGGCCAGTCTGCCATTTCTGTAATAGGTAGAAACACAGAGCTAAAGCAAGAAACCTGGAATGGAATAGCAAAACCCTACCCTTTCAAAGCCATATGAGGAGGTCTCTGAAAAGAGATGCACAGAGCTCAAGGCCAGGCAGATGGACATCCTTTATTACCCTGAGGTTTACTCCATACACCAAGATAAATCCCCTGGCACACTGGGCAGGATGGTTCGGGCTAATCCCGTCTGCTTGAGTCAAAGATTGGCCTCTAGGATTGCCCTTCTCTTTTCCCCCAAGATCCAGCCTTAACTCCTACTACTGTGGAGTAGGAAAAAACAAAACACAGAAAAGGAGAAAGGGAGTATCCATGTGAGATCCCAGGCTTTCCTGGAGTGGATGATTCCATTCAAGTGTGAAGAGTTTCCAGGGTTTTTTTAGTGTACTGGCCTGGTAAGAAACCAAGTCTCCCCAACATCCATGTCTTAGAAATGGCCTTGGCCTTCATCCTTCTATAGTATTTTGGCATGAGGGCTGACTGTAATCAAGCAGTAAACAAGAAGCCTAGAATCCCCAGGAAAGACCAACACTGCATAACTTGGAATGCAGTTTATGGATGAATGAGTTGATGGGTGGTTGATGTTAGGTGCCAACTGATTATGAAGATGTGACCTTGAGCCATCAGAATAACCCTTAATGCAATAAAAAGCGGTCATAAATTTATAAGGACTACTCTCTGTGTACCTGAGCAAATTCCCATGCTTTGTCCCTTTGTTGCTGTCTGTTCTTGACCCCACTTTGACTCATCCTTCCTGCAATATCAATATTACGTGTGACCCAAATTTACTTCCAGTTCTGCTTTTCCCTTTACCCTAAATGTTGACTTTTGTGCATTCCCCAGGATCCAGCCTTACCCTGTTTCAATCAGGTCTGAATCATACCAGCCTTGACAAAGCTTTGTGACCTCACTGGCTATCTGAAAAGAATGGTCACATGAAAGGTGATGAAATTAAACAAAGTTAAATTAAATGTATTAGACACTTCTGCTCTTCCAGAAGCCTGGTCAAGGTGCAGGGGAGGGGGAACCACAAGCTAAAACAGCCAAATGGCCAGCTTTGCCAGATTCTACACTAAAAGAAAACAATTTCCCTTACATTACAGAGTCTAAAGTATAGCTTTTGTTTCATTAACACCACTACATTTTTTAAACATATTCTTACACACATTGCTCTTTTTTACCACAACCTGCTTGAGCAACAGCAATTTTCAGCCAATGTTCACAAGATTCATCTTGCAAACTATCTTTGCTAAGTGCTGCAAATTCCCACTGTACAGGGTGGGCAGTCTCGGTCAACTCTACTCCCAAACTGTGCTGTATTATAGGTCCCAAATAAGCACCATTTTTGCATGGGATAATGCATGCTCAACCCTATTAACAGTAATAGTGTGAATGACCATAAGCCATTAATTTTTATGAGATCAGGTTCCTATCACCTTAAAGATTCAATGGAAGCCACAGGAAACATTGAAGTATTCCCACTTTGGTTTCTTTAATGAATAAAAATGTGAAAGTAGTTACAGTCCACCTGACAGTGAGACACCACGGACCTAAGGAAAAGTTCACCCTGTCAGCAGCGGCAAGAGAAAAGTGCCAAGAAATTATTGCATTAGCTCCATAAGAGTCTAATAGCCAAAAGATGGGGGTAAAAGGCACTGAACACACCAGGCAGAAATTACCCTTGAAGTCCTGAAAAGACTTTTTTTAGGGTGGGTAATTTTATTTCTTAAGAATTCAGCAATATGGAACAAATTATTTGCTCAAGAGTCTGCAGTCATCCTGGAAAAATACATCAAAATCCCAGGGCTCACTTAACCACCTCATGGACAGCTATTTTCAAAATGAAGTGAGAAGAGAAGACTTAGATCTTGTTCCCATAACTCATGAGCACATTTCCAACAGGCAATTTTGTGTTCAGCTTTCATTACTCATTAATATTCAATTTAGGTTCCATCTTCTTTAGATGTGTGTGACATTTGTGAGCATCTCATCTTTAATTTTGGGTGTCTGCAGAAACTTGCTTGAGTATGAGAGAAAGTTTCTGACCTGCCAAAAGATGAGATTCACTGCTCCCTTCCCAAAGGAGTGGGGAGGAGGAGGGAGAAAGCAATGATTTTGCTTTTCTGACTTGCAAATATCTTGTAAAGAGAAAATCATAATTCATAGCCCCATATGTACAAAATGTTTCCAACGAGTTTCATTTTAGTGGTATAAGCAATGAATTTTCTGCTAAATGCAGCAGATCCAGTCACTGTACTTATAAAACAAAATGCATTTAGATTCTGAATATGAAATGTAATCTCTGGGTGCAAGAAATTCCAAATCAGCATTAAAAAATATGTAAGAGCAGCAATAGAAAATGATCTACAATTGCTAATTATTGTACTATTTTCAGTCCCATTTCTTTTCTAGTAAGTTCTGCTCTGGTAACTACTATGAAAATTAGGTAGAGAGATGGATCAATAAACAATATTCTTAATCTTTGTCTCCAACACTAGACATGCAGTTTTACTATTTTCATATAACCAATGTGGTAGGCTGAGTAATAGCCCCTAAAGATATCTGGGTCCTGATTCCTGGTGCCTGTGAATATTACCTTGCATACCTTGGGGTTTTGTTACATGGCAAAAGTGACTTTGCCGATGTAACCAAGTTAAGGATCTTGGGATATGGACATTATCCTGGATCATCCAGGTGAGCCCTAAGTGTAATCACAAGTGTCCTGATAAGAGAGAGGCAGAGGGAGATTTGCAGATGCTACAATGATGGCTTTTAAGATGGTGAAAAGGTCTCTGAGCAAGAAAGGCCATTCTAGAAACTGGGGAAAGGCAAAAAGTGGATTCTTCCCCTAAAGCTTCCCAAGGGAACCAGGCCCCTCCAATATCTTAGATGCTAATTTTACTCCAACTTCCAGAACTGCAAGAGAATAAATGTGTGTTGTTATCATCCACCAGGTTGGAGGTGATTTGTTTCAACAGCCATAGGAAACTACTACAACTGGTTATCAAATTTAGTTTTTGTATTGCTGGTAGGATACATGGTTTTGTTTGTCTGTTTTTATCTTTACCTTCTGTTAATACAAAAGAACTTGAGTTCATGCATATCTGGCTATATGATAACAAGGAGAAATCTCCTCCCACACACTTGTCACAATTTTACAATAAGAGATTTGTTAGTTTTTTTTTTAAATTACCGTGCTTTATTAAATTAAATGAAAAATTAAATTTAGAAAGATAAACAGGTAAAGATAGATAAGGAAAAAGGAAAAAGAGAAAAGAAGGAGACAAGGAAAAGGAGGTGGCGGGGAAGAAAGGAGGTGGGTATTGAGAGAGAGAGAAAGAGGTGGAATGATAGATATTGTGCTACTCACCAGTATTTCCAGTTCATCCCCTTGAGGGCACATGATTGCATTCCCTTGCCCGTTAGGTTTAGATGTGGCTATTTGAATAGTCTAGCAACAGATTGTGAGCAAAAAGGACAAATGTCACTTCTACATCCAAGCCTTAATTGCCAGTGCAATACCTTTCAGTGCTCCTTTCAAACTATTGCAGTGACCAGATGGTGAAGGCGCCAACAACCTGGGTGGATCCTTGAAAGAGGACAGCATGGAACCGAGAGCTCTCCCCAGTCAAAAAGCCTGCAGTTTATTTTGACTAAGAGATAAATTTCTGTTGCATAAAATTACCGAGACATTAGGGTTATTGGTTACCACAACAAAACCTAGCTTATACTTTATAGATGGATGAGGATGAATGGATAGTTGGAATGGACACTCACATACATAAACAGATGTATAGGTAGATACATAGTTACACAAACAGACTAAGCTATCATGATCGATAAAAATATAATTGGAGGAGATGACACCATTTCTACAGAATGTATGGTAAAGTTCCTTCTATCGTATAATAGGGAGAAGTAGTGGAAGTTTTGCTGACAAAGGGCTTATCTTATTCATATCTACATTTCTAGCTCTTAGCACAGTGTCTGGAACTCATTAGACATTAAATGATTTAGCAAATAAAGTATTATTGAAAGATGGCAGTTTGAGGCCAAAAGTTTCTGGAAGAAAAGCCCCCATCGTGACCTCAGAAGGTTTGATTCAGCCCAACCAGAGTAAAAGTTGAGTCACAATTGTACCTAACACAGCCTAGGCCAGACTGGAATTTAAAGATGTTCTGCTTTCATTGGAACTAGAGTTTTGCAATGTCCCTTTTTCATGGATCTTTGAAAAGAAATGCCTGAGTATTTGTAAACCCAAGGTCTGAGTCATTCACTAGTCTATTTCTAAGTGAAGATATAGCTAATAATCTGCAGTTCTGCCTGATATCGGTCTACCAGAATGACAAATACTGTGGACCACAAACTCTTTCAAAAAATAAATAGTGAGTATATAAACGTATGACTATTCTAATCTGCCCTGGATTTTACCTTTACTACTCTCAAATTGTCTATGACCTAATAGGAAAGATTATCAGCACCTTTTTGGGAAAACTTTTTCTTTTGTATTTGTGAAATAAAAGAATAATGTAGCTCCTGGACTACCTGAGGGCGATTTTGGACTTAGTACCTCATATACCAATTCTATGTGGAGAAAATAATACCCAGGAGACTGTATGAATGTCCACCCAGAGATATAAATGATGGGACCATGTAAAAAATGTACAGTTATGGTTCTTTTGGTCCTAACAGAAACCAATTCTGTCTAAGTTAAACAAAAATCAAATTAGCCAAAAATAAAATTTTGAAAGGTGGGGGTAGTGTGGGGGTGGTAGAAATCATTGCCCGGAATCCAAGAAAGAAAGAAAGACCCTCAGAAAGATAAAAGGCACTGAGACTTCAAAGACCTCAGCTAGAAAAAACAATGAACTCTCTTTCAAAAGTTGTCTCAGTTCACCATTCCATATTTCTAAAAGTAGGAACCTGATTAGCCCAGCTTAGGTGAGTCCAACCCTGGATCATTCACATTTGGCCAGGAATAGGAGGTCATACAGACCATCCATGATTGATATGGTGTCCTCTTCTGTTTGGGAAAATTTTCAGTTAAGATGGAGTCACTGTGAATTGGAACATTAAGAAGTACACAAAATATCTACTCAAGGAGAAGTAATAAATCATGGGGCACCTGGGTGGCTCAGTTGTTGAGCATTCACCTTTGGCTCGGGTCATGGTCCCAGGGTCCTGGAATCAAGTCCCACATCAGGCTCCCTGCTCGGCGGGAATCCTGCTTCTCCCACTCCCACTCCCCCTGCTTGTATTCTTTCTCTCGCTGTCTCTCTCTCTGTCAAATAAATAAATAAAATCTTAAAAAAAAAAAAAAGTAATGAATAAAAGCATAGTGCTTTGGGCTACAAGACAGCAGAAAATTTGGGGGTGTTGAAGAGGTTTTTTGGTTTTGGTTTTGGTTTGTTTTTTATATAATAAGAAGTCCAGTCAACCATTCAGTGCCAGAATTTTCAAAATTTGGTTGGCTTTTCCCTTGTAGTCATAAAGTGACTGCTGCATCACCAATCCTCACTTCTACAATCTAGTTCAGAAGAAGGAGAAAAGGGAGGGGATGGTGCCTGAAACAAGAAAGTGCAACTGTCAACTAGATATCCACACACAAAAAAATGAAATTTGTGCCTTACCTCACACCATATGCAAAAACTAACTTAAAATGGATCAAAAGTAAGAAGTAAAACTATAAAACTCTTAGAAGAAAACATTAAATATAAATGTTTGTGACCTTGGATTAGGCAACTATTTATTAGATATGACACTTAAAGCACAAGCAACCAAAAGGGAAAAAAATATATAAATTGGGCTTCATGAAAATTAAAAACTTTTATGCTTCAAAGGAAAAAAAAAATCTAGATAGTGAAAAGACAGTGTATCGAATGGGAGCAAACATCTTCAAATCATATATCGGATAAGTCTCTAATATCCCAAATATGTAACTATTACAACTTAACAATATAAAAGCAACTAATCTAATTTTAAAATTGGCAGAGGATCTTAATAGACATTTATCCAGAGAAGATATAAAGTGGCCAATAAGCACAAGTAAAAAAAAAAGCTCAGCATCCTATTCCTAAAGAGAAATGCAAATCAAAACCACAATGAGATACCACTTCACACACACTAGGGTGCCTATAATCAAAATGATGGACAATAACAAGTGTTGGCAAGAATGTGGAGAAACTGGAATGCTTACACATTTCTGATTGAAATGTAAATTGTGCAGTGCTTTGGAAAACTGTTTAGCAGTTCCCTAAAAAATTAAACATAAAGTTAGCATATGTTCCAGAGATTCCACCCTAGGTATGTACCCAAGAGAATGAAAAACAAATGTTCACAGTAAATCTTGCACATGAACATTTGTAGTAGAATAGCCAAAAATGAAAACAACCCAAATGTCCATCAGCTGATGAAGTGGGTAAATAAAATGTGGTGTATCCTCATAATATAATATTATTCAGCCATAAAAACATGAAGGACTAATACATGCTACAATATGGATAAACCTTGAAAATATTATGCTAAGTGAAACAAGCCAGACACAAAAGGCCATATGTTATATATTCCATTTATATGAAATGTCCAGAATAGGCATAGAAACAAAAAGTGAGCTATTGTTTGCAAGAGTCTAAGAGAAGAGAGTAGAGAGTGAATACTAACAGGAAGATTTTTTTTGGAGAGATGAAAATTCTAAAATTAAATTATTGCTGATGGTTGTAAAACTCTGTGAATGTATTAAATGTCATTGACTTGTACAATGTAAATGGGTGAATTGTATGGTATGTGGATTATATATTTCAATAAAGCTGTTAAAAACAAAATTTACAACCAAAAATACAAGGAAGAAAAAAAGAGAAAAAAACAGTATAACCTTCCCTGGGAACCCCAAAGCAGAATTGCTGCTGAATCTCAATGACATAACCGGCATTAAGAGTAGAGGGAAGCAGGGGCTCCTGGGTGGCTCAGTCAGTTAAGCATCTGCCTTCGACTTAGGTCATGGTCTCAGGGTCCTGAGATCCAGCCACATGGGGCTCCCTGCTCCACAGGGAGTACGCTTCTCTCTCTCTGATTGCCTCTCCCCCTCCCCCTGCTCAAGCTCTCATGCACGAGAGTCCCCTCTCTCTCCCTCTCAAATAAATAAATAAAATCTTAAAAAAAAATAAGAGTAGAGGGAAGCAAACCAAAAGAGACTCTTAACCATAGAGAACAAACTGAGGGTAGCTGGAGGGGAAATGGGTGGGGTATGGGCTAAATGGGTGACGGGTATTAAGGAGGGCACTTCTTGTGATGAGCACTGGGTGTTATACATAAGTGATGAATCACTAAATTTTACACCTGAAACCAATTTTACCATATATGTTAACTAACTAAAATTTAAATAAAAACTTGAAATTAAAAAGGAAAGAGAGTAAATAGTAGCAGCTTCCTAGATATGTATATGTATATCTAGATACTTCAGGGGCCCTAGAAAAGTCTCTGTCACCTGTGAATATTGTTTAGGGCAATTCAGCATTATCTGAACAAAAAAGACAAAAACTCAGGCTTTGAAGTGAATTAGACCCTGGTTTTAAATGCAGCTCTACCACTTTGGAAAAACTCCCATCCTCTCATTAGTCTTCTAGAAGATGCTGCCAAGACTCTGCCCATTTCCTCTCCCCTCCTTTTCCATTTTTGTGCAGACTGGCCTGTGATGCGCTTCCTTCTCAAAGGTCTGCACCACACCTCTTTGCTAGAGACACTCTCAGGCTGAGAGACAGCCCAAAGTACCCGAGGATGTAAGCAACTTTTGGCCAGTGACTAATGAGGACAAGGGTACAAATATCCCAGTCATTTTGCTGCCATGAAGATATCTCTGAGTTAAGACCCACGACTACAGAGCCAAAGCTGAGCACGCTTGCTTAGCCTTCCTTCCCTTCTCTACCCAATTTTCCCGCCCCAGTGAGGAACATTTCCTAATATTCCTTCCCTAGGAGTCCACATTCCTGAGTCTGCTTCTGAGGAACCCATTACCTAAAGGAGCCTCCGCTTCCTTACCTACAAAACAATTATAAGGACAGCACGGAAAAAGCTCTATGATAATAACAGAGCCAGCCCTGATAAATAGAGACTCTTCTCTGACTTTGAGCACCATGACCTCCCAGAACATACTTGTCTTTGGATAACTTCCTAGAGAGCACAAACAGAAAGCCTATGAAAAGCCTAACGAAGTAGTGAATAAGCGAGAGAATGAATGGGCAAGACAGGAAAACAGGAAGTCTTGGATGCAACATAATGGAGTTGTTGAGAATGTGGACCCAAACTTAGGTTTGGATTTCAAGTATTCCAGCTACCTGGGCACAATATTTATTTCTCTAAGTCTCAGTTTTCCCCTCTGTAAAATGGGGATAATAATAGTACATATCTCAAAAACTGCTGAGGGAGTTAAATGAGATAATGAATCGCCAGCAGCTGGCATAAGTAAAAATTCACTAATGTCATTGTGGGGGGGGATGGGGGGGCGGCGGCAGCGGTAGTTACTTTTATTGTAGGTGTATGTAGCCATAGTAGCAGGAGTAATCTGGAGGCACCAAAAACAAACTTCACTAGCTTCACAATTTTGCCACATTGGAAGTTAGATCCAATTTGATAACTAGGCGAAATTCCAAACACCTTACAGCAGATGCAGTTTGAAATTTCATTCCAAAAGATGAAACCCTATGCCCCATGCTGAGTGCTGGAAGTGTTTTGCCTGGTGGCAGAAGGCACTAGGCTTTTGTTTCAGGCAGGTGACACCAGGCAGAGTGTTTAATCGGCCCCCAAGGGGGCCTTCCTAACACCACCCAGGCTTCTGGTAATGGGAGAAGCACCGCGGCTGTCAAACTGACACTCTGCTGAGTACGAAAGCCTCATAAAATAGCAAGGGTATGTGTCTATATACTTGTTTTTAATTTTAAAAGGATGAAAAATGCATGGAGCTAGGACTCAGCCAGGCATAAATTATACGGGGTGGCATGTCAATCAGCAAGCACAACAATGAGACGTAAGAAGGTTGAGGACTAGGTAAACACCTGTCAAGGGCCCCCTTGCACACTGCTCAGACACTTACGCTGCAAGGGCATGCTGTGGCGATGGGCAGTGCGGCAGGCGCCCTGGGAAGCTGTGTGTGCCTTGCCCTGGCAAACCCCTCCGGGAAAGCAGAGATGGCTTTCAGTTGTGCCTGTGTAAAGAGAGTGACTTCACACGTTCTGACTCAGGTTCATTTCAGCTAGTGTCCTTGCTGCACTCCCACACAGTGCGCCCCCCAAGAGCCCCAGAGTGATCCCTTTACAACAAACATCAGTTCATGTCACACTCCCACTCAAAACCCCCCCAATGGCTTTCAGCACACATTGTACAAAATCAAAAATTCTTACCATGAGCAGCAAGTCCCAACATCATCTGGCCCAGAGGTCCTCAGTTTACTTCATTTCCTGCCCTGGCTCGCTCACTTTGTTCCAGCCCACTAACTTCCTCTGTCTTCCTCAAATTTGCCAGGCACACATCCTCTCCAGGACCTTTGCCCCTGTCCCCTCTGCCAAGAATGCTTCCCTCCCTCCCCCAGGTATTTCTGAGGCTCGCTCTTTATTGCACTCAAATCTCTGCTCAAGTCTTAACCTCATCAAAGTAGTCTGGTACCCAACGTAGGATGAATTTATCTGTTTACATGTCTACAGCCTTTCCCACCCTGAACTTTAAGTTCCGTGAGGACAGGGGCTCTTTTATTCACAGCCATATCCCCAGTACCTAGGACGGAGCTTGCCATATAGTAAGCACTTGGTATTTATTTAATGAATCAATAGTTGAATGAATGGATTCATTGAGTGCATGTTACATATCAGGCAGCCGTGTTCAAAATAAAACTCAATGGATAAAGGACCTTGGAATCTAGGTCCACCCTGTCTACATGTTCACAGGTGGCTGTCGCGTACTTGGAAAGGCGAGTGCCCAAACTTAGATGTGCAGGAAGTGCAAAATACACACAGGATTTTGAACACTTAATATGAAAAGCCAATGCAAATTGCTTCAATTTTTTTAATTGGCTACATTTCGACATTATAATATTTTGGATATATTGGGTTAGGAAAAATATATGATTAAAATTAATTCCACCTGTTTCTTTTCACTTTTTTAAATGTGGCTACTAGGAAACTTTTAATTACATTTTGCAGTTACATTTAGTGCTTGCATTACATTTCCGTTGGGCAGAGACGGTCCAAAGAGAGTGACAGATAACAAATGGATTATTTTTAAATAGCATGGGTTAAGAAAGAATAATTTTTATTTATTATTATTAGCAAGGTGATCTAGAAAGGTTGAATGAGGAACAGTGTGTACAACCTGGATGTTCAAAGCCTGCTGGAGGAACTGATGTATTAAGTGTGTTTTAAAGCAGTACTTCTCAGTTGAGTACACACCAGATCACTTGGAGATATTGTTAACATGCAGATTCTGACTTAATTGACCTGGTTTGGGCCTGAGATTCTGTGTTTCTTGCAAGACCCCAAGTGCTACCGATATGGAAGCCCTGTGGACCACACTTTAAGTAGAGAAGTTTCAAAGGTTCATTTAGAATTGACCAGGTGAAGAAGGATGGGAAGGGATTCAGACCATTAGAAGCCTCACCCAAGGCTGTTCCAGTATCTCCCTGCCAATGGTGGGAAGATCTGCTTCCTTAGTTGCTAAGACTGCATTTAAAAAGTTCCCCACTGCCTAAAGCAGCTGCCCTTGTCCTGGATCCCTAGAGGAAACAAATCAGAGAATGTTGATTTGGGCGTTCATGCGATGTATAATTTACTAAGAGATCACCAAGCCAGGATGGGCATGACTCAGGTGGAGCCTGAGCCTTGGACCACCAAAGCTTCAGCCCCAAAGTCAGGGCCTCTGCTCAGTACACCCTGCCCCCTTTCCTCCAGACCTGCACTCTGGACTCAGGAGTCCCCTGATTGGGGGAGGGAAGGATAAGGCATTTACGGTCTAGTTAGCCAGTGGCTCAAGCAAAGGGGTTATCTTGCAACTCACCTCCTTCTCCCCCATCAGTGAGAAGATTCTGAAGCTTGCACTGAAGAAACACCAGGGGATTTTTTTTTTTTTAAGATTTTTTGTTTATTTGAGACACAGAGAGAGAAAGCACAAGCAGGGGGAGGGGCAGAGGGAGAGGGAGAAGCAGGCTCCCCACCAGGCAGGACCCTGGGATCACGACTGGAGCTGAAGGCAGATACTTAACTGACTGAGCCACCCAGGCATCCCCACCAGGGGTTGTATGAAGGTTTGTTCCCACAGAGAGTGTTCAGGATCTCAGGCAGGCACTTGTGTTCAAATTACACATATAACATATGTCAGACTCAGTACATCAGGACGAAGCAAAGAAACCAATTTGAGAGAAAGGCTACAGGAAAGAGTTGATGGCGGGTGCTGTGTATGTGGCAGGCACGGGCCGCTGATCGTGCATAAGCACACAAGTGAAGGCAGAGAATAAGGGGGACGACAGTGAAAAAAAGACAATGCCCAGACAGAGAAGTCACATTAAAGAGCATGAACCTTATTCTGCGGGCAAAGGGGAGCTGATGTAAGGTTTTGAGTCCCAAAGTAACAAGGCAAGAGGTGATGTGAGAGGGACCACCCTAGACACAGAGCTAAGGAAGGGTTTAAAGCACCAGGATGGTTGGCTGGTTCCTCGTCATTCCCGTGACAGGGGATACAGACATCATCCATTTACATTTCATGAAGAATGTAAGTTCAAGCAGGACTTGGAGATTAAAGTCGGAGGTGTGGAGAGAGGAATGCAGGCCGGGTCTCTGGTTTGGGGCTCAGGTAAGAAGATAGTAGCAGTGCTATGAACAGAGACTGTACATACACCCACCCCAAAGTCAGTATGCTTGGGCTTGGGCTTGGAGTGCACTCCTGGATGTGGTGATTTTCAAGTGGCCAGAGAATAATCAAACATACTCGAATGTATAAATCCACAACTCAGAAGAGAAGTCACAGCTGGAGACTGATTTGAGGGTCATCACAACACAGGTAGACAACAAAATAATGAGAGTAGATAATATTGCCTAAGAACAGTGTATAGGAAGAGGAGGGTTATGCGCCACAGACAAATGCCAAGGAGGAGAAGGAAGGGTGTGTGGGATGAAGTGAGGTACAAGCACAGTCGAGAGAAAATGGTGGCAAGGCATGAAGAAGTGTTTCAAGATCCACAGTGGTTGACGTCATCAAATGGGGTCCGTAAAATGGGAATAACAGAAGTTCATTAGGTTTGGCTGTTAGATCATCGGTGACCTGTTCAGTAGCTGTTTTGAGTATTGGGGTCAGAAGTCAAATGACAAGAAATTGAAGAATAATGAAAAATAAAGAAAGTTGAGAAGCAAACCTAATCACTTCAGAGAAGCATGATGAGAGGAAAGAATGAGGTAGGACAGTAGTTCAGGAAGATGTGGTCCCTGGAGGGTTTGAAGGATTTTTTTTGTCTCCTTATTTTTGGTTATTTGTTTTAGAATGGGAGCAAATTTTCTACTTCAAAAGGGAAGGAATTTGCATTTGAAAGAACTTGTAAATTCTGGGGCTAGATTCTGGCCTCTGGGAGAGAACTTTTGATCCATAGTTACAATACACACACGCACACACACACACACACAGATAGTTATCGCATAGTGATATACACACATACACATCAAAGTTATATCACATAGTGATAACACACAGACACACATGCCAAAATTAGTTTTGAACTATAATTTTATATTTATCCCAATTTGGAATTCTAATAAGATAAAATAGGAAGATTATTAGAGTCGAGAATCAAAGATCCAAGTTATAGCCCTCTCTCCTCTTCCAAATGGTCGCATGACCTTTCAGTCACTCTGTCCTGTGATTCAGCAACCTTACTTGAAAAATTAGAGGGTTGGGAATGACTTCTTAAATACCAGCTCTGACGGATTGATACCGGCCGCTCAGCATGCCGTACTGAAGATGTTTCTGAGGCCGTGTCTGAGCTGAGCAAGCGAGACTGTTATAATAGACTAGCGATGTCTGTCACAGGCAGGAAAATAGTAGTGTTAAGTGTTTACCATTGCTAAACTCCTGAATTAGAACATTCCATGATTCATTAAACACATTATGATCCTGTCATACATTATGACTTTGGCCCAGTAAAATGCTCTGTAGCCATTTTTACCCCGTATTTCGTCCAAAACCCATTATTTGTTTTTACTAAGGAATTGAATGAATCTAACGTCACTATCTCTGTGGTTCTATTCAGAAACCAGGCCTGTTCTTTTCTGTTTATCTTTCTAATAGCCTTCTATAATAGCCATACCATTTAGGGAAATAAACCATTGGTTGTAAAAACTGCCTTCAGATATTTAGAACCGCATTGTTTACTGACTATAGAAGGCTCCAAATAGGGTCTAGAGCAGTTTGGACTGTGATGGAACTTCTTTTCAAGCCAGATCTATGGGTTCTTTCTTGCTGGATCCAAATGTCGTATTTACAGCACTTGTAATGCCCAGATGAGAGTTCCAATGCCCTGTCCCTTACGTCCGGGTCCACTGCCCTGGGAGGGTGATCACACAGAAATGGATGACCCCTAGCTCTCTACAGCACAACAGTGGAAGACTCCCCCTCTCTCAACCACCCCCAGACTCTCAAGGATAGCTCTTGTCTAATTGGCCGCCATGAAGTTAGCTCTGCTTCCCCTCGCAAGTGGACTCAGGTCCTGCCATTAACATATGACACTCCTATCGGGGGGCCTGTAACTTCTCATGATACTCTCTGCCTACAGCGCTGTCCGGAGTCTCAAATGAAGTATAAGGGAAAACATTTGTAAGGTCTCCATGTTCATAAATGGGATTATCACTGTTTTTACTCTCTTCCCCAGCAGAGGCCCTCAACAGGGAACGACGGGGATGTTTTATACCTGCACGTATCGCGGGTACTTGGTCGAAGAACCGGAGAGGCAATTTACCGGGTTTTCAGCAGAACACCCTCCAACTCCGAAGTTATTAGTCCACAAGGCCAGGGCACTTTGCCATTCATCTCCCTCTCTATTGTGGCGAGAATTTTTATCCGTAAGAAAAGTTGATCTAATATAAAACCTGGTGGCCCCCTCTTCCTTCTGCCATGGGCCTGTCCCCTTGGGGGCAAGGAGGCAATCTTGGGCTGCCTGGGAACATCGCTTCTGTCTCACTTCTTCTCTTAGCTCCTGGAGGAACTCCGCCGACCTGTGCACTGCTCCCTCCCTGACTCCCTTCTTCTCGGTTGCTGCTTCCATCTCACTGTTTTTTTCCAGCATGTGGACGCTGTCTCGAGCTGGTTCTCCATATTGCTGCTGCAGTAATCCTCAGGGCCTACTGTACGACTAATATGTTACAAGATGCTGCCAACTCATTTTTTCTTTCAAAGCCATCATTCTTGTTTCTGTCTGGCTTTGCTTTTGATTTTTGCCTTCCTGTAAGCAAGCGTACATTTGATATTTATTGTCTTATCTCATCTTTAATCTCGTGTTTCATATAACCCAGGCTTAATTGAATTTTATTGAAAGTACGAGCAGATGCTGCCTTAAATTACTTTTGTTTCCTATGGTAAATCTTTTTTCAAGTATGTCCTTCCTTTGCCTCCTATGAGCGCTGTTCTTCCTTTGTGCTTCAAAGTCTTCTCATGGGCCCCAAATTGACAGGTGTGGATTTTTTTTTTTTACCTCTAGTTAACCCATACCCAAAAATGAGAATTCTGCACAGGCCTGGAATCTCCTCCAGAAACGGATGCAATAAGACACTAAAAATGAGGTACTTTCTCAGTTTCAGTGAAAGCTCCCACATTAATAGGGGCAACCAGAACTAAATACATAATTTTCTGGACCCAAACTGAAGTGAAAATACAGGGCCCCTTGCTCAAAAATTATTAAGAAGTTCGAGATGGTGACTGCAGAGAATTAACCCAAGCACGGGGCCCTTCTGAACAAGGGATCCTGTGTAACCGCAAAGGTCATACCCCCGTGAAGCCAGCCCTGGGGGCAGTGATTCCCACCATCAAAGCAGGGTGCTGGACCACCAAGTAGGACTTCCAAGGAAGTGTCTGTAAACTGGAATTTCACATCTCAGCCCCTCGCCCACATAAAAGGTATAAAAGGATTGAATTGAAGCCGCTGACAAGTGAGTCAGAATTTGGAAGATTTCTTTAGAGCAAGGTATCAGCGTGCTCCTCAATGTGTGCAGCTTGGCGGACATCCCTAGAAGAGCTTTGCCCTGGGAGGAGTTGTGAGTGGGCAGTGGGCCCTGAGGGACCAGGCCCACCCTCACCCAGAGCAATGTGGTAGAGCGTTCTCAGGGAGAAATTTCTGAGAACCTACACAGATGCCTCTGTAAAAGAAAGTGTCGGCTTTGAATGTCTGCCAAGTCGGGAGAGCACCAGATCGTGACCGTGCCAGCCAGGAATGCCCTTTTCCTGACCCGGCCTCCTGGTGAGGGTGTGGGGTCTGAGGAACAGGCAGAGCAAAGAGAGAAAAAAAGCTTTATATTGAGATTTGGATTGTTCCTCAGTACTTTGGGACTCCAAGTGGACCGTTTCTATGATCTGAGAATAACTGGACCAGCCAGAGAGTTCACCACAGGCCAAGGGGAAGACCCGAGGCAGCAGGCTTGCAGCGAGTTCCTTTATAATTGGACCTCATAGAGTCCTGCTCATTTAAATGCTCAGGATCTGTGTCTCTCTCGTGGATCTCTCCAAGTGCTGCCTGCAGAGAGACATCTTGCTGGATCTTCAGATGAGCACCATCTTTTTCAGGATCCAGCGTAGTCGCGAGGGAGCGGGAGGAAGCAGGGTTTCAGGCAACCTCACTCAGTGCAGCTGCAGCTGCAGGTGCCAGGCGTGGTGATAAAGGTCTCTGCTGCCTCGAGACTCCCTCACGGGTCCCCAATTTCCCATCACCCTGAATGCAAAGAATCTGCTGATTTGGAAGTTGTGCCTGCAAGTCTTCCCCTCAGGAACAGCTTCCTCCAATGCTGTTAGAGAGGGCTGGAGGAAAGGGTGCTGCTGTCCATACCGAGCGTAAGCTGCTGAGGGCGGCCGCCTCTGGGGGTCCCCACTCAGGGGGACTCGAGGCCTTCTTGCACTCCACTGACTAAAAATGTCTGCCACGTTCTGCCCTTCAGCCCGCCTCTGCCAGGAGCCCCAGCCCTTGCTTCTCTAAGCTCGAGCCCGCCGGCCAGCTTTGATTGAGGCAGGGGATCCCCATCTCGACTGTACCTCAGAATCAGCTGAGGGACATTGCTGACACCTATGGCTGGGCCTCCGCCAGACCCACTGCGATCAACCTCCGGGGGCGGGGGGCGGGGGGTGCTCAGACATGGTTTACATCACACTCCAGGCAATTCCAATGTGCAGGGCCCCTCACGGGCTATTCCATTTTCACTCAATTCAGCCTCATCTTGCAGAAATCCCTCATAGCCTTTGGCATGTGGGTGACAATGTTTCCTATTTTTCAGTGCTGACACGGGTTTTTTTTCATATTATTATATTGAGATCAATTCAGATTTGTCTGCAATACAAGGAAGACTCTCCTAACTGTCAGTGTTAGGAAATAACTGTATAACATCAAGAAAATATGAAATCTGCCTCCACAGAGCTTGTGAAAACAAGCCAGAGTCCTCTTGTTTCCTGCAGCTCTCTAGGTAAACAGTTACCAGACCTGGGTCCTCCCGTGTGCTGTGCATTTACACCGTAATCTTAATCATACTAAGAGTCCCTCCATCGTGCAAAATTCTCCATGGGCAATCCTTTCCCAGTGAAGGGGCTGGGATGAAGGGTTGTCCCTGTGCACGATAAGTAAACAAATCTGGACGCCTTTGCAATACGAATTCCTCATCTCTCCATAATTGCGATATTGTATTGATGCCCAATTTTGAAAAATACATTGTTTACTCTAAAGGCAAATTCAAGACTCCCAGACAATGTAGAACTTCCCTCAGAGGAATAAAATTGATTACTGTGTCTATTCCGTCCACATTTAAATATTAAAATGTAACAATCACACAGTGCATTGGATTACATTCAACCTCTAACTTGTCTTTGTCCATTACCCTGAGCATCAGTAATTATTGTCACTCCGTGCCTTAACAAGCTCTCGCATTTGTCCACTCCTTAGGCAACGGAGCATGCATTTCCTCTAGGATTTTGTTCACCTTCGTCTACCTCCAGGGCTTGCAATGGATAATTGCACCATCTCAGATAGCTGGCTTCTTCACGCAGGCCTTCTTTACCCCAAGTAGAGCAAGCAGATTGCTCTGCTCCCTTCCTCTCCAGCGCACTATCCAGGTGCTACACACAAGAGGCCGTGAATAAATGATGAAACCAAGTTTTAGCTTAGAGCTTGCTGTGTTTCATTTGCATAGCTATAATGTCAGATTCATTATTCATGAGCATATGCTACAATGGCCCTCCCCTTACAGCTCAATCCTCCACTGCTCCTGACTCTCAGATGCGTGAGATGAAGCATCTCTCCTGCAGCTTGCAGCAATTTCTCCTTTCTAAGTGCACAGTGGAGTGATGGCCCTGTTTTTTATGCAAGTGTGAATCCTTGGATGCATAACATTTACAACATAACGTAAAATAAAACTGAAGGTTTTGATACTGGAAGTCGTAAGCATATTGGGTCAACAAAAAAACTGAGGGGCAAGGACTCCCCGCAGAATTCTGGTGGAGGGAAGAGTTGGTCCATCTGTCAATAGAAGTAAATTATGACGGTGTATTGTAGGAGGCATGCTGGAAAGGCCTTCCTAACCAAAAATCTCTCCCCCACATGGGTGCCTCTCATGCCCGGGATTCCACTATTAAAAAATGTCAGGCTGAGTGCAAAAAAAAATAAAAATAAATTAAAATAAATTAAAAATGTCAGGGTGAAAAAAATGTTAGGAAACATTATCTGTTGGAAGGAGAAGATCCTTGGGAAGAATGGCATCCTGGACACTGCAATGTACTTTAGCAGATCTTTATCCTCTCTGTGAATAAGACCAGCCCACTCTTACATGGTGCTTCCTGTGTGCCAGGCACTGTTCTAAGTGCCTTCCACATACTGATTCATGTGATCCTTAAAATAGCCCTAGGATGTGGACAATATCATCATTATCATCATCGTGGTCGTCATCATCATCATCACCATCATCGTCATCGTCATCGTCGTCGTCATCATCGTCATCATCACAATTTCCATGTTTCAGATGAGGCAAGTGAAACATGGAAAGGTTGGGTGACTGGCCCAATCCACCTGCAAGAGTTGAGATTTGCACCCACATAGCCTGATGACAGAATCTGAACAGAAGCATTGCACTGCATGGCCTCTGGGGGATGACATGTATATGAGAGATCTCTCGGGATGTCTGGAAATAACAGACACAGTGGGAAACATTCTGAAAATATGAAATATGGAGGCTTGCTGGGTGGGGCAAGGGGAAAAGCCTTCCTGTTGCCTAGGATCTGCCTCCAATCCTATTATCTTCATTCTCGTCTCCTTGCTACCTTTCCCTCACTGCTCTAGGCTCCCTACGGCAACTCGACACAGCACGCTTACTGTTCTCTCTTTCTGGAATGCTCAGATCCACGTGATTCCCTCCTTCACCTCTTTCAACTGTGGCTTCATCAGAGCACTCTTGTCCGACCGTCCAGTATCACATAGCACCATGCCATCCATTCCTCCAACTTCCCCACTTCTCTGTCCCCTTTCCTGCTTCCTTTTTCTCCACAGCACTTACTACCATCAGATATGTTATACATTTCCTCATTTATTTGTTTATTAACTGCCCCCTACTACTTACCTGCCACTGGAATGTGAGCCCCAGGAGAGAAGGAGCTTTTTGTCTTTTGGTTCACTGATCTATTACCATTACCTAGAACTGTGCCTTCCACATTAAAATCTCAATAGGCATTTATTAAATGAATGGATGAATGACTACAAACTACTTACTTTACAAGTCTTCCCAAGACAACCTCCAACTGGAAGATAAAACTTGAGACATCTTATAAGTCTGTCATGTTCTATTTGGTTATGTGTGTCTAGGGCTGTAATTTAACAAGGCTCATTGGCAAATTAAATTGACTGATCTCCTTAGCAGTGACAAGGTTAGGCCAGATACATTTTTAGATGGAGACCAATATAAATATAGCTACTGCATATGAAAAGGTTTTTGGTAGAGATGCTGATGTGTTGCTCCTAGCACAGATTCTAGAAGCATTAGGCAGGCAATCAATGGGAGATAAAAGTGAAAAGACAGAATGGGTGTTGTAGAAATGACCAAAGTCTTGCAGTTCCATTCGATTTCAAGTCCTGGCTCTGCTGTTTATCGTTCTATGACCTTGGGCAAATTAATCAACCACATTGCACTTCATTCTTCTCATCTAGAAAAATGGGAATAGGTAGCAATATGGCAGCACTGACCTTGAAGGACTATTGGGAAGATCAAGTCAGACAATATAGGTGAAACCATTTAGCACATGGTAAGTTTCCTTTTTTTATCCTGGCTTTTTATATAAAGGCAGCATGATTTAGTGACACATAGAAAACAGAGGACAATCAACAAGATTCTGTTTAAATAGAAAAAACAAAAAACATAAAATTCACAAAATCTCTAGCCAAGTATAACTGATCTTCTTCTTTACTTCCAACAGCTCCCATAGTTCTACTTCATTACTTTATTTAATAAATCCTTCACTAAATTAATTTATTTACTGAGCTCTCACAAAATGCCAGGTGTCACCATTTCGTGATTGTGTCTCTTAGCTTTCTTTTATGATTAATACTTTGCTGGTTGAGGATACCTTTACTGTGTTTCCCTCTTCCAGCATACAAGTGTGGAATGAGGAAGCAATGTCAGTCCTTGAGATGCTCTGGGTTGCATAAGGAGAACGAGGATGCTGTCTGTTATTCCCTACGTAAACAACCAAAAATACCTTGAGGAATACTTTGTGTTTTCAGTATTAGAATAAATCTATAGGTGGCAAAGGGTGGATGATGCCTCTGCAGGATAGATTAGAAACGAAATGATTAGTTTGGGCCCAGGGTCCTTTGTTCTTCTAGTTTATGTGTAATCACTGTTGACTTCTCTCACGGGATCATTAACTTCCACGTGCGTGGCCTCAAGTCTAAGAAAAGAAGAAACATCGCATGAAATCTTACTTTATTATTAATTAGTCCTCTCCAGGCTCAGGGACGCTCTATGTCTTTCTGTTTCTGTTGTGGAACAGACTGTCTCAGGGCTGTTATCTGACGGCCCTTTTTTGGCAGAACTGCGTGCACAAAGAACTTCCATTCATTTCAAGGAGAGTGCTGCTCCTGCCAAGGCCAGGAAGGAATGGCTGGAAATCCACTGAGGAGGGAACAGGGGAGCCGAGGCCTAGGCTGAGGCCTGCGTTACACAGCACTCATTCACCTAGCTCTGTGGATAGCGTCTCACCCGGAGTAGGCAAATCAGGGCTCCTTCCTCCCTCCCTCGGACCAACTCTTATGTTTGGGAGGGATTCAGGGTGGCATATAAAGTCAAATCCTTGTCTCAGAGTTTCTAACTAAATGGTGACCGAGTTGCAACTAGATCTTAGCCTTTTAAATCCTTGCAAATCCTTGTCAATATCTCTTTTTGTTGCTATTCTCCCTTTCACCCATACTCCTTGGTCCACATGGGGAGCTGTTGTGATTTTTTTTCTCTGTGAAATGTAGCCCATCATTTCATAGGCCAGGTTTCCTTGAGGGATACCTCTTGGAGGATGGTATAATTGTGAAGATCATATAACAAAGCTGTTCTTAAGAAAAGTCCTGAAGTTGGTAGGAATTGTTCATTCTCATAATTCTCATGGTCCATATTTGCATGATGGGAAAAGTGAAACAGTCTTAAGGAACTGGTGAAATGTGTTTCATAAACCAAGTGGACAGTCAATCGATTACTGCAAAAGATGATCCATTTGTTCCAGCCAAAAAGCATTATTACTCCTTGATTATAAGCATATTTATTTAATAAAAATTGTGGAACTTCTATTGTTAATAGAAAACAGCAAGAACCCAGGGAATCAGTTGCTTTGATGGTAATAAATGCCTGATATATTCACAAAATCTCATGAAAACCAAAAGAAGAAAAGAAGAAAAAATAATACCCTAAGATTTGTAGTGGATTTTAATTTTATTGCATGAGCATTTTATTGGATCTTTTCAAAAAGTGTAAACAACGCATTTACATTCCCGTCCAGTTTATAACCTTTTTCCCCTGTCCAAAAGGAACGTGAACTCTCTCAGAGAGATGACTGTGACTTACAATTACAAAAAGAAAAAAAATCATTTAGGGGAAATTGGTCTGAATTATCCATACATCTAAATACGAAACAGTTTTAACCACGGTATTATCTCAAATATATTACAAACAAATCAGACTACCAGCCATGTCTTTCTACATGGTTGGCTTGATGAATGAATGAGTCATTTATAATGAGCAGCACTCCTGGGCAGTAAGAACAATTTTGTTTAAAATTTTAAAGTTTATTTTCTTAGTAAATAGACCCCATGAGCCCTACCTCTAGTATCACCATGAAAAAAGAAAACATTTTACTGTTGGTCAGCAGAGCTGGGAGAGGGCTAAATATAGAAAGGAAAAGAGGGAGGGGGGAAAAGAGAGAAAACATGTTGATACTTTATATTTTCTTAGCAGTCCTCTGTTTCACAAATACTTCAGTATCAATTTTATTCTAACACCTATAGAATTATCTCTGAATCTTATTACTGGTGCTTATGTCAAGACAATTTAACAGTATACGAATTTAATTATATAAAAGTTTAAGTTCTCAGAAAGTAAAATTCCTAAGAAATCATCAGTAGTCTGACTTTCCTTCACAAGGGCCCAGACCCACTCTAGCCCCTCGGAACACTGGGGATGCTTCCTAGGGGAATTTAGCCACCATACTGAAAGGAGCCCAAAGACATGGGGCGGGGGCAGGGTCATGGAGAGGTCCACAGCCCCAGATCAGCTTTCATCTGGGTCTTCAGCAGCAGCCAGCAGCAACTGCCAGCCAACATGAGTGAGCCATGTTGGATGTCTGGCACAAACATGGCACCAGAAGACCACAGTCTCCGACAGGATCTGACAGCACCAATGTGAGAGAGCTAAAGCAAGAACTGTCCAGTTAAAAGTAGTCAAGTCACTGAACTGTGACAGATAAAGAGATTGTTGTCTTAAGCCACTACATTTTGGAGTGGTTTTTTAGGCAGAAATAAGTCACTGGAAGAGTCCCTATGACTAGGATTTGGTCCTGATTTATCCCCTTTAGTTCCTTGCTGCTGGATCTACAGTAAGTCTCTGGATCTGCTTGTATAATGTCTAGACAATTTTCTGATCTCTAACTAGTCCCATCTACTTCCCTGTCCCCCAGCCCTCCTTGCCCCACAGCTAAAACACTGGATATACACTACAACTCAATCGACCTTATATTCGGAAACCAAATCACCTTTCTGGACCTCTTACATCCCAATTCCTTCTCTTGAATGGCTCTCTTTCAACAAAGCTTCTACCAATGCTTCTCAACCTTGGTTGCACATTGGGATAATTTGGGAAGTATTAAAAAATACATGGTTACTAGTTCCCACCCCAAGAGACCCTCATCTAATCGGTCTAGAGCATGGTTTCTCCATACTGGCACTATTGACATTTGGGGCCAGATAATACTTTGTTTTGAGGGGCTGTCTCCATATTGTAAAAGGTACTTGGCAGTATCCTGGCCTGTACCATTGGATGTCAGGAGCACCCTTACAGTAGTATTAATGACCACAAACGTCTCCAGATGTTGCTAAATGTTTTCTGAGAGGCAGTCATCCCTGGTTGAGATTCACTAATGTGGGGTTCAGCCTGGGCATCGGGCGATTACTAAATTCCCCAGGTGATTCTAATGTCCAGTCAAGGTTGAGCAGTACTGATCTAAGTAGCGCTGCTTTTCACACTTAAATATGTATATGAATCACCTGGGGATCTTGTTAAAATGCGGATTTTGATTCAGTAGGTCTAGGGTGGGCCAAGAGTCTGTACTTCTAACAGGCTGGGAGGTGATTCGGGTGTGGTTCTCAACCCACTCATTGAATAACAAGGAAGTAGACACTGCAATTTGCCTGAGGGCTGCGCTTACACTTAGCACCTTCACCTGAATACCCCGGGACCCTTCTCCTAACTCCTCCCAGAGAAAAATGGTTGATTGTCGAAACAGGGTACCTCTGCTCTCCATAGTAAGCAAAGATGCCTGAAAACATGGTAGCAGAGACATGACTTCAAGTGAATTACTCCCTTCTTCAGGATCCGTGCGCAGACTACATATTGCATTTCACCAAGGTAGACGGTGCCGGTAGATTAGGGGGAAACTTCCCTACAGGTTGCTGCTTGTTGTTGCCAAGGAAGAAAGCCAAACAATGCCTGAAGCTGCCAGCCTTTTTCAATAACACACTTCACGTTGCCAGTAGGGGGAAAGGCTAAGTGTGGGACGCAGATTCCCCGGACCGAGTTCCGCCTCACACTCCTTTGGCGAGTCCGCGGCTTTAATGTTATATCACAGGGGTTAAACAAATGAGTCAAGAGAACAGATCTGCAGTTTGAAAAGGCATTTCAGGAAGTCAATTCCAGTCCCTACAGGACAGAGGTGAAGCTACAATGGAGTCAAGACAGACTAGCCTTCTGGAATTTACACAGAACTGTGGAAAGGTTACGTCTCTCTCCACTCAGGATACAGGTACGCGGAGGTTTGTACGACTCTGTTCTGCTTTGGCTTTTGTCCAAGAGAAGTGCTCTCATTTCATTCTGGTGGTATTTATTTGCACTAAAATTACTTCAGAAGTATATACACTCTCACCTGTAAATTTAGCTAGGAACTTGACAGTGCTCGCGGCGAAGGAGTCTTCTGGGCGTATTATTTAAATCCTACTGGCTCCAAAGGCGGAAAAGGCATCTCGCTGTCTGGGAATCTACAGTGAAGTACCAACCTATCTATAGACTCTATAGATTCTCTCTCGGTGTTTACTATGCAATAGCACTATACTTGTCACCTAGAAAACCTGGG
>CM052885.1:41575256-41611097 GCA_028534135.1 Potos flavus
GTGCTGGATGATGCCTTGGTGAGAAAGGAACCCGGACCACTCCTCCCAGTGCACCTGCCGCTCCCTCCGTATCCGATTGCCACAGCCAGTGAGACCGGTCAGCTGGAGCCACGTCCCCGAAAGCAACGGTTCTGCTCCTCGTAGTGCTTCACAATGTCCTTCTCCTGGGTTTTGCTCCCCTGAGGTCTGAGAGAAGCACAAACCGAATTAACTACAGGCGGAAAGAGCAGTTAGCCCGGTGCCAAACAACAGAGCAGGCACCGGGCTGGGACGAAAACCCCACATTTTGATTCCCGGTGCGTTCCCCACACCTCTTCAGAAAGGACACGGCGGTTCACTGTTTACACCAAACCCTCATTACTCCAACAGCCCCTTGTCTTAATACTACAAACCTACTCATCAATAGCAATTTAGGTGAGGGAAAATTATATTTAAAGAGAAACGTTCTATCATTTATGGGTTCGCTTTAAGAATCCTACCCTCCAATTGTCTCGAAATAATCTTGAGTCTGCTTTTCTTCTCCTGCAAAGCAGATAATGCTCTTCTGAGAACTGAAGTTGTATTTCTGTCCTGTGTCTTTTCTTGCCACCCGGTTGAAGCGACCCTCTGAGTCTCATGGATTTCAAGTGCCATCTAGTGGTGAATCTTCAGATGTTAGGAATAATGCAACAAAGTTTAATTTAGCAAGCATAGCCAGGTCTCCAGATGTTGGTGGGATCATCTCTTTACCAGAGAATCATTAGATCTGCCATATGTGAATTACCAGTATTCGACAGTTCTAAATACGTTTTTCAAATAATTCTGCATATTAGTTTGAGCATCACTTTTTAAAAACTCGCTTCTCAATCCAAGAGCTTTAGAACGATCCTTATAATTAGTTTTTCTATTATATATTAGGAGCAAATAGGAGCATTCTGCATACATTTTTAATTTGAAGACAGGCTTTTTAAACCAAAAGAGCAGTTTAGCCCTTCTGAGTACCTTTCATTGGTATTTTGTATTTGCTTTGACAACTCTGTCCACTTCTTCCATTATAGAGAACAGCAACAACTCGATATTTCATTCTACAGAGAAACAAAAAAAGTCTTTCCTCACTTCCTCTTCTGTGGAGTAGAGGGAGACTGGAAAGACTGGGTGTCTCTTCTCTTCCTCCACCCACATGAGCCCTCAGCACCTGCTCAGTCCCAGCTTTGGAGCCTCCTGACCCACCACCCACGCTTAGGTGAATCTGGCTGAATGTTCTATGATTTGGGCTCCTTTGTCCCTTTTTTGTACAATGGCAGACAAGCCCGGGGGGAGCAGACATTAAGGAATGTGTCTACAGACTTACCACTAGATCGTAACAGTTAAAGTTATGATTTAGATTTTCAGCTCCTGGTCTAATATTTCCTCTTCAAGATCAAAAGAAGTTGTGGCAGAAATGCACTTACGAAAGTAGACCCCAGGTCTTCAGAGTAAGTGTGTACAGATAAAACACAGCCAGAGAGATATGAAAACAGATATGCCTCCAGTAGCACACACGGAAAGTTCAAAAGGAGTTTTTATTAAAAATCATTAGATATCTTTGAACAGCAACTACTATTAAATGCTAGCTCACTACAATTTACTTCACTTTTTTTCTGATAACATTTGTTTTTCCAAATAAAAATGTTAACTATAGAAGATACAGACAAAAGCATAAAGTAAAATATAAGCTATCCCTCATATATCCTGTGGATATAGCCCTATTAATTTCCCTTGGGTTGTTGTCCTATAGATGTCTAGGTATAGAGATTGGGATTATATATGTACAATGTTTTGTCCAGTGAGGGTTTTTTTTTTCATTTAATAATATATTACGAGCATTTTCCCATGTCATTAAATATATTCACAACATCAAAATATTCCATCTTATACATGCATGATATTTCATTTAACCAATACTTACTGATAGACATCAGATTGTTTCTAAATTCTTGCTTGTACCGTTAAATAATTCTCAAATGAACTACCCTGTAGACAAATAAGACAAATGGAAATATTTATTACAAATTGACTCCTAGAGCTTGAATTGTGGGATCAAAGGATGTGAATGTGTTTACATTTTGTGACACACCACTACTGTTCCCTAAAAATGTGACCATCAATTAACATTCTCACTAGGACCTTGTAAGTGTGCACCGGGGACATTTTCCTGGAGGAGGAAGGTCCCTACCTCATCAGGGTGTCTCCTTGAGCATCCAGTAGGCCTATTAAAAATCTCGACCTTTTAACATCACTATGCATGTGTGCAGGGCTTCTCCTCTTGAACCTGTAAGCATCTCCACATTTAGGTCAGGGCGTCTCACAAGGAGTAGGTTATACATAAGACAATCACAAGTGCATCCCTGGTCTCTCAAGGAGATGAGAGAAGTTTTAGTTGTTCTGTCTTCTACTTTTCTGTATAAATGTGTGTAAAATTCTGTCCAGACTTCGTAGTCACTTTTTTCATGTAGAATGTAGAACTTGACATGAACGGAGATCTGATAAATAATTACTCAGTATTACACTGACCTTCTCTTTCCCTTGTCTAGATTGGTCTTTGGTTCATGAGACTGTTTTCTTTTCCTAACAACTTTGAGAAGACCTATGTCCCACAGGTCAAAGTTTCAGTGGACATGGCTGCCTGGTAACAATAGTAATGGGAGAAACAGATAATGTATTATCTTTTATAATTCTGGAACATTCCATCTGAATTCACTTAATAGAATTTTTTTTAATAGAATATTTTACAATTGACAAATTTTAAAAACTCTTATCAGGTTTCCCTGGCTTTTTTTTTTTTTTTAAGATTTTATTTATTTATTTGACAGAGAGAGACACAGCAAGAGAGGGAATACAAGCGGGGGGTAGTGGGAGAGGAAGAAGCAGGCTTCCCGCCGAGCAGGGAGCCTGATGTGGGGCTCAATCCCAGGACCCCAGGATCATGACATGAGTCGAAGGCAGACGCTTAATGACTGAGCCACCCAGGCGCCCCTCCCTGGCTTCGTATACATTATTATTTTCTGGATAATTGGTGGCATTCCTCAATTCTTTTTAATAAAAAACCTAGAAATATTTTTTAAATATGTACCAAAGCTATTAGTCAAATTAACAAATTCTACTCTAAAAAAAAAACAAAAACAAAAAAACTCTGACTGAAAGTTTGCTTTCTCATTCCTGTTTAAGCTCCCTTCAATAATCAGGGGAAGCTCATCAGTTTTGCCTGATTATTAAACTAGGCCAGTAGTCAGGACTTTGGCCGAACACTCCCAATTTCTCTCTTCTCCAAAACTGTCAGGGAGGGTTTTCAACTCCAAACACAAGCAAAATAACAAAATGTATTATTCTGGTTGAGACTGACTAAATTCACACTGTAATCGGGCTTGACACCATAAACTTGACAATATGTGACTATTCGGCTTAGGGAAAAAATGGCAATTTCATATGGCACCAGCTAATAGAACAATTTATAATTACCAGATCATAGGTAATAGATCCCTAGAATCATTCAAAGGTGTCACTACAGTGGGTTCTAGAGTTTGCTACCAGTCCCTCATTGAAGACGCGTTGCTGACCACCGAGCCAGGAGTGGCTGCAGGAGTGGTGTCTGTAAGACTATGGACCCAGCCTTCTTTATCCGGCATCATCTTCTCATCTGGTTCTGCACAGATCCCAGTTTATGGCCCACGTTGAGCTGGACTATTCCATGTCTTGCTGGTCATTTCCCAACGTAACAAATCATTAAGTAGAGGTCAAGTCTAAGGATCCCATCATTCATGTAAGAACAGAAAACCACCAGGGCTGGACCCATCCTCAGGCAGACCAAGAGACAGCGACATTGACCCCATCTGTGCTCTACCCACCATCCTCATGTCCTGTGTCTATTAGCAAATGACTAGGTTAGGATCCAAACAAATCATCAGAGTAAGGGAGCAGAAAATTCAGCTTTTCCTTTTGATCCCATTGAATGAGAGAGGCAGATGCCCCCTTTCCAAGCTACTAGAGGAGGCACCAGAGGCTCACTCATTGAGATGCAGAGGCCTGTAAGAAAAGGAGATACATCTCTCCATGAAGCTGGCTTTTGAAACAGACTCACCGATAGGTCCTCCTGTGCCCATCTGAGCTAGAGGAGATGAGAATCCGTGAGAGGTAGCCTCAGGAGGAAAGCCTGCAGTCTCACCACCTGTCATGGCAAAGCTGTGTCAGTTCCATTCGGTCGGGTGGACATATAGGCAAAGAGATGGACCTGAGCTGCCTTATTATTATTCAATTAGAATCCAGGAACAAGAGACCAGGTGGGGGGGAGGGGGAATTTAGGGAGAGACAGCTGGGAGGCAGGAACAGGGAAGTGGGATAGAAAAGCAGAAGCCAAAGTCACAACTCCTGTAGAGGAACTGTGCAGTCTGGAGGCCTTCCTTCTAGGGCCTCAGAAAAACCTATCCACAGGTTCCAAGAGAGAAGAGCACCTCCGTCCTTACACAGAGAAGGGGTCACCCCTCCATCATTGTTGGCTGGAGAAGCTGCAGTACGCAAGAAAGGACAACAATGGCAAGCCAGTAAGTATAAGGGCCTCTGCCCTTTTACCCTGTTCCCTCTCCCCTGCCCCCACCCAGACTAGCTGCAAGAAGTGCAGGAATCTCCACACCACCTTCCCACTATAAATCCATCTGGCCACAGACCAGGCTTCCTTTGAGAATTAGGTAGATGAGATTGGAGTTGGACTGAATTGGGTATTAATATCCACAAGTGCCCAAAAGGTAGTTAAGAGGCAAGAAGGGGAGATGCAACAGAGCATGATTAAAAGTAATGAGTGGAGACACATATTTTCATGCTTGTATGTCACCAAGTTCATATTATTCAATAGTCGGTTATATTAATATCTGGACTGATGAATTAATTGAAATTTCTGGGTCTCTGTGGCTTCATTTGCTAAAAGTTTAGCTTTTACAGGATAATTGAGTTCAAAGACAAGGAATCACCAGTATCAATTATAAAGGAGATGAAGACGAACTTTCATTTAGAAAGAAACTGGTCAAATTAAGCTAAATATAATGTGTAGTTTTATGTCAACTCACTCCTGCCAAATACAATGCCTAAGAAGCAGAAATAATCCAATCCAGTAGTATTAACCATGGCACATGAAAAAAAATGAAAAATGAATTTGGTTTATTTAATTGGTAGAATATAAAGAGAAGAATAAAGCTAGTTGGTTCTCATATTCAAAAAATATGTTAAATGAATTTTTCGCTTTTCAGTTGTCCCAAAAATTCTAATTTACGATCCACAGATCATAGTGATACATTTATTCGAACTGGGCTGCGTTTTGGAACTTGATTCCGTAAAGTTTAAGAGATTGAAGCCAGAAATAATGAGGCGACTTCACACAGTGCTTTTCCAAGGTTATAAAAGATGTTAACTACTTTACTTTTCACCGTAACCTAGCCCACCACAGGGTAAAAATAAAATGGACATTATTTACTCATTATTAGGACATGTCTTTTGTTAGAATCATTAAACCCAAATATTATTCTCTCTAGGTCATTAATTTGGAAATTTTCTTAGGAATGATAATAATCTACTTAGCTTCCTGTGAGACCTTGTAACTATATTAGTTATTTTACTTTCTTTGCCTTGGGCATTTAGGATCTTAGAGTTTAATATCTCTGGAAATTTACGAAGCTTGTCTAAAGAGATGGCCACAGCAGTTTAACTTATATATTAAATAGCAACTAGATTCTGGTTAATTCCTCATCTGTCCAGAACTTTTTGAACTTGAAATTGTCGTATTTCTACCAATATTCTTAAGACGAATCTCTGTTCTTCAGACACTTGAGACAAGTATGTTTCTTCAAAGCACTTTTAAAGTTCAAATACAGCACATTTATAACCATCTGCTTCTAGAAAACTTCAATGGCTATTTCAAACACTAGCAAGTTTTCTGTCTCTTGTAGCTAGAAGCAATGTCTGCATGTCCTTCCAATAAGAAATAGGTAAGACTTCTATCTATTCAGCAACATGTAAGTAATGGATAGATGATTTAGGCATAGAATTGACAAACGATACTGTTCATGGCTTGAAATTTGTAATTCTTTTTTTCACTTCCTCAAGGTTATCATTGTATTTCATAATTTGCTAAAACTCTATTTCCCTTTCAAGTAGCAGAAAACATTTATGTTGCTACCCTTAGGGTATGACCAGCTCTCCAACACTGTTCCTGAACAGTACACACCCAACATTTTGAGCTCTTGATAGCATTCTGCCGAAAAATGGCATAGATCATGCGCTGATTTTGCCATTCATTATGCAAGCCTCAAATTAATAAGATGGTGTTTTTCTATAAATGATCTATAATTATAGTCTTTCACTAATCTAGTTCAAATTGGTTTATCCTATAGAAAGTACAAAATAGCTGCATTATGCCCTCTAAGACAAACAAAGCAAGGTCCAGTATCTTTTCCAGCTAAGCCAGAGCCCAAGTTGTAAGACTAGACTAACATCAATGATTTCAATGGCCTGAGGTTGCAGGGCAAGAAACTTAGGGCTCTATTCAGGGCAAATTTAAAAGCCAAGCAGGGAGTCTATTTGAGAGATCGATACAAACAACAACAACAACAACACTGGGCAGAGAGGTAGAATCCAGCAACACAGCAACAGGGACACCAAACAATAAGAATAAGAAAGTACCCAGAGGGTTGTTGAAGGAGGAGCCTAGAGAAACCTCCAGGCACTATGCAGCATCTAGAGCACCTACAGCCTTAATAAAAAATTCAGAGGCCTCGCCAAAATATGTTGGCATTCTTTTTTAAAGATATGGCTCGAAAGTTCAAGGTGAATCTCAGCCTAGATCCTCTGGAGATGACTCTAACCCCCAAATCTTTGGAGTTCACTTTTCTCATGTGGGGAGTTTCTCTGCTGTTACGCATTGAATTATGTCCCCCAAAATTCATGTATTAAAATACCATCCCTCAACGTGACTGCATTTGGAGACAGGGCTTTTAGGAAGGTAATTAAAGTTAGGTCAGATCATAAAGGTAAGGCCCCAATTCAATGTGACTGGTGTCCTTCTCAGAAGAGGAAGGGGTGCCAGGGAGGCACACACACAGACAAAAAGCCATGTGAGGACACTGTGAGATGGCGGCCACTGCAAGCCAAGGAGAGAGGACCTGGGAGAAACCAAATCTACCAACACCTTGATCTTCAATTTCCATTCTTCAGAACTCCAAGAAAATAAATTTCTGCTCTTTAAGCCACTCCATCTGCGATATTTCTGAAATATCTGGGATTACCATATAGATATTCTATCCACTGTCATGTATTCTAAGAGAGACACTCTTAAAAATGTGACAGTATTTTATTTGTCATGGTGACATCTACTTTTTTCATTTATTATTGACATACAATGTTATATTAGTATCAGGTGTGCAACATAGTGATTCAACATGTCTGTACATCATCAGTCCATTTTCAAAAGACTAGCATTCGTATAGATTCTTTTTTAAACAGTAAAAAACTATGCAAGCAAAGAGTACCATGATTATTTAGTTGTTTCCACATCCTGCATAACCACTTATGTGTCTCTGTCTGACTTATGTCACTTATGTCCATCGATGTTGTCACAAATGGCAAGATTTCATTCTTTTTTATAGCTAAGTATTACTCCATTGCATATATACATACCACCTCTTCATCCATTCCTCTGTTGATGGACACTTGGGTTGTGTCCATATCTCGGCTATTATAAATAATGCTGTAGTGAACATGGGGGTGCATATGTATTTTCAACTTAGTGCTTTCATTTTCTTTGGGTAAATAGCCAGTAGTGGAACTATGGGATCCAATGGTATTTCCATTTTAAATTTTTTGAAGAAACTCCATACTGTTTTCCACAGTTGCACCAATTTTCATTCCCACCAACAGTGCACAAGGGTTCCCTTTTTTCCACATCCTCACCATCACTTGTTATTTTTGTTTTGTTTTTGTTTTAGTTTTTGATACTAACAGTTCTGACTTGTATGAGGTGATAATCTCACTGTAGCTTTGATTCAAATTTCCCTGATGATTTTATGTATGTGCAAGCCATCTGTACATCTTCTTTGGAAAGAAGACCTTTTCGGGCCATCTGCCTATTTTTTAATCAGATCATTTGGGTTTTTTGGTGTTGAGTTGTGTAAGTTCTTTGTGCATTTTGGGTATTAACATTTTATTGGACAGATCATTTGCAAAAATCTTCTTCCATCACCAGATTGCATTTTTGTTTTGTTGATCGTTTCCTCTGCTGTGCAAAAGCCTTTTATATTGGCATAGACCTGATAGTTTATTTTTGGTTTTGTTTCCCTTACCTCAGGAGACATATTCATAAATATGTTACTAAGGCCAGTGTCTAAGAGATTACTGCCTATGTTTTCTTCTAGGAGTTTTATGGTTTCAAGTCACACATTTAGGTCTTTAATCCATTTTTAATTTATTTTTATGTATGGTAAAGAAAGTGGTACAGTTTCATTCTTTTGCATGTAGATGTCCGGTTTTCCCAACACCATTTATTGAAAAAACTGTTTTTCCCCATTGTATTTTCTTGCCTCCTTTGCCATAGATTAATTGACCATTTAAGTGTGGGTTTAATTCTGGGCTCTCTATCCTGTTTCATTGATCTATATGTCTCTTTTTGTGCCAGTACAATACTGTTTTGATTACTATAGCTTTGTAGTATATCCTTAAATCTGGGATTGTGATACCTCCAGCTTTGTTCTTTTTTTCTGAAGATTGCTTTGGCTATTCAAGGTCTTTTATGTTTCCACACAAATTTTAGGATTATTTGTTCTAATTCAGTGACAAATGCTATTGGTATTTTGGTAGGGATTATAGTAAATCTGTAGATTGCTATGAGTAGTATGAACATTTTAACAGTATTAATTCTTCCTATCCATGAGCATGGTATATCTTTCCATTTGTGTCTTCTTCAATTTCTTTCATCAATGTCTTATAAGTTTCAGAGTATAAATCTTTCATCTGCTTGGTTAAGTTTATTCCTAGGTATTTTCTTCTTTTCGGTGTAATTGTAGATGGATTGTTTTCTTAATTTCTCTTTCTGCTACTTCATTATTAGTATATAGAAACACAACAGATTTCTGTATATTAATTTTTTATCCTGCAACTTTAATGAATTCATTTCTCAGTTCTAATAGTTTTTTGGTGGAGCTTTTAGAGTTTTCTATATATAGTATCATAGCATCTGGAAATAGTGAAAGTTTTACTTCTTCCTTACCAATTTGGATGGCTTTTATTTCTTTTTCTTATCTGATTGGTGCAGCTAGGACTTCCAGTAGTATGCTGAATAGCAGTGGTAAAAGTGGACATCTTTGTTTTTTTCCGGATCTTAGAGGAAACTCTTTCCCTTTTTTACCATTGAGTATGATGCTAGCTACGGGTTTTTCATTTATGGCCTTCATTATGTTGAGGTATGCTCCCTCTAAACCCACTTTGTTAAGAGTTTTTATCATGAATGGATATTGTATTTTGTCAATATTTTTTTCTACATATATTCAGATGATTATTTTTTTATCCTTTCTCTTGTTAATGTGATGTATCACATTGATTGATTTGCAAATATTGAATCACTCTGCATCCCTGGAATAAATCCCACCTGATCAATATGAATAATCCTTTTAACATTATTGTTGAATTCCATTTGCTAATATTTTGTTGAGGATTTTTGCATCTATGTTCATTGGACATATTGGTCTGTAGTTTTCTTATTTGGGGGGTTTGGGGGGAAGTGGAATGTCATTGTCCAGTTTTGGTACCAAGGTAACACTGGCCTCATAGAATGAATTTGGAAAGTTTTCCTTCCTCTTCTATTTTTTGGAATAATTTAAGAAGAATAGATATTAATTCTTTAAGTGTTTGGACAAATTTACTTATAAAGCCATCTGGTCCTAGACTTTTGTTTGTTGGAAGTTTTTTGATAGCCAATTCAATTTTGTTACTATATTTGGTCTGTTTAAGTTTTCTGTTTCTTCCTGATTCAGTTTTGGAAGATTGGATGTTTCTAGGAATTTGTCCGTTTTTCTAGGTTGTCTGATTTGTTAATATAAAATTTTTTATGATATTCTTTTATAATTCTTTGTATTTCTGTGGTATTGGTTGTTATTTCTCCTCTTTTGTTTCTGATTTTATTTATTTGAGCCCTGTCTCTTTTTTTCTTGATGACTCTGGCTAAAGGTTTATCAATTTTGTCTAACTTTTTAAAGAACCAGCTCTCAGTTTCACTGATCTTTTCTTTTCCTTTTTTTTCTTTTTTTCTTTTTGTCTTTCATCTTTTTCTGCTTTAATCTCTGTTATTTCCTTCCTTTTACTAGCTTTGGGCTTTGTTCTTCTTTTATTAGCTCCTTTAGGTATAACCTTAAGTTGTTTGAGATTTCTCATTTCTTGAGCTAGGTCTATATTGCTATAAACTTCCCTCTTAAAACAACTTTTGCTGCATCCTAAATATTTTGGACTGTTGTGTTTTTTCATTTGTCTCCATGTATTTTTTTTGATATCGACTTTGATTTCCTGACTGGCTCATCCATTATTTAGTAACATGTTATTTGGTCTCCATGTATTTGTGTTCTTCCCAGATTTTTTTTTTCTTGTTGATTTTCTTGTTGATTTCCAGTTTGGTGGTGGTGTGGTCAGATAAGATGCATGGTATGATTTCAATCTTTTTGAATTTGTCAAGACTTGTTTTGTAGCCTAATATGTGATCTATTCTGGAGAATGTTCCATGTGCTCTTGAAAAGAATTTGTATTCTGCTGTTTTAGGATGGAATGTTCTGAATATAGAAGTTAGATCCATCTGGTCCAATGTGTCATTCAAAGCCACTGTTTCCTTGTTGACTTTCTGTTTGAATGATCTATGCATTGATGTAATTGGGGTGTTAAAGTCCTCTTCGATTATTGTACTGCTGTCAATTTCTCCCATTATGTCTGTTAATATTTGCTTTATGTATTTAGGTGCTCCTGTGTTGGGTGCATAGATATTTTAAATGGTTACATCCTCTTGTTGGATTGATCCCTTTATCATTATATAATGATATCCCTTTATCATTATATAATGCCCTTCTTTGTCTCTTACTACATTCTTCATTTTAAAGTATATTTTGGGGGCAATTGGATGACTCAGTTGGTTAAATGTATGACTCTTGGTTTCAGTTCAGGACAGGATCTCAGAGTCCTCGAAACAAGCCCCATGTCAGGCTCTGTGCTCAGTGCATAGTCTGCTTGTCCCTCTCCCTCCCCTGGCTCGTTCTCTCTCCTCTCTGTCCTTTTCTCTTTCTCTCTCTCTCTCTCTCTCTCAATAATTCAAATAAATAAATAAAACCTTAAAAAATAACAAAGCATATTTTATCAATATAAGTACTGTTACCCCAGCTTTTTATCACTTCCATTTGCATGGAATATCTTTTTCCATCCCTTCACTTTTAGTCTGTATGTGTCTGTCTTTTAGTCTGTATGTAGGTCTGAAATGAGTGTCTATATAGCTTGGTTCTATTTTTTTATCCATTCAGTCACCCTATGTCTTTTGATCAGAGCATTTAGTCTATTTGCATGTAAAGTAATTATTGATATGTAAGTACTTATTATCATTTTCTTAGTTGTTTTCTGGTTGTCTTTTTTGGTTCTTTGTTCCTTTCTTCTTTTCTTGCTCTCTTCTCTTGTGGTTTGATGACTTCTTTAGTGTTATGCTTTAATTCTTTTCTCTTTATTTTTTATGCATCATCTATAGGTTTGTAATCTGTGGTTACCATTGGATTCATATATAACATTTTATATGTATAGCAGTCTGTATTAAGTTGATGGTTGCTTAGTTTGAGCACATTCTAAAAACATGAAATTTTTACCCCCTCCTCCATGTTTTCTGTATATGATGTCATATTTTACGTCTTTTTATTTTGTGTATCCCTTGGCTATTTTTATGGATATAATTGATTTTACTACTTTTGTGTTTTAACCTCCATACTGACTTTATAAGTAATTAGTATAGTACCTTAAATATATTTTGCTTTTACCTAAGCAATTTTTTCCTTTCATAATTTTCTTACCTCTAATTACTACCTTTTCTTTCCACTTAAGGAATTCTGTTTAACATTTCTTATATGGCTGGTTTAGTAATGATGAACTCCTTTAACTGCTATTTGTCTAGGAAATTCTTTACCTTTCCTTTTATCTTTCCTTCTATTCTAATTGATAACTTGGCTGGGTAGAGTATTCTTGGTTGTAGTTCTGTTTTTTTTGTTTTGTTTTGTTTTGTTTTCATTTTAGCACTTTAAATATATCATGTTACTTAATTCTGGCCTGCAAAGTCTCTGCTGAAAAATTAGCCTATAGCCCCAAGGGATTTCTCTTGTATGTCACTGTTTTCTTTTCTCTCCCTGCTTTTAAAATTCTCTCTTTATCATGATTTTTTGCCATTTTAAATATTATGTGTTTTGGGTTCATTTTGTTAGTGGTTCTTTTTGATTCCTGAAAATAGAAAAAGTCTGTTTTCTTCCATAGATTAGAAAAGTTTTTAGCTGTTATTTCTTTGTGTAAGTTTTCTGCCCCTTTCTCTCTCTTCTCCTTCTAGGATCCCTATATATGAATGTTACTATGCTTGATGATATCTCAGAGTTCTCTTATCCTATTATTATTTTGTATGTATTATGTATGTATGTATGTATCCATTTAGCTCTTCAGCTTGGGTGCTTTCCATTACCCTGCCTTCTAGAGCACTGATCCATTCCTCTGCATCCTCTAACCTGCTGTCGATTCCCTCTACTATATTTTTCATTTCGGTTATTGAATTCGTCAGCTCCAACTGATTCTTTTTTATATTTCCATCTGTTGAAGTTCTCCCTGGGTTCATCCAGTTTTTGCTCAAGTCCAGTGATTATTTTTACGACCATTCTTTTGAACTCTTTATCAGGTATATTGCTATTGCCACTTAATTTGCTTTTTCACTGTGATTTTTGTCTTTTCTTTCCTTTGGGACATATTTCTCTGTTTCCTCATTTTGTCTAACTCTCTGTGGTTGTTTCTGTATTATGTAGGTTGTCTACATCTCCTGGTCTTGAAAGTAGTGGCCTTATGTAGAAGAGGTTTGTAGTGCCCATGGTGCAATCCCCACCCTGGTCACTAGAACCCAGAACTACAAGGTTGTGCCCTATATGGTCTGTGTGCACCTTCCTATTGTGACTGAGCCGTGATTGCTTTCAGCCCATCTGGCTGCAATGACCAACTTTGTCTTCTGTGAGCACAATGGGGAGGATGTGTTCCCTGTGCTATTGAGAGACCTGACTGTAGACTATTGGGCAGAACTGGCAGTCAGCCTAGCTGCCTGTAATTAGCCTCTCTGCCACAGCTGCAGGTGTATCAAAGGGCTTGCTCCCTAGGCAGCCAGTTAAGAGACCCAGCTACAGGAACTGCAGGCCCACTGGTGTGTGGCAGCTATCTGCCCCACTCTCCAGGGCAGGAGTCATGCCCTGCCAAGGAGGGAAGGTTGCATAGAAAATCTTCCAGGGAATGCTAGGGTGGGCACATGATTCTCACAAAGTAGATAGAAAATGTTAGCACTGGCCCCCGCAAGCATTGACTATCTAGGACAAAGTAGAGGAATAAAAATGGAGCCCACCAGCACTTTTGTTCCCAGAGAAATCTCCTGCAGATCCAGGCCCCTCCAGCAAATATGCTAAGATTAGTCAATAAATCTCATTCATGTGTACTCCAGGTGCTCAAATTGCTCCTTCTGTGCCTTGTCTCAGGATGAGTTATTTAGTATGCTGTCTCATTAAGGGCAGGGACTCCATTTCCTATTACCTTCTAGCAGTCCTGGAGTTATTCCCACTGATTTTTAAAGTACCCGGTTAAACTCCACTGGTTTTCAAAGTCAGATGTCATGGGGACTCATCATCCTACTGCAAGTCCCCAGTTCTGGGGGTGCTCAGTGTGGGATCTGATCCTCTTGCTTCTCCATGCTTGTAATGGCCTTCCCATTTGTGATTAGCCATGCTGGGGGATTGGTTCCCCGCCACATCTCTGCCCCTTCTACTATTTTCAATGTGGCCTTCTCTCTATAACTAGCTGTGGAAGGTGTGTTCTGCTATAGGCTTCAGATTGTTTTCAGAGTTAGTCATATAAATGTAGTAGTTACCTCAGTGTGTCCATGGGACAAAGTGGGCTCAGGATCTTCTTACTCCACCATCTTCCCTAGATGAGCACCATTTTGTACCTTTTTTAGCTTTACTACTACTTTCACCTTTTCTTCTATTCTGTCATTTATTAATTCATTCTACTGATATTTATTGAGTGCCTATTAATGTTCCAGGCACTATGTTGGACATAGGATATACATACTTCTCCTGCCCACATGGAATATATAAACTAGTGGGGGAGACAGAAGAGGAGAATTAACATAAACAAATATAGAAGTATAATTTGCCATATGTGCTGTAAAGAAAATGCATAAGATGCAGTGATAGAAAATAATGAGGGGTTGAGGGGAGAGTGGACATGCCTACTTAGTGTTTAGGGAAAGCCTCTGGTCTAGTTTAAGGTAACACTAGCAGCTGCTGTAGCAGATAAACTACAAAATATTTGTGGTTTAACACAATAGATTTTTATTTCTCACTCACATATAATCCAACCAGTTGTTAACTAGGCAGCCTTCCACACAGTATTTCAGAGACCCAGGCTCCTTTCACCCCGTCTCTGTCATCTCCTAGGACCTCAGTATCCTTTTTTTTAATTCAATGGATGCAAACAGAGAGGATAGACAAGCCAAAGCCATTTTTTAAGTCCTTTAGCACTGAAATGGCCACATTACTTCTGCACACATCCTATCAATGAAAAGTGGCCATATGACCTCATCCAGATGCAAGGGGAAATGGGAAATGTAGTCTGTAACTGATCAGCCACTTCCCTGAGACAACTACACACTATGGAAGGGAAATAGATGTTGGCATCTCTGCCTTCATGTCCCTCTGAAGAAAAGATACTAAAGAAGAGATCTGGAGCCCCTGGGTGGCTCAATCAGTTAAGCATCTGCCTTCAGCTCAGGCCGTGATCCAGGGCCCTGGGATGGAGCCCCACATCAGACCCCCTGCTCCACAGGGAGTCTGCTTTTCCTTCTCCCTCTGCCTGCTATTCCCCCTGCCTATGCTCTCTCTCTCTCTGTCAAATAAATAAATAAAATCTTCTTTAAAAATAAAGAAAAAAGGAAGAGCTCTAAAGGATAGCAAGAAGTCAGACTTGAGGGTGGGATTGAGCCAGAAGGAACTAAATATTGGAAAGCCAACCTCTAGACAGAAAGAGTCTTTTGTGTTCCAAGCTCAGAAAGAAAAGACTGAAGTGAAGTGGGCAAGAAAAACAGAGGAATTTACTGATGTTAAAGCAGAGAAGGAGACAGATCTGTGGGCTAGTATAGGCCACACTAAGGAGTTTGGGGTTTTTTATCAAGATATCTAAATAATTTTATAATACTTGGATAAGTATTATAAAAATAATCTTATTTTTCAAAATTATTTATCTACAAGTCATGAGAAGATTGGCAAGAGGTGAGAGGTAAGGTTGAGAGACTTGAAATGACTCCTTTATTGTCTAAGCCAAAGGTTGTTGTGGATAGAGCAAATGTAGTGATCATGATGGAAAGAACAGAATCTGGCAACCCCAACAAGCAGTAGTTCATTTGCTTGACCAAATGTGCACATCTCACTCATCTGACATGAGGCATATGGCATATGGGTAGCTGCCAGACCTTGCATTTTGTCAGTAGTCAGTGGTCCTGGGACTCAGGTGGCCAGAAAGGGAAGCTCCCTAGACAATACACATAAATGATGGAAGAGACACCAGCATCCTAGTACTCACATTTGGGAAGAAACTCTAGATGATAGGGAGTTTAGCATATAAATATTGACAAACTAGAATGACAAACTATATTTGACTCCCCTTGTGATCATGGACATGAACACAAGCAAATAATAATAATCTGTATTTCCAGATCAGCCGGGTTTATTTGGTACTTACCGGGCTTAGGCAGTAGAATGCTTTCCTTTCGTCTAGACTTTCAGTATACTGCTGTGGGTGAGAATTTAAAATGTTAAGGGATGTGTAGCCTTTATCTGATCTAAGACTCTGGTTTTGAAAAGTGAAAATGTTAGGGTTCCTTTCACACATCAAAATACCACGTTAGACAAATCTGAGTATCAAAGGATCTCAGAAAAGAAGGTAAAAGTGATTCCAAATTTGAGGCGTAAGTGGAAGATGCTCACTTCACAGAATTTAGTGTGTTGTTGTCCCAACTTACCTGGAGGATTATCTACAAGCTTAGCTGAGTCTGATAAATTTTCTGAGGAAAGAAACCAACCCCTGCACCCTTTCAGAAACCCACAGATAAGGGGTGTGTTAGTGCTCCAGTGTATTTCTGGTGTGTTTTAAATAACCCAGGATTCTACATGCTGTGTGCATGGTGTTTTGCAAGAACACAGAAGATTCGTTTCTGCCTTAAAAGGCTAAGATACAGGTGATTTGTCAAAAGAGCTGCTTACTTGACACAGAGTTAATATAACCGGTATGAGTAAAAATAAGGCGAATGGAGGGCTTTACCCAAGGCAGTCAACCCATTGTCTGACATAGAAGGGATTCCATTCATAGAATTAGGTCTAATGACAGGAAAAAGAGCCCAACATGAAATTATACTAATAAGGAAAGAAAAATTATCGTAATTTCTGAAAACTCAGCTCACTGCAAAGTGAGGCTTGATAAGCCCTTTTGTGGAAATTCTGGATGATTCTACTAGACTTCCTCACTTAAATAGTATTAATGATATGAATACTTAAAGGAATACTTTGGCAATTTTCATTAAAGCTTTTGAAGAGGATCAAAGCCACCAGTGGGTGGACATGGGCAGATTCTGATTAAAAGGAATGTTTAATCAGTTTTTATCCAGTTTCTTGGCTACATGGACCTCAGCCGTTTTGCAAGAACCTTTGTTGAGCTGTTTTGGGAACAGACTGACTTGCCAAGTACAATTAACAACTGCGAAGGGTTGTAAAACATAGGCATTCCTCTCTGCAGGTTCCAAACTCCAAGCATAAAGAAAAGATATTTTTAAAAATAAGAGGAAAGGACAACCTCTTTGCCTTCATTTGCAAAGGTAGTGTTGTGTACTAGTACTTTTCCCAGGAAGCAGATGATCTAGATTGTCTTGCCAGCACCGCACACGTCCCAGCAGGATGACTCTGGTGGGGCGTTTAGCCTCTCTGAGCCACAACTTTCATTTCTACAAAACGAAGGCGTTGGAATAAATGACCTCTAAATTGCCTCTTTTCTGTTCTAACGTGGAGCCTCTCCAACACAGTAATGGATTGGAAGCTTCACGTCGAGTGGGCAAAGACAACAGAAAGCACCAGTTAGGAAGGTCATTGAAGACACTGACAGATTTGGAGGCTTTGCCTGTGTCCCTCTGGATGGGGAAGCCACATGCCAAGTGTTGAGCTTCCACCCACAGATCTACTCAGAGCTCCAACCAACATTAATGGGACCTGAGCGCACACATCAATGCTGGGAGCAGTAGCCGTGCAGCAGAAACCCCCAGAATGGAGCCAAAAGGAAAACTATGGCTGTAATTTAAAGCTGGCCTTTTGAGCAGACGGAAGTTGATTTTCAAAGGAATAAAAAGTCTTGATGTTTATGGCCTCCCTGAGAACACTCCCGCTTTACCTTATGGGGAGGAATAGAATTAGAAACATTGTTTTTAGTGAATTAACTCTTTCAAAATGATGGTCTCAAAAAACAAAAGAGTCTCCCATGGTCTCCCAGGGTTTCTGTTTTCACAGTGTGGCTTTTCTCATTACCTGACGATCATCTGGGATGCAATGCAACAGAAGAGAATGCAGAACCATTTTTAAATAATCTTTTTCGTTTGTTTTTGGTAAGTAGCATTTACAGAACTAGTAGCAGCCTGGCACAGAGCTTTGCAAATCTGTCAAGAAATCATTTCAATTGCCTTTACAGTTTTTGATAAAAATTAATTTGATTATCAGCTGGATATCATCAGCACACAAGATGCTCAGTCTATAGAATATGATAGGAGAAGCTGAGGCAGAACAGTAATAGCATTTCAGAGCATTCTGGGATGGAATGTAATTTTTAAATGGATAGTGGGGAGGAGAGAATACATATCATACAGAATAAAGTTCTTCTAAAAGACATTCCTAGTTTACCCAAAGATCCAAAATAGGCCATTTTCAATCTACTGCTTTTTAAATGTCCTGAATTTCTTCCTTTGAATGCAGCAGCGATGGTAAGTAACATTATTTATTAAGTGCTTCTGTTTGGAGATACTGTTTTAAATATTCCATTTAGTCATTCAGCAAATGGTTACTGAGCACTGACTCCTTGCCCCGCACAGTATGAGGTGATAGGCATCAAGTGATAGATTCCTACCCCATCTGGAAGGGGAGGCAGAAACTGAATAAATACACTCATCCATACATGATTACAGACTGTGAACAGGGCGATTTTTTTTAAATCAAAAAATGTTTTTAAGATTTTATCTATTTATTTGACACAGAGAGAGAGCACAAGCAGGGGGAGCAACAGGCAGAGGGAGAGGGAGCAGCAGGCTCCCAACGGAGCAGGGAGCTGGATGCGGGGCTCGATCCCAGGACCCTGAGATCATGACCTGAGCTGAAGGCAGATGCTTCACTGACTGAGCCACCTAGGCGCCCCCAGTGTGATTTTTTTTTTTTTTTTTAATTAAGATGTTCAAGAAGAATGTAACTGAAAGAGAGAGAAGGGAAATCCTCACTGTGAAAATATCACACCTGAAAGGCGTCCATCTGGCAGCTAGTGAGAGGTCAAGCACTGCAGAGAGGTGGAGATCTTCGGCAAAAAAGCTTTTGGAAGTAAATACTATCCCTATCCCCGTTTAACAAAGCGGTCAACTAAAGCTTAGAGAAATTAACTAACTTTGCCTAAGGCAATGCAGCTAGTAAGCTGTAACAAGCAAGGAGTCAAAGGCACAAGTAATACCAGAACTCCAGTAACAAAGGGGCCATGGAAATTAACAATTCATTCTCTATCATTTCACGGGTGAATTCATCACATTTCACGCTTTACATCAAAGGCATCTTCTCTGAAGGTATTGGAAACAAAACTCCCTTCGTGTACAGCGTCCTACAATGCCTGGGCAAATCATTATTGTCATTATTATTATTTGGCTCCCTCACAACCTCCAGGCATTGGAGCGCTGCCAATGACAGGTGATACGAGATTCACTGAACCAGAAGAATCATACCATAAATCCTGATGCCATTTTGAGAACAGTAAAAAGCAAACAACCCATAACATTATAGAGCAAGAAGAAGAACAAATACCACCTTCCCCCTGAATATCAGAATAAAGTGCATTAGATAAATAGAAGGCTGACCATCCGATACCAAGGGCACAGAGAACTGATGGAAAACAGGTAAACAAAATTAATCGCACTCTCTTGACTGGATAGCCCAGGTTACCCAGTAGCTATTTGTAGAGCTGTTGGAGACATCTGCCCAGGTTCCACTCCTGACCAGCCTCTGTTTCTACTATTTTTTCCTAAGTAGCATCTCAAAAGTAAGTAAGTCACTAACTCAAGAGTCTCTCTAAAATCATACAGCCAAGTTTAGAGCAGAGAACGGAACTCAGCGATCCTGATAGGACGGGATCTGTGCCAGGTACCCTTCAGGATAATTTTCAAAACAGGTAAACTCCTGACTCTCCTACGGATATAAAACAAACATACATTGAAGATTTTATTTAACTCATTACTCATTGAGGGGACTAACAAGATAGAAAAACTGGTTCAAATGAGAAGCCAAAGAAGAGACATATCTATAGATCAGAAATAATAAAATTTGTGTGCAAATGGAGACAGCTATTCCCTTCCACAGGAGAAAACAGTCAGTTGAGCTTCTCCTGGGCAGAACAGAATTCACATATGTATATGTTGCCAGGTAAACTAGGGAGACCTCCAAGCCCAGCAACTTCCTTCCAGCCTGTCCCCTGGAGGTCGCCAGAGGGTCTTCATCTTGTCACCAGAAAAGAATACAAGGCCAGACCAGACAGTGGCTGAGAGGTACAAGTGAAGAGTTTATTAAATGAGAGAGAGCTCATTCTCTAGATGTGAGAAGGGAGAGCTACACACCCTAGGGTTTGGGTCTTTATCTTTTATTGGCAGCTATTAACTAGGGGGAGGAATATTTATTATTCAGGGAGGGGATGTTTTTGGTAGCAGGGTTTTGTGCATTTCATCCATTACGTAGTCAGGGTGCCCAGCCTTCTTTGTCTTAGGCCCATCTGGTTTGATCTGGCTTTCTTGTGGCTTTGTTTTTGGAGTGGTGTCGGGACAGGAATCTCACTTTCCCAATGGCTGACCCCCGACTCCCACTCTGCTGGCCTCCAGGCATCCTGTTCAAACCTAACTAGCTGCTTACTCTAACATGTATGCAAGAATTATTTTGCATTGCCTTCTGTTATCTATATAGAATGGCAAAATGGCACTAAGACGATGGAAGTCTAGAACTGGGTAACCCTGGGGATGTGCTCTAGAAAGTGCATGGTTTTCCACTGAAACACCAAGTCTCCCCCACACAGATAAAATAACCACCGTGGCAGAACTGGTCCTTGCCGTTGGATCCCTGCATAATGTAAGGATAAAGAAAACTTGAAAATAAGAGACTTAATTCTCCCTGTGGAAAATCAAGAAGCATCCCCTCTCCTTTTTTGTAGAGCATTGACTTTAGAAAACTTAAAATTGTAAGTACTTTCTTCTTTCTTTGAGATCTCTGTAAATCTTTTTGAAAACTAGATAGGCCTTTTGTCAGCTTTATGACCCAGGAATGTCTTTCTTAAGGACCAAGGGGCCATCTTTTTGAAATGCAAACATGAAGGGAGAGAGCACTCCTGTTTCTGTGAGACTCTAGCAATCCAACTTTGGTGCCTAGCTCCAAGATGCAAAACTACCTCTTGTCATAAAGATACTGGATTTCCTCTAGATAAAGCCAATTAGGAAACACAGGGGATCGCCCAATTACAAAATAAAGTTAAGATGAATTGTGTATGACCAAAGGCACTATCAGGTCCTCTTACTTGAGGACTAGCTAGTGATACCATGTATGAAATATGTTGTGTCTGCTTGGCTATATTAGAGGGTGAGGTTCCTTTCTGTCTTTGCAAGCTCTTAGCAAATTGCATGATGCACATCACATTCTGGCTTAATATTTAACAATAAATCCATTTTCAAAAAAAAACCAAAAAAACAATAAATCCATTTTCTTTCTCTACTACTTTTGTGAAGGTTTTCTAGGTTGGAAAAAGATTTTGTTTTTTAATTCTATTTGCCCAGCGGTAATGTCCCAAGTATATCATGAATCCCAGAAGCATTCGGCCAGATAAGAATCCTAGGAACCAAACCACTTGCTTCTGCTGATCATTACCTCCTTGCCTCTAGACACAATGTGGACCTTTTGCAATCAACAAAAGAGCACTGAACAAATTGTCCCCATGCCAAGCATCCAGTAGGCCATCAGTAATGCGTGGTGGGTTGATGTAGGCAATCAGGAGGCCTGCGGACAAAAGGAGGACCAGGAAAAGAGGAACTGTTGGGAACAAAGATGGCATCCCTTGATTGTTGTTACTGTCATCTCTGATCGTAGAAAGTTGGCAAATATCACCAACACAACCTGTTGATAGACAAAGCTGAGTTTATTGCTTACTGCAGTTAAGGGAGAAAACCATCTGGCAGTGCTTTCGCAGCATTCTGAGAAGTGGGAAGGTAAGCTCAGGATGTTTTAAAAGTTGGAAGTTTGATTTAAGGCAGGTCTTTCAAGGGAGACTGAAGGGAAAACTTGGGGGTCTGATTAGGATTGTGTAAGGATTACAATACAATAGTCTAGGATTGGTGGAAACAGTAAGGTGAGGATTTTGAAGAGAGGGATTTAAAAACTCTTAAGGCTTGTCTGTCTGTTGATGTTTTCCATTGAAGAGCTAATGGGTCTTTGGGGAAGTTCCTATAAAGAACAATCAAATCATTTGCCCAAAGAGTGAAGTTCTGCTAATGAAGACAGAGGGATGGCACAAAGTAACATTAATGGAGACATAAGGCATGGCTTTAATTCTCAGGCTGAATGTGGGGGCTTTTGATTATTAAGAGCTCAAGTCAAAACTCAGATGTGCAGGAAATATTCTTCTAATTTTTCTCTAACTCTGCTTATTTTCTATTTTGGATCCTGTTAAGTTTTTCACATCCATATTTATTAATATTATCCCGAATACACACACAAAGTTTCTGGAGCAGAGCAGATTATCCATGAACAACGAAAAGTATGGGAAGATTTATTTTCCCAAAGGCCCTGATTATACTGGAAAATTCATCTCAGCCCATTAGGATCCTTCATGCCTCTTTCCTCAGGGCTGTACTAGGTTTCGGGGGCTCTCAGGGTACAAGGGAAGGGGAGGGAGCCCTTTCTGGTTCTCTGTGCCATCTATTCTCCAAGGAGCCTTCCCATCTGGCTCTTGGTCATCAGTCCATCATTTACCCCCCAGGTATCCCTTCTCCCTCTCACCTGGTGTGTTTACCTGGTGGCAACTGTCTCTCTCACCTCTAAGCTTTGGGCTAAGGGACAACTGCAGCTTTGGATGGTCATCTCTGAGGCTATCCAATGGTCCCTGTGGATCTGGACTCAATTCCCCCTCTATGTCTTCTATCTCCCCACAGGTCTACCCAGGGAATGGTACAAGGCCCCTGTGTATGGGAGATAGCCCATCTCTCATCTCTTTCCCTCTGTCCAGCTCGCGCAACCCAGGAAATCTTAAAAGATGGGGAAAGCCCTTGCTGCTCTCAAACATTCCATCTGCATCTCTCCACTCCTCTGTACTAGGGTTTCTCAACCATACCCCCCCCCCATTAACACGACAATTCTTTGCAGCACTGGGCTTGTCCTGTGGATTGTAGGATTGTTGCTAAAGAGCAACATCCTACACATACCCCCTGGATACTCCCTGGCTGTGACAACCAGAGAGCCAAATGTTTCTTGCAGGGAGAAAAATAGCCCCGTGTCAAAAATCATTATCTTAAAAGCATGACTTTTCATGAAACAAGCACCAGGAGGAAAGTCTCTGAGTGTTTCCCTCCTGCTTGCCTCATGTCTCCCCTGAGACCCTGAACTCAGGACAGCCTCCCTGTGTGAAGGGGCAAGGCAAAACAAAAGCAAATTTGGTGGAGGGAGAACACAGGTTAATATTTCATAATAGCATCCCTTCACCAGAACGCCCTGTCTCAGTGCTACTTGAAGTCATCTGGTGGCTCATTAAAAATGCAGAATCTCAGGCTCCACCCCATATTTACTAAATGAGAGTCTTGGTTGTATTTCAACAAACTCCCTGGGTGATTCTTATGCCATGTAAACATAAAGGAAGACCATCGAAATGAGCACAAGCAGAGGCTTACTATTCAGAGCTGGCTATCGCAAAGGAATCTGCCACCCATTGGCAGAGACTCAAAGGCAGGCAGAGGGATGGGAAAGCTTTATAGTGGGAGAAAGGGAAGGCTTCAGGTGTACCCTGATTGGAGGTTCTCGATGTAAGGAAGCTGAAGGAGGCTAACTAGAAGTGGGACATCCTATGAGATAGGTTTGGGAACATATTTCACTTCCTCTGGTTGGTCCCGAGTTGAGAGTAGGGACAAAAATTAGCAAAGCTGGCAGTGATCAACTAAGACCTCACGGCTCTGGGCAAATGGCTGTAAGGGTTGTGGTTTGGCTTCCCAGGCTGGGTGCTGCACAGGGTGTGGGTCGGGTTCTATTGTCATAGATACTCTGGCAATTATCTGTCTGTTTTCCATCTCTCAGCCACTAAAGCTTGAGAATCAGTGCCCTTTCCAAAATACCTGGCTGAGCCAAGGGCTAAAGATTTGAAGAAGGTGCCTTCTGGAAGTAAACTATAGCTGACAGTTCAGCAGAGGAGAAGAACATAAAAACTACCTGCCACACAAACCACACTGAGGCAGAGGCCCACGAGGGTGGCCAAGATAAGGTGTCCTGAGAACAGGGTGGGGGGGGAGTCTCCCTGACAGGGAGATGAGGGAAGGCTCCCAAAGGGTGCAGTATGTGGTGAACCTTGAAGAATCAGTGGGATTTCAAAAAAAATGAACTAAGAAGAACCTGCTACTCTGAAAAAAAATAAAATATTTTTAGTCAAGGGAGAGAGTCTTCAGGGCTCAGAACTAAAATCTGGTCTCTTTAGATTGCAGGGAAGGGATTGTCCCTATAATTCTCCTAGCAGCCGACCTATTAGATTTTGCTGTATCTGTCTTTTTGTACCGGAAAAGATGTAAAGGCCAGGGCCAATTACAGATTGATGTGTGTCTAGAAGCAAATGGCCTCGCCTTCTGGCCGGGAGCATCTCTGCCCCTGGCCAGCCCCTAAAGACAAAAGACACTCAAATAGCAGCACAGGTGTAGCAGGAGGAAGCCTGGGAAAGCGCCAAGTCCTGGAAGAGGAAGGGAAAGAAGGTGGGCAGTCAGGTAAATAACTTGTGCAGAGTGGAGAGGAGACAAAGAGGAGGGGTCAGAATGAAGAATTGAGCCAACCCAGGGACAAAAAGAAGATCCAAAATGTGGGAGGTTGAATGAGGAAGGAAGGGTCAGAGAGGACGAGCCTTTCTGGAGAGGCCATTGTGAGCCCAGGAGGAAGAAAGGGGCAAAGCCTCCATGGGGATAAGGAATGGGCAATGAACTACTTTGTACCACTGGGATTACAGCAAAGTGGAAGAGCAGAGGGATCATGTGTCCAGTGGTATATTCCCTCACGTGTGGGAAGTCCTAATGCCCAGAGTCTGTTAACTGCCCATCCCCACCCATATAGCCCAGAGTGGGGAGCCCAGTGGTTAGAGCTGCCCGGTGAGTCCCAGAGCAGGGGAGAAGGGGGAGGAGCACAAGGCCGTCCGCACAGGGATGTGCCCAGGGCTTGCTTTCTTCCCAGGGAACAAGGCAGATATAGCAGCCTGCTCATCTCCCTTCCAGAGCTAATAGTTCCTCCACCTTTCCCCCTTTCATTCCCGGTGCTCAACTCTTATCTTTATGATACGAGAAAAACAAGTGGGGATACAACTAATCTTCTAAGCTCTCTTGTCCTCCAAGAGATAAGTTAAAGACACATCCTCCTAGATTTTAATCAAAGTCCAAATATGACTATTCCTTCAAATTCACAACATTTTCCCCTACTTCTTTTCTCGACTAAAAAATTCTGTTTCCAATTAATTTTCTCAGTGAGTATCCTGAGGCAAGGAACCATTGCACATTGGTCAGGCAGGCACAACTGTCTCTGAGAGAACCAGCCCTCAGCTCAAGGGTAAAGTAAGTGCAGTTAGTCCTTCTATGAGGGAAAACTAAGAAAGGAAATTCATATTTGATGGCAGCTGTTACGTGCCAGGCACTGAGATAAGTACCTTTATATAAATTTGTACTTAATTTGAATGACAACACCAGGAAGTTGGCACTATGACCCATGATTGACAGCTAAAACCCTGAGGCTAAGGGGTTAGCAAACCAAGTCACTGAGGCCCAAACTCTGCTATGCTGAACCTCAGTCTTCTGCTCCCTTTGCCTTCATAACAACTTCTCTCTGCCCACCAAGGAGCTTAGCTGTGTGATGTCTCCTTCAATTCCCATAGAATCTTGCTTTTTGGAACAAATTTGTTGTCAGTCATTTAACACTGAGTCTACTTTCTAGAGAACATTGGTATTATGAATTATGGGTTCCATAGGCAAGTAAATGTGGAAAGCACTGGACTAAACAAACGTAAACACATATGTTTATTGCAGGACTTTCTCAGAGCCTTGATTGTGCTTATGGACACTGCAAAATAAGAAGCCGATATGGTGATAGGGTGGCGTGGGGTGAGGCAAGCTAATGCAGTGGGTTACACTCCCAGTGTCTGGGGCCAGATCGATTAGGTTCCAGTCCCAGATCTGGGCAAGTTACCAGGCTTCCTAAGCTTTATAAAATGGTGTTAGTAATATAATTTACCTCTTACATGGGTTTGTTATAAAGGTTAAGTGAAATGATGTATACCAAGTATCTTTAGATTAAAACCTGGTGACAGCCATGAAAATACGCCTCTCCAACATCCCACTGCAGGGAGCAAAGTTGACTGACGCCCCCTGCTGCCCGCCCTCTGGATCCCTCACTGAGTTGATGTTGATACCACGTTTTCCCTCTGGCAGGGCACTGTGTGGGTCCCAGGGCAAGCCCATTCCTGTGGGACATGGGACTCCTCCAGCAGGTGACTTCGGCTCCAGAGCCCCTGTGCTCGCTGAAACTTTCGTAGCACTGCGCCCTAGCCTGAGACTTTTCCTACCTAATCCTCCTTCTTTCTCCGTCTGCGTTTCCGCCTGTGCCAGCTTCTTCGCTTTTATTCTTCAGGTGCTTTCCTAATAAATCTCTTGCGTTTCTAATCCCATTTTGGCATCTGCTTCCTGGAAGACCCGAACGGACATGGGCTGGTACCGTCGGGCACAGCCCCCAAAGTGAGTTTGCCACAGACTCCCTTACTCAAGAAACTACTGGTGGGACACATCCCATGCAATGCATTTTGGGAAATTAGTGACTATATCTATCTGTCAAGTTTGCCTGTAGGTGGAGACATTTTAGGCATTTGTTACCAGGGAGGGGAGAGAGGGGACACAAGGGCAGAAGGATCCTCAAGTTAATCGAAAATCAATTTGCATACCAACGAACTACCCAACTTAGCACATATTACTGGCTCTAGTTGGCATAGCAAATAGATTCTGCTGGGATTCGCAGACAGGAAATAATCTGTGAAACTCTAAATTCCCCTCCCGCCATAGGACACCATGAATGTGAATTTAGCTCCATGAGAACCCAGTTTGCCCTGGAGAGGGCAGGCGGAGCAAGGACTGGAGAACACCGGCCCTCAGTCCTGTCGTTCAGCAGTGCCCTCGCTCACTTCACAAAGAAGGATTGGGTTGTCAGTACACACTGGTTCCTTTCCTAGGTGCCAAGGATAAACTGACATGACAGTCAGGTGTAGAAACAACTTCAACAAATGTGATAAAGGCTGTAAAGGAGTGTTAAATGCTACAGGAACATAGAGGAGAAAGAACTCGACTTTGTCTAACACTGAGGAGGAGTCTTTCAGGATGACCAAGAGTAAAGGGCATTCCAGGTGGACAGAACACCTTGCGAAAGAAAAAACACGCCTTTCTCAGAAAGCTGACCCTAATCTTAGTGTCTAGAGTTAGAGTCTGGGGTGGGAGGAGACTGTAAAGACAGGCAGAGGTCAGACCCCAGTGGGCATCCCCCAGCACACTGAGGACTGTGCACAGCTCCAAGGTCCCTAGCCGGATGGCGTGAAACAATGGGGGAGACGTCTGAAGATGATGTCGGTGAGGACATGCAGATACCGCCACTAGGGGAATTTGTTGGGAAAAAAATGTAAAAACCTGTTGTCAGTATTTCTTTTTTTTTTAAGTCGTCTCCACACCCAGTGCGGAGCCCAATGCAGGGCTTGAACTCACAACACTGAGATCAAGACCTGAGCTGAGAGCAAGAGTCGGGTGCTTAACTGACTAAGCCACCCAGGCATCCCTGTGGCTGGTATTTCTTAAATTTGCACATATGCATGGTCTAGACCAACAGCAATGCATTCACCTGTGTATCAAAATAAAAGTAAAGGTTTCCCATATGAAAAAACAAAAACAAAAAACGAAGAAAGATTGTGCCCTTGCCCATGCAGAAAAGACAAAGAGCCAGGCCGTCCAGCTTGGAATCGAGCCCCAAACACTCAATATGAGGGACTGGAAACCTCCCTTGAGTGAGTCGGGCCCAAACTGGTACTTGCGAGGCCCTATCAGTTCATGATATGGGTGTAATAAAGCAGGAATGGAACATGTGAGAATTTACACAGGAACACACGTGCATTACTGCTTTGTCCCCAGAAGAAAGGAAGCCTATCCTGTTGAAAATCATCAATATAGAATTGATCTGAAGCACTTACAAGTAGCAGAAATGCCCATGTTTCCTATCATAACAATAAAATAAATACTAATAGAATATGACTTGGGAAGAATTGAGATTTCAGAGAGCTCTGAGTTTTTCTAATAAGTGGCAGGGTAAACTGTAGTTAACCAAAAGAACAGAAAATTTCTAAATTGAAAAAATACAATTCCAGCACCCATGATCCAGTATCATGTGACTCTTCTTTGTGCCCTCATTTTACTCTGTGCTCAAAATTTTTTTAATCCCCATTTTAAAAACCCATGCATATTTTATGAACTGAGCCTAAATGTCCCATCATCACGAATTCCTAGGACTCTTTCTGCTCAAGAGCTGATCATTAGCGAATTCATTTTGTATTCTAGTGGTTGTCAAAGGCAGTTCTGAAGGTGTTACATGGAGTTTTGACATTAACTGATGAACACTTAAGCTCATCATAACTCTGCTGGGATTCAGAACAGCAGAAATTAGAAAGATGAATTTCAGGAGATGAATCCATTGAAAAGAAATGTGACTTCAGAGTCATTACCGTTGAACGCTCAGAGTTCCGTGACATCCACACAGAATGCAAGGAGAGTTCTGGCTGCAGCCAAGCACGGGGCTCCAGTGGGAAGAAAGGGGGTTATTCTGCATGTGTCAAGCAAAGCTGGACCCAATCACAGTTCTCTGTCCTGGGCATGCATGAGAACTAGGTTTGCCTTCTTCTGTTAACTCATGAAAGATGAGCATCTCCACAAGGTGAGGAGAAAATTCTTTAGGTGGAAATCGTCAAGAGTTCTTATTTCTGTAACTACCAAAGGATTTGATGAAATAGAAAATGTCAGTCTTGGGCTGTCAGTCAGGAGTCAGGGCCATGGAATCCCATCAGCTCTGACAAGCAAGTGTTAAATAAAGTCATGGAGCTGAGAGGGAAATAGAGCAGTTTCCCTTGGCGACAACGGGTACCCGCCTAGTGATGCCATTTGAAGGGCTCCATTGGGAGCTCAGGATGTTGCTCAATATTACGAAGCTTTCTGGAAACAGGAAATGATTATGAAATGATTATTACACAGGTTAAAATCAGAAAATATTCAAATTCCGTAGCTGCTATCCCAGTGTGGGTCTAAACCCTCTGGGGTCACATCCTTGGAATCCAAAATCCAATCAATACAAATGACTTTCTTTCTATTTGCTTTACTCTTCAAAGCTCCACAAGGGAGTTTGCTTTGTTTTGTTTACTTAGACTCTAACCTACAGGCTTCCAATTAGCCATGAGAAAAACTAGGTACCAAAACGTATGGAGGAACATAGAAGGCTTTATGAAGACCCTGTGTCATTGAGGGCAAGAAAGTAATTAACTAAGCTTTTAGGAAATATTGCATTCATTAAAATAATTAATAGCTGCACCTCCTTTGGTCCTGGCATAACGCTAGCCTCCATATACTTTTACTTCTCATGCATGAGGAAAGGGACACAGTTATCTCTAAATTACAAATGAGTAATTTCAGTCTTGAAAAAGGCCACTGAATTTTCAGTCATGTGTCTGGTAAATTTTGTACCTAGATTTCCATCCCAGGCACCTTAACTTCAGAGCCCAATATACCATTTTATCTCCTGACTCCTGCCTGAGTTGACTTATCCATCATGAATGTAAAGTCAGCCATTCCAGTTAAGGCAGAAAAGAACTGTTCTCACTAGGACCAGCGTCCTGTGCAGCCAACCAACTGAGGCCCTATATTTGATTACACATAGATTACAATGGTGTTACTAGTGGTCACAGAATTGTCAAAGAGCCTTCATGTGAACATTGCATTCAATCTTGCCCCTCCAAGGGCATCTGAGTGGCTCAGTCATTTACGCATCTGCCTTCGACTCAGGTCATGATCTCAGGGTCCTCAGATGGAGTCCCACATTGGGCTCCCTGCTCAGTGGGGAGTCTGCTTCTCCCTCTGCCCCTCCTCCCTGCTTGTGCTCTCTCTCTCTCTCTCTCTCTCTCTCCCAATCTCAAATAAATAAATAAAGTCTTTTTTAAAAATCTTGTCCCTCCAAACCATTTATAGATTTGGAAGCCAAGTAATAAATAAGTCATCCCAGTGATCATATTTTCTTGAATCTAGCATGCACCTCATGTTCTTATGAGTTTTGTAACCTGTTTTGTGTTCTTTTTTTTTTTTTCTTTAAAGAGTTTATTTATTTATTTGTGAGAGGGAGACCACAGAGCAGGAGTATGAGAGGGGAGAACGTCAGAGTGAGAAGCAGACTCCCGGCAGAGCTGGGAGCCCGATGTGGGACTCAATCCCCGGAGTTTGGGATCATGACCTGAGCCAAAGGCTCAACTAACTGAGCCAAGCGCCCTGTTTTGTGTTCTTTAAACATTTTTTCTTGTAGTGAATATAATATGAGCTAACATAAAGGACCATATCCTTGAATTAGATTCACAAGAACCAGAGATCTTATTCAGTTTTGAGTCCTAATAATAACTTCATGAATTCAAGTAATCACAACGCATAGATAGAGCATGGAAAAGTCCAAAACTACCAACCCATGGCCAAGGTTCTTTCTTGTTCTGGTCCAGATTAAATATACAGGGCTTTATGTGAAGGTAACACTTATACTTATGATATAGTCAGGAAACATCTCTATTTTATACTTTTGAGAAGTATATATAATTTTCGTGACATCTTCCACTGACTCATGCTCCAGAAACCCATAGATTCTTGGTTTATTTAGTATAAGCAATTCTAGACAGACCAGGTACTTCTTGCTAAAAGTGTGTCACAGATTCCCTACTGTTAAATACTAGTAATCTGTTTGCTAGCAGGTCTGCCATTAACACATTCACAAAGGAACTTAACCAAGCCATCTTTCTGTTTCCCCAGTCTTCCCTCCATAAAGTAAAAGAATGAATTCAGGGCTCCTCCTAATCCTTTCCTTCCCAAATAATACTCATTGGCGACATCTTTGAAAATATAGAAAACTGCCAGATGAAATTAGAAATCACCTGTAATGACTCATTGAGAAATATTTACTATTAAAAATATTTTGTTGTGTTTCGCCCTAATCATTTCTCTATACAGATTGTATTTCTAGGGGGTATAGCTCAGTGGTAGAGCATTTGACTGCAGATTGTATTTCTATGCAAATTGATTACTGAGAATTATATACTCTGTATCCGATGCACTATAAACCACTTATTCTAGAGAATACATTGAGACCGCATTCCCTTATTTCCACATAATCTTCTAAAATATTATTTTTAGTGATTGCATATTATTATAGCATTTGGATTCAACATTCATATTTAATAAATAGCCATTATTGTGTATTTAGATTGCTATATGCCAGTGGAGTTTTCCCCCCATAAAATTTGCAATTAAATACTACTCTCCCAATGAGGTATTTAAACACCAGAACTAAGCTATTTCCCAAAGCTAGATTTTAATAACATATTTTTTAATTTTGTTAATTATGTAAGAACCTAGACCAGTCTGGATCTCTCAGTGGCTACAATTGGTAGAACCCTCTTATTGCTCCGCACTGGTCATATTACATGACCAAAAAGTAAACCGTTGTGTTAAGTTCTTGATATTTGGGGGCTATTCGTTGCTTCAGCATAACCTAGTCTATTCCTACTGATACACTTGCAAATATTTTTCCAATTTTTTTCCTCTAACTTAAGTTTAGTTAATTTTTTTTTACTGCATAAAAACTGTTATAATGGCAAATATCTCTGGTTTTGAAAATTGTAGGTTCTTCCTTTGTGTTTATTCATTGAAAGCTCTTTGCTAGTGATGAGATAAATATTCACCTGTGTTTTCTTCTAGTTCTTTTATGATTTTGGTTTTCATATTTAATTTTTCTTTTCTAAATAGCATTCACTACATATTTTCCTACTTATGGGATTAATACATACTTGAAACAAAAAAACTTTTAAAAATGTAACAATCAACAAATGAAATAAAGATAAAAATCTTATATTATGTCACCACCCAAAGATAACCAGTGCTAAATATTAATTTACGTATGTTGTCAGGAAATCTTTTTCCTATGCAGAAACATACATCTAGGTGAATGAGTGAAATTATACTTTCTGTAAGATTTTGAAGCCCATTTTTCAATGACATAAAACATCATAAATGTTTTTTTAGATAAATATTTTTAAAGTTCCTGCTTAGTATTTTGCCATGTGCAGAAACCAAATGTAATTTTTCTAATTCATTGTTTTGGGGCCTTAAAATTATTTCCAATTTTTCACTTTTATAAATAACAGTGTGAAGACTATCCTTATATATGTAGCAGATAGCAACAAGGACAATCCAGTACCCACTTGATCCCGGTGTTAGCAAAGAATGATCACTCCTTTGAAGGCTCCCCACAATCCCCAGATCTTATAGTCTCCTGTCTGTGTATCCTTCCTGTCCTTGTATCCCCCCCATACCCCTCTCCCTGCCTGTGGCATCTTTTCTCTATTCTGCCTATAGGAAAAGTAGGATTTCTGCCTACCTGATTGATTTCATTCTCTCTTTGGTCTTGTTTTTATTTTACTCCAGAAATATTATTATGACTTGTGTTCGTCATTTCAGAAGGCCTCATTTGTGTAAATTTTCAGTCTCCCAATCTTGCTCCAGTAACGTATCTCATGTCTAATTAGTTCCATATATTTCAATAGTGGCTGACAGTCTGGCTCCAACTAATTACAGCTATTAATGCAAGCTAATGATATAGTGGTAGTAAAAAGACCACATCTCTTTTCATATTTTGGAATTTACTATAAGCTCCTCTGTAGCTCAAAGAGGATCGTGTTTTCATTGCTCAGCTCAGAGACTAAAAGAAATGTCAGAAATCACATTTCAGTACACCATTAATATTTCTTTGCCCAGCTGGCTGTGTGGGCTTTCAGATTGCAATCTAATCTGTTTTGCAAGCTTTTCTACCTAATTCTTGGCTTTATCCCCAGATTAGATATTGAACACTGTTTTAGCTGCTAATTTCCTTGGACAGGCCATCAGTACTACAAAACAGAGGCAACATTTGCAGTCATTTCTCAAGTCACAGAGATAACTCATACAGTTTGCCATAAAGCAGCTAGGGAAATATATCAATTAATATCCCACTGTTCACAGATCTCTTCAAGGTCCAGGGACAGGTAAAGGCGAATAATAAAGGGATTGACAACTGCCTTATAAGAAGACTGGGAATTCTCTTATGTTTGTTTTTAATTTACCACAAAGTCAGATGAGATAATATAATTAAAATCTCTAAAATCAGAAGCTCCATGAATATAGAGGCCAGGGAATTGTTCTAGAAATTCCAACATTCAGTAAAATCCATATCAAAAAAAGGTGAATGAAGAGAAATAGAGGTCACTGATAATCCCAGATTAAAACCTATCAAGGGGCGCCTGGGTGGCTCAGTGGGTTAAAGCCTCTGCCTTCGGCTCAGGTCATGATCGCAGGGTCCTGGGATCGAGCCCTGCATCGGGCTCTCTGCTCAGCAGGGAGCCTGCTTCCCCCTCTCTCTGCCTGCCTCTCTGCCTACTTGTGATCTCTCTCTCTGTCAAATAAATAAATAAAATCTTAGAAAAAAAAAACCTGTCAAAGCAGAGTACGAGATGGACTTAACATGCACTTACTCTATAGATGATATGCAAATGTGTTTTTTTTCTAAGAAACATAAGATTGAAATAGTCTGTTGTTATCATTTCTTATGAGAATTAAAGACTGAGAAATGAGATCTGAACTTAGAAAACTAAACTTGGAAATTTACTAAAATGACAAAAAAGCAAGACCTAGTCCCCACTGCCACCCACTGCTCTGGGAGAAAAAAAGCTAAAACCATAAAAGTTCCCATGAACAAATTGCTTGAAAACCCCATTCTATGCCCCAGAAACAATTGAAAGTGACTGCAACCTGCCTGTCTCACCTAATCCCAAATTATTAAATTCCATCCTCAAATCACCCAAGCTCTAAACCTAATTCCAATCCTAGGTTGATAAAAACCATTCTGGAAATTCTCCTTCAAACCAGCATTGAGCCTTTGTTCTTAGCAGTTCTCTCCCTTGTCTGAAAGAACATGAATAAACTAGCTTGTATGGTTGACTTGTGTTTCCCCAATGATCTCGGAGAGGTCTACAACATGTGTGAGCTGAGCTTTTGGGGGGGGGTTAATTTTTTTTTAATTTTTTGGTTTTGTTTATCTTCCTCTATTTGCTTCTCGGGGTTTTTATTTTTTTTTTATTATGGTAAGAACACAACATGAGATCTACCCTCTTAATAAATTTCAAGTGCTTAATGCCATATTGTTAACCCTAGGCACAATGTTTTACAGATCTCTAGAACTTTTTCAACTTGCAAAAGTCAAACCCTATACCAATTGATCAACAACTCCCCAGTTTCCCCCTATCTCCAGCCTCCGGCCACCACCATTCTATTCTCCGTTTCTATGAGTTTGACTGCTTTAGGTATCTCCTATAAATGGAAACACAGTATTTGTCCTTCCATGACTGGCTTATTTCTCTTAGCATAATGTCTTCAAGGTTCATTGGTGGTATCACATATGGCAGCAGGATTTCCTTTTTTTTTTTAAGGCAGAATAGTACTTATTGTATGTTGGGGCACCCGGGTGGCTCAGTCGGTTAAGCATCTGACTTCAGTTCAGGTCATGATCTCAGGGTCCTGGAATCAGCCCGCATTAGACCCCATGTGAGGCTACAGGCTCCTTTCTCAGCGGGAGAAAGCTTGTCCCTCTGCCTCTCTCCCTCCTCATGCTCTCTCTCGGATAAATATATAAAATCTTTAAATATATGTATATTTATTGTCTGTATATCCTATATATTCTTTATCCATTCATTGGTTGATAAACATTTCGATTGTTTCCACATCTTGGCGATTGTAAATAGTGCTGCAATGAACCTGGGAGTGTATGTCTGTCCTTGAGATCCTGATTTTAATACTTTTGGATAAATATCCAGAAGTAGGATTACTGGATCATATGGTAGTTCAGCTTGTAATGTTGTTAAAGGAAATGCCATACTGTTTTCTGTAATGGTTACACCTCTTTACATTCCCATCAACAGTGTGCAGAGTTTCAAATTTCTCCACGTTCTCACCAACACTTGTCTTTTTTTTCTTATAACAGTCTTTCTGATAGATGTGAGATGATTTCTCATTCTGGTTTTGATTTGCATTTCTCTGATGATTAGTGACATTGAGCATCTTTTCATACACCTGGTGACCATTTGTATGTCTTCTTCAGAGAAATGTCTATTTAAGTCCTTTGTTCACTTTTTAATCAGGATTTTGTTGTTGCTCTTACTGAGTCAAAGGAGTTCCTTATATTTTTTGCATATTAAGTCCTTATCAGATAGAAAAATTATAAATATTTTCTCTTGCTTCATAGGTTGCCTTTTCACTCTCAATTATTTCCTTTGTGATACAGAAGCTTTTTAATTTGATTTTTGCTTTTGTTGCTTGTGTTTTTGTTATCATAACCAAGAAATCTTTGCTAAAACCCATATTGTGTAGTTTTTCCCCTAGGTTTTCCTCTCCGCAATTTTACAGTTTCAAATCTTATGTTTAAGAGTTTAACATACAGGGTGCCTGGGTGGCTCAGTGGGTTAAAGCCTCTGCCTTCGGCTCAGGTCATGATCTCAGGGTCCTGGGATCAAGCCCCACATCGGGCTCTCTGCTCAGCAGGGAGCCTGCTTCCCCCTCTCTCTCTGCTTGCTTGTGATCTCTTTCCCTGTCAAATAAATAAATAAAATCTTTAAGGGGCGCCTGGATGGCTCAGTGGGTTA
>CM052885.1:41611597-41710205 GCA_028534135.1 Potos flavus
TATCTTGCTCACCCTTCATGCTATGCCTCTTGAAGCATCTACCTAAGGCTGTGAGACCACAGTTCATATGCAACGTGCTCTAGAAACCCATTCAAACATTCCATCCCCCTCCTCCTTAATGTCAGAGCGTTGCAGAGTTTTTCTTCCTTACATTGTCTCCTGGGCCTAAAATAATTGTATAAGTACTATGAAAAAATATTGTATCAAAAAAATATATATATTGTATCAAAGTTTAAAAGACAAGTTCTAGCCTATGTGCTAAGTGCTGTACAGACTTTGTTATGCAATACCCCCATTTCCCCATTTGCACAATTCCACTTGTGGAGTAGAGAATGAACAGATATATGTCTATAGACCTCATAAATTCTAAGTCACATGTCCTCAGACTCAGGAAATGCCATTAAATATGCACAACAACAACAGTGACAACAACAACAATTTCAGAAAGACTCAGACCTTTTCTTGTGTGTCTCGAAAACCAGAAAGAGATCTTGGTACCTAATCCAGAGAAATGCTAAATTAAATCTTCACCTCTCTCAAATGCCACAGCTGCTCCTGGATCTCTCTCTCTGTAACTCCTCTTCTACCCCCAGCCCACCTGATATATCTGTCTTCTTCCTCTTTCCCTTTCTCAGTACTTCATTTCTCAGTACATTCTCAGTACAATGGGCATCAGAATCATTTGGAGGGCTTGTTAAAACACAGATTGCTGGGCTCCATCTCAGAGTCTCTGATTCAAAAGGTCTGGGGTGGGACCCAAGAATCTGCATTTCTAACAAGTTCCCAGATGATGCTGGTGGTCCAAAGATCACTCTTTGAGAACCACTGTTGTAGATCATCTTAGTTTCTCTGGCTGTGTCCTCTTCTCCTCCTGTCTCTATCATCCTGTCTCCTACTTTCCAGTCTCCCAGTTCTCCACCACAGAAACGCCAGAAACACAAGCCTGAAAGAGAATTAACTCTTCTGAAATGACAAAGACTGAATTCTTCTTGGTGGGCAGATTAATAGGAGGAAATTAAGTAGTCTCATAAAGATTGTACCATAATTTATATAAAGTATGCAATACCGTGAATGTATCTCAAAAACATTTTGCTGAGAGAAACCAAACACTGAAGATTACATGCTGTATGATTCCCTTCACGTGAAATCCTAGAAGTAACAGAAGTACAGTGACAGGAAACAGATTAATGGTTGCCTCAGGCTGGGGACCTGGGGAGAGGATTGACTATACAGAGGCACAAGGGAACTTTTTGGAATGATGGAAATGTTCTAAATATTGATTGTGCTGGTGGTTTCATAGATGTAGACAACTGCCAACACTCACTAAACTGTACACTTAAAAATGAGTGAATTTACCACATGTAAATTATGAGTCAGTAAATCAGGGGAAATACATATTTGTACATAAAATGAAATGTCTCCAAAAATAAAAAAAGATTCCTTTTAAATTCAACCAGTGGATTCTGCCCACATGTTTTTGTCTTCTACCCATGTGCAAAAGGACAGCTACCCAAGCTATATTACACAAAATCTATGTCTGAATTCATGAAAGTAATTGAGACTCATTCTCCTCTCCCTGACTCAGGTTCAAAGGAGGGTGTAGAATTGTATTTGTGAACCTATGAACACTGGCTAGAGTAGCTTTAGTTTGCACATGGTTTACCCTATGAAGAAAATGCAAACAAAATTCAACAAAAGAAACAGTGTGATTTAGGGCAGATCTTCACAAATCTTTCTCTGTGGCAATGTTTCGTGTCATTCCTTCTTTTCCATCTCCCAGAGGAATAATTACACAAGTTCTGCTTTCTGCTCACCTGCCTCCTCATGTCAGATTTGGCATCTCTATTGCAAGATAATTGCTGCCTGGAATATTCAATTAGCTTTTAATTAAATATTGCTCATTAATATAACTGCAAGACAATAAAACATATGTCATTTGATTAGCCAAAAATTCAAATATAAATTACATTCATTTTTATGCCAACATGCACTTTACCTAATGAGACATTTGTCACCCTGCTATAAAAAGATTGTGTGTGATCTTATTTTCTGTTAGAGATTTTTTAAATGCCTGCAACCAAAGTTTATAAATTATACACAACTCCTATTCTTTTCCTTATCTCCACATTAACCATCTAGAACAGAAAGTTACATACAGTTACACACAATGAAATTTCATAACAGCAGGTGTTTGCATAGTAGCTTAGCCCCCAGTTTTTGACTGTGCCACTTTATATATCAAAATGTATCATCTGTTAAGGGGCACATGTCTTTTAATTTAACAATGAATTTTTATGATTGTGAAAGTAATATATATTTATATAAGAAACTTTCAAAAATACAGAAGAGAAACTTGTTAATAGTTTGAGTATTTTCTTCCAGTTCTTTTTTTCTAAGAATGTTTTCTATGTTTCTTATTCTGCTTTTAAAATTTCAAATTATAGGGGCTCCTGGGTGGCTCAGTTAGTTAAGTGTCTGACTCTTGGTTTTGGCTTAGGTCATGATCTCAGGGTTGTGAGATCGAGCCCTGCCTCAAGCTCCATGCTCAGTGGGGAGTCTACTTTTCTCTCTCTCCCTCTGCTCCTCCCCCTACTCACACACCCTCTCTCTCTTTTTCTCTCTAAGATAAATAAATAAATCCTTTTTAAAAATTTAAACTAGGGGTGCCTAGGTGGCTCAGTTGGTTAAGCGGCTGCCTTCGGCTCAGGTCTTGATCCCAGGGTCCTGGAATTGAGCCCTACGGGCTCCCAGCTCAGCGGGGAGCCTGTTTCTCCCTCTACCCCTCACCCTGCCCCCACTCATGCATGCACGTGCTCTCTCTTCCTCTCTCTCTCTTTCACTCTGTCTCAAATAAATAAAATAAATAAAATCTTTTTTAAAAAAATTTAAACTATAGCATATATTGTTACATTTAATTATGTTTTTTCCATTTAGTATTATACTGTGAACATGTACCATACCACTAACTCTCCTGAAAATAATAGCTATATAATATTTTATCATATAAATGAACTATAACTTTTGGATATTAGGGGTTTTTTTCCCTGAATTTTTTACTGTTACAGATAAAAGTTAAGGCAAATATATTTATGCATACGTCTGATTACATCTCTGATTATTTTCTTAGGATTGATTTCCAGAATAGAATTATTAGATTAGAAGTATTAAGAGCTGTATTTTCAGCTCCTTGTGTCTTTTTTTTTTTTTAAGATTTTATTTATTTATTTGAGAGAGAGAGAGTATGAGCATGGGGAGGGGCAGAAGGAGCAAGAGAAACAGACACCCCGCTGAGCAAGGAGCCCACCTCAGGCTCAATCCCAGAACCCTGAGATCATGAGCTGAAGGCAGATGCTTAACTTACTGAGCCACCCAGGTGTCCCCAGGTCCTTGCGTCTTTACAGGGCATGGACGGTCCAGATCCAAACACTTCCAGATCCCATGTAGACCCTGAATTTGGCCTTCTTATGGGAGAGAAGAGTGACTAATGTGGTTGGGGAATTGGAGAGAGCGAGCCTCTGGTATAGGTTTGGTTAACTGTAGTACACCCCATCTCTTGACATCTTCACTCACTTAGCTTCTGAAGTAAGATCACCAGACAGGGACTCCACCACCACCACCACCCCAGCAAGGAGTGACTGCTTTTTTAAGCCTCACAACCTGTTAGTGAGATTGGGGGAGGGGGAGGTATAGTAGGAAGTCAGAATTATCAGATCCCAGGGTCTAGGATTGGAGGTGCCACCAGTTCTCCAATCCACTTTACTCAACAGGCCTACAGACTATAGTTTATAGTTTATAGCTAGAATACTTTCTACTCCTTGACACAGTTTGGGGCTGTACTTCATCTACAAAAACCTAAGTATGGAATAAAGGTGACTAGTGGGATTCAAGCAACAAACTCTTCACTAAACCTCTAACAAAAAGATATAAAGCAAGAGCTCAGGGAAGACAGACCAATAAATTCACACTTTGAAACACTCCTGCTCCAAATACATAGCAGTAATAGGAAAAAAAAAAAATGAAAACAAACAAAAAACAAGTAGAAACTGTTCGGAAACAAAAGATATATATTTTCATAGACCGTACATGGAAAAGAAATGCAAAATGGGAGCTCGGCTCTGGGTCAAGAAGCAAAGAGGAGCTATTAGAAGTTCAGTTCCTAGGAAGTAATGGGGAATAAAAAATGATTCACTAGACTAGGCAGTAAATCAGAGCAAAGCCACTGCCTAAGACAGTGTTTGGTAAAGGATCTGCACTTCATGAAAGCAGGCTAAAGAAAACTACTATCAGCTCTGCCTTGGACTGTAGATTATAAGATCCATGGGAAGCCAAAGACATAGACAAAATAAAATTCCAAAAAACATGATGATATCTAGTGCTAAAAAAGATGTTTAACAAACTTAATGTGATAAGCTTGAATTTATTCCAAGTGAAATTAATTTTATAGAACAATCTAAATGTCTTTTAAATAAACTTTTTAGGCCCTCCAATTACATTAACAAAAGTTATACAGCCATAAAAAAGAAAAGGAAACTACAGAATAAAAACAAGAAGAAATTTTTAAAAATACAGATGGATATAAAAAATGATTGCTAGAAATATGAAAATATAAAATTTTTTAAATCAATGAATGAAACAAACTGTAGAAAAGATAAAGCTGAAGAGAGAATTGTTAACCAGAAAATAGTCTGGGGATTCACCAAAAGCACAACAGGAAAGACAGGAAAAATTACACATACACACATACATATATGTACATATACACACATACGTACACACATACACACATATGTGCACATATAGAAAGCAGTAAGATACTTTGAGGAAAAAAATTGAGATATATCAATATATGTCTCCTAGGAGTCCCACGGACTAGAGGGAAGAATAGAAGAGCAATTTTTGACATAGTGGCTGAAATTTTTCCAGAATCAAAAACATATGTCCTCAAGTTAAACACAGATTCCAACTACTGAGTAAGATAAATAAAAATAAACCCGAACTTAACTAGAGAGAGGAATTATAGAACATAAGAAAAGAAAGAAAATCTTAAAAGCTACCAGAGAGAAAAGAAAATGATGTATCATTTAAAAGACACACTAAGATCGACAGCGGATTTATCTTTTCCAGAAAGAGATTTCGGAAGATAATGGAGTAAAATCTTAAAAGCACTGAGAGATAACTGTCTGTCTTGCATTTATATATGTAAGCATGTATGTATGTGTGTTCTTCACGATCGGTCCAACATCTAAATGTTGGAACATTCCAGGGTTCAATCTTTGAACCTCTTCCTTTATCTCTTCACTCCCTCATGAGCTCATCTGACCTCATAGCTCCATGCCATCCATATGTCAAAGAATTCTGTTTCAGTTGTCTGTTGTTGCATAAGAAACTTCCCTAAAACTTAATGGCTTCAAATAGCAATTTATTATTATCTCTCACTGTTCTGGGGGTTTAGAGGCTCACCTGGGCAATCTGAGGCAGGCGGCACATAAAGCATATTCACTTAGAGGTTTAGTGCCTAGGCTAGGATGATTCCATAGTTAAGGGCCAGTTAGGCATCTCTGTCTCTATGAAGAGTTCTAACTTCCTCACAGCACGGTAGTCTCAGAGCAGTAGATCTTAGTACATGGTGTCTGATGCCTACAGTAAATATTTAAGAGACCCAGGCAGAAGCTGCAAGGGTTCCTATCACTCAGCCTTGAATGTCCTAGAACATCCCTTCTGCCACATTCCGTTGGTTAAGCAAGTTGCTAAGGTTTAGAGTCTATTTTCAACATAGCTGCTAGGGTGGTTATTTCCAATCAATGTGAGATCATGGTATTTCCTTGACCAAACCCCCCCAATGGCTTCCCACATCATTCAGAATAAAAAGCAAAGCCCTTATACTGAACAACAATGCCTTATCCAATCTGATTTTTTGTTCTTCTTAGACTTCATCTCAAAGTATTCTTCTTCCACCACCTCCCAGCTTCATCTCACTCCAGGCACAATAGACAACTTGATGTTCTTTGGACACAGCAGATGTCCCATGCCTTCCTGTCTCAGGGCCTTGCACATACTTGCTGTACTGAGACCACTCTTCCACCAGACATCTGTAGACCTTGCTCCCTCACCTCCTCTGAGCTTCACCACGTATCATCTGGCCTCATTGCTCAGTGAGTCTTCCCTTGCAAATCTGCCTACTACCCAACACTCCTTACCCCTTTTCCACTTTATATTTTCACCACAGCAGTTATGATCATTAGGAATACTGTTTATCCATTTACTTAATCAATGATTGCTATCTCTGTCCACTACAGTGTAAGTTCCCCAAAGCCAGGATTTTTATCTGTTTTGTTTCCAGATGGATCACACAACTAAAACAGGGCCTGGCATACTGTAGGTGCTCAGTATATGATACCGTACAGGTAAATGTTTAGTGACCAACTCTCAAAAACAACAACAACAACAACAAACATCTGATTTGGGCATTTGCCAATTTCCATGGTGTATATACTCCTACCATGCAGTTTCAAACTCTGTGTCACTAAACATGGAATTGGAATCAGTAGAAACAATTGGTTCTCATGAGCCAATACAAGTTGGCTCCAGCACACCACTGTTATTTGTTAAAGGAATGGAAAAGAAAAAAAGGAAGGAAGGAAGGAAGAAAAATATAGCTGTACTATAATTCAAAATGGAAGGAAGTAAAGACTTTTTCAGATAAACAAAGATTATGGGAGTTTACCATGCACAAACCCTAATTGAAGAAACGACTAAAAACTACTTTATTAGAAGAAGGGCAAGACCAGAGAGATTGCAGGGAACACAAAAAATAATGGTAGTGCAGCAACTGATAAAATATATTGATAAATGTAATTAACTATCAACTGTAAACATTTTTTAAAATAAGAACTAATTTTGTGTGTTTAAAAATGCATCCACTAAAACTCTGGACGTAGCGTAGTGCCTAGCACAGAGCAAGTGTGCTGTTAATACTCCATCATGAGAAGCAAATAGATACATTTTCAAAACATGGAGAAGGAGCAATATTAGCATGCTACAGAGGTAGAGAGGAATACTAAAGGACTCATCTAAAAGATTTAAAGGTGGAGCACCTGGGTGGCTCAGACGGTTAAGCGATTGACTACTGGTTTCAGCTCAGGTCCTGATCTCAGGGTCCTGAGATCCAGCCCCAAGTCAAGCCCCTGCATCAGGCTCAGTGCTCTCTCCTCCTCTTCCTCCCCTTCTTTTCCTTCCCCACCCCGAACTCATCCATGGGCACTCGTGCTCTCTTTCTCTCCTAAATAAATAAAATCTTTTTATAAATAAATAAATAAATAAATAAAAGAACTTAAAGGTATTTCATCTGGGGGAGGGAAATAAGGTGTCCTAGGTTTTTCACAATAAACCTCATAGACTATTTGCCACCATAATTGTGTTTTAAAAACAAAACAAAACAGTAAAAGAAAATGAGAAATAAAAAAGCAGGGAAGCTGGCAGGCACACTAACAAACACTAACCAGAAGAAAGCTGGTCTAACAATATTCATACCAGATAAAATAGAATTCAATTATTTCAGGGCGATAAAGAGGGACATTACACAATTACAAAAGTATAATACTTTTGAACTTGTGTGTATTAGCAGTAAAGCTTTACACTAGATAAAGCAAAAGTTGACAGGATTATAGGAAGAAATGTTTTTAAAAACATAAACAATCATACTACCACAGTCAGAAGTTAATATATGGAGCAAAGGAAAAAATAGTGTATGGATTATTATTTTTTTTTAAGATTTGTTTATTTATTTGACAGAGAGAGACACAGTGAGAGAGGGAACACAAGCACGGGGAGCGGGAGGGGGAGAAGCAGGCTTCCCGCTGAGCAGTGAGCCCGATGCAAGGCTCCATCCCAGGCCCCAGGATCATGACCTGAGCCCAAGGCAGACAACTAACGACTGAGCCACCCAGGTGCCCCTATGTATATGGATTATTTGAGCAATTAAATGTATAAACTAAAAAGTCTCGACAAATAAAATAAAATTTAAAAATCCAGATCATGTAGACCTCATTCTATGTCCGCAATGAAATTGAATTACATAGCAATAGTTAAGAGAACATTTTTTAAAAAATACCCATATGTTTGAAAAGTTAGGGGAAAAAACGGTCTCTTAATTCATAGGTTAAAACAAAATAATAATAGAAAATACTAAATAAAGAGAAGGATAATGATGAAAGTTCTGGCAGCAAAACTAATGGATACTGGGATGCCTTATTAGCTCAGTTGGTGGAGTGTGCAACTCTTGATCTCGGGGGTTGTGAGTTCAAGCCCCACATTGGGAGTAGAGATTACTTAAAAAAAATAAAATCTTAAAAAAAACAACAACTAGTGGATACAACTAAAGCAATGCTTAGTGTTACAGTAGTGTCTTTAAATGCATGTATAGGGGAGCCTGAGTGGCTCAGATGGCTAAGTGTCTGCCTTCGGCTCAGGTCATGATTCCAGGTCCTGGGATCGAGTCCCATGTCCCATTCCCAGCTCAGCAGGGAGTCTGCTTCTCCCTCTCCCTCTCCCCCTGCTTGTGCTCTCTGTATCTCTCTCTCAAATTAATAAATAAAATCTTTTAAAATAAAATAAAATAAAATAAAATAAAAACAAAGGCATGTACAAAAAACAAATGAGATAACTGTTCATCTCAAAAGCCAAAAAAACTGAAAGAAAATAAAACCTAAAGAAAGTAGACTCAAAATTAATCCATTAATTAGGGAAAAAAAAAACAATATAGACAATAACACAAAAGGCAGTTTCTTTGAATATATGAATTTTACAAATCTCTGGCACAAAATGATCAAGAAAAAAGATTAAGAAATATTAGGAACAGGGGCACCTGGGTGGCTCAGTGGGTTAAAGCCTCTGCCTTCGGCTCAGGTCATTATTTCAGGGTCCTGGGATCGAGCCCCGCATCAGGCTCTCTGCTCAGCAGGGAGCGTGCTTCCTCCTCTCTCTGCCTGCCTCTCTTCCTACTTGTGATCTCTCTCCCTCTGTCAAATAAATAAATAAAATCTTAAAACATAATAATAATAATAAATGGGTAATGGATATTAAGGAGGGCACTTGTGATGAGCACTGGGTGTTACATGTAAGTGAGGAATCACTAAATTCTACTCCTGAAGCTAAAATTACACCATATGCTAACAAATGGAATTAAGTAAAAACTCAATATTAACTAACTAAATAATTAAAAGTTTTTCTCACTCTCCCAACAAGTGACAACAATCCTAGATAGTCTCATAGGTGAGTCTTCTAAACCTTAAAGGAGCATCTAATCTAGTGTTTTTTCATAGAAAGATTATGCAAACTTCTGTGTCATTTTGTTTTCTGGTGGACACACTAAAAATGTGACATTCACCTTAACAATATTTTTTACTTACAATAATGAAAATATTTCATTTTGATAAATGACAATAGAAAGTTTATTTTTAAAGTATTAGTGAAATAATTTGCACACCTTTTTCCATACTAAGTCTTTGAAATCCACTAAGTATTTTCTATTCAATTAACAGTAGCCATATTTCAAGTGCTCACTAGCCACATGTAGCCACTGATTACCATATTATACAGCATAGCTATAATCTCTATTTTAGACACAATGTTTCATATAATAGAAGAGAAAGATCTGTCCAATTTATTTAATGAGACATAGAAAACCCTAATACCAAAACCAGACAAGAACAGTATAAGAAAAAATGTATAGACCAATCTCACTTAGAGCATAATAAATAAATTCTTTTTAAAAAATTACATAAGATTCATATAAAAAATTAAGGCCAAGAATATTCAATATATTGTTGGAAACAAACAACAGAGTATAATTTGCCCCACCAGATATGAAAACTTATTTTAAAACCAAAGTAATAGGATTATGTGATATTGGTGCAGGATCAGACAAATAGGCCAAAAGAACAATATGGAGAACATGATTTGTGACCAGAAGTAACACTGCAAAGCAGAATGTCCTGTTCAGTCTATGGCACTAGGACAATTTACCCACAATTTAAGAAAAGAAAAAGAAAAGAAAATTGAATGAGATCCCTACTTTCCATCTACAAAAATATGTGCTAAATGATTTAAAGACTTTAGTATTTCAAAAGATAATATGACTTTGTAGTGGGGTTTCTTAAACAAGATTTGTTTTTTTAAAAAACATTTATTTATTTGAGAGAGACAGAATGAGAGAGAGAGATTACGAGCAGGCTGAGAGGCAGAGGGAGAAGCAGACTCCCCACTGAATGGGGAACCTTATGCAGGGCTTGATCCCTGGATTCCTATATCATGACCTGAGCAGAGGGCAGACACTTAACTGACTGAGCCACCCAGGCACCCCTTTAAACAAGATTTCTTAAGATCCCCAAAAACACAACTTATTTGGGTAACTATTGATAAATTTAACTATCCTAAGTTTTAAAACTTCTGTAAAACAGAAAACATCACAGAAATAAAGTTTAAAAATCATGTCCAGGCTGCAAGAAGATATTTATAATGGTAAAACTAACAAAAGAATAGATCTGGAATACTTAAGGCATACTTAAAAATCGATAAGCAAAAGATGAAAAATCCAAAAGAAAAAGGGACAAAGAAAATGAAAAGAAAAACGTTCACACCAAAAAGAGAAACACAAATGGCCATTAAACATATGACGAGGGGCGCCTGGGTGGCTCAGTTGGTTAAGTGTCTGATTCTTGATTTCAGCTCAGGTCATGATCTCAAGGTTGTGAGATCAAGGCCCGCCTAAGATTCTCTCCCTCTGTCCTGCCCTCCCCCCACCTGCCACTTGCATGTTCTCTCTCTCCCTCTAAAAAAAAAAAAACAAGAACAAAAACATACGAAGAAATGTTCAACCTCAGCAGTAACCAGGTCAAGGCAAATTAAAACAATAATGAAAAAAACATGCACACTCATGAGATTGGTAAAATTTTAGTTTGATGATTCCAAGGATTAGTAAGAATACAGAGCAACAGAAACTCTTATATACTGCAGATGTGAGCATGAATTTGAAGAAGCAATATGGAAGGCGATTTAATAATATCTAGTAAAGCAGAGAATGCATAGGCTCCATCAGCAATTACACTTCTAAGTAAATACCCTTGAAAAATTCTTATTTGTTGCGTAAAACAATTTAATTTTCTCTTTTTGTCCTACCTTTGTCCCCTCCAGACTAGGTCCGGAGGAGACTCCAGTTCCTCAACTCCAAAGCACATCAAGCTATCTTATGATGTTCTCTTCTTTTAATTTTTTTTTTTTAGTATACTTGACATACAATGTTACATTAGTTTCAGGGGTAAGTCATAGTGATTCAACTTCTCTATATGTTATGCTATGCTCACCACAAGTATAGCTACCATCCGTCACCATGCAATACTATTATAATATGCCGACTATATTCTTTATGCTGTGCCTTTCATTCCTGGGACTTATTCATTCCTTAACTGGAAGTCTGCATCTTCCACTCCCCTTCACGCATTTCTTTTAAAAGATTTTATTTATTTATTTGTCAGAGAGAGAGTGCAAGCAGGCAGAGTGGCAGGCAGAGGCAGAGGGAGAAGCAGGCTCCCTGCCGAGCAAGGATCCCGATGTGGGACTCCATCCCAGGACCCTGGGATCATGACCTGAGCCAAAGGCAGACACTTAACCAACTGAGCCACCCAGGCGTCCCTCCCCTTCACCCATTTTGCCCATCCCTCCAACTTCCTCCCCTCTGGCAACCATCAGTTTGTTCTTTATATGTCTGATTCTGCTTTTTGTTTGTTTATTCATTTGTTTGGGGTTGTTTTTTTTTAATTCCACATATGACTGAAATCATATTCTTAGTCTGAATTATTTCACCTAGGATTATACCCTGTAGATCCATCCATGTTGTCCCAAATGGCACAATCTCATCCTTTTTGTGGCTGCGTAATAGTCCAGTGTGTGTGTTTGCATGTATCTCAACCTCTTCATACATTCATCTATCTTCATTTTCATGGGTAGGTATCCAGTAGTGGAATTATTGGATCATGTAGTTTTTCTATTTTTAATTTTTTGAGAAATCACCATACTATTTCCACAGTGGTAGTACTAATTTACATTCCAACTAACACTGCAAGAGGGCTTCTTTTCTTCTACATGCTCACCAACAATTTTTATTTCTTGCCTTTTTGATTTTAGCCATTCTGACAGATATAAGGTGATATCTCAGATGATAGCTCAGTATTTGTATTTCCCTAATAATTAGCGACACTGAGCATCTTTTCATGTGTCTGTTCACTATCTGCATGTCTTCTCTGGAAAAAAAATGTCTATTCGAGTCTTCTGCCCAGTTTTTAATCAAATTTTTCTGTTGTTGTATAAGTTCTTTATATATTTTAGAAATTAACCTTTGATCAGATATATCACTTGCAAAAATCTTCTCCCATTCACTAGGTTTTTTTTTTTGTTTGTTTGTTTTTGGTTTTTTTGCTTTGTTCATGGTTTCCTTCACTGTGCAAAAGCTCTTTATTTTGATGTAGTTCCAATAGTTTATTTTTGCTTTTGTTTTTCTTGCCTTAGGAGACATATCTAGAAGAAATGTTGCTCTGGCCAATGTCAGGGAAATTACTGCCTATGCTGTCTTCTAGGATTTTTATGATTTTGGATCTTACATTTAGGTCTTTAATCCATTTTGAGTTTATTTTTGTGGAGGGTGTAAGAAAGTGGTAGTTTCATTCTTTTGCATATAGCTGTCCAGTTTTCCCAACACCATTTATTAAAGACCCTATTTTTTCCCCACTGTATATTCTTGCCTCTTTTGTCATAGCTTAATTAACCATATAAGTGTGGGTTTATTTCTGGGCTCTCTATTCTGTTCTCTTGATCTATGTGTCCATTTTTGTGCCAGTACTGTACTGTTTTGATTATTACAACTTTGTAGTATATCTAGATATCTGGGATTGTGATACCTCCAGCTTTGTCTCTCTTTCTCAACATTGCTTTGGCAATTTAGAGTCTTTTGTGGTTCCATACAAATTTTAGTATTATTTGTTCAATTTTTGTGGGAAAAAATACTGTTGGTATTTTGAAAGGGATTTCATTGAATCTATAGATTGCTTTGGGCAGTGTGGACATTTTAACAATATTAATTCTTCCAATCCATGAGCATAGAATATCATTCCATTTGTTTGTGTTATCTTTAATTTCTTTTATCAGTATTTTATGTTTACAGAGTATAGGCCTTTCACCTCCTTGGTTAAGTTTATCCCTAGGTATTTTATTCTTTTTGGTACAATTATAAGTGGAATCACTTTCTTTGTTTCTCTTTCTGCTACTTTGTTATTAGTATATAGAAATACTGTCAATTTCTGGGTATTAATTCTATATCATGCAACTTTACTGAATTCATTTACTACTTCTACTAGTTGTTTGACAGAGTCTTCAGGGTTTTCTATATAGTGCCATGTCATCTGCAAATAGTGACAGTTCAACTTCTTTACTGATAAGGACGTCTCTTGTTTCTTTTTCTTTACTGATTGCTAAGGCTAAGACTTCCAGTACTATTTTGAATAAAAGTGTAAAGATGGACATCTTTGTCTTGTTACTGTCTTAAAGGAAAAACTCTCAGTTTTTCACCTTTGAGGATGACATTAGCTGTGGGTTTTTCATATTTAGCCTTTATTATGTTGAGGTGTGTTTATTATGGTGTTTTCTTACAACAAATACAAAAAAATCAACTTCCCTGAGATTATGCCACTGGCCAATAATGCAAAAGTTGCTATGGTCAATTTTGTTTAAAATATTAGTTTTCCTTCCTATCACAGATATAAATTCCACAGTAGTAAGAAAGCATTGACAGAAGGAGAAATAAAAATGCAAGTTATCTTTGAGTCCAGTTGCATTTAGAATAAAGCCCAAAATCCTTAGCTGTCCAGTAAGCTTTTGTACACTTTCTCACTAGCCTGCCTTTCCAGCATCACATTGCCCCACTACCCAGTTCATCCCAGTTCCAACATAATGAGCATCATCTCACTCCTTGAATTCACCATGCCTTTCCCATCAAAAGGCTCTTGTTCCTTCTTCCTGAAAGCTGCCTTCTCTACCTCCTTTGTCTTAATCTTTATTTTTTTAAAGATTTTCTTTATTTATTTGACAGAGAAAAAGAGATCATAAGTAGGCAGAGAGGCAGGCAGAGGAAGAGGGGGAAGAAGTTTCTCATCGAGCAGAGAGCCCGATGCGGGGCTCGATCCCAAGACCCTGAGATTATGACCTGAGCTGAAGGCAGAGGCTTAACCCACTGAGCCACCCACGCACCCCACTACCTCCTTTGTCTTGCTAACTAATACTCAATTTATAAGTAGTACTTCTTGGCAAAACAATAAATACTCAATAAATATTTTTGATCTGACATAGAGTAGCTAAACACTTAAGTGATTTGTCCTGTTTGACTATTTATCTTTAGGAATTGAGTCTGATAAAAATGCCCTTCAAAATGATGCCGCAAACTAGGAGCTGTGACCAATCCCAAGGGGATTAGCAGCCTGAGGAGGCAGATAGCAGGGTGATATCAAAATATCAGTGGGAACAAGATGCATGCAGGATCAATATAGTATGCCATCATTGAGAAAATGTCCATCACTCCAAAGCATGACATAAATGGAAATATGAAAAGGAATGTCCTGTAAAGCAAGACCATCTCAAGGGGACACAGCAGCTCTTTTAGGTACAGGGGTCTTTTCATGGTCCTGCCAAAAATATCAGAAGTGGTGTTTTTTGTGCCTGCATCTGTAAAGTGTAAAACCAACGAAGCCCCATTTGGATCATCTCTTGTGATTCAGCTAGCCGGATGGCATCATGGCATAGTCGAAGTGCCTGAGTAAAGTATCCAGAAGGGAAACACAGTCTCCTACATTTGAGACTAGCTCACCTCCCTCTTTGGCCTTGGCCAGCTGGCAGCTGTGAGGCGCTGGTCCTCCAAGCAGCACTCGTGTGGAGTTCTCTGCCTGCGGCTCTTGCCAAGCTGCAAAATCTCAGGTGACAGGGTTGCTGAGGGTGCAAGTGTCTGCTTGAACCCATAGCACTTTCGATTCCAGGATAGAGCATGTCTGGCCAGGAGTTGAGGTTGACAGGGAAAGGATGATAAGGCATTCAAATACTACATCTCTGGAGCACTACGAATGCCCCAGTCTCTCTCAGCTGCCCCAAGCTTAGGTGTTCTGGATGTCTTGTTCTGGCATGCTGTGCCCTCTTGGGGCAGGCTTCACGCTGCCTAGAGGCAGTAGTAGCGGCTGTCTCCTCATGAGATAACTGGCCTCACATGTGCCCAGCTTCCTGGGCCTTGGGTCAAAAAGCTGGGTCCATCATTAATGAAATGCAAGGGCAAGAACCAATTCCCCAGAAATCCATGATGCATTAGTTCCTCTAACTAGGACCTAGGGTGTAGTACAAAGTTTGGGAGTGTTAAGTCCTGCATCGGAATGAACGTCCACCCATAGACCCAGCATCCTTGGAGGAATTAGTCTGCCCGCTAGAGTATATGCTTGCCACTGAGATTTGTAGTAATTAGGAAAATGGATGGGCCAGGCATCCCAGGACAGTAGCCAGGGAGTTCTGAACGTGATACCAATGTGCTTCACTATTTGCACTGAATATATCTATTCGGAAATCCTCAGGGCCTCAGAAACAGTATCTAGTAAACCCAGCGAGCCTTGAAGCTGGCCCATAGATAGTGCCAGTCAGCCAAGCCCTGCCAAGGTCTGTGGATGGCATTGTTAAACATCTACATCAGACCAGCCACCGAGCAGATTGCTTGGCTTGGGCTGGAGGTCCAGTTGTTTTCAAGCAACAGACAAGAGCCGGTGGAGAGGTCTTACCCATTCCTCCTTCTACAGGGCGAGGACCTGCCATGCGCAACTCCCACGTAAACTGCAGCTCGGCGTTCCTAGATGCAGTAGGGTTAAACAGATCTAGAAAGGGTGCTATAACATCAATGGGCAAAATGGGAAATGTGTCTGTTGAGAACTGCCAAAGCCAAAGTAGATAGTGCCCTCATGTGGGGAAAAAAAAATTTTTTTAAGAAAAAAAACACTCCAGTGGATGAGCTGTTCCTATTGCATATTTTTCAGAAATATGCAGGACGCTAATACACTCCACCAACCAAGAGCAGCCCACTACCAGTCCTCCACGGATCAAGATGGCTAAAATTCTGAAGCCAAATATGACATGACGAAATGCTGCGTGCAAAGAACAAATGATTAACTTTATCATATAAAATTTAAGCCCAAGAAGTTGTATGGGGTTCAACAAAACCAGACAGCTTATTTTTACCCTAAAGAAGTAAATATAACATCCAGCTAATAGAAAATCCATTTTTCCTGCCCCACTAAATAAGGGTGAAGTTGTTTTAAAAAGGCAGTTTGAATATGTATCCAATTATTAATCTTCCCTAGGGAAACACTTCTTGGTACTGGGCCCTAAGGCATAGCCCCGGGCAAGGGAAGAGCAGCAGGGTTTCTACAAGCTCACTAGTGATTTTTTTTTTTTTTTTTTTTTTTTCTGGGAGAGACAGGAACGTTGGTGCTTGAGAGCACTGGACACAGAGCCAGATCTTTGTTCAGTCCCCTGAACCCAGAGCACCTGCAAGAGGGGTGGGGGTGCTCTCTGAAAGGGGAGGCCATGTTGAGAAGAAGAGAGAGGAGGGTCTGAACTTGCAGGGAACTGAAGTCTTATGCTGGTCCTCTGGAGTGGCAGAGTGACCTGCCAGCTAGGTAAGTGTGATAGTATAGGATGGATAGATGGACGGATAGATAGATAGATAGATAGATAGATAGATAGATAGATAGATAGATAGAAAGAAAGAATATACTGCCTCCATGGAAAGCAGAAAACCCTGCAAATAGGAGTTTTCTCCTGGAGAGCTGGCTGTTTACCAAAACACCACTGCTCCTATTACTTAGTCTTAAGCCCTCTTACACTTTGATTCCTGCTACCTTTACTCTTCATCTGCTCTACGCTTGTATTCCTTTCCCCTGTCCTGTTTGCCTTGTCCAGGCGCCTACCATGGGCCTCACCTCCTTCCATAGCCAGTTGGGACTCTGTTGCTTGCACTCTTAACTACATAGTCCTACCCCGTCTACAATTTCCCACCCATGAATCCATCGAATCTATGCCTTTTTTTTTTTTTCTGCTTCATGGCATCCAATGGCATCCACGCATTGCTGGAGAAAATGTCATAGCCCTGAATGTTGGTATCATTGAAATCTGTGCTATGCAGCCCCACATTTCCTCGGTGCTTCTTGGAAATCCACTTGTACTTGACCAGCTTAGCTGTGGTGCAACTTATACCTAATATATGTTGCAGTTGACCCCTCCTTCCCATTCTGTCAAAGGATGAGGTTTGAGTCATCTGACATGACAATGGTTATGTAGCAACATTTACGATTCTAGATGGCATATATTTGCCAACTGCAAAGAAGCAATTCCCTGAAACAAAATGATTTTCCATTCACTTTTGTAATAAATCTCAGAACCAGGGGCCTATTATATAAATCCTTCTCAATGAAAATATGTCCCAGCATCTACCTGGGTCTATTTTTCCTTAGAATAGTCATGGGCTGTTTTACTCACATTCTAGTATATGAACATAACAAAAAGTAATTGCTATAGCATACATTTTTCCTTCTCTACTTAAGAGTAATTCTAAGGCTATGTGGCTATCCACAATAACTCTAGCTAGTGAACTCAAATTTAAACTGGTTTATTATGCTTCCAGAGACAAAGCTGTATAATTTGTAAGTTTTACTAAATTTTGACATTCTTTTTCAGTTGAGCTTTTTTTTTTTTTAACTGTGGGAATTATAGCCTATGTAGTGTGCATAAAGAGGGAGATAGTTTTCCTTATAGGAAATTTTTCCAAATAGCCTGTGCTTGCTTCTCTTTACGGATTTCTGGGCATTATTTTCAGGGAAACATGATTTCCCACTACTTTTAATTTTCTGAAAATCTCTAACAATTATCCTGAATATACAGGTTACGTTAGCATGTGGCAAGCAGGGATATTTCACATAATTAGTACTCTAACAGAGACAGATTATACTGAGAGCGTAAGTATAAATTAATACAACAGGAGCAGGCAAAACTTTTGTCTCTCAAATTGGGCCGATTCCTTCAGTGGAATTAAACAGTTTCTGCAAAGTAGGTGTATCTCTGAAGAGAACAAAGTGACTGTTGTAGGAAGAATGGCCCTAATACTAGTTCTTATTTTTGAAAGGCTGGGTGTTGCTGATACAGTTGTAATGATTTTAGCAAAAGCATTTTGCTACAGTGAGGTCAAGGTTTAATTTTTACAAGACTAAATAAAGGTTGGGATTAATGATGTGAGGAAAATTTAAGTTATGGAAGATCCTATAAAAAATAATCTACCTGTTGAAGTGTTTGAAGGAACGGTTATTAAATTTGTTGGCAGACAGTTAAATTCATAGCCTTGCTATGATCTGAGAAAAACGCATCAGGAAGTTTGGGGTTTTTTTCTTAAGTGGCAAAAACCATACAAAATCTAAAATGATAGAATAAAGATAAGGGCGATTGTATTGAGAAGTCTTTTAGTTAGTTCATAGAGGATATCAAACAAAATACAATAATAAGCAAGATTAATGGTAGAGTAGAGGTGCCTGGGTGGCTCAGTGGTTAAGTGACTGCCTTCGGCTCAGGTCATGATCCCAGGGTCCTGGGATCGAGCCCCGCATCGAGCCCCGCATCGAGCCCCGCATCGAGCCCCCGCATTGGGCTCCCTGCTCAGCAGGAAGCCTGCTTCTCCCTCTCCCACTCCCTCTGCTTGTGTTCCCTCTCTCACTGTGTCTCTCTCTGTCAAATCAATAAATAAAATCTTTAAAAAATAAAAAAAAGATTAATGGTAAAGGAAAAGCAAATGGGTCATAAAAGATTAGAAAATAAATCTTTTCGGGGCACCTGGGTGGCTCAGTTGTTAAGCATCTGTCTTCGCCTGAGGTCATGACCCCAGAGTCCTGGGATTGAGCCCCGCATTGGGCTCCCTGCTTGGCAGGAAGCCCGCTCCCTCTCCTGCTCCCCCTCCTTGTTCTCCCTCTCTTGCTGGCTCTCTCTCTCTCTCTATCAAATAAATAAATAAAATCTTTAAAAAAAATAAAAATTTAAAAAAGAAAATAAATCTTTTCTTGGGTGGAAGCTGCTTTTTCTGTAATTAGCAATATGTTCTGTCATCCTGTGTAAAAAATTTCTGTAGTCAGAGAAATTTTAGGAAATTTTAGGAAAATTCCTAAAAAATATAAATTTAAGGTCTCTGAATGGAATGGACATCAAGTAGTCAAAGGAAAGTAATGCATGTCTTGTAAGCTTAGATAAAAACCTTGGAGTTTTACCAAGATGTCAGTAGTTAACACTATCAGGTAAGGTCTATTCCATTGGGGCTTGAGGGCAATTTTTTCTCTAATATCTCCTTTACAAGATGAAATATCCAGGATTCAGATCATGCAGAGTCTACCTAGGTGGGTGTCTTAGAAATGCAGCTTGTTGATAATTAACCTGAAAGCACCAAATGAGCCTCCAGTAGTGTTCAGTCTTATCAGCTTATACTATGTTAGAATTTGGGATTGGAAACAATGCCCAACGGCTTGATGCAAACTGTTTTTAACTCACAGGGAGATAACTTATGGTTCCAAGAAGGAGAGTCATTGTTGCTATCACAGCTAATGGCAAGAAATCGGCCTTGAAAATGTGAGGTTTCTTCAAACTTTGATAGTTATAGTTTTAGAATTCCCTATGTTCTCTTCATTTTTCCTGAGGTTTGTCAATGATAAGGATAGGGGAGATTCTGAGTAAAAGATAAAACTAGAATGGAGTGAAACTCAGGAGGATTTCTACCCACTGTGAAAACTAAGAGGCTAAGAAAGTGAGCTGACCAAGAGAGATAAGGAAGCGGACGTGCTGACAAAAGATATGGAAAGAGTCCAGTTTTTGCTTTCAGGTCTGTCTAAGACTCATCTATATTACTACTCGCAAAACACCCTGTATTTTCATAATAATTCTTCTTCCTCCCTTTCCTCATCCTCTACTTTTTCTTCTTTGCCTAAGTAGCATTGGTATATGTTATTTGCTCCTCTTGACTAACGTTGGGATAATTTGACTATCAGTTAGAATAATAACTGCGATGACCCAAAACACATACTATATGTTTAAATTCTGAGCACATATAAAACTTGAAAAATACTAATTGGTCATTTCAGGGGGATGTTATGAAGCAACTTATTTGTTTGAAAATGTTTAAATAAAGACAAAGGAATAAGCATTTAGACTCCATTTTCCTATTTGAATAATATTACTCAATACCCAATATTAGATGAGAAATTTCTCTTTTAAAAAGCATTCCAGCTAATAATTTTTTTTTTTTATTTGACAGAGAGAGAAAGATCACAAGCAGGCCGAGAGGCAAGCAGAGAGACAGGGGGAAGTAGGCTCCCCGCTGAGCAGAGAGCCCGATGCAGGACTCGATCCCAGAACCCTGAGATCATGACCTGAGCCGAAGGCAGAGGCTTTAACCCACTGAGCCACCCAGGCGCCCCCAGCTAATAAATTTTTAAATGAATGACACAATATCACCATTTTCAAGCCCTAATGAATTATCAGGTGTGGATACTAAGCCTTAATGGCAGCTAATATCATACACACACACACACACACACACACACACAAAGAGACAACTAGACATTATATGCCTCTCAATGGCAGAAAATCGCCCTATCAATGAGATATCTTTGTTGTAAAAGTTGAACCTGAATCTGAGCAAACTCCAACATACGGAAATTACAGGGGACAAAGAAGCATGTTAAACATGACAACAGGTATATTGCAATCAGCAAAACCAACCAGACTCTGAAAAATAAATCTGCAGTTTTTTCAATAAATGAATTACAAGAATGAAGGAGCGACAGTGAGAGAAAGAGAGAGTGATTATCACAGATTAAAAGAAGCTTAAAAGATATCAACTAATCACCATTCTGACCCTCATTTAGATCGGGATTCAAATTGTAAAAAAAAAAATGTTATGAGTAGACTGGACATTTGAATAGTTATTGATATTTTATGATCTTAAAAATTATTGTTGGGTTGCCTGAGTGGCTCAGTCAGTTAGGCATCTGGCCCTTGGCTTCAGCTCAAGTCATGATTTCAGGGTCCTGGGATCTAGCGACGCATTGGGCTCCACACTCAGCAGGGACTCTGCTTTTCCCTCTCCCCGCACCTTCAGGCTCCTCCCCCCACTCACTGTCTCCCTCTCTCTCTCTCTCTCTTTCAAATAAATAAAATCTTTAAAAATTGTTGTTAATTATTTTTAAGTGTGATAATTATATTGCAATTATGTTTTTTTTAATAGTATAGTCCTTACATTTTAGAGATGCCTGAACTACTTATGGATGAAACACCATGAGTGTGATTTATTTCAAAAATAATATATGAGGAGAGAAGTAAATAGTATAGAGATGAAGTAGAGATGAAACAAATTGTCCATGGGTTGAAAATGATCAAAGCTGAGAGATGAGAATTCATTAAACTGTTCCGTGTACTTATTATATACGTTTGGAAGTTTTCCATAATTTTTAATTAAACTGGATCAATTGGATATTCATATAAAAACACTCTTTTAAGATTTTATTTATTTATTTGAGAGAAAGAGAGAGAGAGTTGGGGAGGAGGAGCAGAGGGAGAGGGAGAGAAAGAATCTCAAGATACTCCACACTGAGTGTGGAGCCCAATGCAAGTCTCAATCTCAGGACCCCCAAGATCATGACCTGAGTCAAAATCAAGAGTCAGAGGCTTAACTGACTGAGCCACTGAGGCACCCCTCATATAAAAACATTTTTTAAAACACTTAAACTTTTAAAGAGGAATTAACACCACTTCTTGAACTCTTCTAAAAAATGGAAGAGGAGGGAACACTCCCAAATTCACTTGAAGAATTTTCTTATAGTGCCCTTATCTGATATTAAGTCAGATAAGTACACTACAAGAAAAGAAAACCAATATCTCTGAAGAATATAGACGCAAAAATTTTCAACAAAATATTTGCAATCCAAATTCAACAACAAATTACAAAGACTATACACCATGATCAAATGGGGTCAATCCCTGTGATGCAAGGAAGATTGAACATACAAAAACCAATTAATGTGATACACCACAGAATGAAAGAGAAAAAGCATATAATCCTCTTAATAGATGCTGAGAAAATATTTGACAAAATACAGTATCTTCTCATGATAAAAACCCTCAACAAATTGGGTATAGAAGCCGCAACATAATAAAGGCTATATATGACAAACTTGAAGTGAGCATTGTACTCAACAGTGAAAGGTTGAAAGCTTTTCCTCTAAAATCAGGAACAAGACAAGGATGCCTAATCTCACCACTTTTATTTGACATCTTACTGAAAGTCCTAGCTAGAGTAATCAGGCAAGACAAAGAAATAAAAAGAAAATAAAGAAATTGAAAAGGAAGAAGTAAATTGTTGTTATCTGCCCATGATATGATCTTATATGTAGGAAACCCTAAAGACTATAAACACACACACAAACTGTAAGAACCAATAAAGGAATTCAACGAAATTGCAGAATACAAAAATCAAGACACAAAAATTAATTGCATTTCTATGTCCTAACCATGAACAATCCAAAAAGGAAATTAAGAGAATAATCACATTTATAATAGCATCTTCGGAAAAAAAAAATTAGAAATAAATTTAATCAAGGAGGTGAAAGACTAATACATGGAAAATTGCAAAACACTAATGAAATTAAAGAAGACAAAATGGAAAGACATCTGGTATTCATGGACTGGAAGACTTGGTATTATTACAATAATTGTATTACCCAAAATGATCTACAAATTCAATACAATCCCTATTAAAATCCCAATGGCATTTTTTACAGAAATAGAAAAAACAATCCTAAAATTCATATGGAACCACGAATCATGCCAAATGGCCAAGCAACCTTAAGAAGAAGAACAAAGTTGGAGGCTTCATATTTTCTGATTTTAAGACATATCGCAGAGCCACCATAATTAAAAGCAGTATGGTACTGCCATCAGGACAGACATATAGAACAATGATACAGAATAGAGAGCTCAGAAATAAACCCACACATATAGTCAGTCAATTGATCTTTGACAAAGATGCCAAGAATACACAATGGGAATAGGATAGCCTCTGTAATAGATGGTGTTGGGAAAACTGGGTATCCACACGTAAAAGAATGAAACTGGAACTTTATCCTACACCACGCACACAAATCACCTCAAAATATATTAATGCAATGAGTTCTACCCTTAAACTGTAAAATATTAAATATTTTATATTATTAGGGATCCTCTTGACATTGGTCTTGGCAATGATTTTTTTTTTTTGATATGATACCAAAGCACAGACAACAAAATAAAAAATAGACAAGTGTAACTACACCAAACTAAAAAGTTTCTGCACAGCAAAGGAAACACTCAACAGAAAGAAAAGATCACTTATAGAAAGAGAGAAAAATATTTGCAAACCACATATCTGATAAAGGATCAATACCCCAAATATACAACATACTCCTACAACTCAATTGCAAACAAGTAATCCAATTTTAAAATGGGCAAATGTCTTGGGGCGGCTGGTGGTTCAGTCAGTTAAGCATCCAAAATTCTTGATTTTGGCTCAGGTCATGATCTCAGGGTCATGAGATCAAGCCCTCTGTGGGGCTCCATGCTCAGCAGGGAGTCTGCTTGAGATTCTCTCTCTTTCCCTCCACCCCTCTTCCCTGGCTCTCTTTCTCTCTCTCTCTCTCTCTCTCAAATAAATAAATCTTTTCTAAGAATAAATTAATTCATTTAATTTAATGGGCAAAGGTTTTGAATAGACTTCTCCAAAGGTGTCAACAGGTATGTGAAAGATGCTCAATGTCACTAATCATCAGGGAAATCCAAATCAAAACTACAGTAAGATATCACTACACACCTGTTAGTATAACTGGTATTTAAAAACAAAAAACTGGGAAGCCTGGGTGGCTCATTTGGTTAAGCATTTGCCTTCAGCTCAGATCATGATCCCAAGGTCCTGGGATTGGGCCCCACATCGGGCTCGCTGCTCAGCTGGGAGTCTGCTTCTCCCTCTCCCCCTGGCTTGTGCTCTCTCTCTCTCACTCTCTCGCTCAAATAAATAAATAAAATCTTTAAAAAAAAAAAAGTGTTGGCAAAATTGTGGAGAAATTGGAACTCTTACATACTGCTGGTGGGAATGTGGAATGGGAGAGTCAGTATGGAAAACAGTATGAAGGTTCCTCAAAAAACTAAAAATAAAATTACCATGTGATCCAGCAATCCCACTTCTGGTTATTCATCCAAAAGAATTGAAATCGGGATCTCAAAGAAATGCACATGCTCCCATGTTCATTGTAGCACTATTCACAATAGCTAAGATTTGGAAACCACCTAAATGTCCATCCTCCAATGAATGGATAAAAATGTGGTATACACATACAATGAAATATTGTTCAGCACTAAAAAAGAAGAAAAACTGCCATGTGCAACAATATGGATGAACTTTAAGGATATTATGCTAAGTCACAGAAAGACAAATCCTATAAAATTCCACTTATAAAAGGTATCTAAAATACCCAAACTCATAGAAGCAGAAAGAAGAAGGGTGGTTGCCAGGGTCTTAGAGGAGGAAGAATGGGTAGTTGATGTTCAACAGGCATGAAGTTTCAGTTAAACACAATGAAAAAGTTCTAGAGATCTGCTGTACAGCATTGTGCTTATAATTAACAATACTGTATGGTACACTTAAAATTCTGTTAAAAGGTGGGTGCCTGGCTGCCTCTGTCCTTAGATCATGTGATGTTTGATCTCAGGGTTATAAGTTCGAGCCCCATGTTGGTGTAAAGATTTAGCTCTAGCCATGTTGTTGCAAATGGCAAGATTTCATTCATTTCTAGGCTGAGTGATAATCCATATACGCACCACATCTTCTTTATCCATTTACCTATCGATGGGCACTTTGGTCGTTTCCATATCTTTGCCATTGTAAATAATGCTGCAGTGAATATGGGGGTGCACGTATCTTTTTGAATTATCCTTTATGTTTTCTCTGGGTAAATATCCACCAGTGAACTTCCTGGATAATATGGCATAACCAGTTTTAATATTTTGAAGAAACTCCATACCATTTTCCACAGTGGTTGCACCAATTTACATTCCCACCAACAGTGCATGAAGGTTCCTTTTTCTCCACATCCTTGCCAGCACCTTCTTTCTTTCCTTTTTGATCCTAGTCATTCTGACTGGTGTGAGGTAATATCTAATTGTGACTTTGATTTACATTTCCAAGATAATGAGTGATGTTAAGTATCTTTTCATGTGTCTGTTGACTGTCTGTATGTCTTCTTTGGAAAAAATGTCTATTCAGGTCCTCCACCCATTTTTTAACTGGATTCTTCAGGTTTTTTAGTGTTATGTTGTATAAGTTCTTTACATATTTGGGTATTAACACCTTATCAAATGTATCATTGGCAAAAATCTCCCATTCACTAGGTTGCCTTTTTGTTTTGTTGATGGTTTCCTTCACTGTGCAAAAGATTTTTATTTCAATGTAATCCCAATAGTTTATTTTTGCTTTTGTTTCCCTTGCCTGAGGAGACAAATCCATAAATGTGTTGCTAAGGCCGATGTCCAAGAGATTACTGCCTATGTTTTCTTTTTTTTTTTTTAAAGATTTTATTTATTTATTTGACAGAGAGGGAGAGATCACAAGTAGGCAGAGAGGCAGGCAGAGAGAGAGGAGGAAGCAGGCTCCCTGCTGAGCAGAGAGCCCAATGCGGGGCTCAATCCCAGGACCCTGAGATCATGACCTGAGCCGAAGGCAGAGGCTTAACCCACTGAGCCACCCAGGGGCCCCATGCCTATGTTTTCTTTTAAGAGTTTTATGATTTCAGGTCTCACATGTAGGTCTTTAATCCATCCTGAGTTTATTTTTACGTATGGTATAAGAAAGTGGTTATTTTTTTGCAAGTAGCTGTCCAGTTTTCCCAACATGATTTATTGAAAAGCCTGTCTTTTCCCCATAGCATATTCTTGACTCCTTTGCCCTTTTAAAAAAAGGGGGGATTTCCAGTAAGCCAAGCTGTAGAGCTAATTTGGCTAATAACACCTGACATTTGGGAGCAGGACCCCATATATGTTGCGACCCTCTGGTCCCAGCACAAGGTTCCCATCATAGTAAGTACTCAAAAAAATAGATACCAAAAAATGAAAGTATAATTAGGTACATATTTATGGATGCATTTCTATAATAACTTTTTTAAAAAAAGGAAAAAGGAACTCACTCAAAGGAAAGAGTGATACTTTACTTATAAACATGACTTTGCAAAATTTTGTCATCTGAGAAATTTCTACATAAGTTGGCTTAAAAGTGACTATATCCATCACTTGTAACAAGAGTGAATGAAAAAATAGCTCTATAATAAGAAGGAGGCAATTTCCAAAAGATATTTGACACAATTCTTCTGTAAGTAACCCATGTCTCACTAGAGGGAGCTCAGAACCCACTGATCAAGGGCAAGAGAAGCTGACTAAAATGTCATATCACTTCTGGGGAAAGAGTCTGAGTAAACATGACATTGATTTCCGGAAGTCGGTAATTTTTTATATGCCTTATTAACTTCAATTTTTAATTATATAACAGGTAAATAATACAAAGCCTCCTAATAATCATTCAATCAATTTAATAAGCTATTATTGTGGGTGCCTGGGTGGCGCAGTGGGTTAAAGCTTCTGCCTTCGGCTCAGGTCATGATCTCAGGGTCCTGGGATCGAGCCCCGCATTGGGCTCTCTGCTCAGCAGGGAGCCTGCTTCCCTCTCTCTCTCTGCCTGCCTCTCTGCCTACTTGTGATCTTTCTCTCTCTCTCTGTCAAATAAATAAATAAAATCTTTAAAAAAAAATAAGCTATTATTCTAAGTAGGTTGTGGGGCGATAAGAGATATGGCATTATTCTTGCCTTCTTAGGGGAAAAATTCCTAGTATTCATGAAAAAAGCAAATAATATAAGGCAGTAATGAGTATAGGTACCCAGAAAGGCTGTTTGGTGAAATAGAATTCTCGCTCTCTGGCTGCTCTTTTCCCAGCTCCATGGGTAAACATGTAGACCATCTTCCCCTTTAAAGCTGCACCTTCTTGGGAACCTTTGGGGAAGGGGTCTTTCTCAGCCACACCAGAGCCAGTATGCTCAGCGGCCTGCTTCTTCCTCTGTAACCCCCTACATCTCCTCTGACACTCTCACCTGAGAAATTAAAGAGCCACCAGCCCTTCCTCATCTCAAAGGGGCTGCCCCACCGTGGCCTCAGCTGTCGAGTCCTTCATTCCCAACAGCAGTATTAGCTCAAGACTTGGTGGAGCAAAGTTTTACTGAAGGCTTGGGGAGAAACAGCATCTTCAAAGTCCTTTGTCCCACAGTCCTCTCACCCCCACTACTGGGGACAAACACTCAACATTATTTCTTCTCAGATTCCAAAACCACTGCCACCCACAGGTTGCAAAACCTTACTCCACCTTTCGAAAATTTTCACATCTTTCTTTACCCTAGACTAGAGTTCCAATATATCCTATTCAAGTGTGTCCCAAATATTGGATGGTACCTACTTATACTAAAAAACAATTCCTTGTGTATCTGAAATTTGAATTTTACTAGGCATCCTATAATTTTTCTAAATCTAGCAACATTACCCTAAGAGCCTTTACTCTGCTTCCCCTGCGGTCAGAGGAGGAAACTCAGGATTCCTCCCCCTTTGTTAAATGAGTCCTATTTTATCTTCTCCCATTCACACAATAGCCAGAAAAAATGACTTATCTCACTTCCCTCCCTTGGGACATATATTTGGTTTATGTTTTAAATAGCTGAGTTTTTCTTTCTGTCTGATAACTTGTGTCCAACTATTATAAACATGTGTCCAACTATTATAAACTTATAAACATGACTTTGCAAAATTTTGTTAAAGTGATTTGTTTTCAGGTTTCATTATGATTGAAGAGAGGTGTTTCAGAATTGCCTTATCCACATATTTAGTTCATGGAATTCACGTTAATTCAATGTATACCATGCATTAGACACTATACTAGCTAGGTACAGGGATATCAGGAGAAAGAGAGGGGTCCTGTCTGGCAAGGGAGTGGAATTTAAAATGAGGAAATAAACAACTACCTCATATCAGCTGATGGCTCAGAACCCAGCTGAAAAGTGAAATCTGCCTACTGTTTTAACATTTTGATTTGACATGGTTTGTGAGTTACTGATTTTTGAAGGGAAAGGGCAGCCTTCGGGAACACCAGCATTATACTTAGATTATTCTTAAATAAAGAATTTATAAACCAATAAAGCAATAAAGAAAAAATAAAGCAATTCTTTATTTAAGCAATAAATGTTGCTTCCTTTGTGAGCAACACTGGGAGTGAATTCTGTCCTGCTGACCACCTTTCAAACTAAGACAAATGCTTAGAGCAATTTTGGAGACTGGTGGAGAATCCTTGAGAAAATGTAGACAAGTATCCCTTATGGTGACTAACTACTACAATTAGATTAACTCAATCAGTGTGAATAGATTCTTAGTAGTTTTCGTCTTTGAGGATTATTTAGCTTCTAAATTTTGAGGTACATAATGGCATTTGCATGCTGTTACGATTTGATATGAAATTCATCAATGATTATTAAAATCTTTTTTAATCTTTTTTAACTTTTAATTAAGTTTTCTTTGTATCTGCCCTAGGATCTTGCTACTTAAAGCGTGGTCCTCAGACAAGCAGCTTTGGCTTCTCCTAGGAGCTTGCTAAAAATGAGGACTCGGGTTTCACTACAGACCTGATTAATCAACATCTGTATTTCCACACCATTCCTAGATTATTTGAAGAACGTTGGATTTGAAGAGCACTGCTAGGGCCTAGCATGGTGCTTGGACTAGTCGCTGCATCATAAATACTGGCTGAATTGTATAATATATGATCATCTTTCTTTATCTGGTGCATAAAAGAGCACTGAATTTTCTTCCAATCACAATCATGATCATCTTACCTCACTCTCTTCACCATTTTAAAGTCATAGTCTAGGGGCGCCTGGGTGACTCAGTTCCTTAAGCATCTGCCTTCAGCTCAGGTCATGATCTCAGGGTCCTGGGAAAGAGAGCCCTGAGTTTCAGGCTCTGGGCTCAGCGGGGGAGTGCTTCTTCCTCTCCCTCTACTACCGCCCCCCTCCTGTGCTCTCTAGCTCTCTCTCTCTTTCTCAAATAAATAAATAAATAAAATATTTTAAAATAAATAAAGTTATAGTCTACTTACTGGTTTTCCATTAACTGCTTTGTAGTGTGATTTAAAAAGACATCCTCCTCTGCTTAGGGAGAATAGAGCAGCACTCACCGCAGGACTTGGGAATTCCATATGGATAGCTGTTATGCCAAAAAGCATTGGGCCAAAGGAAATAGTCACTGACATCCCATGCCCCACCTTCAATCTTTGGAGTTCTTTGTAGCTATAAGGAATGCTTGGTCCATGTACTGGGAAGCTCTTCTTTTAGATAACACAAATATCTCCATTTCTAATTTTTTGCCACCACCCTAATAAAAAGTCTTTCAGACAGAGCCCTAATTTTTTTAATTTTATTTTATTTTTTCAGTGTTCCAAGATTCATTGTTCATGCACCACACCCAGTGCTCCATGCAATACGTGCCCTCCTCAATACCCACCACCAGGCTCACTCAACCCCCCACCAGATCCCTAATTTTATCTAGATTTTTTAAAGCTCTCTTTAGAAGTCAATAATAAATTATGAATAACTGATAATACTTAATTATAGCATTTCCCAAGAGTTTTCTGGAAAGTACAAGTTCATCAAGATGAGCCATGGAAAGGAACCAAATCAGTCAGGGAAACTGTGCCTATTCCTTGTCCCTTGGGTGGAATATAGTCAGCAGTACAATGATAAGTGTTTGAAAATTGGCTCTCTGGAAGGAAAGTCCTGATTTCTGAGATCTGTAAGTTTCTGTGATGTGAATACTCCCACCATGGCTGATTTCAAGTCACCAACATGGCGTCCCTGAATATAGAGTTGGTAATGGATGTGTAGGAGCACAAGAGTGTGCAGTATTTCCACCCTACAGATACAGTGGACATAAATAACCTCAACATCAGAGATAACAGAGAAAGGTTGTAGGAATTGGGAAGTAGTGAGTTTTGAGTACTTACTACCTTTTTTTAATATAATTTATTTGATTGTATTTCTTTAATTCCATTTTTAATGATGACTGTGTTTAACAATTGGCTTGCACACTGCCTGAACATTTTGCAACCACCTGTCCAGCACACACAGGAGCTGACCTCAGCTCACCAATGGAAAAGCTGTCTCACAGCTCAGACATTCCCAGGCTATGGTTCATGCCACACACACAGAAGAAAATGGGGCTCATTCCCAAAGCTCTGGGAGATTCAAGTAGAGTCCCAAAAGATTCTACTTGGTATGCCATGGCTGGGTATCTATTCTGATACTGCTAGCCTTGTCCCCAGAGGTGGACATAGCTACAGAAACCTGTTTGGGATGGAGGGTGGATTTCTAGAGGAGAGTTGGCTTATTGGTGGGGTACCCCCCTTAAAGTGCATGGCAATGTCTATTTTAGCTATGACTCTACCCTTCAATCAATTTTTAAAATATTATCCTTATGAGACTTCCCAGGTAATAAGTGGTTTTTTTTCTGTTTTTTGAGCAACTGGGGTTTCCATAGTCAGTAGAAAGAGGCTAGAGGTGGTATAGTCATCTGTGATGGCGAGCTTCACACGTTTTTACTTCACATGTTTTTGCTTATACATTCCTTCAGAAATTTTAAAAATCCACTACCTCAGAACATTTTCAGGTATACATTTATGAGTTCTCATCATAAATTTTGGCAGTTGCCAAGGTGTATTATACATATTGGCACTTTTACAATATTTATTTATTTATTTATTTATTTATTTATTTATTTATTTGAGTGAGTGAGAGCCCTGGGGGGTGGGGTGCAAGGAGGGAGAGAGAGAAAGAATCTGAAACACACTCCCCACTAGGCGCAGAGCCAAACACAGGCTCTGGCTCACAACCCTGAGATCATGACCTGAGCCAAAATCAGGAGTCGGATGCTCAACCAGCTGAACCACCCAGGTGCCCCAGCACTTTTAAAATAGATGTGTTCTTGCTGGTGGGAATGCAAGCTGGTACAGCCACTCTGGAAAACAGTATGGAGGTTCCTCAGAAAGTTCCTATGACCTAGGTTCCTCAGAAAGTTCCTATGACCCAGCAATTGCACTATTGGGTATTTACCCCAAAGATACAAATGCGGTGGTCCAAAGGGGCACCTGCACCCCAATATTCATAGCAGCAGTGTCCACAATAGCCAAACTGTGGAAAGAGTCAAGCTGTCCATCGACCGATGAATGGATAAAGAAGATGTGGTGTGTGTATATATACACACACAATGGAATATTATTCAGTCATCAGAAAGGATGAATATTTACCATTTGAATGGATGTGGATGGAACTGGAGGATATTATGCTGAGTGAAATAAGAGAAAGACAATTATCATATGGTTTCACTCATATGTGGAATGTAGGAAACAGCACAGAGGATCCATGGCGGAAGGGAGGGAAAATTGAATGGGAAGTCATTAAAGAGGGAGAAAAACCATGAGAGACTCTTAACTATAGGAAAAAAACCGAGGGTTTCTGGAGGGGAGTTGGGGGGGGATGGGGTAACTGGGTGATGGGCATTAAGGAGGACACATGATGTGATGAGTACTGGGTGTTATACATGACTGAGAAATTGTTAAACACTGTATCTGGGACTAATGATGTACTATATGTTGCCTAATTGAATTTAAATTAAAAAAATAGATGTGTTGTGTCATTCACTTAAATGTATCTAATGTAATCTAAATGCCAAACCTATTTAATACTTGTCATCCATTTAAAAAATGCACAAACCCTTTACATCATTGCTTTTTCTCCTCCTATTCATATTTTTATCACCTACAACATTTCATCTAATGAAACATGGCTTATGTTTGAAAGTCTTTAATTGATCAATGTATACTTCCCTATAAAAGTATGTATGGTGTATATACATTATATATGTATGTGTGTGTATTTTATATATATATTATATATAATAGATATTCTTTATATTCTATACATAGATATATATTATACACATCTATATTATATGTAGATATATATATATTCTTGTGATTGCAAAGCTCTAATTTTTTTTATCTTAGATTCAGTTGTCTTCATAATTTTAATAATGAGAAAGTGAAAAAAAACTCAGCTGGAAGTCAAGACCACACTGCAACTACAAGAATTTCTTCTGAGTGACTGCCCCTTTCTTATCAATGACACTCCAACCCTAGAGTCTCCTTCTGTTCCTCCCACTTCTTGAACAAAGTTACAAAAGTACCCAACTGCTGAACTGTCCCAACTTCTTGACATTATGCAATCCAAATCTGGCCCTGCTTCATTTAGCTCTCCTTAAAAATCTCCTAGCACAAAGCAAAGTAAGTCAGAGAAAGACAAATACCATATGACTTCACTCATAAGTGGAATTTAAGAAAAAAAACAAACAAACATAGGGAGGTATAAAAGCGGAGACAAACCAAGAAACAGACTTTTTTTTTTAAGATTGTATTTATTTATTTCACAGAGAGAGAGAGAGGGAGAGCACAGGCCAGGGAAGCAGGAGAGGGAGAAGCAGGCTCCCCACTGACCAGAGAGCTCTATGTGGGGCTGGAGCTCTATGCCGGGCTAGATCCTGGGATCATGACCTGAGCCAAAGGCAGACTCTTAACCAATTGAGCCACCGAGGCACCCAAGAAACAGACTCTTAACTATAGAGAACAGATTGATGGTTACCAGAGGGGAAGTGTGTAGGGGGATGGGTGAAATAGGTGATGGGGATTAAGGAGGGCACTTGTGATAAGATCCACTGTTTTATGAAACTGTTGAATCACTAAATTCTACACCTGAAACCAACATCACACTATATGTTAACTAACCGGAATTTAAATAAAAACTTGAAAAGGGAAAAAATCTAGCACAAACCCAAATCCTCTAATAAGCTCCATTCAACTCTCTCTTACTAAGAAACACCATAGTTTCTTTGGTCTGTGCGTTCCTTTGCTGAGACAAGCTAAATGAACTTTATTTTACTTAGTGTCCTCCTGGTAGCCTTGAGGGGGTGAGCTTAAACACATTTGATCAACACAACATAAATACATCAAAATAAATCTCAACTTTTTTGACAAAAGAACATTTTTGTTGGGAATGCATCTCATAATGACAAAGACAGTCTTTCCACACACATTAGTTCATGCATCCACAGATAGCTATTACTTACTGCTAAAATGGTATAGTGTTCATTGTTAATTGCATTATTATACTTTTATTTTACATTATATAGGCACTGAGAAAACTTTCCACATATGGATGGATATATTTACCCCTCTTCTTAGTTCAATTCTTAAAACTCTGTCTGAACTCTATGCAAAAATCAGTGATTCATACTCAAAAATTATTTTGAGTGGTCAACTGAAAGCTGGAGTTGGTCCTCCATTTTTGTTGAAAGCGAGACATTGGAAACCGACATTTCCAGCAGAACTGTCGAGTTTAGAGGTATTTATTCTCATCCTGACAATAAAATTTTAGATGCTGCAGGAGTTTTTACACATGAATGTATGTACCGTAGTACATTCAGGATGGACAGAGAATTATGTCTCTTCTTAAGAAGCTGAAAGAAAACTACATCGGCAGAGCACTGCATGAATGAAGGGGTTCTCAGGCAGCTACGTACAGAGGGAGGTGAGCATCTGGAATGTGATCTCTTAAAACAATTCTTTCTATGAACCTCTTGGAAAGTCTCCCTGAACTTTAAAGCACGAACTGAAACTTCGTGGAGCATGGGGCCAAACCCAGCAAGAGAATTTAAATGAACTGAATGGTTATTTGCTTCACGTGGATATAGTCAGAGGCATCCAAGTAAGAATGGGCTTTACTAAGATCAAGAACTCAGTCCATGGTGAAGGCTTCCTCTCTCTCAGCAGTGCTTAACGGATCCAGTCCAAGTTTCCCACGCTTTTTGCCGTCCTTCTTACCACTGCACGTCTTTCTAAATAACACCCCCTTTTCTCAGATTCACTTTTTTTCTGATGGGCCAAAGCATCTAACCAGGCTCTGTTGAAACCTTGCCGCCTGAGAGCAATCATTTGATTTTTGCTTACTTGTGCATCTATCATTTATGTGTGGATTTTACTGTTTAGCTTTCAGGAGCAATCTCCCCAAACACACACACTCTTCTGATTTTTTGTTTATTTTAATTCTTGGTTGGAGAGAATTTTACTCTCTTCAGAAAGTAGAAGAAGCAGATCGTGTTCCAGTCTTGGATGCAGGTATAGTACCCGATTCCTAGATAGGGTTTGCACAAGGAGAACCTGTGAGTCAGCTCCAGGAATCCGCCGGACTCTTTCCACAACGAATCGTCACCAATACAACCTGGCCTCAGAAAGAGAACGCTTTGCATCTCCAGGCCCCACCCCCTGAAACCCCCCTCCCTAGACCAGAGAGAAAGGGACAGAGCACGCATGCGCAGGGCGAAGGGGGCGCGGACAACGCGCGGAACGCAGACGGCGGCCGAACGGTATAAGCGGAAGCGCGCGCCGGCGTGGACGCCATAAGCCCGGCTGGCGTGCCCAGGGGGAGAATGTTCGCGTGGCGCCCGGGCCTCGGCCATGGCTCAGAGGCCCAAGAGGACTTTCCGGCAGCGCCGAGCCCACTCTAGTGATAGCGACGGCGCCGAAGAGCCGTCTTCTGAGTCCGGGGCCCCGGAGGAGCAGACGGCCCCGGGCCTTAAGGAGGAAGGGCCACTCTCTGGAGGGGGACGCGTAGAGGTGGCGGCCCGTAGTATTCGGGGCCGGGGTCCTCGGGGCCGGGGCCGGGTGTGGGCAAGTTCCCGGCGCGCCGCGGGAGCGGCTCCGCGCACTGAAGGCGGCTTGGGCGTCCCAGGTGAGGCAAGGAGGGGGGCGCCGGAGGTGACGCGAGGTAGGGAGGCGGGGGGAGGCCCCCGGGGTTCCCCGGAGGTTCCTGTAACCCGCTGCTGACCTGGGGCAGTCGCGGCGACAACGAGCAAGACAGCCCGCCTTCGAACACTCGCCCGCTGCCCGCAAGTCCGTGGTGGGAGGTGGGGGCTGGGGCGGATGGGAGACCAGAAAGAACCCTGTATGGTTTGTGGCTCGTCTGTGTTTGCACCTTCAGGTGAACTGTCACCAGTTGTAGCTTTAGTGCAGTACTTTCTGTTTGTGAAGAACCTAAGTCGTCACAGGGGTTTAGAAAAAAAATTCCTAATATTTTTAGGTAGGGGAAAGTTTTGTGTACTTTTGGAAACATCCCCAATTGTTTTTCTAGAAAACAGAGTAGTACATTAGACGAATCTAGGTGACAGACATTTGGGAGGTTTTCTTTTGCTTGTTTTTTCATCAGTTATATGCAAGAACGGAGATTAGAATAACGTTGTATGTCCCAAAGTAGCATAATGGGTTGACGATCCTGTAGACTGTAACAATAATGGCGTTAAATACAATGTAATAGCTTTGAAATACAATGGTACCCTGTAGACTGTACCAATAATGGCGTTAAATACAATGAAATAGTTTTGAATAGTTTAAAAACGTTCGTTTTTAAATACAGAATTTAAGCAGCCTAAAGTTGTTTACATAAAATGTGTTCTAATTTGAATTGGAGCTCAATAAAAATGCAGTTTTCGGTTAGTATTAAGGTAAAAAAATTTCTCTTCCACTATTTTTAGTACAAGTGATTTTGGTGATTTCTTAACTATGACCTTCTGTTTGTCTAAAGCTTTGATGGCTTTTTATATTTTTCTACTCTGGAAGTCACCTGGTTAAACTTTAATAGGGAGAATAGAGGCCAGGAGTTGCCCCTCCCCTTTTTTAAAGATTTTCTTTTAAGATTTTATTGGAGGGGGCAGGCAGAAAGAGGGAGAAGCAGCCCCCACGCCACCCATGGGGACTCTCTCCCAGGACCCCAAGATCATGGAGATCATGACCTGAGCCTAAGGCAGCGGCTTAACTGACTGAGCCACCCAGGTGCCCCAGGAGTTGCCTTTTTGCTTGCATTCTAAAACATTGGTTCTCAAAACTTTTTGGTCTTAGTATCCCCTTTATAAGGGTATCCCAAAGAGCTTTTGTTTCTATGTATGTCTATTGATATTTACCATGTTAGAAATTAAGATAAATTCTTACCCATTTTTTTCTAAATTAAACCATTACATGTAAGGATAAGTAACATTTTGTAGGGGAAAAAAAAAAAAAACTTTTCCAGAAAATAGAGTGACATTGTTTTCAGTTTGCAAATATTTAATGTCTGGTTTCATGGAAGACAGCCAACTTCTCAAAGCTGCTTCCACTTTCAGTCTGTTGTGATACATTGTTTCATTTGAAATATGAAAAGAAAACCACAGGTATGTGGCATAATAGGAATACCTAATATCCTTTTTAGATCTTTGAGGGTGTTCTGCTTTGATATTACAACAAAGATCAACAAATAGTAGCTTCTTAAAGGTAGTTTGCAATGGCAGCTGAAACCATATCTGTCAGTTTCTTTATACTCCATTACATTAAAATCCATTGGTCTGTTTTGTATTTTCAGTGAATCTTTTACCCATGCATAATTGGTAGCATCATGCATTGACTTTTGGAAAATAATTGGTTCATTGAGTTTGCAAATGTTGGTACATTTTATTATATAATATCCCCCAAAAAATTCTGTTAATGTTATTGTGTTATTTCTGATAATGATCAGTCATTCAGTGATGGAAAGAAACTAAGTTCACAGTGCAGGATGTAATTTTTCCAAAACTCCAGTTTTCACTTGATATCTCTAATTCTTGAAGTGATAGGCACACCTTTGTTCATTTTTGAGAAAATTTGTCAGTTATACATGGAGGAATAACTAGAGTTTGTCAGTCATTCCCTCAAGTAAAACAGTGTTGCTCCTTAAAGGCAGTGGCTAGTTCAACCTGCAGCTCATCATACAGATGCTTTCCAGTGAGGCAGCCGTTTTGTTCCAATATGCCCTAGAAGTGCTTTATACATGCTTCCATTTTGTTTCACAGAATATTTAAAAGATGTGTACTCAAAGGTCAAAATTTAATAAAATTAATAACTTTTTAGCTTCATTAAGGATGGTAAGGACAACTGTTTTTGTTTTGTTTTTCCTGGCCATGCAAGGTGATGAAGAATACAATGGCTGCCACTACAGATTGCTGTTACTGTCTTGATTCATACTAATAAGCCAGTTTTACCCACCACTGCTTTTGCTTCATTATGTAAATAGCAACAGACTAAAAAGGGCAAATAACATGATAATATTGTGATGAAAGTAGTTTTGAACTCACACACCCTCTGAAAGGGTCCTAGGGATTTCCAGGGGTTGATGGTTGATGGTTCCACCATGCTTTTGAGAACCACTGCTCTGGTGTTAATCCACTTTGAGAACAGGTAGTTGTCATAAATAATAGTAAAGAAAGATGTAATCTGTAGTTATATTATTTCGTATTCTAAGTTTTGATCTTACTCCAGATTTTTTTAATTCTATATAGGTCTGTTAATTAAGGGACATGTTTAAGATAAAAAGTACTATTTATGTAATCTTAAGTTTTAAAATTGTTCTTAAGAAATACAAAATAATTATAAACTAACCAGTCCTTTCTTGTCAATAATACCATGAATTTTTTCACATTTTGTTCATTCAATTCGCACAATACCCTTACGGGTGTTATCTCTTAATGTTACCGTTGCTTAATAGATTATGGACAGACCGTCCTTCCCAAAATCACATAATGGAAACAAATAGATCTGTGATTTAATGAAGACCACAGTGCTCATTACAGTACTACTTGCCACCAGCCATTTGAAATATGACCTAAATTTCAGAGTTGAATAAAATTGGATTGAAAGCCCTGCTTCTCCATTTGATAACTTTGTGACACTGAGCATATCATTCAGCCTCTCCAATCCCTAATGTCCTCGTCAGTAATAGCACTTTATAGAATTGTGAAATTCTGTAATTGTGTGAAATGTACCTTGTAAAACATTTAAGTGTGCCTATTGTATAGTAAGTGTACATCAGTTTTTTTCTTTTTGAATTTACTACCACTATTTTTCTTTTTTGTTTTAAATTTTTCTTCACTTTTTGATGCCTTTTTCTCTGCTGTTCCCTTCCCTTTTCTCATTGCATCTTTTAAGAGAATATTTTATTAGATAAGTAGATCGTATAAATAGGGTAAATATATACATTTTTTAGATCATCCATTGGTTTCAGAAAGAAGGGAAATGAAGATACTTAAAATACATGGAGAAAAATTAAAACACTGTACATGTATAATGCTATGTGTTGTGTAGAATTTCAGTTATTAATTCCACTATCTTGACTCTTTCTTGTATTCAAAAAATGTCCTGTTAGAATCCAGAATGGTTGATCCTTCAACAGATGAAGAAGGTGAAACACCTCATTCCTCAGAGAGTAAGGATGATCAGAGTTCATCATCTAACAGCTCTAGTTCTCTGGAAGAATTTTCATCAATAGGTTGGTAAATTTTGTAATTTTGATTAACTTTATTTCTAGTATCAGTATTTTCTATACCAGTGATTCTTATTATTGGTAACATAGCTATAGTGAAGTAGAGCAAGTAAATCATTACCAGTGATCGTCAAAGTGTCAAAATTGACTGCTCTTTTCTATTACATGGCATGTGCAAGGTCAGACAGCTTCTAAGAGGCAGAGCTAGGATTCAGACCCAGGTAGTCTGCTCCAGAACCTGTGTTCTTAGCCACTGTGCTGTACTGGGTGATTCATGCCAATATCTGAAGGGTGGTAAGAATTTGTTACTGAGGATGTTTTGGGTATAGGATATAGCAAATGTAAAACTCTAGGGAAGTTAACAGCATATGCAGAGAACTAAAAATAGTTGTTGAAATGAAAATATTTGTAGGAGTTTAAGAAGGAAGAACAACAAACAGACAAACTGGAGTCAGATAATATAGAGTTTGGGAGAACTACTGAAAATTTTTTGCAAATAAATGGCATGACTATTTTTAGAAAGATCAATCCAGTTCAGGGGTTGGCAGATTACCACTTGTGAGCCAAATGTGACCCATCACATGCTTTTGCAAGTAAATCCTTATTAAAACACAGCCACACTCATTCAATTATATATTGTCTGTGGCTGCTTTTGCGTTACAGTGACAGAGTTTAGAAGTTGTGACAGATACTTTATGGCCCACAAAGCTGAAAGTATTTCTCTGGCCTATTACTCAAGCTCAGGGTTTTGTAACTTGTTTTGTGCTTTGGACTCTTGTCAGTCTCATGATGTCTGAGACCACTTCTGAGAAAAATATGTAGCTTTATAAAAGAAATAAATTAACTTGAAATGTAATTATTTAGATACATTTTTAAAGACTTGTAATAGGCCACCTGGGTGGCTTAGTCGGTCAAGCTTCTGCCTGCCCAGACTCAGGTCATGATCCAAGGATCCTGGGATCAAGTCCCACATTGGGCTCTCTGCTCGGCAGGGAATCTGCTTCTCCCTCTTCCCCTCCCTCCTTCCCATAATATCTCTCTCAAATAAAATCTTAAAAAAAAAAAAGACTCATAATATAGTGAAAGTGCTTTATTAACTTATTAAATAACAAGAACTAGTAGCTCTTAAAATTTTTTTCTTATACAAGTTCACAAGGTACAGAAGTACTTAGTGATGAAACCAGTATTAAGAATTGAAGCCTAGTAGATAAGTGTTGACTTGTCTAGACTCTAGATATGGTGCTGTCCAGTAGAACTTTCTGCAATGATATAAAAGTTTTATATCTTAATTGTCCAGTATATTAGCCACACGTGGCTATAGAGCTTTTGAAATGTGGCTAGTGCAACTAAGGAACTGGATTTTGAATTTGGCTAAATTTAAATGGTCACATATGGCTAGTGGTCACTGTATTGTACAGTGCTGCTTTAGAAGATGGTGGATTAGACAGTATAAGCCAGTAGTTGTAAAGTGTTGGCAGCATTGCACACCTAAGGAGAGAAGACAGTGTTTGCCAAAGCGTGGGATAGTTTTTAATTATTGTTGTGACTGAGGTGTCGCTGGCGTATAGTGCCCTGGAGGCAAGAGATGATAAATGTCTCAAGAGTACAGAACATCTCAGCACAGTGAAGAATTGTCCCTCCCCAGAGCTCATTTCAGAAATACTGAAAGTTGAAAATTTGTCCTGTTTTTCTTTCTTCTGGAGAAGAAAAGATGAGGCAATGTGAGAGGTTTGGGGATTGGTTTGTGGATCCAGGAGTGCATTTATTTTTTGTTCCAACAGGGAACTATTAGAATGATCCAGTAGTGGAATATCCACCTTGAGATGTTGCAAATAGTGCATGTTCTACGTGGGGCATGATATTAACCTGTACTGCTTAGATAAGATGATGTATATGAAAATTATTTAACTTCTAAATCTGCATGTTTTTATTATAAAGCAGTATGCTAACTTTATTAATTCATTTCATGTTTGGCCAGCATCAGCTAGGAGGTTATGTTGGATATAGACCGCACAGGATAACCCTTCTCTTAAACTTTTTCTTCTTTATTGTAGCTTAAGAGAGGATTAGCTTTGTGTAGCACTAATTTTTACTAGTGAGTCCATTGCCTGTGATTTATTAAACCCCATCAAGTCATTTGCAGATGAATCCCTTACACTTCCAATATTTCTGCTTTTGTATTCATACACTTGAGTATTTGAACCTAAGTATATCATCCTAATCCTCATTTTACATTAAAATTTCCTAGAGGACTCTAAAAACATGGTGCTGCTCAGCTCCACCTCAGATTAACTGAATCTGAATCTCTGGGATGGGGATCTTAAGTACCAGTAGATTATCAAACTTCCCAGGTGACTCTAATGTGCAACAAGCGTCAAGAAATGCTAGTGGAACCTGCCGTGAAGGTTTTGAGTCTTAATTCTGCTTCAGGTTATATTTAGCTATCCCTCCCAGCTTTAAAGACATGTCTTTTTATCTTTGTTCACGTCATATTAAGATTAGACCAGGCAGGACAAACCACAGAGCCCTTAGCAGATCCCTACAGTGCTTCACAATCAGCATATTGTTTTTGGAGTAATTATTCAACCAGTTAAGAATCCAGTGCACTATGTGATTTTCCCCACACATTTTAACATCATCCACAAGGAAAACCTGCAACTGTTAAATTCTTTGGGAGGATGAAGAAACTTCTGACCTGCATCATTTCCCTGATACTAATATATAAATTAGAAATTAGTACTAGTCTATAGAAAGTAAGTCACTTGATTTGATATTCCTTGTTCTTTTTTTTTCTTTTTTAAGATTTTATTTATTTGAGAGACAATGCACACTAGAGTGGGGAGAGGGAGAGAGAGAGGGAAAATGAGAATCTCAGGCAGCCTCTGCGCTGAGCACAGAGCCCAATGTAGGCTTGATCCCACAACCCTGAGATCACAACCTGAGCCAAAACCAAGAGTTGTACATTTAGCCTATTGAGCCACCCAGGCACCCCTGATATTCCTTGTTCTTAATGAACATATGTTGGTTTCTAGTGATCACCTGTTACTGTTTCATAATTCAAGCACTTGTTTTCTTTAGCACTGATGTCAAGCATATTGGTCTATAATTTCTATATTGTTTCCTGTTTATTTCTAAGAATTTGGAACAGTTTATAGTAAAGTTTAGAACATTTTGCTTAAGCCTTGGTAGCTTAACATCCCTAATTAACGTTTTGAAGTGCTTGAAATAGTGAAAATTTCCTTTACCATTTTGTTTACCGTAGTATTTTGCTTAAGAAACTATTTTTTTCCAGAAAGTAAAGATAAATTTCAGCTTAGGTCATGCATGAAGAAACTTGTTTTGAATTGGAAGGATATACATTAATGTGGTTTATACTCTATAAAGAAAAACTAAAACAAGGCTGTATTAAAAGATGTAACTTAAATATTTTTCACCTGGTAAATGAACCTGATTATTTTCTTCACACTTTTTAACTTCTTCCATTTATTCATGTGGAAATCACCACAGGACCTTGGAGGCTGACTTAGCCATATGCTGGTTTTAGTCTCTTTCTCACTCCCTATATATATGCCTGGATACCCTAAGGGGAGGGGCATCCTGTCCCCCTTTGTGAGTCAGACTGGCCTATCCCCTATCATTCTAACCTCTACATTTCTCACTGACTAAGTAAGTCCGTGCTCAACTCTCCACATTCCAACCCTCACAATCTCAGAGCTTCTAGAAATGAGAAATAGTCCTCAACAAAAAGCCAGCAACAACATCTGATGTGTAAGAGAGCTAAAAGATAGATTGAAGTGATAGCAGTACATTTTCTGATACTTCTATATTAGATTCATTTTCTAATTTGCATTTAATCTCTATAAAAATAATTTTCATTATTGATGTAGGTTTTGAATTGTGCAGTTACATTCATAACAGAATGTGAAAAAAATTGGAAAGACACTGCCTTTTTATTTTACTTAAATATGAGGGATCTATTTCTGTTGGTATTTGATTTTCATTGTCTTCCTCTTCGTTCCTTTCAGTAAATATCCCTGATGCAGCTTTTATTCAGGCAGCCCGCAGAAAACGTGAATTGGCCAGGGCCCAAGATGACTATATTTCTTTGGATGTGAAACATACCTCTGCCATCACGGGGGTGAAGAAAAACAGTGATGAAGATCCTGAGAGTGAGCCTGATGACCATGAGAAAAGAATACCATTTACCCCAAAGCCTCAAACCGTTAAACAAAGAATGGCTGAAGAAACAAGTACATACTTTGTTTATTTATAGTATATTAACATTAAGGGATTTTTCACTTGCATATAATATTATGTTAAAATCTCCATAAAAACATAATGTAGTGTCTCATACTTTAAAAGTGTTAGAAGTTGGTTTTTATTTAATAACAATTTGGTCAATGACATCATAGTCTCTGAAAGACATGTCTATTAAAATACTATTATCAAATAATGTGTAATAACCTCCGCTGACCTCCGCTTGATCTTTTTTGGCAGGTTAAAAAAATTGTACAGTGTCTTACTTTTGATATTGAAAGCTTTCATTGTCACCTTTGTAAAGATTTTTTTAACATGGAAGCATCTACAGAGATTTTAGCTGTCATTTACCAAAATCTCCCCTTCCTCTACCGATAATCCTTAGGTCTCAAAGGACTATATGTTTTACCAAAACTTTTGTTACTTCAAATAATAATTTTTCAGAATGAGACTTTTGATTTCCTTATAACCCAGAAATTATTTTTCAATATTTAGATTCTAAAGTAGAATTTATCATCTCTGATAAGGAATAGCAAATGTTTCATTGTTTCCAAGGTTTTTTTTCCCCATATGTGAAACTGTAGTGTTTTCAGTGGGACAGTTTGGTGATGAGTACAGATTCCCAGATTCAAGACTCAGCTTCAGCACATTCCTCAGACACGTTATTTAACCTCCTGATAGGAGTTTCCTCATAATTTAAAAAAAGAATGATAACTGTGCTTTCTTCCCAGAATTATTGTGAAGAATAAGTTAATACATGTAAAGCTGCTAATAAGTCAGCACATTATAAGCCCCCCAAAAAGGTTAGCTGATGCTATTAGAATGGAAAAATATGGACTTATTCTTAAAAAAAATTTTTTTTTTTTTCCTTAGCACCCAGAAATGAAGAAACAAGTGAAGAAAGTCAGGAAGATGAAAATCAAGATATTTGGGAACAGCAGCAGATGAGGAAAGCAGTTAAAATCACAGAGGTAAAAATTTTTTATACTATTTGTATTAATTTTCTGTGGCTACTATAACAAATTATCACAAACTTGATGGCTTAAAACAAGAAACGTTTATTCTCCCAGTTGTGGAGCCTAGAAGTCCAAAATCTTAAAGAAGAAAAAAAAAATCTCTGACCAGAGAAATGGTTTTGAGGGCTATTTTTATGATGTAAAAATAATAGATGTAGGTCCCGCCTCCTCTTTTTAGTAAAATCAGTATAGCTAAACAGCATGAAAAAAATACTTTGAGAAAAAAACATGTCATAGTCTTTACTCTGCTCAAGTTTGCATAATTCCTTTCTAAGTATTTGTTTAATTGCAGTCATAGTATATATTAGACATTCCCAGACTTCCCATTCATGGAACCCTCATTGTCAGTAACTTGAGGTTCTGGTAACTGGTTCCCCCAGGCCAAAAGAAGTACCAAACAATTCCATTTATGAAGTAGTTAGGGTCAAAGAATTTAATAATATTTGTGTCCTAGTAACTTAGTAGCTTTTGGAAAAAACATAGATAAAGTGAGGGAAAAAATCTATTACTTTCATTTTTAAATAACCACAATAACTTACTAATGGGCTGCACCTCTTGGGCACTGCATGACATCTCAAACCTTGGAATCAGATTGTTCACTGTCATTTTCACCTCCTTTCCAAATTGATTTTCAGTCACTACTTCCTTTTTATTATAGCCACCAAGAACCTCCCATCATTAATAAGACTATCAGAGGACTGTAGCACTACCTGTGAACTAGGAAAAACTAGTAGTCCAACAAATGATGAATATGTATTCCCCTAAAATATTTAAACTATTTATATTTAAAATGTATATTTAAAATATTTCACAGCACCCCTTTGAGTTCACAAGGGTGCCTTGGCACATAGTTTGGGAACTACAGTATGCATACAATTTCAAGTTCTGGGTTTTTTGCTTGACATGTTATAAATATTTTCCCCTACTTCTATACATAGTTGTCATTATAACTAATTTTTTAAATTGCATATATTTACTAGAGTCAGTGAATCATAATTTTTTAGCCATTCTTTCTTTTGGCAAATAGGTTATTAATAGTCTGAATCTTTTTTTGATTATTAATAAGAAATAGAAGGGGCACTTGGGTGGATCAGTCAATGGAGCATCTGACTCTTGATCTCAGGGTTGTGAGTTTGAGTCCCATGTTTGGTGTAGAGATTATTCAAATAAAACTTTAAAGGAAATAATAAGAATGGGTAAATACTTGCTTGCCTTTTTTTTCCTTCCTTTTCTTTCTTTTGTTCAGATGTATGTTATCTTAGGATAATGGCCAAGAATGGTATTATGAATAAAGGACATGAACATTTTTATGGCATTTACTACATTTTTCCCTCTTGCTTCCTAAAGAAAATTTAGATCAATCTGTAACGCCACTGATATTATGAGAATGTTTCATTACAGTCTTGCCAGCTTAGGTGCAAGATTAGTTGCACCTAAAAAATGGAATCTCAAGCTATTTTATTTGCATTTTTTATTATTACCTGTGGGTATATTTACTGGTTCCTTTGTTGCAGATCTGCCATATGCTACTGTGTTAGTTTTCTGTGATTGCTGTAACAAATAACCACAAATGTTGTGGCTTAAAACAACAGAAATTTATCTTCTCACATTTCTGGAGATCAGAAGTCCAAAATCCAGGTGTTAGTAGGGCTACACTCCTTCCAAAAGCTGTAGAGGATGATCTGTTCCTCGACTGTTCTAGCATTTGGTAGCTGTTGACCTGTAGCTACCTCTCTCTCTCTGCTCCATCTTCACATCGTCTCCTTCTTTGCACCCCAGAACTCCCTCTCCCTCTCTTATAGGATATGTGTATTGCATTTAGGACTCATCTGGATAATCCGGGATAAGCTTCTCTCCAAATCCTTAATCACATCTTTTACCATGTAAGGTAAAATTCACAAGTTTGTGAGATTAGGACATGAACTTATCTTTTTGGGGTCACCATTCAGCTGCTGCACCACTTAATAATGATAGACACTAGAATGTACAATCTTCATAGGGGAGAAAGAGCTAAACAAAATAACTGTAGGGAAATCTTAAAGATTGTCTGACAGGACCTCTACAGGGTTCTGAGATGGCACATAGGAGCAAGGGAGTGGTCAGTTTTATGAGTGAATAGGGAGATTTGGATCATATTTAGATGGGTCTTTGAAAGATGTTAAAATGTAAGGATTTGAGACAATATATCAGGATGTAAAGACATAAGATGTGAAATAGCCTGACCAGTTTGAGGATTTGCAGGAGTGATAGGAATCGGATGGGAGGATTGGTTAATAATTAACATGAGAAATGATGATGCCTTGTAGAAAATATAAGGATAGTTAAGCCAGTGATTTGGCTAATTATCTGGTCTACTTTTTTGCATATCCTTGTCTAAAACACATTCTTCAGAACTCTTTCAACATTCTGTGTATGGTGGTGATAAGTTATAATTAGCCAGAGGACAGTAATATGAAATGTTAGGAGATGTACTAACTAGAACATGGTCCTCGACTAGTAATAGAAAACCCAAATAACAACAGTAGCTTAAACAGAACTAAAACCATTACTCAGAAACCCTCCAGAAGACTTCCATTTACTTTTCTTTGTCTTAGAGGAGTTAGGTGGATACTTCTATCATGGAAAACATAATTTTCTGGGAAACATTAGATCATGAACAAAACTAGCTTTAAAAACACTAAGAAGCAAGCTTTTGTGAAAAGTAAGATTTTGTGGGGCACCTGGGTGGCTCAGTGGGTTAAGGCCTCTGCCTTGGGCTCAGGTCATGATCTCAGGGTCCTGGGATCAAGCCCCGCATCGGGCTCTCTGCTCGGCGGGGAGCCTGCTTCCCCCTCTCTCTCTGCCTGCCTCTCTGCCTACTTGTGATCTTTCCCTCTGTGTCAAATAAATAAATAAAATCTTTAAAAAAAAAAAAAGATTTTGTAATTTGCCTCTTACATGTGAAAGTTTTTTATTTTGTTTTTTACTTTTTAATTTTGAAAAAGTGTGAGCAGGAGGTGGGGGGTGGGGGGGCTGGCGCAGAGGGAGAGAATCTTAAGCAGACACTGCCCTGAGCCCGACGCAGGGCTCAATCTCATGACCTGTGCCGAAATCAAGAGTCGGATGCTTAACCCACTAAGCCACCCAGGCACCCCTAAAGTTCTGTATCTTAAAACTGAGAATTATAAAAACATTTTATTGTAATTATAAAAAACATCAAAGGCATGGAATTTTGAGCTGGTGAGACGTTGGAATACCCAGTCTGCTTTCATGCTATTAATATTTATAAGATTAATGAGTTTTTTAAAACAATATAAATTTTCATATTTTTAGGGACGAGACCTAGATCTTTCCTACAGCAGTGAACCTCAAACAGTAAAGAAATTTGATACTTCGATTTCATTACCACCAGTAAATTTAGAAATTATAAAAAAGCAATTAAATACTAGGTAAGTAATACTCATTTTAAAATACATTTGTTCTAGACATTTAATAGTGAAAAAAAGCACTGTTCTTCTTAATTAAGTACAAATATTAATATTAAACAGATTTGTAGGAAAAAATAGCATCGCCTGTGTTACCACACTAGCACAACTGATTTTCTTTTCTGTATGTGCCTTTTTAGTCTTTATAATAGATACATGCTGCATGGTTAAAATCAATAAATATCAAATTCTGCTTTTTTTCTTAATATTTTTATATGCCTTTATCTGCATTGTTAAATAGCCTTTAATTTTTAAAAATAATAAGTTGGGAGTGATGTCAGGAAGATGCCATAGCAGGAAGGGCCAAACTTCATTTCCCCTCAAAGATACCAACTTAATATACAGTCTAAAAAACCTTTTGAGAATTCCAGAAACCAGTTAGCTCAAAGCCAAGAATAGCCACATTGAAATAGAGAAGAATCCATTTTTTTTTAAATTAAATTTAGTTAATACATAATGTAGTATTAGTTTCAGAGGTACAGGTTAGTGATTCGTCAGTTTTATATAATACCCAGTGCTCATTACATCACCTGCCCTCCTTAATGTCCATCACCAAAGCCATTTGATTTCCACTGCATCAACCACTCTTACAAGCCTGTACTGCTTGTGAGAGAGAAAAAGCCCAACTCACAGCTTCTCCACTGAGAGGGGAAAAAAGAAGAGTGGAACAAACTTCCAGCGTTTTGGTTTTTGGAGGGACTGCCTCTGCCTCCTCTGTCTCAGAGCTATAATGGGGAACTGTCATACCTTGGATGAGTGGGGGCCACAAAGAGCAAAAGACAGCTCAGTTGTTGCAGAGCCAGAAAGCCTGCTATTCTACAGATGAACACCAGAGGGAGCAAGAGACTGAATGCCTTAAAAAAGAAACCCACACCCTCTCTAATAGGGAAATTTCATATAGAAGCCCAAAGAAGATATATCCCCCACAAAAGATTTGAGGAGACCTCCCCCTGCCCCCCAGGTCTCTAGCCAGGCTGATTGGTGATGTGCCTTCCCCATCTGAAATTATTTCCCTTAAGTGCATTTTCAAATGCATAAGACAACAACAACAAATAACAGGAGACGTAAACAAGGAAACCTGGCCCAACCAAAGGAGCAAAATAAATCTCCAGAACCAACCTTAAAGAAACACATCTATGAATTACTTGGCAAACAGTTCAGGAAAATCTGATAGAAGCTGAAATTACTATAAGAGAACACACACAACTAAACAAGATCAGGGAAACTATGTGAACAAAGTGAAAATATCAACCAAGAGAAACTATGAAAAAGAATCAGAGATTCTGGAGCTAAGCAATACAATATGTGAACTGAAAACTTCACTAAAGGAGATCAGCAACCTGTTTGATCAAGCAGAAGAAAGAAGCAGTGACCTCAGAAACTGGTCATTTGAAATTATCAAGTCAGAGGAACAAAAAAAAAAAAAAGTGAAGAAAGCCCAAGGGAACTTACAGTATACGTCAAATAGAACAACATATACATTATGGAAGTCCAAGTAGGAGAAAAGAGAGTGGGGCAGGGAGCTTATCTGAAGATATCATGGCCAAAAACTTAACCAATCTGAGGAAGGAAGTGGACATCCAATTTTCCAATTTCAAGCTCAAAAGATTACAAGAAGGATGAACCCAGAGAAGCTCACACTGAGACACATAATCAAACTTTTAAAAGGCAGAAAGAGAAAGCAACGAGACAAAAGCACCTCATCAGATACTAGGGAGCCCCATAAGATCATCAGATTTCTCAACAGAAGCATAGGCCAGAAGGAGTAGGATGATATATACAAAGTACTGAAAGAAACTCCCGGCCAAGACTATTATATCCAATAAAATTGTCCTTCAAAAGTGAAGGAGAAATAAAGACCTCAGATAAATAAAAGCTGAGGGTGTTCATTACCATTAGCCTGCCTTACAAAAATTGCTATTAAAAGTCCTTCAAGTTGAAATGAATGGAAGCCAGCTGGTAATATGAAACATGTGAAAACAAAATATAAAGCTGTCTGGTAAATATATAGGCAAATAGATATTCATGTTTTACTGTAAGGGATGTGAAAATCAGTTTTAGTCCAGATGTAGAATTTAAAAGGTAAACATACAAAAAACTAACGCTGTTACTGAATACAAAATTTTAAAAAGTGATTTGTGACATCAACAAAAAGAAATGGAGGAAATATGAAGGAATAAGTACAGTTTTTTTGTATGTGATTGAAGTTCTTATTAGCTTAAAATAGAACTATAAGATGTTTTTTGTAATCCCCGTGGTGTGTATACACACAGATGTGCACACACACACACACAAAGAACCTATAGAAGATGCACAAAAGAAAATGAGAAGAGACTGAGGGCATGTCCCTATAAAGAATCAACAAAACACTTAGGTAGCAAGAGAAGAAAAGGCAGAAAATAACTACAAGACAGAAAACAATTTACAAAATGGCAATAGTAAGTCCTGTATTAGTATTACTTTAAATATAAAAAGATTAGTATTACTTTAAATAAAAAATATTTATTATTAAATATTTATTTTAGATAAAAGATTAAAAAGATATAAAATATCAAAAGATACAGAGCGGCTAAATGGATAAAAAAATTAATATTCAGCTACATGCTGTCTGTAAGAGACTCATTTAGATTTAAGGATACATATAGACTGAAAGTGAAAGGAATGAAAAATATATTCCATGTAAATAGTAAACTAAAGATCAGTAGTGGCATAGTTAAGAACTATTGCAAGAGACAGAGAAAGACATGGTATATAAAGAGATATATTATGGTATATAAAGAGTTTATCAGGAATTATAATAGTAAACAATTATAAATATATATGCATCTAACATTACAGCACCTACATAAAGCAAATATCGACAGCTGAAGGGAGAAATAGCAATACAATAATAGTATTAGACTTCAGTAGCCCAGTTTTCTATAATCGATAGAATATATGATCAGAAAATCAATGAGGAAACAGTGATCTTAAACAAAATGGACCTAAGCATACATACGGAACATTCCACCCAATAGCAGCAGAATGTACATTCTTTTTAAATCACACATGGAATACTCTTCCAGAAAGATCAAATGTGAGGTAACAGAAAAGTCTCAACAAATGTAAGATTGAAGTCACACCAAGTATCTTTTCCAAACACAGTGGAAGGATGATGTTCATAAAGAACATTTTCATTGCTTTTTTTTAAATTAATATTTGGGAATTTTTTTTCTAAAACATAGTAATAGGTTCCAGACTTTCTTCCACTGTATCTTTTGTATAAATCAGCTTTAAAGTAGGTTCATCCCGTAATCATATTGCACCTAAGAAATATTGGTCATAGTTGTTCATTTAAATGGTTTGATGTAGAAGAGAACATTTTATAGCATTGTATAGTGAAATAAATATAAACATTTTTAGATGTACCAGTTTTAGATACTAGGCTTTCTGTATTATTGGGAGTTAGCAAACTACCAGCCTACTCCTATCTTTGTAAATACAGTTTTATTGGCACATAGCCATACTTATGCATTTATGTATTGTCTTTGGCTGCCTTAGTGCTATTGAGTAGTAGCAGTAGCAACCATCTAACTCCAAACCCTAAAATATTGACTAGCTTGACCTTTACAGGAAATGTTTGCCAAGCTGTGTTCTAGGTCATTGTTTTTCAGCGGTGATAGTAAATGATGAAGATTGCCTTGATTCAAGATTATTTTTGTAATAACCTCACTATTATTTGCTGTCCTTCTGATAGTCCTTCCTTAATTGGAAGAAAAGAGCTAGAATTATACTTATTGCATCAAAAATTACATATAACTCAGGACTTGGAGGTTTTTGGCTTTTTTGAAATTGTGTTGGAGACAGTTGTCTTGCATGAATTATAGAATAGGGAAAAGGTAGCAGACCACTGATAGAGATTAGCATTTCACTTTATCTGGATAGGTTTTATTTTAACTTCAGTGTGGGTTTTTTTTTTTTTTTTTAAGATTTTATTAGAGAGAATGTACAAGAGCAAGGGGAGGGTCAGCGGAAGAGGAAGAAAGAATCCCAAGCAGAGTCTGTGCTGAGTGTGGAACCTGATGTAGGGTTTGATCCCGTGATCCGGAGATCATGATGTGAGCCAAAATTAAGACTCAGATGTCCAACCGACTGAGCTGCCCTATTTTATTTTTTTATTAACGAGATTTTTATTTTAAAAAGAAAATGTTTTCATGGTCCAGAGACTAAAGACAAAATCAAACAGTACAAAAAGATACACAGAGAAAAGGAAGTCACCTTCCCCAGAGGAAACCACTCCTCCCAGTTTCCTGTGTTTCATTCCATAAGTAGTTTGTATATCTATACAAGCATATATGTATATGTCCTTACGTACTGCCCCATTTTTTTATACAAAAATGAAGCACACTGTATACCCTGGTCTTACCTTGCTTTTTTCATGTAATATGTATTTATGAGCTTATTGTTATAGCCAATAATATTCCACTCAGTTAAAGCATTTTATTCATAATGTTTTCTGTCCATTATTGTCTTATTTCTTAACTGTCTCCATTCTTTACATAAAGCAAAGAAAAACTTTGAAAGACAAATGCATTAGTCATTGTTCCAGGGAAACTTGGATAGATGACCTTTGGTCTAAGCAAGTACTTACTAATGACTTCATTATACAGCAGGTTAGCTGGAGGAGTTGAATTTTTGAAAAAAAAAAAGTTCAGTTCAAGACCACGAACTACACATTTATTATTTCATTTGTAGTTAATTTTCTAATTATAATGTACTCACAGTGTCAAATATTAGTGGAAAACCCATTCCAGATATTTTTAAAGAGTGTTTCTTACTCTTCTACTGGCAGGTGTGTGGAGAGATAACTGAATTTTAAAAAATAAGCAAATTGAATTATATTTGACACTTTTTTTTCATGTTAGAGCAGTTGATATATGTGATATTCACAAGGTTGAAAAAAAAGGCTGTCTTATCAATAGAAAAATGTATGGGGGCTACAGCAAAAATAGGGAATGAAATATGCCTCAAAGAACATGAAATTCTAATGACAGATGAAACCATTGAATCACAAAACCGGTTATACCAAATCATAACATGCTCAAATGGTTTTAATACCAGCTTATTCAAATGTTCCAAGAAAGACCACAAACTGATCTAACAGTAACTCCAGATGGACTCCTGAGTTTCAAATATAAGACTTTGGATTATTCTGGAAACTCACCAATTCTGATCAATCGACACTTAATAACTTTCACCCTAAAATTACTCTCTGATTAGCTTGAGCACCTAAAAACCTGTAAGTGTCCTTTCCTACCTTTTCCTTTGAGACCTCTTTCATTGTTCCCTTCTCCTTTGCACAGGAAGTCTCATAAACCCAGGTTTATATGATTGTCAGTTTCCTTGGTGGTCTCTGAAAAGTAGCTTTGAAAATTTTTCATTAAACTATTTACTATACTAGAAGTAAAAGTTGGAAAAACAGCAGTTTTTCGTTTTCATTTTTATTTTGTTTACTTAGATTAACATTGCTACAGAATACTCACCGCTCACACCTGAGGGAATATGAAAAATATATACAAGATGTCGAGAGCTCAAAGAGTACCATCCAGAACCTAGAGAATTCATCCAATCAAGCTCTAAATTTTAAATTCTATAAAAACATGAAAATTTATGTGGAAAATTTAATCGACTGTCTTAATGAAAAGGTAACATGGTTCTAAATACAATATTTCCTTTTTTATAAAGAAATCCCCTCACCATGAAATTTTTTAAAAGTAAATCCTACAACTAAATACTTTCCTCTGGGGTTTTCCTATGCATTTTTGACATACTGCAACATTAAATATCCCCTTAATGTTGGACAGTTAGGTTTTTTGCAATTATTTTGGTATTATAAAGTTTTGTATATAAATTTTTGTGTTAAAATCCCATCTGTTTAAGAAAAATTTCTAGAAGGGGAATTATTAAGTCAGTGTCTAAATATCTTTAAGGCTTATGAAACACTGTTTAGTTATTCATCAGAAGGATTGTATCAGTTTTATTTTTAGCTTATTTAATTTAAAAATGGTTTTTGTTTTTACATATTTTATTTTTTCTCATTTTTTTCTTTTTAAATTTAAATTCAATTAATTAACATGTAGTGTATTATTAGTTTGAGAGGTAGAGTTCAGTGATTCATCAGTCTTATACCCAGTGCTCATTACATCACGTGCCTTCCTTAATGTCCATCACCCAGTTACCCCATCCCCAACCCCCACCCCCTCCAGCAATCCCCAGTTTGTTTCCTATGATCAAGAGTCTCTTGTGGTTTGTCTTCTTCTCTAATTTTGTCTTACCTATTTATTTTGATCTGAAACAATTTGTTTTATTAACACATGTAGTCTTTTTTTCTTGCAAATTATTTGTCTTCTTTGCCCTGTTATCTTTTTAGTTCATAGTGGGGATTTTTGTTTTTCCTTTTTTTTCCTTATATGGTGAAAATTTCTTACTGCTTAGAATTTTCAAATGTTTTATCCTACTTGATGTAGAAAACAGTTTGTCTTTTGATTTCATTTGCAGTGGTTTTTTTGACATCCTGATGTTTTGAAGTTTTTGTGTTAATCAAATCTGAATCATTCTTTCCCTTTATAATTTCTGTTTTTGTTTTATACATAATAAGTCCTTACATTAGGGTCTCGAGTTGACTTTTTTTTCTTTTTAAGTAGATGAATCATTTAAAAAAATATGCTCTACTTTCTTCATTGCTTTTTATTTACATTTAAAATGTTACCAAACAATTGGATTTTTTTTCTCTCAAGTTGACTACTTTTTACTGTCCCTTGGTAGTTAACTTTCTGAAGTATTTATTGCAATACAACTTTCTTCATTGATCCTTGAAGAATAACACTGTTAAAATCTCTTCACTTACACATTGATGTACCCATGGCTATGAGCTATATTATGGAACACTATTGGAGTGGGGGGAATTGTTGCCCAAGAAATATAAGAAACACCAATTTTAAATAATCATTCATTTCTCCTTCACAGCTTTTTTACCTGTCTAGTTAGTTCTCCTTTCTCCATTTTATCAGTTTTGTCAAGTGCACTCTTATAGTCTGCCCCTTCAGCTTATGAAAAATAGCTGCACCCCTCGTTTTCTCCTGCTCCTCATATCTCAGATAAAGAATCCTATTTCTTATCTATCCATTCTTAGCCATGTTCCTGACTCCAGCCCGTTTTCTTTGATTATTTATGATATTTATAGTTGTTTTAGTACAGTAAGTTGATTTTCTGGTTTTATCAATAATAAAAGCGTTGGCAGCCACATCTTATTTTGGCAGCCACAATATTTTTTTAATTAAAATGTGGTAGTATTGAAAATTCCTTTATATAAGAATTGAGCGTAAACATATGTGTTACTTTTTACAATTCATTATTGATGACCTATAAAATGTTACTTATATGTGTATTTCAGATTATCAGCATCCAAGACATAGAATCATCCATGCATGCACTCCTTTTAAAACAAGCCATGACCTTTATGAAACGCAGGCAAGATGAATTAAAACATGAGTCAACGTATTTACAGCAGTTATCACGTTAGTGTTTTTCATGTTCAATATGATTTATTATTCGTTAAGCTGAATTATCAGCTGGAGAATAAAATATTTTTATTCCTGTACAAAAAATGCTTTTTGTGTGTCTTCCCACTAACCTTTCACCTACTCCTTTTCAAAAACCTCAAAATATTTAGAGCTATGGCTTCAAAATGTCCTAAATTAAGTCTAAGACAAAAATAAAAATTATAACTTCTAATAATTTAGTATTTGAGACAAGATATATGGTCTGATAATGACTGTTTTGAGAGGAGTTGACATAAACCTATAAGCCTACAGGCTTATAGAAATCTAACTTAATAAAGATTTCTTGGCCCTTCCACAGATTAGTTATGGAGGTTAAAGGTGTTTTAGTGGGTTTCAGTAATCATCTGCGAGATCTCAAATAAGATTTGGATGCTACCTTTTAGTTCTCACGCTGGTTTTGTATTTTCGGAGATGGCTTCCTTGGATTAAAGTGCAGTCCAGGGAATAGTGAAAGAGATGAGACCATAGCCAAATAGCTGACTAAAGCAAAGTGACTCTCAAACACGTGACCTGTAGTTGGTTATAAATCATGGTACATATTAAAGTAGAAAATAATATGAATAATGTATTGGTAATGCAAATAATTCTAGCAATTTAGGGATAGAAAAAAACTGGTGAAAACTACTGAAAAAGAATATGAGAGAGAGAAACTTGGTAGAATTTTGTTGGTATTCTCAAGTGCTGAACTATATTCACCAGCCAAGGTATCAGGCTAGCAAGCTCAATGCCTATTAATATTGTGATAGGGAGTTAACGTTGAAATTTCGTTGCATGATGAAATATGCAATTTAAGCATGTTAAGTGTGTTTATATATATCTGTATATACACCCAAGATGATAACTTTCGTTTAATAGTGTCTCACTTTGTTTCTTTTAAGAATTTGCGGTATGAAATCAATTTTATTCATTAACAGGTAGAGCTGAGACATCAACAATTGAAAGCTTGGCTGTAGATGAAAAAACTCAATGGATTTTAGAAGAGATTGAATCTCGAAGGTAGCTATATAACCTGAAGACTTAAAGCATCATGGAGCAAGTACTTTTCACTACTTAAATATAGTTAACCCATATGGTATAATTAACCATAAGTGAATGTTAACTTGTGAGAATGATGTAAAACCAAAATTTAGTTAAACGGTCCTCACCCCAGGGTTTAAAGACACACTGGTGTATCGGGTCAGTCAAAAGGAATAGGTAAGATGGCATTTATTGGTCCAGAAATTTCTTATAACTACAACCAGTCATTACTATATCGTTACTCCCTATTTAAAGTCTGGGTAGCCCATGGGAATGTCCTGTAAGAAAAAGAGGGAGAACCACCAATTCAGATTAATCAAGCTGAAATGCCAAAAATATTAGCATAAAATTGTGTGGTGTGTATTCTGGGCATTTCTTTTTGTTTTAAACCATTTCTTTTTAGCAGGAACTGTTTGTTTTTAATTTGTTTTTGGTTTATTGCAAAACATAGGTCACAAAGAAGACAAGCAAGGGCACTTTCTGGGAATTGTGATCATCAGGAAGGGACATCTAGTGACGATGAACTGTCTTCAGCAGACATGAATGACTTCCAAAAAACCCAAGGTCAGTTACCAAGTTTCTAATATGTCTTAATTTGAAATATTGAAATGATAGGAAATGCTTTACTGTACTTGCCCTTAAATACATATATAAAATATAAAATAGTTGGGAAAATTCAGGAAAAAACGAATATATTTTTTTCCACTTTTTAGACTTCTCTTGGGGTACCTGGCTGGCTCTGTCAGTAGAGCATGCGACTCTTGATCTTGGGGTCATGAGTTTGAGCCCCCACTTTGGGATTAGAGTTTACTCAAAAAAAAAAAAAGACTTCTCTACCTCTGAAAAAATGGGATAAAATGGAAGAACATTGTGAGTGTTCTGCATCTTTATAGTTTTTTCCCCCTCAGCCTTCCTCATCTTTTGTAAAGGAATCATGGACATTTTTGGTTTCGTTTCCTACTACATACTTTCTAAATCATCATTTTTAATTGAAAAGTTAAATTTAGGGGCTCCTGGCTGGCTCATTCGCTAGAGCATGCAACTCTTGATCTCAGGATTGTGAGTTCAAGCCCTATATTGTGGGTAGATGTTACTTAAAAATTGTAGTGATATGAGAAGGTAAAATATTGTGTATTTATAAGAATGTGGTCCTTACAAATAGATGGGTTTGAAGAAGGGCTGTATTCTGTGTGATCTTAGGCAGATCCATTGACCTCCCTGAATCTCATGTTGCTTGTTTCCTTGCTTTTTGTCTGTAAATAGTAGTTAACATTTTGTAGAGAAGATAGTTATGACGCTGGTATAATAGGGACTCTGTTAAGTGGTGGATTTTTTAGTGTCAATATTGCTATTAAAGTGATTTTTTTTAATAAAAATGAAATTTATATGTTAATACCAAAGGAAAGTTTTCAGCTCAGTTGATTATATACATCATTGTACATGACTTTGTTTATAGGGAACAAAGTATTTTGTTTATAGGAAACAAAGGTCACAAACTTAAAATATATACAGAGACTCATTTTGTTTACAGATGACATTTCACAGGATCATAAGAAGATTTTTGAAGATGTACATGATGATTTTTGTAATATCCAACATATTTTGTTGAAATTTCAACAATGGCGAGAAAAGTATCCTGATTCTTATTATGAAGCTTTCATTAGTTTGTGCATACCGAAGCTTTTAAATCCCCTAATCCGAGTTCAGTTGATTGATTGGAATCCTCTTAAGGTATTTAAGCTTAACTTATAAAGGAAATAATTCTGTCATGTTCATTATTTAAGAGCCCTTGTTATCAGGTTAACTTTAAAATACATAGAGTTGGAATTGATAATTAGTGCTTTGAGGTAATAGTTTTGCATTCATCTTTTTTGTTTTTGGTTCCCCTTTTATTTTTAAGGCTGAATAGCACTAAACATCTGCAAAGGAAACACTTTTTTTTGTTTTTTAGCTTTTATGATAAGTTTGATGTTTTTTTAAATGATTTAAAAATGTAAAGGTAGTGTTAGCTTTTAAGAATTTTAGTCTGAGGAAATGCGACAAAAATATCAAGAGTTCTGAAGTTGGAGATGATATATTGGTAATAATTTGGTTTGGAAAGCTGCATTAAGGAGGGGGAGTTGAAATGAGGATTGGAAGGGTATAGAAAATTTAAACAGGAGACAAACTTTTTTTGTAAAGGTGAATAGAGAGAAATCGTAGTTCAGGAGCTAGAGACTATATAGAGATTCACATGCTAAATTAAGATATAGGAACTTATTTTTGTAAATAATGGGAAGAATAGCATTTTGAAAATAATGTTTTAGGAAGCCCTAGCAGCAGGCTCAGTTGGAGAAAGGGAGATAAGAGGTGGATATAAGGGACGCCTGGGTGGCTCAGTCAGTTAAGCCACTGCCTTCGGCTCAGGTCATGATCCCAGGGTCCTGGGATCGAGTCCCATATCGGGCTCCTTGCTCAGCGGGGAGCCTGCTTCTCCCTCTGCCTGCTCTGCCTGCTGCTCTCCCTGCTTGTGCTCTCTGTCTCTGACAAATAAATAAAATCTTAAAAAAAAAAAAAAAAAAAGAGGTGGATATAATACTGAAAGGCTACTGCTGTACCCCAAGTCCAATGTAGTGAATTCCTCACATAGAATGGTAGTAACAACGAAGAGAGAAAGAGTTGATTACAGAGAGAGAGAGAAAGAGACACCAAGACTCATAACCACGGAGAAGAAACTGATGATTATCAGAGGGGAGGGGGACGAGGGAATGGGTGAAATAGACAATGAGGATTAAGCAGTGCACTTGTCCTGATGAGCACTGGATGATGTGTGGAGGTGTTGAATCACCGTATTATACACCTGAAACTAAGAATAACTGTATGTTAACTATATTAGAATTAAAATGAAAGAATTAGTAAAATACCGAGAGTAACTGACACATCATCACATCAAAAGGTTGCCCCAATGTTTTGATTCTGGGTTATTAGAACAGTGGTAGTTCCATTAATAGGAATGGGGACTTTCCAGAGGGAAAAAGATTTTAAAGGAAGTTTTACTGATAGTGGAACATCCATGTGAATATGTCTAGTAAGGAAACAAATGAGAAAATGAAATTGAAGGAATAGAGAACCAAAGATAAAGATTTAACAAAGGAGACAGAGCCATGTCCTTTTATCTTTCTCTGTCCTAGTCATGCATGCCTGTGGCTGTGTTAGGTTCAAGTCCAGGCAGTCTTAGTACAGGAACTAAGCTTATCCTTAACAAAATTAGTTGGTTGGACAGCAGCCTAGTTATTAACCAGTCAGCTGATCTGTTCATTCATTCAACAAATAATAATTGGCCATCTTGCCTATTAAGCTAAACCACCTGTAAAATACACATTTGTGCCTATGAGAATTGAGGGAACCAGAAATGAATTTTGCATGAGGTAAATGAATTTTTATAAACAGATTCCATGGTTATTTTAAATTTATTTTATTTAAATTATATAATTATATATTTATATATATTTTTACATATATATTATATATATTTAATTATAATTAAAATTTATTTTAAATATATATTTTGTTCCCAGAAGTAAAGTGTGGCAGGTTGTAAACACAGCGGGCATTTTTGGAGTATTCGTCATAAAAACAATGGACAGAATATATTTTTTTGTCATACTGTTTAGACATCATGTCTTAGTCATGTTATCCTGCCTAGTCTTGGTGGTCTAGTGCTAAATACAAGAGGTTAAAATATGGATAAAATATTCTTTTTTGATTCTCAGAAAGGTTCCAGTGATTACTAAAAAATATAACTATTTTAAAATAATGTTTTAAGAATGTATTGATAATGTTGATAATTTTATTTATAAGTGTGATGCCATAGGTTTAAAACAGATGCCGTGGTTCACATCTATAGAAGAATTTATGGCTAGCAGTACGGAAGATTCAGAGAAGGAAGATAGTTCTGAGAAGAAAATCTTGTCCGCTGTCATCAACAAAACAATTATTCCTCGACTTACAGGTACTACTGCTTTGTAATCTTGGTAAAATTAAGTTATTCTCTGGCAGAGTCTAAGATCATTAATTTCTGTTACATTCACAGATTTTTTTTTTAGAAGTTTTTGAACACAGGGAAATGTAAAATGCAGTAAAAATCAATAGAGGTCATAATTGAAGGTGATTAAAGAGTGCTTCTTTGTGTAAGTGATTGGCTACCAGACTGCTAGTATTATTCAGCCTTTAGCATTTATGACATTAATGTTGCTTTTATAACATCTAAGTCATTTATTAGTGGCATACTTTCATTCCTACTACAGTAGGATTTCTCTTTCCCTTGACTTCACCCCCTTTCTTTTCATTTCTTTCTTTAAAAAACTTTACTACATCTTCCCCACATCTGCACTTAGCATTGATGCTTGTTTGTGCTTCAGTCTGAAGACTTGTTTCATCTGAAATTGTACTCCATAAGGATCTGTTTCACCATGTCCCTGAGAACGGATTCTGATAGCAAAGGCTGCAGAACTCTTAAAAGGTGAAGCAACTTTTCTATTGCTTCTTAGCCAAGTTGGCTAAACTTTCAAGATTTTTCTCAGTGTATCTTGCAGTACAGTCATGGTTGTATTAGAAAGTTACTACTTTTGGGACACCTGGGTGGCTCAGTTGGTTAAGCGGCTGCCTTCGGCTTAGGTCATGATCCGTCCTGGGATCGAGTCCCACATAGGGCTCCTTGCTTGGCAGGGAGCCTGCTTCTCCCTCTGCTTCTGCCTGCCACTCTGCCTGCTTGTGCTCTCTCTCTCTCTGACAAATAAATAAATAAAATCTTTAAGAAAGTTACTACTTTTACGTAGCTCTGTTAATGATAGCACAGACTATGCCTCTTATAAGTACTGTTCTAAAAACTCCAAATACATCACTTAAAATTAAACAGTCCCTCAAATACATTAGTAGAATTATGAGAAATTAATACTATATTTATTCTCAATCTCTGTCCTGGACCCTCTTGTACTCTTCATGAGCCCCATGGGTAATCTCATGCTCTCCTTTAGTGACATCTATATCTGTGCTGTTCAGTGTGGTAACCAGTAACAAAATGTGATTATTAAAATTTTCAACTAAGTAAAATTAAAAATTCAGTTGCTCAGTCACACTAATGACATTTTTTTTTTAAAGATTTTATTTATTTATTTGACAGAGAGAGATCACAAGTAAGCAGAGAGGCAGGCAGAGAGGGGGAAGCAGGCTCCCTGCTGAGCAGAGAGCCCGATGCGGGGCTCGATCCCAGGACCTGAGATCATGACCTGAGCCGAAGGCAGAGGCTTTATTTAACCCACTGAGCCACCCAGGCGCCCACTAATGACATTTTAAATACATAATAGTTATATGTATGTAGCTCATGGCTATCATATAGTACAGATATAACATGTTTTTTTCCATGATTCAGAAACTTACTTCAGATAGTGCTGCTCTACATAATTTTAAATCCAAAAGAACTGGAGGAAGTCTAGATCTCTCTTATCAAAGGACTTTCCGGGTACATCCACTTGGATGTCCAACAGTCACCTCGCAGTCCACATGTGAAATCATACTTACCATCTTTGTTGCAGATCTGCTCCTCTTACATTCCTTATCTAGAAAGCGACATTTCCATCTACCCCTATATTCAAACCAGAATTTTCGAGTCATTCACACTTTCCTCTTTCTTATTTTCTTATATAAGCAATTGCCACATCTGGTTTGGGTCCCTCTCCCCGTTTTCTAACCTATTTTCTGTACTACAGCCAAAGGAATTTGTCTAAAATGTGAGTCTGATTCTGTCATACTTCACTTAAAACACTTTCATTATTCTTAACTGTCCTTGGGATGAAGCCTAAATAAACTCTTTAACACGGCTTTCTTGGCCTTTCAGAATCAATCTCTGCTTAGTAATTCTCCAGCCCCATCTCTTGAGAAGCTCTATTCCTTCTTTTCCTCATCCCTACCTCTACTACATTTCAGCTATTTTCTTCCTAGGCCTTTGTATCTTCTATATTCCATCTGTTTGACAAACCTCCCAGCCCCACCTCTTCCGCCTGGCTAATTCTTCCTCATCTTTCAGGACTCAGTATGGACATCACTTTTAGGAACTGATTTACGCATACCTCTCTGGGTTCCTGTAGCACTCTGAACTCATGGTAACACCAATACATTGAATTATAAGTATTTATATAAGTGTATTTGCCTTTAGACAAAGTTGTTCAAAGGCAGATACCTACCTAATCTTATTCATTGCTGTGCCTCTTGTATTGAACACTAGGCACATAGTAGGCTCTCAGTATTAGTTGACCAAATATTTCTTAAGGTTATTAGAAACCTAACCTTCTGGGGGCTCCTGGGTGGCTCAGTCGGTTTAGCATCTGCCTTCGGCTCAGGTCATGATCCTGAGGTCCTGGGATCCTGGGTCACGATCCTGAGCATCGGGCTCCCTGCTCAGGGGGGAGCCTGCTTTTCCCTTTCCTTCTGCAGTTCCCCTGCTTGTGTTCTCTTGCACTCTCTCTCTGTCAAATAAATGAATAAAATCTTAAAAAAAAAAAAAAAAAAGAGAAAACCTAACTGTCTAGATGCTTGAGAAATCACTGTTTTGTTTTTGTCTTTTTTTTTTTAACCTAATTCATTTTTTTCTATTATTTAACTTGTGTTTTACAAGGATCTTCCTGGCGTCAGGCACTGTTGTTGACTCAGCATATACAGTAGTGAACAAAATAATAGTCCCTTCCCTCCTGGAGCTTACATTCTGTGAAAAAGACAACAAACAAATAAAATCTAGAAAATGTTAGTTATGAGGGCTGAGATGAAAAAGTAAAAGGATACAAATTATCAAAAGAGGAGTGCAATTTAAAATAGATTGGCCAGAGAAGGCCTTCCTGAGAAGTTCACAATTGAGTAGATTCTGAAAGGAAGAAGTGGGCCATAAGAACATCTGGGGAAACAGAATGCAAGGCAGTGGGAACAGCAAATGCAAAGGACTTGAGGCAGGAGCCAGCCTGATTTGCTTGAAAAATAACACATAGGCCATTGTAGCTATAGTGGAGTGAGGATGGGCAAAGAACAGGAAGAGGTTAACAAGATGACGTGAGCTGGGGCACCTGGGTGGCTCAGTCCATTAAGCCTCTGACTCTTGGTTTCAGCTCAGGGCATAATCTCAGGGTCGTGGGATCAAGCCCTACATCAGGCTCCGCACTTGGTTTGGAGTTTGCTTGAGATTTTTCTCTGTCTCTCTCCAAAATAAAAATCTTCTTTAAAAAAATGACAGGCTACATTATATGGATCCTTATAATCATTTGTAAGGACTTCACTTTTTATTGTAAGTGAAAGAGTGAGAAGTAATTGGTCTGCCTAACATTTTAACAGAATCACTGTGGTTACTGTGTTGAGAATGAACTGTAGGCAGACCACTTAGGAAGGCTTTGCAGTAATCCGAGCAACATGATACTGGCTTAGGCTAGGGTGTTAAAAGTGGAGGTTCTGAAAAGTGGTTAAATTCTGCATACATTTCAAAGATAGCACTAACAGAATTTTCTAATGGATTGGTTGTATGGAGCAAGAGAGAGGAATCAAGAGTGACTGCATGGGCTTGGGCCCAAGCATTTGGAAGGACAGAGTTGCCATTTCCTGAAGTGGAAGAGACTGAGAGGAGCATGTTTAGGGTAAGGAGGTGTTATCAGGAGCTCAGTTCGACAAATGTTGAGTTTGCAGTGCCTGTCATCCAAGTAGAGATGTCAACTAGGTTGCTGAATATATGAGTGTAAAGGAGAGGGCCAAGTAGCAGGCATAAGTTTGGAATTTATCAGTGACATTTACAGCCACAAAACTGACCTTAAATACTAAGGGTATAAACGTAGATAGGAAAGAGAAGGTAAGTGACCTGAGTCCTGAGGTACTCCAGCGTTTTTGAATCAAAGTAATGACAGGCAGCCAGCAAAGGAGACCACAGAGATAGATGGGAAAAACCAGGAATGCTGTCCTGGATACCAAGAAAAGAAATGTAAGGGGAGTGGTCAACTGTTCCAGTTGTTGCTGATAAATCAGATGGGGACTAGAATCAACCATTAGGTTTTGCAGTGTGAAGGTCATCTGCAATGGTAAGAATAGGTAGAATAGTTGGAGATAAGGCCTAATTGAAGTGAATTCAAGAGTTAATAGGAAAGAAGTTAGAGATAGTTTTGACAGTTTTTTGAATTTTGTTGTAAAGTGAAGAAAAGAAATAAGGCAGTACTAGAGGAGAAAGAAGGGTCAAGGGAGGGATTATTTTCAGTATAAGAGAATAATTGTTTGTAGGCTGATGGGAAAATACAGTAGAAGTGATGGCAATACTGAAGTTAAGACAGAATTCTGGGAACAGGATCTTCCAGTACGCCAAAGGCGTTGAGACCTTTTGCACAAAGAAAAGGTTGGCATTCGTGAGGAGCTTGGGTGCTTCATCCATAAGAATGGAAGACAAATTAAGAGTATGTGGGCATAGATGTAGGTAGATGTGTAGATTTCTGCAGTAGTTGCTTAGAGAACTTTTCTTCTGTTTTCTCATCAGCTGAGGAAGTATCAGCATGAGGGTGAGAGCAAGGGAAGAAGAGAAAAAAAAAGGTAAATAGTTGTCTGGAAGGGTCAAGTCCACTAACTGAGAGAGCAGGGAGGAAAAAAAGGACAGGAAATGATCATCTGGATAAGAGAGAGGGGGAATGGGCCAGGGAAACACAATTGCTAGGCAGCATGAAGGGCTCACTAGAGTTTCACGGTGATAAGTTTAAAGTGTATTTTTTTCCGGCCATGTTTTAGCCGCATGGTTGGAGCTGCAGACTCAGTAACAAATAGATTTAACTAGGGCTGTGGTTGAGTTAGACAAGCTCAGCAGAGCCCAAAAAGGACAAGGAAATTGAGGATGTATGCAAATACGTAATGGTAATGATTGGCATGGATTTTAAATTGCATAGGATGGAAGTCTTTGCTAAAGTCCTCAGTTGTTTATACGTGAAAAGCAAAGCAGTCTAGTAAATAAATTGTACACTACTGAATTGTTTCAGACTTTGTAGAATTCATTTGGGATCCCTTGTCGACCTCACAGACAACAAGTTTAATAACACACTGCAGAGTGATTCTTGAAGAACTTCCCACTTGTGCAAATGAAGTTAGTAAAGGCAAACAGGTAATAATTTCTGGAGTTAATATTACTTCTTGATTTATTCATAGGCTAATGTAATTTCGTTCTAAATCTTTGTTTACAGAAGATGCAAAAGAAGTAATTACCAAAAAACAATTTGGAGAAAAATAGATTTACTTCTGATTTATAGAAACTAGGATTGACCATTTCTTCTTTATGATAATAAGTTGAAAGAACATACCTTCATATTTATGAACACTCTACAGGGATGACAATCATTAATTATAGGATACACATACTTGTAATAAGACCCAGGTTATTATATTTATTTTTATTAGTTTATTCCTCTCTGTTCAGTGGTCTGATTTTTGTTCTCATGGTCCAGCCAGCCATTTTTCAGGTTTGTCTCTTCATTGGCGCATACATTGGCCCTGCAGAGATGAACAGGCATAAATGCATTAGTGCAAATTTGTTCCTTCTAAGGAAAAAAATTATTTACTTTTCTTTCGGCAGAGATCTGGTAGTATTATGGCTTTGCTTTAACAATGATTTTAAAATTAGGTTAACATTCATTATATTAACTAGTTGTTTGTAATCTGCCAAAGTTTACAGTACTCTCCTTAAGGATTCAAAGTTCAGTGAATATGGGGCACCTGGCTAGCTCAGTCAGTAGAACTTATGAGTCTTGATCTTGGAATCATGAGTTCACGCCTCACATTTGGGTGTACATTGTACTTAAAAAAAAAAAAAAAAAAAAAAAAAAAAGTTCAGTAGGATAGATTTTCATCTTACTAGGATTTAGAATTGAGTTTTGTTCAACATAAGACATAAGGAGAGACCCACGGGGCGCCTGGGTGTCTCAGTAGGTTAAAGCCTCTGCCTTTGGCTCAGGTCATGATCTCAGGGTCCTGGGATCGAGTCCCGCATCGGGCTCTCTGCTCAGCGGGGAGCCTGCTTCCCCTTCTCTCTCTGCCTGCCTCTCTGCCTACTTGTGATCTCTTTCCCTCTGTCAAATAAATAAATAAAATCTTAAAAAAAAAAAAAAGACATAAGGAGAGACCTTTTAGAGGCTTTGGTGAGAGTGTGTTATATCTTACTTTTATTGTGGTACTCTTTTTTTTATCATTCTCTTTGTTAATGAGAATGTCACATAATCATACAGTTAAATCAGTAAACCAAATATATGTTTAGCTTTAAGGAAATTGAGAGAGATTGACAGTCTGGAGAGCATCCAGAGCAGAATAAGCAAAGTGGTTGAGAAGCAAGGAGGCATGTCACGTTCGTATTCTGAACACCATTAAATTTTAGCACTGGGAATTATTATGAAGGAGGGAAGCTGTAAGAAGTAAGAGGGAGAAGAGGGAAACCAGCATTATTCTGTCTTCCTTAAAGAAAATAAGATGTACATAAATTGTTACTTAAGGGCTGCCTAGGTGACTCAGTTGGTTAAGCTCCAACTCTTGATCTCTGCTCAGGTTTTGGTCATGAGTTCAAGCCCCACATTGGGTTCTATGCTGGGTGTGAAGCCTACATTAAAAAAAAAAAAAAATGTTATTTAAAATAAGAAGTGAGAAGTGGGGGAAGACAAGGTACACTTATTCAATTCCTGCTATGTACTTCGCACTCTGTTAGGCCTTGTTGCTGTGTCATCTTAGTTCTAGCAGCTCTATTAAAAAATGAGTGAAAGCTTCATGTTACAGATGAAGAGATAGCCTCAGAAATTTGTTCATAGTAATACCTTGAATTAGAACTAGGATTTGAACCTTAATCCTATTTTAAAGCCTAAGGTCACGTCACTGACCACATTGCCTCCTCTCCCCTCCCCCTACCCAAGCAGCCCAGATAAAATACTGTGAAATGTTGAAGGTGGCATATGAGCTGGGACCTAATGGAAAGTAAAAGATTTGAACATATAGCAACTGTGATGGGGAAGAGGGCATTCTTCACCTTCCTCCAACAGAATAAAGACATATAACTTCAAAATCATTTCAGAAATTAGAGATATTTAACTTATAAGAAGATACACATGAAGATTCTATATTTGACGAAGGAATGGGTTTATTCTGTGTTGTTACAGAGCATAGAACCAGGATTAGTAGATAAGAGCCACAAGGAAGTAGATATGGAATCTTATATTTGCTTTTTGTATGGGACTGTGTAATTGTAACCTAAATATAAATAGTGCTTTACTATTTATTAAATACTTTCACATTGTCTCATTTGATCTTCACAACCTTGTAAAATGTGTTGACTTCAACTGCATTTTACAGATGAAGAAGCTGGGGCCCAGAGGGCCATGTCCCTTGTAAAAGGTCACTTGGGTCCTAAGTGGTAGACCTGGCACTTTGTAATTTGTAATAACTAAAATCTTTCAAAAGTGTTACAGATTCACTCATGAAGTTTTTATACTAGTAATTTTTATTCTGGAAGCCCTCCCACAACGAATGTGGAAAATGGGTTCTTTGTGTAATTAGTAGGAGACTGGACTACATTAGGATTTTTCAGCTTCAACAGTCTTGGCATTTGGAGCAAGATAATTACTTGCTGTGGGAAGTTGTCCTGTGCACTGTAGTATGCTTAGCAGCTTCCCTGGCCTCTGACCACTAGATGCCAGTAGTGCTCCCTAGTCTTGACAACCAAAAATATCTCCAGACATTATAAAATACTCCCTGGGCATGGCACAGTCACTCCTACGTAAGAATCACTGAACTCTGCATAGTGTTCCTGGCTACTAAGACAGGGTTTGTTTTGTATTTTTTTCATTGATGTGTAAGAAATTGAAGAGCATGAAAAAGATTCTAGGATAATGGACTCAGCATAGTTCTTGTTTTTTAAGTGAGAAGCAAATGATTCTATAAGCCAATGCCTAGTTGAGAATAGTTTTGATTCTTGTTAAGATTCTAAAATAGATTATTACAGAGGTAGATTATGAACACCTAAAAAAATAAAGTAGCAGTTACTATGATCTGTCACTGATAGGGTTCCTAAATACAGGTGATTGCTTATTGAAGCAAATTCTCCCATATTATCTCAGTTACTTTCACTGATGAATAAGGTACTGTGCAGGTAGAGTAGGTAGTGTATTTATGTTACGATTGTTCCTGTGGACTAAATGGGGAAAGATAAGCTTAGCAATGGTACAGTTAGGTACCAGAAACTGGTAAGAGTATGGCTTACTGGACCAAGAGGGATGTGGCTACCTTAGGGGGGAGTCTTTTAGTATTAGGTATCTTCTCAATATTTGCCCTGTTAAATATTGAACTGGACGAAGATGTAAAATGTCTGCTAATAAAATTGTCAATGGCACAAAGCTAGGAATTCTGCATAGAATTATGGATAGTAGAATAGTATTCAAAAGGATTTCAAATACTGACAAAATGGACTAACTGAAGATATACGGTGTAAAAGGAGTATCTATTATGTCCTACCCCTGTATTCAAACATTCAACTGCATAAATGAAAGATAGGAAAGAAATGGCCTTGAAGCAGCATCAGTAAACCAGAGAGGGATATAATCAACAATAAACCCAATATGAGTCAGTAGTGTCACTTGAGTAACAGACTAAGGGGAGTTCTTTCTCCTGGGTGTGTGCTATTTTGAGTAAAAATGTTAATATGTGCTCTGCCTACAGGTAAGACTTCCCTGCGTGTGTTGCATTTAATTCTAGGTGTTAAGTGTATTAAATCGAAAGTGTCTAAGATGGTATGGGAAAGAGAAAATGTAGAAAAGTAAAATATCAGTCTTAAAATCTGAAGAATTGTCATGTGGAAGGGAGATTAGATTTTTTTCTGTATGATCTTAAGATGTAAATTAGGACTAAGGAGTGGAAGGCACAGGAGAAAGTTTGTTTCTCATTGTTAACTGAAATCTAATAGTTAATAACTGCTCAAAGTTATGGGTGGCCTCCGGAGATTGTGATTCCCTATCACTGCGTATTTTTAGGCATAAGTTGGTTGACCAGTTAGTGGAAATGTGAAGATGTTATCAGGTATTTAGATTGCTAGTTTTCAGATTTCTTTTATCAACAGAACTTTTTTCACATAAAATCTTACACACTCCTATACACAAACACACAAAACCAAAGCTGCTCTTGCTGTAGTGAGCACCTGTCCTCACTCTCTCTTGAGGGCCTCAACATCTGCACAAGCCACCCAGGATTATCTCCGTGGATATATAGAGCAGTGTAAAAACTACTAGCTAAAGCTCGTAAAGACTCTTTTCAAAGCTAGTTTAAAGAACGTAGAGAGAGAGAGAGAGAGAGTGTGTGTGTGTGTAGTTGTTAAAGCTTGGAGAACTTTTTTTTTCCCACCAAATAACGTATTTGAATACTCGAAAAACTTAATGAGCTCAGAGTTTTAAAATATATGAATTTGTTTTAAACAAATTTTTGGAAATAATGTCAAACTTACAGAAAACTCCCATGAGTAAAAATAGCATAGTCATAGGCCCCTTTACCCAGATTCACCTGTCATTAATATTTTGCCCCATTTTGCTTTATTATCTGCTGTCCCATTGTATATATATACAGTTTGTTTCTCCTGAACACTTTGAAAGTAAATTGCATATTCGCTAAGAATGAAGATAGTCCCTATGGAACACATCATTTTCAGTAAACTTCATGATACTTAATCTGCCATCCGTATCCCACTTCCATTGTTTGACTCAATAATGTCCTTTATAGCATTTGTTTTTAGAGAACTGTTTTTAAGAAACAAAAATTTAAATAATATGGAATTACTTGTCAAGGCTAGCATTCAAAATGATGTAATTTAAATGGAAAAAAATCAAAACATAACTGTCTTGTCTAGTACAAACACCAACTCAGTAATCTCCATAAGTTCAGATACTACTCTGTGAAGATAATGCCTAGAAAAATGATCTTTATTCTTTTAAAATAATTCAGAATATTTTAGAAGCGGGGTAAAAAAATTGAATAATTGAATTTTTGTTTTTATTGTTTTTTGTTTGTTTTTTTGACAGAGACACAATGAGAGAGGGAACACAGGCAGGGGCAGTGGGATTATCCCTTCCCACTGAGCAGGGAGCCTGATGTGGGGCTCGATCCCAGGACCCTGGAATCATGACCTGAGCCAAAGGCAGACACTTAACAACTGAGCCACGCAGGCGCCCCTGAATTTTTATTTTTAATATTAATTAAATTGTGATGTGTGGCCACTGGAGGAATATGTCCTAGATATTAAGTGGAAAAAGAAACAGGACTTCAGTTAGATATACTTTTGTGAAAAAAAATATATTTGGTTGATTCTACAGTTATGAGTAATTTGGCCAGAAGGGATTTGTTTTGTATTGTTTTTTTTTCAGTATGGGATTTTTGAGAGCTTAATTTGTGCTACACACATTATCACCAACTTGAAAAATACTCTAGTGTGTTTTGTGGCATTTTTATTTTTCAAAATATGGATTCCGTTTTAATAATAATATAGAAATTTTGGTAATACATGAAAAAAAATTTTAATTCCCCTTATCTTTTCATCCTTGTACAAGGACTTGATACCGTTGTAGGGTATTTTTATCCAGCCTTTTAGTTCAAAGTTATAATCCTATTGGACATGTACATTTGTACTCTACTTCTTTCCCTTAACATTATCTCATTAAATATTTAATTTTGTGTGTTACTACAGTCTTTATAAACTTTAGCTAAGTAATACTTTCTTGCAGTGCATGGATATAACATGTCTTAAAAACACTCTGTAATTGAATATTTTGATTGTTCCCAATTTTTGGTTCACAAACCATAAAACGAACATGCCAAAGTGAATTTACTACATCAAAGGACATTGATAAACCAAGAAAGGACCCCCAACAAGAGTATATAAAAGGCTTCTGCAAATCAATAAGAGAATATAGTTTTTAAAAAATACATAAACAAGCAGCTTTTAATTAGGTACCTAGCAAGATGGCATGTCCAAATGTCAAATAAGAATATGAGTGGAAAAAAAAAAAAGAATATGAGTGGATACTCTGAGCCCCTGGGTGGCTCAGTCAGTTAAGCATCCAACTCTTGATTTCAGCTCAGGTCATGATCTCAGGCTTCTCGTTGGGCTCCATGCTCAGCGGGGAGTCTGCTTCTCTCCCTCTTCACCTCCCCCATTCACCTCCCCCATTCACATGCTCGCTCTAAAATAAATCTTAAAAAGCATATGAGTGGATGCTCATCATCACATTACTCAACAGGAAAATAAAAACTAAAACATAATAAAGTATGACTATATATCCCAGGAATTGCAAACATTAAAAAACAAAAGGATACCACATATTAAAGGTGTAGGGAGGCAGGATTTCTCATACATGGCTGGTGGAAATACAAATGGGATATCACTGCTTCAGAAAACAATTTGGCATTATGTACAAAGTTGAATGTACATACATAAACTAAATTCCAACAATTCCATTCTTGTGTGTATATCCATTAGAAATGTATACCTGTGTATATTAAAAGACATGTATAAGAACTTTTTTACAATATTGTATATAACATAGCTCCCAAACTGGAAACCACCTGACTATCCCATCATTAGTATTCGTGTGACAGAATATGCTATACAGCAGTGAAAATGCGCTAGCTATATCTGTATGCACCAACATGGGTAAATAAAGTTCTCTTGTCCCTAATTGATAGTTATTTTAACACCCGATTCTGTGTGTACAAATTTATACTATACTTTTAAAAATTACTTCTTTTGGTAAATAGACTTCTACCTATGGCTATCACTGATGCTTTTAAATTTTTATATAATAGGATTTACTTAAATCCATTGTTGTGAGAATGAAGAAAGCAATAGAAGATGATGTGTTTATTCCTCTGTATCCAAAGAGGTAAGAGCTGTTGATTTCTAGATTATATGAAATAGCTAATCAGGTAACACAAATTTAAGAATGTAGTGCAAAAGAAACTATATTAAGTGTTCTCTGAAACATGCATACACCTGGTAAGGTACAAATTGGGATTTCAACAAAGTATTTCTTACTTTTTATATGCCGTGTATGATACCTGACACACTTGGACTTAGGTTTTTTTTATGTTAAGAACATGGCAGGTGGCATTGCAGAGTGATTAAATCCAGATTCTGGAGCCCAGATTTACTATTACTAGATATTTGACTTTGGGCCTTTGTGTGCATCAGTGCATCAGAGGTATTAATGCCTACTTCACAGGACATTGTGAAAAGGAAGAGCGTGCTGAGAACAGTGCCTGGCACAGAAAGCTAGAAACTATCTGTGAATTGTGGATTTACTTTAGGAAACAAGTAGGGTTGTTTGGTTTTCCTTGCCTGAGGAGACATTTTTCTAGATGAAAAATGTTGCTACGGCTTTTGCCAAAAAAATTACTGCCTGTGCTCTCTTCTAGGATTCTTAAGGTTTCAGGTCTCATATTTAGGTCTTTAATCATTTCTGAGTGTATTTTTTATGTATGGCATAAGAAAGTGGTCCAGTTTTCCAGCACCATTTGTTGAAGAGACTGTCTTTTCCCCTTTGAATATTTTTGCTTTTTTTTATTGTAGAATCAATTGATCATATAAGTATGGATTTCTTTCTGGTTCTTTATTCTGTTCCATTGATCTATGAGTCTATTTTGGTGCCAGTATCATACTATTCCGACTACAGCTTTGTAGTATATCTTGAGACCTGGAATTGTGATACCTCCAGTTTTGTTCTTTCTCATGATTGGTTTGACTATTTCGAATTTTCTGTGTTCCATACAAATTTTAGTAGTAGTCTAGTTCTGTGAAAAATGCTGTTGGTATTTTGATAGGGATTGCATTAAATCTTTAGATTACTTTGGGTAGGGTGGACATTTTAACAGTATTGGATCTGCCAATCAACGAGAATGGAATTTAGCTTTCCAAGTGTTCTCTGTTGTCTTCACTTTCTTTCATCCATGTTTTACAGTTTGCAGAGTACAGGTCTTTCACCTCATTGGTTAAGTTTATTTCTAGATATTTTATTCTTTTTAGTACAGTTATAAATGCAATTGTTTTCTTAATTTCTCTCTTGCTACTTCATTATTAGTGTATAGAAATGCAACAAATTTCTATAAATTTTGTATCTTGTGACTACTGAATTCACTTATCAGTTCAGTAGTTTTGGTGGAATCTTCAGGGTTCTATATACAGTATCATGAAGCAAGTAGTATTTGATGCATATTTATACATTTGCTAAGAAGACATCAGTTTATAGTACTGGATCATGAACTAAAGCTATCCAGTGAGTGTTCACAGGATGGAAGAGCTTTTGTGGAGAGAAAAGGAACTTTTAAGTTTTCTGGCTAAGTGTGAAGAGATATCTGCATGTAAAAATTATGCCTGTTAAGGTTTGTTGTATAATGTTTAAATAAGAAATCTGTTCATATGGTTCAAACGTATGAGTATGTATTTTTTAATTTATATTTAAAATGGAATCTTACTCCCTCCCACTCTTGCCCTCCATCCAGTTTTTGCCCTTCCTCCTCCATACACGTACATGCATGCCATAATAATCACTGTTAGTAATTTTTTTACCTTTCCATAATTTCTTCATGTAATTAGTATTAAATACTTATATATGCTTTAATCTTATTCCCACCCCACCATTCTATAGCAAAGGAGGTACATTTGTAACCATTGTCTTGTACCTTGATTTAGTACATCTTTGAGATCACGTCATCACAAGAGTAGTTTACTCATTCTTTAAGCTGCATAATTTGCCTTCATAGAATGTACTGTAACTGGTGGGCATGTGAGCGGTAAACCATTACCAACAGTGCTGTGAATAATTTTATAGACCCACCATCTGGTACATGTGCAAGTATACCCCCAGAAGGCATTCTCAGAAATGGGGTTGTTGACTCAAAGTATACATGTAATTGTAATTTTGATATCATCAGAGCACTCCACTTACATTCTGTTAATGTGTTAAGGTTTAATTTGGTTGGTTAAAAAAAAACTGAGTTTTTTAAACTCTGGTTCTGTAAGACTAACAGTTTGCATTTTGTCCTTTCTTGGTTTCAAATTAGCACTATAGAAAACAAAACATCACCACATTCAAAGTTCCAAGAAAGGCAGTTCTGGTCAGGTGTAAAGGTAAGCAGAAAACTACAAAAATAAAATTTTTCTAGTTTACTGGTATGTGGTAGAGCAGAGATTATCAAACTTCTGTAAAGGACCAGATAGTAAATATTTTCTGCTTTGAATGTCTGTTGAACTGTTCAGCTCTCTGCCTTACAGTGGAAAAGCAGATATAAACAAGATGTAAGCAAATGAGCATGGCTGGGTTTCGGTAAAACATTACTTATAGACACTGAAATTTTAATGTCTTAACTTTCACATGTTACAAATACTTTTTTTTTCCAATCATTTCAAAATAAAAAACCATTCTTAGTTTCCCAGTTCTACAAAACCAGGCAGCAAGCTAGATTTAACCCATTAAGCCATAGTTGGCCAACTCCTAGTCTAAAAGGTAAAGGATGAAGTCATTGCTTAAGTCAGTGGTAATAGGGAGGGGTGGTAAAAAGTTGGGCTCAGAAGATACTTAGGATGGAGCAGTGAAAAAACTTGATGACTAAATTATAATTACATATGAAGACTAGGGTGGTTAGCCAAGTTTCTGACTTTGGCAACTTGGCAACTTACAGTGACATTCTTTGAGGGCTTTGGAGGGGATACAGGAAGAACAGGTTTGAAGAAAAGATAAAGGTCTGTTTCAGATGGAGAATTGAAGATATCTATGGGGAGAAATATAGGAATAGATATGAGTATGGATTGCAGGAGACAGATCGGAGTTGGAGATTTGGGAGTCAGCCACATATAGGCAATATTTGGAGCAATGGTCATGAATGACAGCCTCTGAGAAGAATGGCATGAAGCATGAGAATAAGGCTAAGAACACAACCTTGGAAAACAGACATAAGAGGCAGGCAGAGAAAGTGAAGTCTTGGAAGAGTTAGAGTGGTCACAAGAGGATGGCATCATGGAAACTAAGCAAAGGGTTTTTGAGAGTGAAGACAAAGTATTAAATACCATCCAAGAGACTTAGGAGAAAGACAAAATGTTTACTGGATTTGACAATTAGAGGGTCTTGGGTGACCTCAGCAAACTTAGTTTTTAATAGGGTGAATCCATATTTGTTCTGTGATTGAGTCAGGGAAAACACTTTCCAGAGAGAGGGAACAATTGTCAATAATGACACAAAGTGTAGAAAAGCATTGCATGTTAGAGTAATATAGTACTGGAAAGAAAACGGAAACCATAAAATTCACAGAAAGAAACAGATTTAGAGGAAGGAAAGGCAACCAATATTAGTTTTATTAGAATATCTTATGTCTTTTAATCTTACGTATCAGAGCAACGATGGTTTCTCAGGATAACACATTAGTAACAGTGACGCTGACTTTAATAAAGGCAGTCCTTCGTGAATCCTTGGGTCCTGGGGTCTTGCACCAGATGACCCCAGACTCTGGGAGTGTGAATTGAGGAAGATTATTCTGGAAAGGCTCCAGTGAAATCTAAGATGGATTTTGGGTGATAGTCCTAAAAAAAAAATAGGATGAGCAACTATATGGAGGTTGAAAAGAATTAGGTATATGTTCAGAAATGTTTTCTAGTGATTGTAAAATTGATACTTCTGAGTTTAAAATAATTTGACCGTTTTATGTTGGAAACTACTACCGTTTTCCTTTAGAGAAACTGCTACATAGTCACTTAATACTTTATTTTATTTTAGCTGTTCCGCAATATTCTTCTTTGGAATGGACTCCTCCCAGATGACACCTTGAAAGAACTAGGACTAGGGAAGCTGCTAAATCGTTACCTTATTATAGCTCTTCTTAATGCCATACCTGGGCCAGATGTTGTTAAGAAGTGCAACCAGGTCAGTGTAATTTTATCATTTTTTAAAATTCAGTTATTAAAGTCTGTGTTGTGGGGCACCTGTCTTAGTTGGTAGAGCATGTGACTCGATCTCAGGGTCATGACATTGGGTGTGGAGATTACTTAAAAAGTTTAAAATTATTTTGTAACAGAATAATTAAAATTGTGGTACTCACATAATAATTTAATAGACTAGAAACCCAGAAGCAACCAACCCCTCAGTATTTAAGAATTAGTATACTAGTTTGAATTATCTCCAGCAGGGAAAAGAAAAATTATTTAATAAATGGTGCTGGGCCAGTTGGTTAACTCTTTACAAAAAGAATGTTAAATCCTCAACTTTTCACCAAATACCAGTATAAATTTCAGATAAAGTATAAAAATGAAACTGTAAAATACTGTACTAAGAGGATAAATGTATCTTTTTGAACTTAAAAGCAAGAGAAGAAATGATGAAAAATAAGATTTGATGAAAGTATAAAACTTCAGTGAATGATAAACACTTAAAAGGTATCAAGATTATTTGATCATTGTTAAAACTGAAGGATAGGCTCGTGGGGGTTACCATACTTATTCCTTCTCCTGTTGGTATGAAGTTTTCTAGAATTAAAAGTTTAAAGGAAAGGGAGTTGAAAAACTGAGAAAAGTAATAAGCCATGTACGGGGGGCACCTGGGTGGCTCAGTGGGTTAAAGCCTCTGGCTTCAGCTCCGGTCATGATCTCAGGGTCCTGGGATCGAGCCCTACATCGGGCTCTCTGCTCAGCAGGGAGCCTGCTTCCCCCTCTCTCTCTGCCTACTTGTGATCTCTGTCAAATAAATAAATAAAATCTTTAAAAAAAAAAATAAGCCATATAAGGATTGATATCCACGTTTAAAAAGCCCTTTAAAGTTAGTAAACAATTCAGATATACCAGTTAAAAATAGACAAAAGACCTGCAACAGGAAATTCACCAAAAACAGAATATGTAAAAATAATTTCTAAACACGTGGAAAAGATTAACAGTACTAATAAGAGAAATGCAAAATAATATAGTAAGGATATTATTTTTACCTGTTATGCTGGCCAGGGTTGTTTTTGCTGGTATTAATTCTTGTCATATTAATATAGTAAGGATATTATTTTTACCTGTTATGCTGGCCAGGGTTGTTTTTGCTGGTATTAATTCTTGTCATAAGCATGAGGGAACAATTGCATATTATTTCTGGGGCACCTAGAATGGGTGATACCAGGGTTCTGAGAAACAGTCTTCGCTGGTGAAATGAAGGATGGAACTCGAGAGACTTTTGGTGTGATGACTACAAACCTTTAAAGTTCATACCCCTTGACTTAGGATAAATTCCTTGAAGTAAAATTGCTAAGTTAAAAATCAGATTTTTAGAAATGTAAATTTGTTGTAGATTAGAAAATTCAGTGGAGTAAATTTGAGATCTAAGTGGCTTTATTAAGGATCTGTGAATCGGGCAGCATTCCATCTAGCAAGTAGAGATCCTCTCAGAAGTTGTACAAAATGGAAGACTTTCATAAGAAAGAAGGTGAGACAAGAGAGCTATTAGCAAAAGAAAAGGATTATTTCAGGCCTGGACAAGGTCTTATTGGGGACAGGAAAATGGCAAATGGCATGGTTTTTATCGTACAGACGACCTCACTATAGTGCCTATGCAGAAATTTGGGGATTGACTATTAAAAAGTGACATTCCTGGGATGAGTTGAAACTGCAGTTAAAGTCTTAGATTTGCTATTGTAAGGAGCAAATGACCCTATATGGGGCTTGTTTCTTTATCAGAGTTTAAGTACAAAGAATATTATTGTAGCATTATTTTTAATAGAAAGTTGGACACTTTCCAAAAACCTTGACTATTCATCAGATAAGTCATTTTTAAGAATATGGAAAAATGTTTATAAATTTAAAAACAACATATTAGATAGCAATTCCTATGATTCCTATGATTTTTGGGCTGTGGTTTTTATATCACATAATTTTAAACTGCATTATCTCCCAAAAATTGAATTCATCATCCATGCTCTATATTTCAGGTTTAGTCCCCTTTGACCATGAGTCTACTATCAGAAGTAGAAAAGTGGCAGGACGTTCTCTCCACAGCTTGTGGCTAGAAAGCCATGCCAAGGAGCTCCTGGGTGGCTCAGGTGGTTGAGTGGCCTACTCTTAATTTGGCTCGGGTCATGATCTCAGGGTCCTGAGATGGAGCCCCAACCAGATCCCTGCTTGGGTTTCTTTTCTGCACCCCCATCCCCACATACTCACTCTCAAATGAATAAATAAATCTTAAAAGAAAAAAGAAAACCATGCCAAGACAGTGTGGCTTTAAATCCTGGGATCATTATGGGGAAAGCTAGGTAGTTCTGGGAAAACTTTACTGAGATATAGGTGATACAAAGCAAGAGAAAACGATGTGCAAATAACTTTAAATTTCAGTCCAGTAAAGGCTGGGTTTTTAAACCTTAAAGAAGAGATAAGTATTTCTACGCTAGGCAGTCAGTGTGTCTGCTTTTCTGGATAATTGAAAAAGGTGATTAAAGAATAGGGTAAGTCTTTTTCCTCAACTGTGTTTTTGAAGGAGTACATTCCAGAACTTTCTTTTAACATACTTTATAACGTACGTATAGTGTATTTTTCCCAACTTTTTACTTTTATAGGTACTGACCATGATAGTAATAGCTATAGGATAACATACCTATTTGTCCAAGAATTTCTTTGAATAGTATGATCTCAGGTTTTTCTTTCTTCCCATTCTTCTGCTATGAGGAAAGTGTTGTTTTTTTTTTTTTGTTTTGTTTTGTTTTTAACTTAAACATTTCTTTGTTTTTACTAAAACTGTCCCCAAAATCATGTATTACCTTTAGCAGAATGGTGTTGGTGAAAGAAAATTGAATGCAGTGGATTCTGTATGCTGCCATAAACCTTTAAAGCAGCATATTAAAAAATCAAAACTATAATTTTTTTTATTCTGTGTATCTTAAAATCATCTGTTTATGTAGATCATATGCTAGGTCACCCAATTTCTTAGTATGAAATAATACTAAATGTATTTTATATTTATGTTGACTATAAGTGTTTTGTGTCTAGGCATTTCTGGTGTTTAGTTATAAATTGCATTTGTACATATTTAATGGCTCGGGAATACAAAGTAAAGTATTACAAATACCCCTAGAGAGTAGTCATAAAGAATAGTCTATTTTAAGCTCTTGGCATTAAAATACGATTTTTTAAGAAGTATAAACTTTGACAAAGAAAAATTCTCAAAATTTATTCTACCATAACCATAAAGGGTTAAATGAGATGGACCGATGTTAGCAAAAAGCCTTAGATAACTGTCATTATTAAAAACTGTGTTTTAATTAACAGATAGCTGCATATTTACCAGAAAAATGGTTCCAAAACTCTGCCATGAGAACGTCTATTCCCCAGCTAGAAAACTTCATCCAGTTTTTGTTGCAGTCTGCACATAAATTATCTAGAAGTGAATTCAGGTAATTTTGCCTATTTGTATCTCCATAAGCATAGTTCAAAGATTCTACTTTACACTCAGCAATTTTTAGAAAAATTTGTACTTTTACTCTATTTTTAAAAGTCTATGGAGACTACCACTATAGAATTAGTATTTTCATGCACCTTTGGAATCACTATTTTATACTCACACCTCATGCCTAATAGTTCATATTTTTAAATTAAATCTCTTCCAAAATAAGCTGTTCCAGAAAACTATCACAGGAGAATTTAGGAAACTATAAATCAGAAGCCTCTTACTAAGCATGTTTTTCATTTTTCTGGCCATTTTAAAATCTCAACAATTGTTAAATACAGGTCTGTAGACCACTGTTTACCCAGCAATAGCTAGAATCTGTTTTGGATGTTTCATTAACAGCACTAAGTGTTTAGGGGCTTCATTAACACCAGTAAATGTACAGTGGTGTTCTGAAAACCACTTCTCCAAAAGTTTAAAAATTTTTTCAATAAAAAGCACAATTTGTAGCATTTCTGTCCGTAAATATTCTCAACCAAGGCTCCCACCATAATAGTCCTTACAAGCTGATAGCCCCACACCCACCGTAACTCAGCTGATGGTAGATTTAACTGCATTTTAGTCATTCACGTTAAAATTTGCCAGCATACATCCCCTAACTATATTTGAATGCTGTATAGAAAAGGTAACATATGAATATTTTATGCTATTTTAGATATGGGGTTAAAATTTGTTTCAGATTAACAACTAATGATTCACTACGCTCTCAAACTTTTTTTTCTTTTTCAGGGATGAAGTCAAAGAAATAATTCCTATTCTGGTGAAAATAAAAGCTTTGAATCAAGCAGAATCCTTCATAGAAGAGTATCACCTAGACCATCTGAAGTCAGTAATTAAAGAAGTATGAACAAACTATAGGAAAGTACTAACATGAGATTTTAATATAATCATACTTGCCTCCTTTGCTTGGGGGCCAGGTAGAGCAGGTCTCCATCCCTCCATTCCCTTCACCTTACCTTTTGGTATCATGAAAGCCTGCCCCCATGTGGTGGTTGCAGGAATTAAGTACACGGGAGCTCTAAGAGTTTAACATAGTCCCTTTGATTCTTTTCACTTTTCCAGTTGAAGAGAGAAAATGAAGAAACCTTGCCTTCTGGGCTTTGGTGAGTCTTCTGAACTGCACCATAAAAACATCTGTTAGTTCTCTTCATTTTAATGATTTCTGTTTACAAATAAAATGGAAATCTTAATTGGAATGAATTATTTGCTAACTATTAACTGAGTAAAGGCATTTTAAGGCTTTTGATAACTACTGATTGTCAAATTGCCCTTCAGAAATCTGTACCAGGACGCCTGGGTGGCTCAGTCAGTTAAGCATCTGCCTTCAGCTCAGGTCATGATCCCAGGGTCCTGGGATCAAGTTCTACATCAGGCTCCTTGCCGGTCAGGGAACCTGCTTCTCCCTCTCTCTCTGCCTCTGCCTGGTAAGAAGCCTGCTTCCCCTTCTCCTCTGCTGGCCACTCCCCCTCCTCGTACTCTCTGACAAATAAAATCCTAAAAAAAAAAATCTGTACTCATGTATTGTGCCAACACAAGTGTAACAGAAGCCAGTGAAACTGCCCTCCCCCCTAGCATAGATATTACCATTTTTTTTCCTCAATGCAAATTTAGTAGCTGTAAAAAATCTTTATTCATTCTGGCTATTAGTAAGTACTTGGGTTTTTTAGCTATTTGTAATTTTTTTAAATAATCCATTCATCTTATGGATTTGTCAGAACTTTGTATTTTAAAGACACTGATGTTTTGCCTGTCCTGTGTTATAGTTTCCTCATTGCCATTTTTATTTTAGTTTTATGTATGATGTTTTTAGTGTGCTAAGGCCATAGTTGTTACGTACTTAACTACTCTTTTGTTACAGTTTTGTCATTGGTGGTAGCTTAGATAGGAAACAGGTATTTAATACTCAGAACAGGTGATAAACTTCCTGATAAAATATTGGGGTAATTAAAAAATATATATATTGGTGTAATTCAAAAAAAATTGAAAAAATTAGTAATCTCTCATTGAGAAATCTTTTCTTCAATCTATTTGTTAAATAGCTCAGGAGCAACCCTGAATATGTATTTTGTAAATTATTGCCCCAAAGATAATCAGGAAAAATTTGATTATATAGGATTTGAGCCATGTGGCTTCTGCCATTATCACCTCTAGTTTTGAAGTTGTGTATATTTTAACAGATGGGTTATTTCTACTGCAGTGAAGACTTGTGATTCACTGGTAGGAATAGTTTGTTTTCTTTTAGTTACACAAATTATATAGGAATAGAATCTCTTCTAGAAAATTCAAACCATTACTCAGGCATTTAGCATTCCTGCACAATTACTGTTCCAGAGGTAACTGCTGTTTTCATTTTAATGTTATCCTTTCAGACCTTTTCTCTACTTACAAACATGTGTGTTAACAAATGACATCTTTATTGCATATGAAATTTCTAATTTTTATTAATAAAATGTGTATTTGGAAACTTCCCTAAGAATTCTGCATTGTTAATTAAAGATGTGTTGGATATGTTCCCAATGTTTTTAATTTGGGCAGAGATTTTTCCTCTTTTTGTAGAATGGAAAATATTAGAACTGCTTTCAAAACTACAAATTGATTTAAACTCCTAATAGTTTAACTACCTTTCATTATACTGGGCTTCATTATACTTAGAGTTTGAACCTCAAGATTTTTATCCATTGTATACTCTGAGGATATTCAAAAACATATGTGAAACTTGCTTTTAATTCAATCCCCAGTGCAGGTTTTTTTCTTTTTCCCCTGTGACTGTGGAATGAAGGGGAGGAACACAATTAGCAAGAACAAAATTTTGAGTTAGTTAGAAATTCATATCTCAATCCTCTCCCTGGATTTTTTAGCTTTTTTATTCACATAAAGAATGAAGTTTTTACAGAATCAGATGACTTCTTTAAAACTTATGGGTGTTAGGAACCCAAAAATGGCCTTGAACAAACACCTCAAAACAAGTGATTTTTGCATTTCTTAGGCCTGTGACAAAATATCTATGTAGATATATCAAATATACCATGTGTGATACAAAACCTGAAAAAGATTACAATTACAGACCAATATCCTTCATGAACATAGGAATAAAAGTCCTTCAGACATTAGCAAATTGAACCTAGCAGTGTGTAAAAAGGATGATAATGCATCTTGACTAAATAGGTTTTCTTCTAGGAGGGCAAGGTTTGTTTAACATTAGAAAGTCCAATCAATATGATTCACTTATAAACAGTTTAACAGAGGAAACCAAAAGATCATCTCAATTATAGGAAATGCATTGGACAAAATTCAACATGCTCTCACAATACAAACCCTGGGAGTATAAATTCCTCAGTCTGATAAAGAGCATCTGCAAAAGAAAATCTACGCTTATCATACTTCATGGTGAAATATGAAGCAAACCAAGGATGTCTGCTCTCACCATTTCTGTTCAGCATTGTTCTACAGGTCATAGCCATACAATCAAGAAAAGCATAAAGAGTTAAGTAGTCATTCACAAATTATATGACTTTACATAGAAAACCTTGTGCTCTCCACAAAAAAAAAAACCCAACAAGAACTAATAAATGAATTTAGCAAGATCTTAGAAAAAAATCAGAGCCCAGGCTTGCTGGTAATCTGACTGGAAACAAATTTTAAAAACTAGCATTCTAATAGCAGCAAAAACATCAATTACCTAGGAACAAATTTATAGAAAGATATGCAAGATCTCTGCACTAAACAGCAAATCATTGCTGAGATGTTTTAAAACAAAGGGAGAGACCTAGCATGTTCATGAATTGGAAAACAATCTATGGTTAAGGTGTCTATTCTCACTAAATGTATTTATAGCTAGCTATCCATATCAAAATTTCATTAGACTTAAAAAAAAAAAGACTGGTTAATATTTTAAAAATTATGTAGAAGATGAGAGCAAGATGGCAGAGGAGTAGGAGACCTAAATTTACGTCAGGTCCCAGGAATTCAGCTAGTTATCAAACTCAACAGAAAAATCAAAGAGAAGAATAGCAATTGTAGGAACAGAAAAGCAACCACTTTCTGGAAAGTAGGACATGTGGAGAAGTGAATCCAAGGCAATATACGGGAAGATAGACTGCAAGGGGAGGGGCTGGCTCCCAGCAACTGACAGAGCAGCTGAGCACAAAATCGGAACTTTTAGAAGTCTGCTCTGCAGAGGGACATCGCTCTAGAGGCTAAGGGTGGGGGGGAGGGGGAGGACGTGGCTCTCTCACTGGGACAGTGTGGTCACTAAAAGACAGGGGTGTCTGAGTGCAGCAGAGCTCCCAGGTATTGGAGTGGGGAAGCCAGCTGCAGAGATGGAGCCAAGGAGTGGGCTCTCAGTTCGGGGTTGCCATAAACCATGATCCAAGGCACAGTCTTGGCCATTACTCTTCGAGCAGGGACCCCACAAGTGGCAGATCCAGGGAGACCCCCCCCCCCCTCCACTGGGAGGAGCAGCGCAAGAGCACGCTGCAGGAATCAGCTGGGTTTGGAGACTCCAAACGGGACCATGCACCAGAGATAGAAACACTCGGTCACAGGCTGGGTGAGCACGGAGTGTGGCCAGAGACCAGGGAGACGGGAGGGATGGACTGATTTTCTCTGAGGGCTTACTGAAGAGTGTGGCCCTAAACTCTCAGGTCCTATAGGGCCGGAGATTGGGAGGCCGTCATCTTTATTCCTGTCCTCCAAAGCTGTAGGGAAAGCATTCAGGGAACAAAAGCTCCAAGAGCAAACCTGAGCAGATTACTTAGCCTGGCCCTTGGCAAGGGCGGTGCAGTTCCACCTGGGGCAAAGACATTTGTGAATCACTGCAACAGGACCCTCATCCACAAGATCAGCAAGAACATCCAGCCAAGACCAAGTTCACCGATCAACGAGAACTGTGGAACTCCAGAGCTAGGGGAATGGATAACATAGAATTCATAGCTTTTTATCCCATGATTCTTTAGTCTTCCAAAATTAATTTTTTTAAATTTTATTCTATTTTTTTCATTTTTCTTTCCTATTTTAACCTTTTCAAACTATTTTATTAATACCTTTCTATAAATCTTTTAAAATTTTGTTATATTCTATCCCTTCATTGTATTTAACCTTATTTTTTTTATACATCTAAGTTTTTCTTTGAAATTTTGGGATAGTTTCTTCTAACAGATCAAAATATACCCTAAATCTAGTGCATGGCTTTGTTCTAGTCTCCAGCCTGATCACATTCTCTTTTTTATTTTTCCTTTTTTCTTTTTCAACTGACTTCTTACCCAATCCTTTTTTAGAATCTTTAATTTTCATCTTTACACTCATATTCCATCCCTTCATCATGTTTACCCTTATTTGTGTGTGTGTGTGTGTGTATGTTTTTCTTTCTTTAAAATTTGGGGAGGCAGTCTCTTCTAACAAACCAAAATACACCCAAAATCAAGTGTGTGGCTCTGTTCTAATCATATGTATGTATTTTTTTTTCTTTATTCTTTCTCCTTTTTTCTCCACCCGGTTTCAGGTCTCTTCTGATTGGGTTAGTGTATATTTTTCTGGGGTCGTTGCTATCCTTTTAGTATTTTGTTCTCTCATTCATCTATTCTTCATCTGGATAAAATGACAAGGTGGAAAAACTCACCTCAAATAAAAGAACAAGAGGCAGTACTGATGGCTAGAGACCTAATCAATACAGACATTAGTAATATGTCAGAACCAGAGTTCAGAATGACGATTATCAAGATGCTAGCTGGGCTTGAAAAGGGCATAGAAGATACTAGAGAATCCCTTTCTGGAGAAATAAAAACTGTTTCTGGAGAAATAAAATCTAGCCAAGTTGAAAGAAATCTAACAAAGTTGAAATCAATAAAGCTATTAATGAGGTGCAACCAAAAATAGAGGCTCTTACCTGCTACGATAAATGAAGCAGAAGAGAGAATTAGTGATATAGAAGACCAAATGATGGAGAATAAAGAAGCTGAAAAAAAGAGATAAACAGCTACTGGACCATCAAGGGAGAATTCGAGAGATAAGTGATAACATAAGACAAAACAATATTAAAATAATTGGGATCCCAGAAGAAGAAAGAGAGGGGGGTAGAAGGTATATTGGAGCAAATTATACCAGACAATTTCCCTAATTTGGGGAAGGGAACAAGCATCAGTATCCAGGAGGCACAGAAAACAGAGAACCCCCCTCAAAATCAATAAAAATAGGTCAACACCCCGTCATCTAATAGTAAAACTTACAAGTCTCGGTGACAAAGAAAAAATCGTGAAAGCAGCTCAGGACAAGAGGTCTACATATTCAGAGTACTAAATGAGAAAAATATGCAGCAAAGAATACTATATCCGGGTAGGCTGTCATTGAAAATAGAAGGAGAGAGAAAAAGCTTCCAGGACAAACAAAAACTCAAAGAATTTGCAAACACCAAACTAGACCTACAGGAAATATTGAAAGGGGTCCTCTAAGCAAAGAACCTAAAAGTAACAGACCAGAAAGGATCAGAGACAATATATAGTAACAGTGACCTTAGAGACAATACAACAGCACTAAATACATATCTTTCAACAGTTACCCTGAATGTAAATGGGCTAAAAGCCCCAAATCAAAAGACACAGGGTATCAGAATGGATAAAAAAAAAAAAAAACAAGACCCATTGATATGCTGTCTGCAAAAAACTCATTTTAGACTCAAAGACACCTCCGAATTTAAAGTGAGGGGGTGAAAAACAATTTACCATGCTAACAGATATCAAAAGAAAGCTGGGGTGGCAATCCTTATATCAGGTATAGAATATTTTCTATATTGTATATAGAATATCAGATATTCTATATCTATATCAGATAAATCTGATAATCTATATCAGATAATTATATTTTAAGCGAAAAACTATAATAAGACATGAGGAAGGACATTATATCATACTTAAAGGGTCTATCCAACAAGATCTAACAATTTTAAATCTCTATGCCCCTAACATGGGATCAGCTAATTATATAAACCAATTAATAACAAAAATCAAAGAAACACATTGACATTAATACAATAATAGTAGGGACTTTAATACACCCCTTACCGAAATGGACAGGTCGTCTAAGCAAAAGATCAACAAGGAAATAAAGGCTTTAAATGATACACTGGACCAGATGGACATCACAGATATATTTGGAACATTCCATCCCAAAGCAACAGGATACACATTCTTCTCTAGTGCACATGGAACATTCTCCAGAATAGATCATATCCTGTCACAAAGCAGGTCTCAACCGGTACCAAAAGATTGAGATCAATTCCCTGCCTATTTTCAGACCACAATGCTTTGAAACTAGAACCCAACCACAAGAGGAAAGCTGGAAAGAACTCAAATACATGGAGGCTAAAGAGCTTCCTACTAAAGAATGAATAGGTCAACTAGGAAATTAAAGAAGAATGAAAAGATTCATGGAAACAAATGAAAATGAAAACACAACTGTTCAAAATCTTTGAGATATAGCAAAGGCGGTCCTAAGAGGAAACTATATAGCAATACAAGCCATTCTCAAGAAACAAGAATGGCCTCAAATACAAAACCTACCCCTACCTAACCCTAAACGAGCTGAAGAAAGAATAGCAAATAAAGCTTAAACCCAGCAGAAGAGAAATAATAAAGATCAGAGCAGAAATCAATGAAATTAAAACCAAAAGAATAGAACAGATCAATGAAACTAGGAGCTGGTTCTTTGAAAGAATTAATAAGATTGATAAACCCCTGGCCAGACTTATCAAAAAGAAAAGAGAAAGGACCCAAATTAATAAAATCATGAATGAAAGAGGAGAGATCACAACCAACACCAAAGAAATACAAACAATTATAAGAACATACTACGAGCAACTATACACTAGCAAATTTGAAATCTAGAAAAATGGATGCATTCCTAGAGATGTATAAACTACCAAAACTGAACCAGGAAGAAATAGAAAACCTGAACAGACCCATAACCAGTAAAGAGATTGAAGCAGTCATCAAAAATCTCCCAACAAGAGCCCAGGGCCAGATGACTTCCCAGGGGAATTCTACCAAACATTTAAAGAAGAATTAATATCTATTCTCCTGAAACTGTTCCAAAAAATAGAAATGGAAGGAAAACTTCCAAACTAATTTTATGAGGCCAGCATTACCCTGATACCAAAACCAAAGACTCCATCAAAAAGAATTACAGACCAATATCTCTGATGAACAATATCCCCAAAATACTAGCCAATAGGATCCAACAGTACATTAAAAGGATTATTCACCACGACCAAGTGGGATTTATTCCTGGACTGCAAGGTTGGTTCAACATCCACAAATCAGTGTGATACAATACATTAATAAAAGAAGAGAACAAGAACCATATGATATTCTCAATAGATGTTGAAAAAGCATTTGACAAAGTACAGCATCCTTTGATTAAAACTCTTGACAGTGTAGGGATAAAGGGTACATACTTCAATATCATAAAAGCCACCTGTGAAAAACCCACAGCGAGTATCATTCTCAATGGGGAAAAACAGAGCTTTCCCCCAGGTCATGAACATGGCAGGGCTGTCCACTATCACCACTGCTATTCAACATAGTACTAGAAGTCCTAGCCTCAGCAATCAGACAACAAAAAGAAATAAAAGGCATCCAAATCGGCAAAGAAGTCAAACTCACTCTTTGCAGATGATATGATACTTTATGTGGAAAATCCAGAAGACTCTACTCCAAATCTGCTAACTCATACATGAATTCAGTAAAGTGTCAGGATATAAAACCAATGCACAGAAATCAGTTGCATTTCTATACACCACCATGAAGAGAGAGGAAAGAGAAATTAAGGAGTGGATCCTATTTACAATTGCACCCAAAACCATAAGATACCTAGGAATAAACCTAACCAAAGAGGCAAAGAATCTGTACTCAGAAAACTATAAAGTACTCATGAAAGAAATTGAGGAAGACACAAAGAAATGGAAAAACATTCCATGCTCAGATTGGAAGAACAAATATTGTAAAAATGTCTATGCTACCTAGAGCAATCTACACATTTAATGCAATCCCTATCAAAATACCATCAAGTTTTTTCAAAGAAAAGGAACAAATAATCCTAAAATTTATATGGAACCAGAAGAGACCCCAAATAGCCAGAGGAATGTTGAAAAGAAAACCAAAGTTGGCGGCATCACAATTCCAGACTTCAAGCTCTATTACAAAGCTGTAATCATCAAGATAGTATGGTACTGGCACAAAAACAGACACACAGATCAATGGAACAGAACAGAGCGCCCATAAATCAACCCTCAACTCTATGGTCAACTAATCTTCGACAAAGGAGAGAATGTTCAATGGAAAAACGTCTCTTCAACAAATGGTGTTGGGAAAATTGGACATCCACATGCAGAAGAATGAAACTGGACCATTTCCTTACACCAAACACAAACATAGACTCAAAATGGATGAAAGACCTCAATGTGAGACAGGAATCCATCAAAATCCTTGAGAACACAGGCAGCAACCTCTTCGACCTCAGCCAGAGCAACTTCTTCCTAGAAACACTGCCAAAAACAAGGGAGGCAAGGGCAAAAATGAACTATTGGGACTTCATCAAGATCAAAAGCTTTTGCACCGCAAAGGAAACCATCAACAAAACCAAAAGACAACCACTAGAATGGGAGAAGATATTTGCAAATGACATATCAGATAAAGGGCTAGTATCCAAAATCTATAAAGAACTTATCAAACTCAACACCCAAAGAACAAATAATCCAATCAAGAAATGGGCAGAAGACATGAACAGACATTTCTGCAAAGAAGACATCCAAATGACCAACAGACAAATGAAAAAGTGCTCAACATCACTCGGCATCAGGGAAATACAAATCAAAACCACAGTGAGATACCACCTCACACCAGTCAGAATGGCTAAAATTAACCAGTCACTAAATGACAGGTGTTGGCGAGGATGCAGAGAAAGGGGAACCCTCCTACATTGTTGGTGGGAATGCAAGCTGGTGCAGCCACTCTGGAAAACAGTATGGAGGTTCCTCAAAAAGTTGAAAATAGAGCTACCCTACAACTCAGCAATTGCACTACTAGGTATTTACCCTAAAGATACAAATGTAGTGATACAAAGGGGCACATGCACCCAAACATTTATAGCAACAATGTCCACAATAGCCAAACTATGGAAAGCACCTAGATGTCCATCAACAGATGAGGATAAAGAAGATGTGGTGTATATATACAATGGAATACTATGCAGCCACCAAAAAACGAAAACTTGCCATCTGCAACAACATGGATGGAACTAGAGGGTATTATGCTAAGTGAAATAAGTCACTCAGAGAAAGACAATTATCATATGACCTCTCTGATATGAGGAATTTGAGAGGCAGGGTGGGGGTTCATGGGAGGAAGGGGGGAAAAAATGAAAAAAGATGGGATTGGGGAGGGAGACAAACTGTAAGAGACTCTTAATCTCAGGAAACAAACTGAGGGCTGCCGGTGGGGGGGGGGGGGGCACGGAGAGGGATAGGGTGGCTGAGTGATGGACATTGGGGAGGGTATGTGCTATGATGAGTGCTGTGAATTGTCTAAGACTGATGATTCACAGACTTGTACCCCTGAAACAATACATTATATGTTTAAAAAAAAAAGAAAAAAAATTAGAAGTATAAAGACCTTAAAATAGCCAAACCAGTCTTGAACAAGTTGGAAGTCCTGCTTATCTGATGTCAAAAGTTACTATAAAGGGGGAGCCTGACCGGCTCAGTCAGAAGAGCTTGCCATCTTGATCTCGAGGTTGTAAGCTTGAGCCCCACTATGGGTGTAGAGATTACTAAATAAACTTTAGAAAAACAGGAAAAAAAAGTTTAAGTAATTAAGGCTGGTATTAGAATGAGAATAGATTAATATATCAGAATCAAGAGTCCAGAAAGAGACCTACACATACACGATTTTTGACCAAGATGCCAAGTTAATTCAGTGCGAAAAGGAAAGTATAACTGTTGGTGGAACAACTATGTATCTGTATGACATAGAAAGCCTTGACCCTTATTTTCTACTCAAATGTGCTTATGTACGTGCTTGCCACACACACACAATCATGGATTTAAATGTAAAACCTGGAAACAAAAGTAGAAAAAAAAAAAGATTTATCTTTGGTCTTGAAGTAGGTAAAGATTTCTCGGGTTGGACACAGAAAGCACTAAGAAAAAAAAAAAAGGACAAGTTAGACTTCATCAAAATTCAAAATTTATGCAACATCTTAGATCCTCTGGAAAGTACAAATTAAAACCACAATCATACACCATTTCACACCCACTAGAATAACTAAAAAAGACTAACATCCACAAATGCCAAGAATGCGAAACCATTGAAACACTCCTACGTTGGTGCTGGAAGTGTAAAATGGAATAACCACTTTGGAGAACAGCTCGTCAGTTTCTTAGTAAAATTAAACATTCATTTAGCATCTAATTCAGCAAATCCATTCCTAAGCATTTATACAAGAAAATAAAAAATATGTTGGGGGGCCTGGGCGGTTCAGTTAAGCATCCCACTCTTGATTTCAGCTCAGGTCATGATCTCTGGGTCGTGAGATTGAGCCCCACATTGGGCTCTGTGCTGGGCATGGAGCCTGCTTAAGATTCTCTCCCTTTCCCTCTGCCCCTCCTCTGGCTTGTATGTTCATGCATGCTCTCTCGCTTTCTCGAAAATAAAATCTTGAAAAATATGTTCACAGAAACAGGAGTATACATAAGTATAACAATGTTGATATGAGCCTTAGTAATAGCTGAAAACAGAAAGGATAAGAGGTGTATTCATAAAATAGAAAACTACTCAGGATTAGAAATGAGCTAAGGCTTATAAGAACTAAATCACAAAACATCATTAAATGAAAGAAGTTAGAAAAGAATACATACCTTATGATTCAACATAACAAATGTAAGAACAAACATAACTAAAATGATGGAGGAATGAAAATAAACGGGAATTTTCTGGTAGTGATGGAAATGCTCTATAACTTGATTTGTATAATGGGTACATGGGTATATTCAGTTTTTAACTCATTGAATGGAAAACCTAAGATCTGTGTATTTTACTAAATGTTATAGTGATGCATCAATTTTTTAAAATACTTTATAGATCACACAAGTGTCCAGAAGAGTGAACAATCTCAGACAGTTACCAATGGGCTGAGTATTATCAAAGCCCATACTAATGGCTCTTCATGATACTTTCAAAGGTCATTAGTCGATGTTAACTGAGGAAAACGAATAGGGACATCCAGAGGTATTTGTTTTTAACATATATAGTCCACTAGACTAATGGTTTTTAAGCCCTTTGTACCAAAACAAACCTAAACCTAACAAATTCCCATCAAGAATAATGCCTTGGAACCACTGCCCTGAACGATTTGCTGTTAGGGATTCAGGGTGATCTGCTAACCTGAAATGCCCAGGAAGATTCTGTAAGACAATCAAAGACTGATTTATGTTGACAATATTCTCTTCAATAGTCAAGTCTCATGGAGTTAGTCCGGAGAAATGTGAATTAATGTCAATAAAGGTTTTCCGGGCTTTTTATTAAATGTCAAAGGAGGATTAAGGTTGACTATTCAATGGAGTGTTTTCCTGTAGATGGTACTGAGACAGAATTAAATAACTATAGACCGACAGTTCCCAAACTGAGCGGGGATGCGCGGGTCTCTGCTGTAACTCACAGGGTGCCGCAGGAGATTGGTAATGCTCAAGGGGGACAGCAGCCCTCAACGCCAGTCACAAACCACTGCGACTTCCAGCTCAGGGTTGTTCAGTGTCAACATCAGTTCCTGTTACATCACTTATAAGACAGTATGTATTTGTGTAGCTGGGTTACCAGAGGTTGCTCTTGTTAAAGGCAAATGGAGACCAGCCTTGAAAATTCCCTAAGCAGGCAAAACCAGTTTCGTTCTACAAGCAAAGCTTAATTGAGCTTATTTTGCAAGACTGCCATGGCCTGGGCCATTTTTTGTTTACACCTCTGGAAATCATAAGCAAAACCTGAACTGTTTCACCAGGTTGATATGAGGTCACCACTGACCAATTCACTATCGTTTAAGAAAATTCTAATATAACCAATGACTGAAGAATAAAGTCACTGCTTTATCTATACAAACTGTTTATAACAACATATACCTGAGGGGCGCCTGGCTGACTCAGCTGGAAGAATGTGCTGACTCTTCATCTTGGGATCGTGAGTTCGAGCCCCACAATGGGTGTAGACATGACTTAAATAAGTAAACTTAAAAAAATAACACCATACACCTGAGCTTCATTCCATGTTTTGGCTTAAGTGCTCCCAGTTCACAAACTATTTTTACTAATTACTACTTTGGGGATTCACTAGTTTTACTTCTGTTATTTCTGAACTTTTGACACGGTGATAAAGAGCAAGCACCCCATGAAATTCCATGTGGAACAGAAAATGAGTGGTAGTGTTCAATCTGATTCCAAGGTTTGATAAGTTTTTCAGTGGCCAACAGATACAATCATCCCAATTGGTAATTATAATTTAAGGATGTAATTTTTTTTAAACATTGATTTAAGTAATCTCTACGCCCAGCATGGGGCTTGAATTCACGACTGTGAGATCAAGAGTCACACGCTCTTCTGAGCCAGCCAGGTGCCCCTGTGTATTATTTTTAAATATCTGAATCTAAATGGTTAATAAATGGTACTCAGTATTTCTTCTGGTCTAAGGGGTGCCCTTTAAAAATTTCTAAAATACTAAGTTTCCTGTTAAGTAAGAAAGAACCACTGAGAGTTTGTTCATTGAAAAATGCACAATACTCCTAGACACATTTGGCCTTATTTTTAAGATTTTATTTTTAAGTAATCTCTACACCCACTGTGGGGCTCGAACTTACGACCCCAAGATCAAGAGTCACACACACTACAGACTGAGACAGCCAGGCTCCCCCACTTGGACTTACAGCTAAAGAGAGAAATACACAGGGAAACCAGTTCCCTACTGGGTTCAAATTTTCAGAAACACATCTAGGATTTTTAAATCATAAAAGATTAATGCAGATCATTAAATTCCATAAATATCTGCCTGGTAGGGTGGCCAGCCATTGTGGTTTACCAAGACTCGGGGGTTTTTCAAGATGCAGGACTTTCAGTGCTAGAATCAGAGAAGTCCCCAGCAAACCAGGACAAGTTGGTCACTCTACTGCCTTCATTGGAAACGACCCGAGCATTTTGGTTAGAGGCCTAATTTAGAGCAAAAATGACCTGCCTTGAATTTCACTTCCATTTTGCCGTTTCTGTAAGAAGCAAAATGTTAAGTGCAGTGATTCTCAGAATTAGTTGTATGTTAAAATCGTATCAGGAGATTTTTAAAACATCCCTTACCGTCCCATCGTATTGATATAATCTGGAGACTTTTTAAAAAGACTTGTGTTAAGAGTTCTCACTCAGGCACTCCTCAGGTTTCACATTAGCCTCACCACCTACCATCTTAGGTGCCAGTTTAGACAAGCTGCTTACCTCTCTGAAGCGGTCTCGCTTGTAAAATGGAGTAGAAGCACCTGTCTCACAAGGTTTTGTCTTACAAAACCTTGTGAAATGCCTTGCACAGTGTCTGGAACATAGCCGCCCTTCTAATGAGTCTGAGACTAGCCTATCCCTGAAAACTGAAAATTCAAATACATCATTTTTCTGAATAGAAAAACCTAACAGTTTGAATGCTGTGCATTATATAAAAGACTCAGGGAGTTACTTCTTTTAAGCAATTGTCCTACCACAATACTAATGGGAGATTTAAAAACAACACACACGAGCGAAATGATAGAGCAGGCAGAGTCAAGGTCTTGTCCTCCCACAAACACATTAAAAAACAAGCAGGAATGATCAAAACTAACTTTTTCAGAACTCCAGAAAACAGTCACGTTTATAGCAACCAAGCAAACATGGGATCAAAAAAAAAAAAGGGCAACTTTAAACAGGCAGGAAGTCACCAAAATAGCAACATAGGTCATTCCAGACCTTGCAGCTCCTCACAAGAATTAACAAGTACTCACGGAGAAGACACCACTGAAGAATCCTAGAACACGGACATGAGGCTGAGGCACCCCCCACCCCCACAGAGACCAAGACCGCATTCGAACTGGAAGGGGAGCATCTACATGTTCGCCACATTGCCCCCTCCTCCAGGCCGGGGCAGCACCCCAACAAGAGGTCTTCCCTGAGCCTACAGTTCCCCCAGTGGGAAAAGAGAACACAGATGAACATCTGGCACCCCCCAAAACATTTGGTCACTTACTGGGAGTCCCGCCCGGTCTGACCTTACAGGAAAAGCCAGCTCAGAATCCCTGAAGTTGCATATCCCAGCGGCGCTTGAGCGGAGAGCACGGCAGGCAAGGCTGGTCATCCTCAGAGCAAAGCCAGTAGCACCGTTCAACTAGAGAACTTGGGGTGCAAGACAGCTTGAATCAAGACCACAAACAACCTTCTTGTTGAAACCGAGAACTGATTCTCCTGCTCCACCCAGGAAGCTAATTTATACCACCGCTGAGTGTAGCTCCTGGCCCCTCCTGACCAGAGAGCCTCACTAGAAGCACCTGAGAGCACGCTTAGAGCTGGCTTTCCTGCTTTGTCCGGGCGGGGGGCTAAATCCAGGCCCAATCACTGCTGAGTAGCTTCTGGCCCCACCTTAGTAGAAACGCTAAGTAGGAACACGTGGGAGGCTGCTCGGCGCTACATCTCCTACTCTACCTGGGCAGGGAAGCTGGTGGATAGCCCTTCCCACTGCTGAGTGGAGCTCCCGAATCCCGCCTGACCAGAAAGTTCGGCTGGAACACCAGGAAAGCTCCACCGCCTGGCAACACTGAAGTGGAGGCTCTGGCAAGGTTTGCTGGCCCCAGCCGGCCAGGGAATTCCGTGTCCAGTGTTGCCTGATTCAGGTCCCCAAATAAGTTACTGTGTAAGGACCTGGATGGGACCTGTTCTGCTGTCCTGCGAGGACAGGGAGACTAACTCATAATCCTCCCTCTTGCTGAGTATAACACCTAGTAACCCTGTCTAGTAACCCTGACCAGAGAACCCCGGGGACCAAAGAACCTAGGCAATCAGAGTCCATCCTACAGCCCTGCTTCAGCAGAGAAAGAAGCCAGCAGTCCTATCCGACTGTTCTCAGCCAGCAGTATCCCAGCCCCACCTCAGAGCTCCAGCAGCGGCCTCACCCCAAAACAGACCCTTATAGCAAGCCCCACCTGCCCAAGGATGTTACCAGCTGACAAGTCCAAACAAGTCTTCCAAATTGTGAAGACTAGTGAAGAATTTTCTCTGCCAAAGCAATCCTATAAAGTCTGGAAGACTGCTTACTCAAATGTACAGATATCAACAGAAAGAATCAAGGATTACAAAATATCAGATAAACTTGACACCACCAAAGGAGACTTGTAAAACACTAATAACTGACCTAAAGAAACTGAGGTCTATGAACTGAACTCAGAATAATCTTCTTAAAGAAATTCAGTGAACTACAAGAACACACAGATGACTAAAGGAAATTAGGAAAACAATGCATTAAAAAAATGAGTAGTTCAACAAAGAAAGGCCAAACAGAAATCTTAGAACTGAAAAATACAATGACTGAACTGAAGAATTCAATAGGAGCTTTTTTTTTAAAGATTTTATTTATTTATTTGACAGAGAGAGAGATCACAAGTAGGCAGAGAGGCAGGCAGAGAGAGAGGAAGCAGGCTCCCCACTGAGCAGAGAGCCCGATGCGGGGCTCGATCCCAGGACCCCGAGACCACAACCTGAGCCGAAGGCAGAGGCCCCAATCCACTGAGCCACCCAGACATCCCCAATAGAATCTTTAAGAGCAGACTTGACCATGCAAAAGAATTCGTGACCTTGAAGACAGACATTTGAAATTATCCACTCAGAGGAGAAAAAAAGAAAAAAAGAATGAAAAAGAGTGAAGAAAGTCCATGGGGCTTATGGGATACAATCAAAAGAAACAGCATCTGTATTATGGGAATTCCAGAAAAAAGAGAAAGGGCTAGAAAATACAGTTGACCCTTTAACAATGCAGGGATTAGGGGTGCCAACCCCAATGCAGTTGAAAATCCACATAAAACTTTCCACTCCCCCAAAACGAAACTACTTAATAGCCTACTATTGACTGGAAGCCTTACTGTTAACATAACTAATCAATTAACACATTTTGTATGTGTTACATGTATTTAATACAATACATATACTGTATTCTTCCAATAAAGTTAACTAGAGAAGAACTACCATAAGATCCAGCATTTCCACTTGTGGGCATATATCTGAAGGAAACAAAACAAAACACTGTCAAAGAATTACCTGCACCCCCACATTTACAGAAGCATTATTTACAATAGCCAAGACACGCAAACAAACTAAGCATCCAACGACAGATAAATGCATAAACTATGTTACGTATGTATGTACACACACACATACACACACACACTCACATCATACCCAAAATATCATTCAGCCACAGAAAAGGATTTCCTACCATTTGTGACAATACAGATGGACCTTGAAAGTATTATGCTAAGTGAAAAAGTCAGACAGAGAAAGACAAATACTATATCTCACTTAAAAGTGGAAGTGAAACAAGTGAATACTCATAAGGAGATCAGATTCATGGTTACCAAAGGCAGGGTGTGGGGAGGGATGGGTAAATTCGATGAAGATGGTCAAATATACAACCTTCCAGTTATAAGATAAATGAGTACTGGGGAAGTAATAATGTACCACACAATGGTTATAAACACTGAACTATGGTATATTTGAAACTTGAGAGAAGATGTTAAAACTTCTCATCACAAGGAAAAAAAACATTCCTCCCCCAACTTTTTCTTTTGGTAGATGTATGATATGATTGATATTAACTAAATTTACTGTGGTAATTATTTCATAATATATGAAAGTAGTATAATTATGCTGTACACCTTAAACTTACATAGTGCTGCATGTCAAGTATATTTCAATAAAACTGAAAAAAATAAAATGATAGGAAAGTTTTGTGGCATTTTTACTTGCCCTTTTGATATGGCAGCAGTGTTGAAAATGGCAGGTATAGTCTAAGCTTTCAACTCTGGCTGCTGGACTTAGTGCAAGCCTGGATAAGTGTTGAGGGAAACCCAGAAAAGAGACAATTGGCAAAGACTGGGAGAGGTATTTGTTCTAGCTCCTGGCTTTCAAGGAAATGCTATCTAAACATAAGTTAAGAGATAGACTTCAGTGATCACACACAATAAGGGATCAATGCTTTGCAAAAATACTTTGGAAACATCATTAACAAATGGACTATAGTCCAATAATCATAATAAAGGAAATTCTGGGGAAGTTGAGGGAATATCTGATTCCCAGAATCACATTATATTTACATGTCCAGTTTTCAGCAAAAAAAGTCACAAGACATTCAAAGACACTGGAAAATATGGCCATCAAAGAAACAAAATAAGAGAAAACATCCCTGGAGAACCACAAACATCGGAATTAAGACAAAAACTTTAAAACAACTGTCTTATACAAATGGCTAACAGACACATGAAAAAATGTTCATCATCATTAGCCATCAGGGAGATTCAAATCAAAACTGCACTGAGATACCACCTCACACCAGTTAGAATGGCCAAAATCAATAAGACAGTAAATAACAAATGTTGGCGAGGATGTGGAGAAAGGGGAACCCTCTTACACTGTTGCTGGGAATGCAAGTTGGTGCAGCCACTTTGGAAAACAGTGTGGAGATTCCTCAAGAAATTAAAAATAGAGCTACCCCATGACCCTGTAATTGCACTACTGGGTATTTACTCCAAAGATGCAGATGCAGTACAAAGAAGGGCCACATGTACCCCAATGTTCATAGCAACAATTACCACAATCGCCAAACTGTGGAAAGAGCCAAGATGCCCTTCAACAGATGAATGGATAAAGAAGATATGGTCCATATATACAATGGAATATTATGCCTCCATCAGAAAGGATGAATACCCAACTTTTGTATCCTCATGGACAGGACTGGAAGAGATTA
>CM052885.1:41710305-41974095 GCA_028534135.1 Potos flavus
GGGGGAAATCGGAGGGGGAGATGAACCATGAGAGACTGTGGACTCAGAGCAACAAACTGGTTTTGGAGGGGAAGGGGTAGGGGGGTGGGCGAGCCTGGTGGTGGGTATTGAGGAGGGCACGTATTGCATGGAGCACTAGGTGTGGTACATGAATAATGAATCTTGTAACACTGAAAAAACAAAATTAAAAGTATTTGGGAAAAAAAATCAGCCAAAATTAAAAAGGTCAGATGGCAAAAATAAAATAAAATAAAATAAAATAAAATAAAATAAAACAAAACAAAACAATTGTCTTAAATATGCTCGAAGTGCTAAAGGGAACCACGGACAAGCAATTGAAAGAGATCAGAAAAGGGATATACAAACAAAATGAGATTATTCATAAACACACAGAAATTATAAAAATGAACCAAACAAATTCTGAGGCTAGAAAGTACAAAAATTGCAATTAAAAGTTCACTAGTGGAGTTCAACACCTAATTGGAGCAGACAGAAAAAAAGAATCAGCAAACTTGAAACCAGGACAATTACAATGACCAAGTCTGAGGACCACAAAGAAAACAGAAGAAAAGTGAACAGAGCCTGAGAAACTGGTGGGACACCACCAAACAGACCAGCATATACAGATTATGAATGTCCCAGAAGGAAAAAGCAGAAAGAATATTTAAAGAAATAATGGCCAAATACTTCCAAAATTTGAGGGAAGACATAAATTTGCAAATCCCGGAATCTCAATGAACTCCAACTGGAATAAAGGCAGAGGCCCGCACCAAGACCAAGTATAATGAAACTGCTGAAAGACAAAGGCAGGGACAGTCCTGAGAGCAGCACAGGAGAAGCAGCCCCTCCTGATCAAAAGACCCTCAATAAAACTAACAGCCAATTCTCATCAGGCACCACAGAGGCCAGAATGCAGTGGGTGCCATATGTAACATGTCCAAAGAATAATATGGTCAACCAGTAATTCTGTATCTGATAGGACTGTCCTTCAAAAATGAGGGAGAAATGAAGATTTTCCCAGATAAACAAAACCCAAGGGCATTCACCAGAATCAGACCTGCCCTACAAGAAATGCTAAACGGAGTCCTACAGGCAGAAATAAAAGAATAGTAGATAGTAATTTGAATCTGTATGATGAAATAAACATCTCCAGGAAAGGTAAATACAGGGGAAAATATAAAAGCTAATATTGTGTTGTATTTTGTTTTTATCTCCTACATGATTTAAAAGACAAATGCATACAAAATAATTTTAAATCTGTTACTGAGCCCACAATATAGAAAGATGAAATTTGTGACATCAATAATATAAAGGGAGAACAGAACTTTATAGGAGTAGAGATTTTATATGCTATTAAAGTCCTTGGTATCAACTCAAACTAGATTATTATAAATTTAGGATATTAAATCCCCACGGTAACTACAAAGAAAACATTTAACAAATACATACATAAAGAAATGAGAAGAGAATCAGTTTATTCCAAAAAGTCAACTTAACACAGAAGGCAGCAGTAATGGAGAAAACAAGAAACAAAAATGGTATATTTAAAGGAAACAAATAACAAAATAGCAGAAGTCCACCCTTTTACTAACTGATTTAAATGTAAACATATTAAACTCTGCAAACAAAAGGCAGAGATTGTCAAAACAAAAAGCAAACAAAAGCACGAGATCCAGCTATATGTTGTCTACAAGAAACTCATGACAGCACCAAAGACACAAATATGTTGGAAGTGAAAAAGGTGTGTGTGTGTGTGTGTGTGTGTGTGTGTGTGTGTGTGTTTAGTAACTCTGCCCCCAATGTGGGGCTTGAGCTCAGGACCCTGAGATCAAGAGTCACATGCTCTACTAAGCCAGGAGGCACCCCAAGAAAGATACTCTAAGTAAACAGTATAAAAGAGCAGAGGTGGCTTTTAGTAATATCAGAGAAAATAGACTGTAAGCACAAAATTGTTAAAAGAAACAAAAGATATCACATATTGATAGAAGTCAATTCATTAAAAAGATATAATTTATGCACCAAACAGGGCCCCCAAAACCTTTGAAGCAGACATTGACAGAATCGAAGGGAAAACTAGACAGTTCTACAATAATTGTTGGAAACGTCAATATTCCACTATCAAAAATGGATAAAACACTGAGAAGATCGATAAGGAAACAGAAGACTTGAACATTATAAATTAACCAGGCCTAACAGTCATTTATAAAACACTCCATCAAACAAAATACACATTTTTCTGAAGTGCACAAAGAACATTCTCCAGGATATGTTAGGCTACAAAACTTTCAATAAATTTAAAAGGACTGAAATCATATGAAGTATCTTCTCTGACCATGACAGAAAGATGCTAGAAATCAGTAACAAAAGGAAAAGTGGAAAATTCACAAATATGCAGGAATTAAATAGCACTGATGGGTTAAAGAAGAAATTGGAAAGAACATTTAAATACACAAGAAGCAGTAATTACATTCCAGGGTATATAACTGGAGTATAAAGAGAACACGAAAATAGCAGCTCAAAGAGATACGTATACACGATGTCAGTGTTCGCTGCGGCATTCCTCACAATAACCAAAAGGTGAAAATAACCCAAGTAGTCATCAACAAATGAATGAATAAACAAAAAATACAGTATATTACATGACAGGATATCATTTAGCCAAAAAAAGGAATGAAATCCTGTTATGTCACAACATGGATGAATCTTGAAAACATATTCAGCGAAATAAGCCAAACACAAACATTGTATGATTCCACTTAAAAGAAGTATCTAGAAGAGATAAATTAATAGTGAGTGGGATTTACCAGGATCTTAGAGAAGGGGGATAGGAAGAGTTAGTACTTGATGGTCAGAGTTTCTGTTTGGGATGCGGAGAAAGTTCTAGAGGCAGGGGTGGATGATTGCATGACACTGTGAATGTAATTAATGCCACAGAAATCATACATTTAAAAATGGTTAGAAAAGCAAATTTAATGTTATATACCTTTCAACAAAATTTGTATCCAATACACATTAAATACATTAAGATTTGCTTTGTTTTTGGAGGAAAATTCGCAAGCATTTTAAAGATAATTTTATAGTGAAAACCATGACTTGCTGTGTGCTGTTAGGAGCACACGTACTTATAAGTGGAGCCTATTTACAGAGCTTTAGATCTTGAAACGGATCATCCATCTACTCTTCTACCAAAGTTGAAGTGTGTTTATCGAGGCAAAAAAATGAAAAGGCTTTTTAATGGTTGTCTTTTGACAAATTAAAGAGAAGAAAAATATCCAATATAGACTCTTGCTAAAATTGTGTTTTGCAAAGCTATCTCAGCAAGCCGTCCACCTATGTGGTACGTCCGCGGCTTTCTGAAAGCAGTCAGATGGCCACGGAACAACTGTTCGTGGAAAAGATCAAGGATGGGGCGAATGTTGAGAGCCCCAAAGGTTAATACCTAAACATTTCTTTTAGAGAAGACGTCTGTTACTGAAAAAAGGGCTACATGGGTTAATTTGTCAAATGAATTATTCAACTGACCATTAAAATATACCACAGGGAAAGAGACAAATCCACAAGGAAGGTGAAAACAGGACAAGATGCAAGCAGTAGGAAACGCTGCAAGGCTATGAATGAGACATAAAACCATGGGACAGAACGGGACAAGAAATAATCAGAATTCTGAAAGTTGACAAAGCATATGGACTGATTGGCAGATTCAAGAAAGGTCAATCAAGCCAGCAGTGGGGAAATGTGACAATCCACCCAATTCACCGCTCAGAACTGTCTGGTCAGCAGATCCAGTCCCTCGACAACAGGGGGTTGTCAGTGGTTAAAAGAACTTAACGAAAACTATTTGGAGGTCATATCCCTAATATCCCTTCCCCTACTCCTCACCATGGCTTGTCGGGCCAAAGGTTTTCTGCACTTCAGACACTGTGTGAGTAGCAAGCCACAAGTGTGTTGGTGGGGAGGGGGAAGATGGACAAGATGGCCACATACATGTACCGTGCCAGAAATTCCATCCTTCTTCCCCCATAAGGTTCCCACGACACTGGCAGACAGAGCCTTAGCATCCAGGGAGGAGACAGAAGCCTCTACTCTGGAGAATCTGACCAAACCAAGACATTCACATGGAGAATGGGCCGCCCCCCAAAAAAGTCCACCCAGATAACCCTGAAAACAACCCCTTCTCACAAGTCCAAGGCTCCTAATGAGCTTTTTAGTCCACTGTTCAACCAGAAGTAGACAGCCGAGAATTGCCAGATGTCCTGGAAACACCTAAAACAGGATCACACGTGTGTGTGTGCACGCGCGCACACACACACACACACACACACACACACACACACAGAAAGAAGCAATTTGAAGAAAACAGATCCTGCAGAAAAACAATTAAAAAAAAACCAAAACAACAGCACACAAACACTATCATGAATATACTCAATGGTAATGGAACAAATCCACAGGCAAGAATACAGAATAAGAACAAAGTACTAATAAGAAAAGGAACACTCAGAAATCAAAAAGGGATTTTCAGATTTAGAAATCTGAGAACAAAGAAGAGTTGGAAGATTGAATTAAAGAGCTAAAAAGCAAACAGATGTGGGATAGAGATAGGGATCCAGTCCTGGAGAGCCAACATCAAAATAACTGCTCCCGAAAGAGAAGCAGAGGGGAGGACATCATCAATGAATAAGATTGAATAAGATTCCCCCAAAGTGAAAGATACAAGTTAGCATACCGAAAGGATTGCTTTTGATGAATCCGAAAGGATTCATCAAATGCCACCATAATGGGTAAATATTGACCCACACCAAGGCACATCACTGTGAAACTGCATTATCTTGAGAAGCAAGATAGTCTACAAGCTTTCAAGTCACAAAGAACAGAAATTGAAATAGGTTTTGATTTCTCAACACAACTAGAAACAAGACAATGTAGCAATATATTCAAAATTCTGAAGGAAGATTACTTCCCACCTAGAATTCTACAAAATATCAAATATGATAAACACGCAAAGTCTCAAAAGATTTACCTCCATACATACTTCCTCTAGAAGCTACCAAAAGATATGCTCCAGAAAACAAACAATACAATGGAAACCAAAAAATCCAGAAAACCGATCAGCACAGGAGAGAAGCGAATGCAAATCCCCAATTAGCCAAGCACCAGAGGGTAGAACCGCAGAGCGTGATTTAAGACATCTTAAATGTCTTAATGAGCGTCGCCCACATTAAGAGCCGAGCTAGTAGTGCGCTGTACTCTAACCTGACGAACAGCATGCTCAGGGAAGCCTAGCTCAGACTACCTGGAGACCGGTTTTCACCATGTCCTTATATGCCAGGTTTCCACTCCATTCACAGATCAGCAAGGATACTCACAGTATCCTCCAGAAGGATTGTTTTGACCAGTCCTATGAGCTGGCGTTTGATTCACTGTGAGCTGAAAACCAGAACATATAGAGCAGTCTACTCCCTCCAACCACATTTCTGCCAGGCCTCAGTTACCTATACTCGGGCCTACCAGATGGCCTGTGGTGAGCCTTCTATTTAAGCAGGACACACTCAGGACCTCAGCCATGAACCGCCTTAACGTGATTTTATCTACTCTCAGGGAAAATGCAGCCGGACTATGACCGAGAGACTGTTAGGTTCTCCCTGAAGCCTTCACGTAATAATGATGTCCTCTTCTATCTGCCAACAGGGCTCCCAAAACTAGGTATGCTTTTTTAGAATGTTTATGTAGGTAAAACTAAAAGAAATGCAAGGGCATGATTGACACAATCAGGATAGTGCTTGTATCCAGGGGAGGGGAAAAGGATGTAGTTGCAGACACACAAGGGTCTTCTCAAATCCGAGTAAATGTTCTATTTCTTAACCTTCTTAGAGATTACTACATGTTTTACCTCTTACCCTGAGGTGGGCACATCAATGTTCACTTTACTATTACTCTTCATATCATCCCTTTCTTGTATTTACAATTTATTTCACAAACTTAAAACATCATCCTACCACTTCCATGTTCAGGATCCAGGCTCAAAGAAGAGCATTTTGGTAATGATTTACCTCTAAAGTAATAAACTGATGTGCTCATTTTATTTATTTTTTTATAATAGTACTCATAAACTAATGAACATTGAGTTGATTTAATGACTATGTCCTCACAGAAGAAATTAAATTGGTCTTTAAATAAATCCTCCGGGAGTCAGTATCTCCTCTGCAGAGAACCAAACTGATTCTCAGAATCAGGACTTTTTCGATGCTTCAATTTCATCCCATATTGCAGCTTCAATTTTTGAAGTATCATATTCCCTCATCATATCAAACTCGAGCCACGGCTGATTCCACTTCTGAGCTTCTTTGATTTGCTCTTCAGTCAAACAGAGATCAAATCTGATGCCTTTAATATTAAATTTGGGACGTTCCCAGCGTTTGGACCAGGGTTTAGGCTTCATTTTTACTTTCAGCTATGGAAGATAGAAAAAAATAATAGTAAAAATAATTTAAGCTGATAGTTCCAAGCAAAAATTCTTCTAAAAGTTTTCATTAAGATGACTCTTTCTTATTCTATAGAGAACTTTCAGTTCCAAAAGTACAACTTATACCTGATTCACAGGAACCTCGTGGCTAGGTTCAAGTGCTACCGGCTTCATATTCATATCAAAAGTGCTGTATTCGGGAAGGGCATCTCGTAAGTATAGCAAACTATCATCCAGCCGTTTCTCTAATTTGACCACTTGGATCTCCTGGATTCGAGGATTATAAAGTTCAAAGCAAATCTCAACACCTAAAAAGAGAAAATACATTCTGACCATCTAAATCCAGATGTCCGCATATGCCTCCTATGACAGTAAACACTTCATAACAGAACTGGCATAGAGTTCTGCACATAAGAAATGTGACATAAATTCGTCATTTTTAAGATGAAGATGATCAAAAGAAAAAGAAATAAGCCAAAGTCCATGTAGATGAAAAAGTGAAAAAATCTGAGTTACAATGATAGTTTAAAGAAAAATGTCTTCTATAAATAGGCACACATCTCTTCACTTCTGATAGTATTCACAAGGAGAAAGTTTGAGTAAATTCTTCACTGTCATGTTCTTGTTTATTTCTCAATTACTTACATAAAACTTAATCTTCAGCATTAAGGGCAACAGGACTGATGATGTAAAAAAGAGTAAATAAATTCTTAAGCTCTAACTTTGGTTCAGAAGCCCCTCTAAAGGATGGCCTGGGTTTTAAAACATGCTGGGGCTCTCCATATGAAGCAAGCTAGGAACAGCTGAAGATAAATCCTCTGTAGAATCAAACGCTAGAGGGAAAGAGTATATTCTCGGGTTTCCTGAAATAAACCCAAGAAAAATACAAATATATATGACCACCATTAACATCTACTATTTAATGCCAGGATTTAATCCATGATTTACTATACACCTGTTCTGTTCCAGGCACTAGGGATTTAGGACCTGTACCTACAGCAAACTCAAAATAGGTCAATATCCTTTTCCTCTCCCAAAGCTTACATTCTAATGGATGACACACAATAAACACACCATAATTTCATTTACAATTCATAATTTCAGGTAATTTCATAGAGTCAAGATAAACAGTGATAACACGTGGCTGGGGAATAAGTAGTATAAAAATAGTATAGTCAGGGAAAGCCTCTCTGAAAAGATGATCTAAAGTGATGTGATAGAGGCGCCTGGCTGGCTCCGTCAGTAGAACATGCGACTCTTGCTCCGAGTTGTAGGTTCGAGCCCTACGTTGGGTGGAGAGACTACTTAAAAATAAAATCTTAAAAAAAATAAATGGACACTATAAATAGCCAAGAAAACTCCAGGCAGAAAGGACAGCAAATATAAAGGCCCTGGGGTCTTAACAAATTTGCCATTTTGGGACAAAAACAGAAAAAAGTCCTTCTGGCTGGAGCCTAGTGAGTTACTGGGCCAGGAAAGTAAACCAGAGATCCAGCACAGCTGCTGGCAGGGGGCGGTGGTGGCATGGATGGGAGTGGTGGCCATGGAGATGGAGAAACAAACAAAACTGGGACGTATTTTTTGGAGATTAAGCCACGAAAAACTAATTGACTGGATGTGGATAAGAATGGAGAATAAATAAACTATCTATAAGCTATTAATAAGCTATTTCTATATCTCCTAAATTTTGGTTTAAATAAAGGGGTGGGTAGTGGTGCCATTTCCGGACATAGAAAAAATGAACACACTGTGAGGGGAGTTCAGAATAGGATTCTGAATTCATCTTATGCTTAAAAGATATCCAGTTGGAAATGTCGGAAAGCTAGTTGTATGTGCAAATCTGGAACTTGGAAAGGGTCAGTTCCTGAGATACAGATTTGGGGCTTATCGTCATATGGATGGTATTTAAACCCAACGGACTGAAGAGAACCACCAAAGAAAGTTGTTTTTTCCCCTGACCTGTCCACCGAAAGTACTTTAGGGGAGGGCAACAGGGAGTGAACATCTCTGGAAGATTCAATGTCCAGTAGGTCTTATTCAGTATCACACACAGCTGACCACAACCCTGGGAGGTAGAAACTACTATCATTTCCATTTTAAGAAAGAAAATCAAACCAAGGTCCGTCTAACTCACACCTGTGCTTGTGTCTTTCTATTACAAGCTTCTCCGAGCACATGACCTGATGGAAGGCACACATTTCTGCAACCTGCCTAGTCCCGCTGAGCTCCTCCACGCAGGGCGCCACAGGTCACCACCACACGAGGAAGAGACACTGTTCTCACAGTTCAGTTTTCTTGAATACAATACTTCACTGTCGGGGATCACGAAGCACCTAACTCTGCAGTACGAAAACTTCACTGTCCTGCCATTTTGATTCATAATCTTTCCAGAATTTTGCCACTTGGGCCTCTGTCTTACTAGGCATAACCAACAAATTCTCCTTTTTAAAGATTCCTCCGATTCTTGGGGCGCCTGGGTGGCTCAGTTGGTTAAGCAACTGCCTTCGGCTCAGGTCATGATCTCGGAGTTCCGGGATCGAGTTCCGCATCAGGCTCCCAGCTCCATGGGGAGTCTGCTTCTCCCTCTAATCTTCTCCCCTCTCATGCTCCCTCTCACTCTCTCTCTCTCAAATAAATAAAAAAAATCTTAAAAAAAAATTGTTTAAAAAAAAAAGATTCCTCCGATTCTTATCAAACTGTGATGACTGTGGTGACCATCACAATATACAGCAAAGTGGGGGCATCCACTTTAGGACAAAGTGACGCATCCAGACATCACTGTGTTTATCTGAACGTTCTCATGGGTCATTTACTCCACAACAATTGTCCCCACACTGTGTATAGTGCCCTGCCTGCCCCTGTGATGCGGCCAGAGGCCAGCAGGTCCGCCGGTCGCCGGCTGCACGAGAAGCCGCCCTCATCGGGAAGCGCCGCGCAGACTGTGCATCCGGCGGCCTGTCCCGGTCCATTCTCGGGCCCCAGGCTCCATGGCAGTGCCAGAGGTCTCATCCCAGGATGTAGAACACAAAATGGAATCCTGAGAGAACATCTCCCAGAAAATCAAACTAATGCAATGAAACCTACCTTGTCCTTCGATAATATTTCTAAGGATAAAAGTAGCTCCGAGGCCTGCTCCTGATCTCTGGATACAGATCCCCAGGAACTGGCTGGTTTTTCCACTAGTGAACCGGTCGGCTGTGGTAACGCGAAGTATGCTTCCTACGCATGCAGAGGAGAAGTGAACTTTGACGTGACACGCAGAAACACATAAACATCATGTCTAGGTAACCTCATAACTTCTTAAATATTTTAATATATTAGGAAGAAGTACCTCATTTGGGCAACACCCAGACAGGTGGAAAACAATCTTCCCTAAGTGAAGAAAAGGAGCCCCTCCCACCACTAATAATAAAAGCATCCGGCTCTTACTGACCAACGTAGAACTCTGGAATATGGAGTATTTTTCTCCTTTCTAACATGTCTTTTCTTTCTATTTGAAATTTCAGAGGATTTGTTCTTCCCCTTGGAGGAATAAATTCAGGACTCAAGAATCTGTGAAAAATATAAATAATTAATAAAAATAAAAGGCAAACTTAAAAGAGAAACTGTTGCTTTACCAAAAAAATGAAAGACTATGATGTTGACGTGTTTTATTCATTCTTCTCTAAAGAAAAGTCAATTCTTTATTTCTAAAATGGTTGTCAATGCTCACAAAAATAGCTAACAATTCCTGAGTACTCACCTGGCATTATGTTAAGGGCTTATGAAAACCAAGAGTATAAATTAATCCTTACAACAATCAGGCGGGTATAGGGTCATCATCTCCTTTTCACAGATGAAAATGAACCTTGGAGAAGGTAAGTAACTGACATACTGTTATATTAACTATATACTTATCAAGTCAAGATTTAAACGTAGGCATGTCTGTCAGACCACGAAGCCCAGGACCATAAACCACAGGCCTCACGTCGAGCTGTACGTGTTAAAACAAATGACACTGGAAAAATATAAACCTAGAAATCATTAACTGCAAACTAACTTTAAAAGTAATCTCCCTATTCTCTTAACTTCTCTAAGCTAACTTCTTTAAAGCATAAATGACATTACACTGAAAATTCATGTCCTTATTACCCATCCCAACAAATAAATTATCAATATACTTGAAGCCCCAGTGTATGCCTCCCTCCCCTCAGTTAATTACTAGGGGGTAATTCATTAAATTTGGTGATGATTATTCCTATGCGTTTCTTCCTTTTCCCTAATGTTGCTTCACCAGTCTCTTAGGACTTCCCAGGCGTACTTTGAAACTGGCCCCCATATTCTTAAGGGCAAGGAGATACGGAAGAAGGCCACTCCAGGTAGGTAGGTGGCAGTTTCAGTAACAACAAAGGGAACTAACATACGGCTTATCTTGGGCAGCAGCAAGATGAATGGATCCCCGTACCCACTGCCGAATCTTAGAAAGTTATAAAGAGGCCCTAAGTGGGCTCAGTCACACATACCATGTAGTCATTTTCAACACAACATCATCATCTCAAGGCTATGTCTTTGGAGCAGCCTCTGGGAGCAGGAAAGGCGAGCAGAACCCACCTTCCAAGAAGAGGGGAGGGGGCGAGGAGGTGGCATCCAGCCCACAGATCAATCAGTGGTCATGCCTTTTTTTTTTTTTAAAGGTTTTTTTTATTTGAAAGAGAGAGAGCCTGATGCAGGGCTGGATCACAGAACCCCAAGATCATGCCCTGAGCAGAAGTCAGATGCTTACTGACTGAGCTACCCAAGGTGCCCCAGTGGTCATGTCTTTTTGATGATAATCATGATCCCCAACACTCAATTTCCTCCTTTGAAAATTTTTAAACCCACCAAAAAATTGAAATGGTAATACAATGAACACCCATATAGACTTCACCTTGTTTCACCAACTGCCAATATTTTGACATATTTGCCTCATATACACATATAATTTTTTTCCTGAACTATTTGAAAATGTCAAACAGCAAGGTGTTTGATCCCTGAAATCCCTGAATACTTTAGATAGCTTCTAAGAAAAGGAACTTTCTGTTACATTTATCACAATACCTTTATGACATCTAAGAATTTCTGCATTAATTCAATAATATAATCTATTATATGCTTTACATTTAAACTAATTTAAACCTATTTAAACTCATATATGTAATTGTCCTGGAAAAGGTCTTTTACAGCTGTTTGTTGCCCAATCTAAACTATCAAAAGCTTCATACATTACATCTGGGTATTACTCCCTTTAGTCTCTTAAACTGATAATGTTCCCCATCTTTGTATTTTTCTAACACTGACTTTTCTGAAGAGTCAAAGCCCATTGTATTATAGACCATCCCTGGATTCAGGATTTGTTTACTGTTTCCACATGCATAGACCGAGGTTAAACATTCTGGTTAAAAATATTACACAGGTGATGATGTGACCATCTTATTCTATCACATCAGGAGGTATATAACATCAGCTTGTATGGCTACTGGGGAAACTAAGTTTGATTGCTCTGTGAAAGTGGAGAATTTCCCCTATAAATTTTATACTTTACATATGCATGTATGTCTGGGCAATATAAAAATGTTATCATACTGTATCAATTCTTCTGCAGGTTGCTTTTTTCCCCACACATCTTATTTGTGAAGTTTACCCATGTTAGCTCTAATTCATTTGCTTTTCACCACCATGTAATTCTCTATTACATAAATGTATTTGCCTATTCACCTACTGATGGATAGCTCTGTGTTCATTCTTGTACATGTCTCCTTGTACATATTACTTTCCTTATTATTTTTTTCATATTACTTTAAGTTGTGTACCAACCAGATGGAAAGACATACACAACCTCAAACTTAACTAAATTTTGTCCAACTATTTCCCAAAGTAGTTACATGATTTACATTCCCATTTAACTGAATGGTTTTGCCATTTAAGAAAGAGATTCCTTTCCCACCTTAAAAAAGGTTGTATAAGAAAATCTTTTTTGAATCTCTAGTTTCCATAAATTCAACGTTATTTCAACTTACAACAGGATATTTGCAATGTTAAACACACATGCATACACAGGCAGACATAATCTAATCAACAACAAAAAGCCCTTTCAGAAAGCCTAAAATCACACCACGTTTTTCCCGCTAAAATTGGCTTTTTAATAAGGTTGCTATACAGTTCTACACTTTCTGCAAATCCTAGGTCATCTAAATTTACAGGTACTTCCAAAGTTACCACCATTCATTAAAGTGGGCCAAGCTTTTAAACCACTGTTTTGAAAAGCAAATTTAAGACGCAAATTAACGGGAAATCTTACCACTGTATCGGATTTTCAGGGAAATAAAACAAGTGAGTTGGGAAAGGAAAGCAGAGTGAGTTCTGGCCAACCCATCTCTACCGAGGCAAGGAATAATGGGCTCCTTAAACAGGTAAAATACGATGTGCTTCAGAGAAAAATTCTCAATACAGGCTAAATGCCGGAGCAAAGAACTTCAAATCGGGGGGAATTCTTGGTTGAAGTTCTACTTTAGTAGGACTGCAGAGAAAGTTCAATGCTGGGTTGGGAGAAACGAGGAAGACAAAACTGAGTTGGTAGCGCTCTGCATATGAGCCTCACGAATCCTACACACAAGCTCGTGCACTGAGAGTTCCAGCTCGGCTTTAGAGCCCAGATCTCCAAAGCAAAGGCAGGTTCGTGAGCGCACAGAACCAAAAAGGTGGAACCGCGCCCAGGCCCGGGCCTCACCTCCTTTCCTGACGCGGGGGACGGCGTTTGTCCACCATGACCGGTTTTGGCGGCGGCTTGAACGTGCCGGGCTCAGAAGGTCCGGTGCTCTGCTGCCGGCCCGGCCCCATGCGGGCCCCTGCAGTGAGGACGACAGAGGTCAACAGAGCTCGCCCTGAGCTCCCGCTGAGCCCTGCAATCTCCCCCAACTCGCGGTCCCACGAGGGCTGCCCCTGACTTCTAGGCTCGCCTCCCTCGAACCTCGCCCTGATTTCCTTCTTGGTCCCAGCTTGAAAACCCCGCCCCACTTACGCCAGGCGATGGAGGCTGGCGCAGGGAGCAGCGCCCTGGCGGCTCGGAAGCCTCGGGACAGTTCCATTGCGTGCCCGCAGGCCCCTGCAATGGAGGCCGCCATGTCTGCTCACTAAGGTCAAGACTACAACTCCCAATAATCAGTGCGACGACGTCGCGGCTACCTGATGTTGGATGGCGGCTGCCAAGGGACAAAATAACCAAAACTCTCACCACCACGACCCCGCTCCTGCCCCCGCCATTTTCCTCTGCACGCTCCCAAATAACCTCCAACCCCGTCCTAAGTATTTCGGGGAAAGTGCATATTTCTCTAGTTCCCTACAATGTGCCGAGTTTTACCCCTCCATAGGGGTGTTCTCTCAGCCTAGAAAACTTTCCTTCTTCTTTGAATCAATTCTGTCTTTACTTTCTCAAGCTTAACTACTTCAAAACCGCATTATAGGCTCTTAATTAGGTACTTCCATTAGCACCTCTGATATCATCTGCAATTTAATTTTTAATTTAATTTAATTTAATTTAATTTTTAATTACTTCTGTAGTTACTGGATTATTGTCTAGTTCTGACATTACCCTCCTCCATGAGGAGGACATCTGCATGGACAGATGAGGTCATCTTTTGCTCACTATTTTATCCCAGCACCTACCAGCTACCTGGCCCTCGCTCTCTGTTGAATGCAAGAAAAGGAAAAGAAAATAGTTCCTGAAAGAACAGGTGGCACGGGGTCCTTGAGACTACACAGACTACTACCCTTTTAAGAAGCTAAAATTGGGGGCGCTGGGCTGGCTCAATTGGTAGAGTATGTAACTCTTGATTCTTGATCTCGTGTTGTAAGTTCCAGTCTCACCATGCGTGTAGACATTACTTAAAAAAAAAAAAAAAAAATGCTAAAATTGAGTTTGAGCTGGACAACTGTGCTTGGGGATAGGTGGCAGAAATGAAACTGAAAAGCGTAAATAATACGTCTTGCTAAGAAATTTAGAATTTATATCCTTGACAGTGGTGAGCCACTGGAAGGATTTCACAGAGTAATGTGATTATTAATTACTTTTTGGTCATTCTCATTGAATTAATGTCCCAACGTACCTCAAACTCACCATGTCCATATTGAATACACTATGTTCACCTCCAAACCACCTCCCCACTATTGGCTATCTCAAGTAATGGCTTCCAAAGTGTGGTCCCTGGATCAGCAGCATCGGCACCACAAAGAACATGTTAAAAATGAAGATTCTCAGGCCCCACCCCAAACCTACTGAATCATAGACTCTGGGGGTGAAGCCCAGCATTCTGTGCTTTAAGGAATCTTCCATGTGAGTCTGATGATTGTACAAGTTTGAGAACCATCGGTGTAGGGCAAAGGAGATAGGAAAAGGTGGTTAATGGAAATCAGTTTGAAGCAAATTTGGGCAAAATTAGGATCTGACATGTATTAGCTGTGAGATTTTGAATATCTTCTCTCTGCCCCAATTTCCTTCTTGGTACTAGGATGTTGCTGTATGGATTAAACTCGGACAATCCATAAATAAAGTTCTTAAGTAGGTGTCTGGATCACAATATGTCCTTAATATAATTAGCATTAAACTTACCTTAAAGTTGAAAAACAACTCCTAGACCCACAAGAAGAGACTATAAGCTAATCCATGTATTAACTCACCCAAAGAAAAAAAAATCTTACCTTCCGGAAAGGGGTTTGTCATTAGGGTAGTCTAGAAAACTGGTCATAACACAAAATGTTGGCCAGTCACTGCCCACAAAGGGATCTTGGGGGTCCTTTGTGATTTGGGGGAAATTCCAGGCCCATTGATGAGTTTTTCTTGGGATAAAGATAGACTCATGGGGTTGTAGCCAACAATTTTGGAGTTATCTGGTTCCACTGATGAATTATTCCTAGCATGAGTTAGACTATTGCTACTAAACATTTGAAACGTATGCTTAACTTCCATTGTTCTGATTCTACGTTCATCAAGCAACTCACTCATTCTTACTCGACATTAAATTTTGTCTTCAAAGTGCTTCTCATAGAGACATAAGTGTTCTGGTATGCTGGCCAGCATGATTATCTTTTCTCTCATTATAAATGTAACTAGGAATGAAAGATCCCACGGGGCGCCTGGGTGGCTCAGTCAGTTAAGCCTCTGCCTTCGGCTCAGGTCATGATCTCAGGGTCCTGGGATCGAGCCCCACATTGGGCTCTCTGCTCAGCGGGGAGCCTGCTTCCCCCACCCCCGCCTGCCTCTCTGCCTACTTGTGATCTCTCTCTGTGTCAAATAAATAAAATAATAAATAAATAAATAAATAAACAAATAAATAAATAAATAAATAAAATAAAATAAAACAAAACATTGATTGTCTCACGGTTCTGCGGGTCAGGAATCTAGCAGGGGCTTAGCTGAACGATTCTGACTCAGGTCTCTCTCCGGGCTATAATCAAGATGTGGGCTGGGGCTGCAGTCCTCTCAAAGCCCGAGTGGGAGGAAGCCTGCTTCCAATCTCACTCACGTGTGTGGTGGCAGGCCCTTGCTGGCTGCTGGCTGGAGACATCAATTGTTCACCACATGGGTCTTTCTGCGGGGCATCCTATGATGGCAGCTTTCCTCAGAGTCAGCTGGCAAGACACAGAAAGTGAGCAAGGCAGAAGTCACGGTCTTTATTAGTTATCTAATCTCAGAAGTGACATCCCATCATTATTGCCGTGTTCTACTCATTAGAAGCAAGCCACTAGGCCCAGCTCACACTGAAGGGGAGAGGACCAAGGATCATAAACACCAGGAAGCAGGGATTATTAGAGGCCACTTTAGAAGCTGCCCACCATTACACAATTTTTGTATTCAATTGTGCAAAAGTATAATATTCGTCTTCTACAAGCAGCTCAATATTGCAGCTCAACCACGCATGTTCCATTGGTTCCTGGAAGAGCAAATGTGGAAAAAGGCACCACCCTGTCTCCTGTACATGTCCCCCAATTGCCCTTCTTTGTTGCCTCCTCTAACGTCTTCCCATCATAGATCTAATCATGCGTGGAATCCAAATATTTAACAATCTTATGGCAGGGGCATCAACCAGCCAGAATGTATGTGCCAATTCTTTTTTTTTTTTTTTAAAGATTATTTATTTGTTTATTTATTTATTTGAGAGAGAGAAAACACTCGAGTAGGGGAAGGGGCAGAAGGAGTGGTAGAAGCAGAAGTGGGCTCCCTGGGGAGCCCAACACGGGGCCCCATCCCAGGACCCTGAGATCATGACCTGAGCGGAAGGCAGACCCTTAACCGAGGGAGCCACCAATTGTGGCCACCAAATGTGCCAATTCTTGGTTGCCGCTGCTCCTATCAGCCATACTCCATATCAAAAGCTACTCAACCTGTTCTCTTGAAACAATGTTTGGAAAAAGGATGTCCTCAGGCAACGTGTCTTCTGTTTTCCAAATTTGAATTTGCTTCTCCAATGTTGCTGGGGTCAGGGGTAGCATGGGCAGCGGAATCTGGGCTGTCTCATCTCCACCAAGGCAGTCCCATGATTGATCTGTTCTGTGAACGAGCCTTCCGTGGTAAGACTCTGTTTCCAAAAAGGTACCAAGGCCAACCATGTTTGAATCCACTGAGTTGTACATACTCACGATGTTGGGAGCTGAGACCCCTGCATCAACGGAAACTTAACAGAAGACAAGACTGTAAACTAATAACTTTACTGTGTGCTTCAGAAAACTGTTGTCAACCAAGTTACCCGGGCGGTTTGCTAACTGGGCAAATGGCCATCTTATCAAGAAAACGGCTTGTTCCCTGGAACCAATAAGTCACTTATCAGGACATTTTCCTTAAGATCCTCACCTCGCCATGACCACTAATCCTAAACTATTATGTCAGGGATTTTGCTCAATCCCAACCAATTCCCTGCCTTGAAAACCCCACTTTAAGTCATTACTTTAAGTCATGAAAGCATAGACTCCAGAACTCTATAAATACCTCCCCCTGCCTCTCCCTTTGACCCTATCACGAGGTGTCTCCCGGGTGGCAACGAGTAATAATCAGCTTCGCTTGCTCAACAGGTTTGTAACCGTGGGCTTTGTTCAGAGTCAACAGTTGACCATCCATCATTCAACAAATATTTAGTGAGCCCTACTATGTGCCAGGCACTCTTCCAGGTGCTTGTCACACATCAAGAAACCAAACAGGTAAGAAACCCCGTATTTCATGGAACTTACACTCCAATGGGAACAAAGACAATAAACCAAACGTAAGTAAGGAAATAAACTATATTATGCACTAGATACCGATCAGTCTTATGAATGGAAACAAGGCAGAAAGGAATAGGCAGGACGGGACCTGCAGTGGTGTGTTCGGTTTTAAGTGAGATGGCTTACGGGTCACCAAGAAGGTCATCCTTGGACAAAGACCTTGAGGAGTTGAGGGAATGAGCCACGTGGCTATGCGGGGGTCTAGCAGGAGAGTTTTCCAGCCTGAGGAAACAGCAAACACAAGGGCCCTGAGTTGAGAGGGTCCCTGCCGTGCACGGTGCAGAGGAAGGGCGAAGAGGCCAGAGTGCCTGCGCAGACAGAGGCCGGCAGATGAGGTCGAGAGAGACTTTGGTTTCACGCTGAGTGAACAGGACAGCCGTGGAGCCATCTGAGTAGAGGGGCACCATGACCCCACAGGGCATGATCGCTCTGGCTAAAGCACAGAGAAGGGATATGGTCCAATGTATCTGTTGACTGTGCTTTTGGTGTCACATACAAGAAATCATAGCCAAATTCAATATCATTATGTGTTTTTCCTGTGTGTTTTTCTAAGAGTCTTATACTTTTAGTTCTTAGGTTTAGGTCTTTGATCCATTTGGAGATAAATTTTCTATAGAGTTTGAGGTAAGGGCCCAATTTTATTCTTTTGCCCGTGGATATCCAGTTTGCCCTGCACCATTTTTGAAAAGACTGTCCTTTCCCCCTTGAAAACAAAGGTTTCTGGTTGCTATGGGTCCTGTCACAGTTGTCAGCAGCAAATGCACATAGTTCCCCTACCTCCTGTCACACACATCCACCGCAGACCAACAGTCTCGGGGTGGGGGGGAGGGTTCTGCAGAATGGCATTAACAACGTAGAGAGGCAAGCCTGTGACTGCCTATCAAGCGGTAACATGTTCATGAGAAGGACCAGAAAGTAGTTCTCAACAGCATTCAGAATACCTCGTTGATCTTTGCCACCCAAAGGGGGAGTTTTGTAGAGCCCCTCATTCCATCCCCTTAAGTCAGAGCGATGAAAAAAATTCCCTTCATAGGGAAATGCAAATGAGTTTTCTTCTACTGAAAGGGTGCATTGCATAATATGGCAATACTTTTGGTGACAGTTTTCTAATGTATAGTTTTCTAAATAATGACAAGGGTTAAATGATTATTCTTTTAAAAATGTAAAATCGTGGGGGACCTGGGTGGCTCAGTCAGTTAAGCATCTGCCATCTGCTCATGATCTCAGCGTCCCGGGATGGAGCCCCTGGGATCTCCACCCCTGGGATGGGATGAGTGGGGAGTCCTCAGCCTCTCCCTCTCCCTCTCTTGCCCCTCTCCCCTCCCAAACAAATAAAATCTTTAAAAAATGTAAAATCACGATTCTCATGCAAATATAAAATAAACATTGTGAAATGTCCTATTTAGCTCATTAATTACTGAGGAAAGCACTAGGATGCTACCTAACCAGTCCCAAGGAGACTCAAAGCTGCCCACACTTATATTCGGAGAAGTGCTGGAGGGAATTCACGAATAGATGCCGTAGGGTGACCTCGCATTCCACCAAACTCTATTTGTTTTCTATGGACAAGAATTACTTGTATTACTAGCCGTTTTCTATAACCTGCAGAGCTGTAAAATACCACAAAGACAAGGAAGGGTAGAGGTAATGCTGACGAGTGAGCTCATTTCAGTCTTTCCAATTTTCCTCCAGAAGAAAAGCGTACTTGAAGCTGCTTTGATGGCAGGAGATTTTGCTTTCCCCTGAGCATGAAACTGCCTTTCTGGCGGCCACTACTTGTCACGGATGATTTTCTTCTCTTTCCTTGGAATAAATAAGAGGAAGAGAATGTGAGCTGAATGGGTACAACTGAGTTTCTTTCTTTTCTTATTTTACTTGTGAGTTTTCCAGTAAAATATCGAATGTCCCAACACTTTAGAGCAAGTTTACTCCATTGTTTGCTTTAAAAAAAATACGTATTTTTCAATCACAAAGTAAAGCTAAAGTTGATGACTCATACTCATTCTTTTTTCTTTTTCAATATCAAGCATCTCCTGTATTTTAAGACCTATTATAGGCACTGAGCTACAGCAGTGAGCAAAATAAGACCCCTACCCTTACTAAGCTTACATTCTTGTGGGGGACACGGACAATAGGAATAATATGATATCAGGGTTAAGTGCTCTGAAGGTTAAGAGAATGAAGTGGATGATGTGAGCGGGGAGCTGAATGAAAAGAAGGAGCAGGCCCTGTGAACACCAGAGAGAGGCTAGTAGCATTGGGACAAAAACTTATAGGAGCATCAGCAGCCCAGCAAAATCATAGAGGTTCATATTGGTATAGTTAACAAATGTTTCCTGTGCCCCTACTGTGTACCAGGCACTGTTCTGGGTGCTTACAAGACAAACTGTTGGGTAGGCCAGAATTTTGCTGTCCATAAAGATATGGAAAGAGTAAGGTATATTTCCGTCTGTTGATTTCTTGTTCCCTCTACCCACCCCCCCTCATCATACATAATTTTTCAAAATCCAATTTCATTGGTCCTTCTTCCAAAAAGCATTTCCCATCACTCAAGCTAAAGTGGCGTCTACTGCATACTCTCAAAGAACCTGGTGCCTCTTTGTATTAAAGTGCTCATTAGACATGATTATAATTATCTCTGCTTGCTTGCCTTCCCCACCTGGCGGCACACCCCCTGAAAGCAAGCTCATTACTGTATTCACCTTTGCACTTCTGAGGCCCAGCACACAATCTGGGATATCCTAGCTCTTGATAAGTACAGAAAAGTGGTGAAACTAAGGGGTTGGGGTCTTCTTGCTTTTTTGATTTTTCCATCAAATCTTCCGTAGTAAGTCTACCTTGGTTTTGGAAAGCAATTAACTTTATTTTTATTTTTTAATATATTTTTTCCACTCTATTTCTGAAACATGAATGCATAGACTATAGCCAGTTCTTACTTCCTTTACACAAATTCTTCTATACAATGACTGAAAAGAGGCATTGGTCTCGAATTAAGCTTATACCTACAGTGACAGGAAATGGTGAGGCTAACTCACAGGAAATCGTGATAACAACGTACTTATAATGGCGAGGAGATCATGTAATACATTTTATAAAGATTTTCATCCAAATGGCCAGGGTGGGGGGAGGAAAGTTAAGGTGCTTCTGAGCTCTCTGGAAAACAAGGCACTCTAAGGGCTCTGAAAGGCAGAACTCTGCAACATTGGTGTTAGGCTGCCCTCTGGTGGATCCAGTGCCACACAGCAAGGCTGGAAGTTCGAGGTCCACTCCATGGTTTTTCTGGAGATTCCCTTCAGAAGGCTTGTGTTTTTACAACTGAATAGTACCCTCTGCAAACGCCCCAGAAGATAATTTGGAGAAGAAACCCTGGAGCAAATATACCAGGTTCTGATATTCTAGACTGTTCTTTGCTAACTAATCCTATTCGTATTACTAATGTGCATAAGACTCTTAGGTAAGCCTTCTCACAATATTGTAGGCTGTGTTATTCTCAAGTGATGAGAAAACTGAGGCTTGAAGGAAAGCAATGACTGGTCAGAGGTCACACAGCATACGTGTTGGATGTTTTGTGTATCTACTGATATTGTGCACCTACTATGAGCCAGTCATGGACATGAGCATAGAGAAATAATTTACTCTAAAGAAAGCACGACAGTACAGAATGATGGTTGCTGGGATGGAGGCATGCACCATGCATTTTGTGCAGACTAGGGCAGTTGGGAAAGTTTCCCAGCAGGAAGGAGAATTGCTCTGAGCCCTGAAGATACAATGTGTATAACTGAGGAAGTCAGAAGACTAGATCAATCAGGAGGCTAGAGAAGGATAGCACCATCCTCCTCCCTGACACACACACAAATATGAGACTCCAGTTGGAAGATGGATGGATGGAGAAAGCTCTGTTTCACAGGCAGTTCTGGAGTCTTCGATTGGACACGTTTTCTGAAAAGTTGAGTTACTTCTTTGGGCAATATAAATATATTTTAAAACCAGTAGCTCATACTTTAAAAAATGTATTAGATATCCTTATGACCAAAATCAGATCTTTATAATATTCTCTAGATTGTTCCTCCTCCTGGTCCTTGATCTTGGGACATAGCAAATCAAACCTGACCATCTTCTCAATGGAGTCCCTAATTAATCCTATTCCCTATTTTAATAACATTTGGAGCAAATGACAGATCCTCTTTCAGTGGTTCATTTCTTTTTCAATTGCCTCCTTTACCAAACTGAGATGTATGACATCAGGGACCAGGCCTGAGTTCTCTGGAAAACATTGTGTTCTAGGGTCTGTGGAAGACGGAGATCCGCATTGTTGAGGGTTAGGCTGCCCTCTGGTGGATACAGCACCACACAGCAAGGCTGGAAGTTCTGGTTCCTGAAAAGAGGAGGATGGTTAGGCTGCCCTCTGGTGGATACAGCGCCACACAGCAAGGCTGGAAGTTCTGGTTCCAGAGAAGATGAGGATGGTTGAGCTGCCCTCTGGTAGATACAGCTCCACACAGCAAGGCTGGAAGCTCTGGTTCCAGAGAAAATGAGGATGGTTAGGCTGCCCTCTGGTGGATACAGCACCACACAGCAAGGCTGGAAGTTCTGGTTCCTGAGATGATGAGGATGGTTAGGCTGCCCTCTGGTGGATACAGCACCACACAGCAAGGCTGGAAGTTCTGGTTCCTGAGATGATGAGGATGGTCAGGCTGCCCTCTGGTGGATACAGCGCCACACAGCAAGGCTGGAAGTTCTGGTTCCTGAGAAGAGGAGGATGGTTAGGCTGCCCTCTGGTGGATACAGCGCCACACAGCAAGGCTGGAAGCTCTGGTTCCCGAGAAGATGAGGATGGTTGAGCTGCCCTCTGGTGGATACAGCGCCACACAGCAAGGCTGGAAGTTCTGGTTCCTGAGAAGAGGAGGATGGTTGAGTTGCCCTCTGGTAGATACAGCTCCACACAGCAAGGCTGGAAGTTCTGGTTCCTGAGAAGAGGAGGATGGTTAGGCTGCCCTCTGGTGGATACAGCAGTACACAGCAAGGCTGGAAGGTCTGGTTCCAGAGAAGATGAGGATGGGATAGTAGGACCAGGGCATGCATGGATTTGGAAGTCATAATAACTTCTTCTTTAGGAAGGCACCGAGGGGTGTTCAGAGATTTAAAGAAAAAGAACTACAAGGGCTTCGTATCCCAGACGAGCACTGTCCCCCCACAACAACAACAAAAAACAAATAAAGAATCACAAGGTCAGGTTTGCACTTTAGTAAGGTCTTTGTCACTGCAGAGTGGAGAACGGATTGCACCCAGAGTTTAGGGAGACCATTTAAGAGGTAGAGTTAGTGAACCCAGCAAGACATGATAGTGCCCTGGCCTCAGCTGGCATCTGAGGGCCAATGAGAAGTGACAGTAGAAGGGAGGACAAAGAATCCATAAGTTGTGTTAACTGACAGGGTATGGGGAAGCTTCCCATTCCTTTCTGGGCAATTTAGTGGGCGGTGGCTCATTTGCTGAGATACGGGGCTTGAGGCAGGGAGCAGATTTGGGGGAACAGGCCAAGTATGCTTTGGAACCACTGATTTTGGGGTGTATATGTCACCCACAAGCAGAAAAATCCATTAGAAGGGCGCCTGGGTGGCTCAGTTGGTTAAGCATCCAACTCTTGCTTTTGGCTCAGATCATGATCTCAGGGTCGTAGGATTGAGCCCCAAGCTGGACTCCATGCTCAGCAGGGAGTCTGCTTGAAGATTTTCTCTCTCTCTCTCTATCTGTCCCTCCCCCTGCTTACATGCTCTAAATAAATAAATAAATAAATAAATAAATAAATAAATAAATAATTTTTTTTTTTAAGATTTTATGTATTTATTTGAGAGAGAGAAAGCAGGAGCAGGGCAAGGAGGAGCAGAGAGAGAGGGAGAAGCAGACTCTCTGCTGAGCAGGGAGCCTGATTTGGGCTTGATCCCAGCACCCTGGGATCATGACCTGAGCAAAAGACAGACATTTAACTGACTGAGCCACCCAGGTGCTGCAGTAAGATCTTAGGAAGGAAGGAAGGAAGGAAGGAAGGAAGGAAGGAAGGAAGGAAGGAAGAAGGAAGGAGGGAGAAAGGAAAGTTCACTAGACAGCTAGAGGGGAGCCTGGAGCTCAAATTAGGGGCCTATGTGGGGCAGCAGCCAGGGAACGATGGAAATGAGGAAGCCACTCAGGAGGCACTGGGATGTGAGACAGGACGGGGGCCTAGGACAGAGGCCTGGTGAACAGCAACTTCTAGGGGACATGTAGGTAAAGTGAGCCATAAAGGATCCCGAGAAGGAGCTGCCATCTGGAGCTGTCAGACACAAAGGAAGCTGGATGTGTGGGCAAGCCAACGGAAGAGAGGAGGCGGCCGGTGGATGGTCAGCCAGCACCAAAGTCTAAGCCTGCAGGCTGACATCAAGCTGACCACTGGCTTTTGATATCGTTCTAGAGAGTAGAATGGTAACTTAGTGAGCACTGTTTAGTAAGAAGCCACATTGCTGGCGTTAAATTACTTAGTCCTTTTTAGAGAGCATATGAAAGTTGAGGGATTGATTTTTTTCCTTAAGTAGGCTCCACACCCAACATGGGGCTTGAACTCACAACCCTGAGATCAAGAATCACATGCTGTACTGAGGGACCTGGCTAGGTGCCCCCAGAGTCAAGGGACTGAAAACACTGAGTACAGATGTTACAGAGTAACTTGCTGAGACAGAGCTAATTAGTCTTAGTGCTTTTTTCCCCCCATTCCCACGGGAAGGAAGCCTCCTTTGAGTCTAAAGATGTGAGTTGGCCTCCCCTCTTCTCACCCCCCAGGGAAATCCAGAGCTTATGGGTTTTAAGACCCTGAGGAGATCATGCTTCTCCCTGGGAAGACAAGGGTAGAGACCACTGTTTGGAGGAGAGGTTGAAGCCCCTGGATCTAGAGAGATAGCTGATCTAGCTGCTACTGAAGAAGGGGCGCTGGGGTCTGGAGGAACGAACAATGTGTGGGCAGAGTCTCTTGCCCACTGTTAGGCATATAGGAAGCTGGATGGGGAAATCACTGCAAGATGCCAACCATGGAAACGGGGCTATAGGGATCGGCCCCAGACTATCCAGAAGAATTCATTTTACTAGAAGACTTAATTTTGCTGAGACTTGAGGACTACTGGCTTAAGAAATATGTTGTCTAATCGGAAAAGAAATAGTCATAAAATGTAATGACTTAGGCTCCCATTTTCTGTCCTAGGTATTTGTTTACAGAAAACTATCACTGCATTTTAATCAATGTTAGAGAATCAAGAAAGGAAAGTAACAAGTTGCAAGAGAAGGATCATTTCTAATTTTATAATAATGTTCATTGATTTGCTATCACAAAAGTAACACATATTTGAAGGAAGTAGGTTTTGATTTTACCCTACTTATCAGCAAAAATAAGTGAGCCTGTTGCTGTTTCAGGGATATTGGTAGGAAACACAAGGTCACTGGCCAGAGACAAAGGACTTTACTGCTCATGACAGAAAGCAGCATGAGCAACAGCATGTTTGCAAAGTTCCCTTTGCCTCCCCCCCACCCCCATCCCACACGGGTGACACCGTGGACACATGCAATGGATTTGCTCTGCAGCTCAGGAACAGCGAACTGGGGGAATCCTCTGCTTTTATAGCAAACAGTAAACACGCCTATTCTTTGTTCTGGTGAGACATGACCCTATCCCTTAAGGCGGCTTACTGCAAACTCAATCCTGAGTAATGATCTGGATAAAGAGCAGTCAGAGCTTCGCATTCTTGGCATACCCAGTAAGACATGTAGGAGCTCCAGAGACCTGTGGTGGAAGATTATCCCTCCCAATAGTACTTATTATAGGAAAGGTGAGAAAATAAATATAGAGTACAATCTACCTCCTACTTGCATTTCCCACCAACTTCATTGTTAAGTTAGTTCTACAAAATGGATCCAAAGTTGAGCAAGGTTTATGGGCAACCACTGGAGTCACACATCAAATTCAGGGGATAATATTTTTGAAACTGTGACACAAATGCTCCTGTTAGGGATAGCTCAAACTCTTCATACATTATTGGCCCTCCTACTTGGGACTGGGATGACTCACTCAGGAAGTCCCAGAGGGGTCCCCATTTCCCTAATCTCAAGGATGAGACTCCAGGTGCCCCCTGAGATGGTGCTAATGTCCTCTGTCTCAGAATGTGGTGAGAGTTTCCTCTCAGATATGGTTGTCCACTTCTAAGCTCTTGCCTTTCACTAGCATGCTATCAAATTCTAGCCAGTCCCCCAAAATGGCTTCAAATAAGGACTGATCTCTACAGCAGTAGAGATCACATTCAAACACCACATTCAATTCTGAGCTCAGGAGTCCCCTGCTCCTCAAGCTTTGTCATATTTCAGAGACCTTTGTGTTGCTCCACCATCTATTCATTATTTCCTCTTCATTCAGTTTATTAAATATATCTTGAGATGCTACCAGACTGGGATTTCTGCTAGGCACTGAGAGCTCATGCTTCTAGCCTCAGGAAACCAAACCCGAGGAAATCTCAAGCAAGTATTTTTAAACCAAGTGTTCATTATGATGGATGTCAAGTGATTTTTTCTTTTTTTTTCTTTTTTTTTTGGTAATAGCTAAATAAGATGCTATATTACTTTTCAAAATTAAACTTGTGGAAAAAATGATTGCTTGATCTGTGTAGACTCCTTGAGAGGAAACTACTGTATTTGTATATCTTGATACTATTAGCAAAGATGCATGTGTGGTGCTTAAAATGTAACAGAAAATGAATCGAGCAGAAAGTATACAAGAAAACATCAACATCTCTCTGGATAATCTTACAAAGGAAGAAAATATTCAGATTGAACCACTAAGTAAATAAATCGAGACAAGATCTGAGAAGAAGACCACAACTTGGGTTGTGTTGTCTCCCTCTCACTTTCCCAAGGGAAGAAGAGAATGGCCACTCAGGTGACAACACAGGCCAGCCCAACTGTCTCCTCTCAGTGTCTCCTCTCAGTCCTGGTACCCAGGGAGCTGGGGGCCCAGAAATACCAGTAGCACATGTTAGAAATAATCCCTCATGGGGTGGTCACGTCACTGTCCCCAACCTGGGCAACCTACTCTCCTAGCAAACTCTAACACTTTGAAACAAGATGGGTTTTTTGTGTTTTTGTTTCCAAGAAAAAACTTCTTGGACTCTGTTGATTAGTATTTCTTAATGAAAATTTTAATCTCCTAGTTCCTCATTAGCAAAGTTCCATTTCATAGTCAATTACAAGCCACTAGGTTTAGCCTACAGCACTAATATCGATCAATTTATCAAAAAAGAGGTGAAGGGCGGCGAATTCTGGAGACAGAATTTTGTAGTGAATACATCTTTAAACGGGCAGAAATCTTACTAGATAGTGATTAATTAATGCCACTCCCAGCCCTTTCCTCTGATGGGCCTCAACATCAGCCAACCAAGGGAGTGCCCTCAGGTCAAGACCACACTTGCAAAAGCTGTGTGTTAGGTGTGACTGCTCCCGGTATAGGCAAAGAACGCTGAGTTTAATAACTGTTCAAAGTCCCTTTCACTCAGCAAAATGAGTGTTTGATTCAAGCCAGGTCTGTCAAACCCCAAATCTGTGCTTTTTGGGACTGCGAAGAGAGAAAGTTTGCTGAATGTGTGAGAATCTGAGAGTGGAACACCAATCCTTACCCCTTCCCAACTCCATTCATGGCCCCAACCAGTGATCTGGTCTACTGCATGTCTCGAGTATCTGACTAAGATTATATTCAAGGAAATGTATCTGTTAGTTAAAAAGAAAGAAAAGAAAAAAAAAATACCATGCACTGCACTACTCAGGTATTTTGACGCTGAGTTAAATAAGACTGGATGATTCTCAACTCTTGTGTACGTAAGAAGCAGGTCGGGTATTTGTTTAACCTGAAGATTTCTAAGTCTCACCCTCAGAGATCTGACTGAATGGTCTGGGAGGAAGCACAGAAATTTGTGGTTTTTAGTGGGCACCCCAGGAGAATTTGATGCAGGTGCTGAGAGAGCTGCATTTTGAAAAACGAAGCAAAGATATTCTAAAATAAATACAAACTGTGAATGCAAGAAATCGCCCAATCTTCCCCATTTGATGCATGTGCCACTCCCTTGGGAAGCCCCTCCTTGAATTCAAGGTCCAGCAAAGACCTGTCTTACCTCTTGGATGTCTACCCTGATTTGAGGTTGGGGAGAGAATAGTTATGGCAATGGGAGAGAGAAGATGGGTCTTAGAATCCAGTATCAACTCCTTCATGTAAGACTGGGAGGCTAGTGAACAAGGGACACGTAGAGGGAAAAGTCAGGGTGTTCAAAGCCAGCAGAAAGGAGACCCCCCCCAATCAGAAGAACGAGTGAAAGAAACAAAAGAAATGAACAAAGAAATTATCCTCCTGAATGCTACCCAGTAGATTTCTCAGGAGCTCAGAGTCGGGCACATTTCTAATCTACAAATCATGGCCTGACAGCTGGCTACGGGCCAGTCCTTCTCTGCTGGGAGCGACGTTCTGAGAAGCCTTCCTCCTTGGACTCAGCATTGCTGACACATCCCAGGAAGGATGAAGGACGAGAATGTGAGGTCTGCTAAGCAGCTGTGATGGGATCAGTGGCAGCCCCAGGTTTCGGTTGCGAGAGGAGTTCCACGCAGCCATGTGTAGGCAGGGGGCGCTTGAAGCTGGGTTTGCTGAGGACTTTATGAGACATTGGCAAAACTTGTAACCTGCATCATACTTCTCTCCCAGAGAGAGATAAGTGAGAAGGGTTTGTGGTTTACATGCCTCTTCCCAGCCGCCCATCTACATGGGATATAACTTGATGATTAGTTGGTTTTATTATCTTTCCTCCCCTTGCTGTTTCCCCCAGGAGAGATGGATGCTACAAAGGTTTCAGTGTTATTAAACTTGCACTTGCCAAGGTTTGGTTCAGCTCACATCAGGAAGGGCGTGCTCTTCCTGGGGCAGCCGGGACTATCAGCCACAGACTCTCTGTCCAGTGGACCCTCAAGGCCACAGGCAGGCTTCAGTGGGGAAGCATGGCCGACCTAGAATGGCCAGGGGTCCATGTGTGCTGGTGGGTTGTTTCCCACAGATGCTACTACTCCCCGAGTGCTTCCTAGAGCTTGCTGTTCCCTCTCAGTCTCTTGTGTGGGATTTTTCTCCACATGCCTTATACATGTGCAGAGACCCCTGGCTGGCTGGGCGTCCCCATACAATCCCCCACAGGGACCTCAAATTCACCGTGTTCCAAATTGAATTGATCGTTTCCTAGCTACCCAGATCCGCTTCTGTATTTCTACCTTGATGGATGAAATATTCAGCCACTCAGCTGCCCAAACTACAATGTTCAGAATCCTTATGGCCTCCTCCCTCTTGCCTACCTGGGTCAACCAACCAATACCTCGTCTTGGTTTTACTTCACAAATATTCTTCATACCCACCCCCTCCTCTGGATCCTTTGCCACTGCTCTGGCTTAGGTCTTCATCATTTCTTCAGTAGATTTGCATTTGCTTCCTTACTAATCACTCTTCCAAGGGTTTTCAAAGCAGAAAAGGCTCTTGGCATTTTGGGAAGGACAGCTGTGCATTTGTGAAAAGTGGTTCCAGCACTCTATATGACTTTCAGCTTGCGTGCCTGACATGTCAGTGCCCTCTGGTTGTAAGAACCAATCTCTCCTCCCACACATGGTGCTAGAAAGGAGTTTAATGCTGGTCAGAGACCCAGGGATATCGAGGGGGAAAGTGAAACTGTAGGAAGCAGCAGGGGTAACCTGAGAGGAATTTGGAGGAGAGACCCTGTGCCCTGAGGGGGGTCTTATACTCTGCTAGGGTAGGAATATGGCTCCTTGGAGGGCCTCAGATGCGGCAGACCTCACATCTCTGCCTGTCCTCCTTCAACTGTGTCTTCAGTCTCCTTGACCTCTTCTTATTCTATATATTACCCCCAGGAGACTGATTTTACTTGCAAGCCCCAAATGTCATGTAAATGTCAATTTCTCCCGCCCTTGTGCCTCTAGCCAAGCTATCTTCTGACCTCAGAACTGAATATATGAAAAAGATGGCTATTCAAGTCAATTTAAAAAGGTATGAACCACTCAACAACGAATTGTGTCTACACGTATGGGAAAAGGTTGAAATAGATCCGTAACCAATCATGGAAATACGCTCCTGAGGGTTAAAGAAATTAATAGAAAAATTACGAAGTCACAGAAGAAAATAGAAAAGGCACAGACCTTTTGATGGTTCAAGATGGCCACATAGGAAGATCCTGAATTCGCTTCCTCCCACAGAGGTACCGAGTCCACAAGGCGTATGAACAGAATCTCCTCTGAAAATAACCAAAAGGCTAGTTGAACAATGCGCGTTGGACAAATGAGAAGAAAATCACCTCAAAGAGGGGAGGGGAGGGGAGGGGACGACATAATCTTGCCATAAACCTTACCCCCAGGGCAGCGACCAGCCACCGGCAGGGAACTCAAAATCTGGAGCTTCTCCTTGAGGAGAGAAGGGTTCCAACCCCACGTCAGTACCCCAAGTCTTAAGACCTGCGTCTGAGAGACGAGGCCCCAAGCATCTAGCTTTGATAACCAACGGAGCTTGCGCAAGATTAGGGATCTGACCCTTGGCTCTTAAAGGGCCCGTAGGCGGAGACTGACCGCCCCAGCGCCCAGGGGAAAGCAGCTGCAGTGCCTAGACTTCAAGCCAAAGAGGCCCGTTTGCTCATATTAAAGTGTCAGTCTGAGTACAGGCATTTAATCCAACACGCAGTGAAGAGCCTGCTGGAACACTCTTCCGGGTCAAAGACTGGAGGGTGCCATCCTCCTGTTCTCCCTCTGTCTTGCTCTAGCCGAGTACGGGTGGCAGAAATGGGTGAAGGGGGTCAAGAGGTACAGATTTCCAGATACATATGTATATATATATATATTTTCTTATATATTATATATTACTTATATATATTATATATGTACTATATAAATACTATATATATATAGTATTTAAGGTGTTAAGATATTATATGTCAAAGTTATTTAAAATCCTCTTATAGGGGCGCCTGGGTGGTTCAGTGGGTTAAAGCCTCTGCCTTCCGCTCAGGTCATGATCTCGGGGTCCTAGGATCGAGCCCCACATTGGGCTCTCTGCTCAGCAGGGAGCCTGTTTCCCCCTCTCTCTGCCTGCCTCTCTGCCTACTTGTGATCTCTCTCTGTGTATCAAATAAATAAATAAATAAATATCTTTAAAAAAATAAAATAAAATAAAATCCCCTTATAACAAAAATTAAAAAAGCATGAAAGAGATCGAGAAACCTGATTATATCAATATTGATAACTTCTGGGGCGCCTGGGTGGCTCAGTCATTGGGCGTTTGCCTTCTGCTCAGGTCATGATCCCAGGGTCCTGGGATTGAGCCATGCAACGGGCTCCCTGCTCAGTGGGAAGCCTCCATCTCCCCCTCCCACTCCCACTGCTTGTGTTCCCTCTCTCACTGTCTCTCTCGCTGTCAAATAAATAAATAAAATCTTAAAAAAAAACCCAAAAACTTCTGAAGAACACAAGATGCCATAAACAAAATTAATGGTTGAGTAGGACTAATACCCAGAATATATAAAGAGCTCCTAAATATGAAAAAGAAAACCATACAATTGAATATTGAGGGGCGCCTGAGTGGCTCAGTGGGTTAAAGCCTCTGCCTTCGGCTCAGGTCATGATCTCAGGGTCCTGGGATCGAGCCCCGCATCGGGCTCTCTGCTCAGCAGGGAGCCTGCTTCCCCCTCTCTCTCTGCCTGCCTCTCTGCCTGCTTGGGATCCCTCTCTCTGACAAATAAATAAATAAATAAAATCTTAAAAAAATATATTGAACTATATGAGACACACTGAGAGGCATTTACGGCAGAAAATAACATGAATGACTGTGAAACATGAAAACAATTTTCATCTAGTTAGTAATCAGGGGGATTACAAGAGCCACAGTAAGATAATTTCCGCTCTCAGGTTACCTGGCTGGCTCAGTTAGTAGAGCAGGAGACTCTTGATCTCAGCAAAGTCAGTTCAAGCCTACATTGGGCATGGAGCCTACCTAAAAATGAAAAACAAAAAAACAAAACAAAAAAACCCCACGTTATTTCCTCTCTAGGTTTGAAAGAGAGAGAGAGAACATGAGTGAAGACAATGTATTAACCCACATACTGCTAACGGTATACAATTTCAGTCTGAAATTGAAAGGAAATTTGGCAGTATCTCAGAACTTAAAGTATACGTACGTATTCTTTGACTCAAATTTCACTTCTTACCTACTTCCCCCAAAAAGTCACAAATATGCACAACACACTAGAATGTTCATTGCAGTGCTGCTTGCAGCAAAAAACTGAAAGAAACCTCATGGCCAAATATAATATGTCACATCAATGGCTAAATATACTATGGTTCATTCTATCTTAGGATACTATACATAGATTAAAAAAAATAATTACATACATATGTGCTCGTGTGGCCATTCAGTGAGAAGATATAGGTTCAAAAACAAAACTGTATCAATATCTTGTTATATAAAAATAAGCAGAAAAGAAATGCCTTGCCTGATAAAGCAAATTTTTGGTATAGCATGAGTAGTTGTAAAGGAGTTAAATCTTTAATTTCCATTTTTGAGAATTTTGCTACAAAATACACCCTTAGTGTTGCCACAAGAAAAATGGAATAAAAGAATATGCCAAATATTACGTTTTTCCTTTACTGAAAAGGGAAGGGAACAAACCAAGAGAATGAAGAACAAAAGGCAAGCAATTCCGTTAGGAAAGAATTCCATCAGCTTGTGTTCTCACCCTCAACCTTCCTAAAGCAGGACAAGAACAACCAGCAACAGCAAACACTGGATCCACCAGGGGGCACCACTGGCCGACTCCACACTCAAGACAGCAAGAGCAGCAGCCCATTCTTGGGTTTTCCGATGCCCCCCACTATTCAGACACACTTCTCTGATAACATACCACATGCATGGTGCCTGCAGGTGTAGTCCTAAGCATCTGCCATGTGCCTCTGTTGGGACTAGAAAGTCTATTCCTATGTTGTTGCTGGGGAGATTTCTCCCACTCCCCATCCCCAACTCCATTTAGAGAAATGTATTTATTACAATCGCATTCTGCGAATTTTTTAAAAGATCTTACTTATTTACTTGACACAGAGAGAGAGCGCGCACACACAAGCAGGGGGAGCAGGAGAGGGCGAATCAGGCTCCCCGCCGAACAGAAAGCCTGACACGGGGTTCGATCCCAGGACCCTGAGATCATGACCTGAACTGAAGGCAGATGCTTAAGTGACTGAGCCACCCAGGCATCTTGGGTTCTGCAAATTTAACAAAGCACTTCGGACTCTATTATTTCTTAAAGAAACTTTAAGTCACAAAGTACCTAATTAGCATAGTACCACCCAAGTACCAGTCAGAAGCCATTATCATTCAACTGCTCCCGGAACCCTAACTCTGCAGCTCTTCCCCACACCAGAACCAGCTTCCCAGCTGCTGGGGGGCTCCTCCTCTCTGTGGTGAGGAGATACTAGAAAGTCGATGTTACGTCCCCTAGAGAAAACTGGATATGGCTTATGTGTGGATTTGAGGTTATTTCTAATCCTCCTTTGCAGCAGGGGTTTGGTGTCTGTGGAGATTCTTAATGCTTAGAACAGCACAAAGTCCACAGTCTCATTATGTTTCTTGGACATTCAAGTGGAGGTAGCGAGTTGGTGGTTGATATGAGTCTCAGCTACAGTGAAATGATCTGAACTAGAGATAAGGTCCACTTCGAGGAAATACAAATAAACATAAGTATTAGAATAATACTTTGAGATATTTTTTTCCCACTTGCATATTTGCTTTTTAAGTTGTCTGAAATTGTACCCCCAACCACCTGGGTCCAAGAAGTTGGGCCAGTGTAAGTTGATTGTCTCAGGGGCGAGAGCATTAGCGGAAAACAGCATGCCAGTCTGGATAAAGCCCAAACTCACTAAGGAGATTAAGTGAGATGCCTCTGAATGTAAATATCACAACAGAGGCTAAAAGTGGAATGAAGAGTTCCCTTGGGTTGGCGGGAGCTAGGAGGAATTCTGGTGTTGGAGTCTGAAGAGTTAAGAAGTTTCCAGAAAGGAATGGCCACAGCATCCTAGTGGTTCCCGAGACCCAGGGGCTCAGAAGATCGGGTGGGTCCTGAAGAGAGGGCCCATGCATGATGTTATCTGGACAGAGTTCTTGGGTGAGTCAGGGGAGTAAAGCATGATAAGACTCCAGAGAGATCTTAGGGGACCTGCGGCCAGTGAGCAGGAGTGATCCCCTAGCGGGGGAATGGATGGTTAACTCTCTCAACTGCCAAGAGGAGGCAGACGCCGGTGAGGAGGGGAGGGGAGGGACTGGAATACATTGGGATTAAATTTCTGCTCTTCCTATGGAACAGCAGCGCTGCTGGTGGGGCAGGTCTCCAAAGAGAAACTGAGTTAAAGCTAGATGAAGCTATATCTCTTTCATATGAATCGGAAGACTGACGCTCCTCCCTCACAGGTCTTGTTTTCGTACCAATGCTTCACTGTCATGCTGACTTCCCGGGAGTCTCCTGGAAACATTCATGCTTATTCCATCATGAGAGGGCCGCATGGGCTCCATTGTTTTCTGAATGAGGTCTGGAAGAAGAATTATAGTTGTGGAAGGAAACAGCACACTCGGTTTAAACCTGTAAGCAGCAAGGGCACCTGGGTGGCTCAGTAGTTGAGCATCTGCCTTTGGCTCAGGTCATGATCCCAGGGCCCTGGGATCGAGCCCCGCATCAGGCTCCCGGCTCAGTGGGAAGCCTGCTTCTCCCTCTTCCACTCTCCCTGCTTGTGTTCCCTCTCTTGCTGTCTCTCTCTGTCAAATAAATAAATAAAATCTTAAGAAAAAAAAAACTATGAGCAGCAGGAGGCACGGGGCATGGGGGCTGACTGCAAGTAGAGAATGTAGAAGCCTTGAATGAGGGGATCACATATCCACACACACTTTCTGCTTCAGTACCGTCCAGAGACTCCCCCAGCGTACCACAGAAACCTTTCTCTTGCTTCTCTACCAAGGATTTCCTGACCATCCTTCTAGACTAAATTCAAGTTTTACTTGCTCTATGAAACCCTGTGCAACAGCTCGAAGAAAAAAAAAATTAGCTCTTATTCCTCTTTGCTTCTAGAACATTCTTTTAAACTTATGTTATGCTTTTTGGGCTTTCTCACTGTGATTTGCTTCTATTTTTGTCTTCCTCTGCAGAGTGTGTATAAGAGAAACGCTTTGTGTTGTTTGGATTTGACTCAGTTAGATTCATGATGTTAATTAAAATGTGCATGTTGATTCATGAGTAGGTTTTGAAAACAATAGATTGTAAGCAGTATATTTTAAAAACAGAAGAGAACAGAAACCACCAAAGTGATCTAGCCATTATAAGGACGAATAATGCCTCATGAAATTTGTTTCTATTATCTATTTGGATGTTCTGAGTCACAATAAAATGTTCTTCTTATTGTGGATAATTTAAAAAAATCAAACACTGGAGTCTCAGACATTTGGGGTAGACCTAGGAAGAAAGCTATGGCCAGAGATTCTGAATGTTTCAAACTAGGAGGGGATCTATACCATACAGAAGGCAATGGGTCAATTGATACAAGTTCATAGCTTAATGGGCAAATACGATAGCTACCAGTCATGTTATGGAGGTCAACAAGCTATGTCTGTGAAGACAGTCAATATTTTAGGTTTTGTGGGCTATAAGGGGTCTGTCATAACTACTCGACTCTGCCATGGCAGGGCAAAAAACAGGGCAAAAAACAGCCACAGATCATATGTAAATGAGTATGACTGGATTCCAATAAAATTTGAATTTCATATATTATTAGGGTGTCATGAAATATTCTTCTTCTTTTGATTTCTTCAACTGTTTAAGAATGTAAAAGCCATTCTTAGCTAATGGTGTTTTAAAAATATACCTTATTAATAGAAAATTTGAGGTCTTGGGCGAGGTCAGTCAATTGAGCGTCTGCCTTTGGCTCGGGTCATGATCCCAGGGTCCTGGGATCGAGTCCCACATCGGGCTCCCTGCTCAGCGAAGAGCCTGCTTCTCCCTCTCCCTTGCCCCTTTGCCCGCTTGTGTTCCCTCTCTTCCCCGTCTCTCTAATAAATAAACAAAATCTTAAATAAATAAAAGAAAATTTGAGGTCTCGTAAGACCTACACATCAGATGATTGCCATTAACAAGATAGTTTGTTACTCACAGTTCCCAAGAGGCAAGGGTCCACCATGCCATGGGCTGGGGGGACACACAGGGAAGCATTAGGATCACTCTGGAGGAATGCGGGAAATTGCAGGCAAAAGCATTTTCTGTGGTTTCTGTGGGAAAGAATGAGTGAATGAAGGTAAGCAGGCTTAGGAGTGGCTAGTTCGAATAATTTTAGCAGGGTCGAGGGTGTAGGGTCTGTCCTGGTTATCTAGTACCCGGCCCTGGGGGGATGAGGGCAGGTGGATTGTGGCCTGGAGTGTAAGAGCCCAGTAAAGGGGGGTGGTTGGGGTTGTAGGCTCTGGACTGTTTGGTTTATATTTGAAAAGCATGCTCATTTGTTTACCATCTCTAAGAATTAATATATAATTCTTATATATTATAATTCTTACAATAATAACTCAGGGAAGGCCAGGCCCCAGAGGTCAGAGCATCAGAATACAGCAAATAAAAACAATAAATATAAATACGGTAAATAAAAGACCTGGTTAACACACATGGGCCGTAGAAAAACAGGGGGCAGGCCAGATTCGGCCATGTGCTGTGGGTTGCCATCCCATGGGCTAGGAGCCCAAAGATAATGTTGAATGTCAAACACGCAGGTATTGTGAAAAATAAATATTTCGTGATAAATTAACAAATGTGGTAAATCACGAAGCTTCTTGATTCTTGCCAGTGAACATGAAAGAAAGAATTGATAATTTATGATAAGAAACACCTGCATCCATTCAAACTGAAGGAAGACCTTATCCCTTTTGGCCCATGTATTCTGTTCATTCTGCTCCTGTCGTTCCCAGAACGTGAATATTCCCCGACCTGCTCTTCCTATCTTTACTGAGAGGAGCCACAGCCAGAGAATGGAACTTGGAATTTTCAGAGCAGTTGTCAACACGATCGTATCTGCACAAGCCCTCCGGTAAAATATTAGTGAGATCTCTGTCATCTCATCATTCTATCCAGACTGAATTAAAGTTTTTGAAGTTCATAATCTAATTATGCCATTGCGAATTCCTTGAGGGCAAGGACACTGTGTTTCTCCTCATTACTATCTTTCTCACGTCCTTTCGCTGGCTGCTCAGTGCACTTGGGAGAAAATCCCAAGACCAGCCAGGGGCCAAACACGTCCCCGATCGGGTGCCTATCCCAGCGCTTGCTGCAGAAGCATCTCTCGGCAAGTGCCCCCTCGTCACTAGCCAGGGAGGCGGGGGCCCAAGTCCCAAAGGGGCTTTTCTGTGCGCTTCCTTTCCTCTATGGTCCCTCCCGCCCCTTCCCCGGCTCATTCCCCATTCTGGGGGTCTCACCCTTCTCATCTCCATTGGGTGCTGGAGGGCAGAGGGCCTGGTACCTGGTACCTACGCCATAAGCATTCACTGGGTGAATGGATGAAGGATGGAGCAAAAGCGAATCCACAGCAGCTTGAGGAAGGGGGAGAAGCTCTGAGTGCAGTGTTAGGAGGGACCGCTGTGTTCCGCGTTTGGGCCTCAAGGATTCCTAGTGGCTTCGTACATCTTTGTTCACGCTTGACAGCCTTGGGCAGCAGCAGCCACTCGGCTAGAAGAGAGCCTCATACAGAGACTCTGCGAGGGAATTCTCAGCATGCTCAGGGAGAGAGGGAATTAGAGGGAACTTTAGGGCCTTTAAAGGATGCTCATCAGCGTGCATATGGGAGCGGCCAGGAGCTCTCAGTGATGCTCCTGCAGGGGTGTATGGGGGAGACACACAGTCCTTAGTTAGTGTAGTCTGACTAGATTTTTACTACACACTGGGGACATTTTTCTCAACAATAATAACCTTTTTGCCATATTTACTTCACTACCACCCATACATCAACGGATGGCTTTACTGGTATTTGTAATTGTTCCATTATCCTACTGGGTGTTATGAATAAATGAGAATATTTACACTGGTTGGTGGATCTAGAATTCCTCCTCCTCTCTCTTTTATTTTTTTTAAGATTTTATTTATTTATTTGACAGAGAGAGAGAGATCACAAGTAGACAGAGAGGCAGGCAGAGAGAGAGAGGGAAGCAGGCTCCCCACTGAGCAGAGAGCCTGATACGGGGCTCGATCCCAGGACCCTGAGATCATGACCTGAGCCGAAGGCAGAGGCTTTAACCCACTGAGCCACCTAGCCACCAAATAAAGCAGAGAGGTGCCCCACCTCTCTCCTTTATTTTCAATGTGTTCTATAATATGCACATGTTCATTTTGTAATGGAAGAAGAAACTAAGCCACAGTCCATACCCTGCTCTTCTCCCCATCACGTGCTCTTTGCATAGGGTGCCTGCTGTAACGTTAAGGCATGTGGGCTCCAGAGCCGCAGTGCTGGGTTTATATGTTGTGCTGTGTAACTTTGGGCACCTCACTTAATCTCTCTGGGTCTCAGTTTCCTCCTATGGAAAATGGGGATTACAATAGCACTCATCTCCTATAATTGTTATGAAGATTTAATGAGCAAACATATGTATAATATTCAGAACGGTATCTGCAACACATTAAGGCCAAAGTCAATATTAACTATCATTGCTATTTGTATATGACGTTAATACTTAAGAAGAAAAATAGCGAGCCTAACAAAGTGGTTATAAAAATCTGTTTACAAGAGTGCCTGGGTGGCTGATTCGGTTGAGTATGTGACTCTTGATTTTGGCTCAGGTCATGATCTCAACCTTGTGGGATCATTGAGCCCCGAGTTGGGCTCCATGCTCAGCGGGGAGTCTACTTGTTCCTCTTCCTCTGCCCCTCCCCCCATTCTCTCTCTCAAATGAATACATAAATAAAAATCTTAAAAAAGAAAGTCCGTTACAGTGTTATGTTGACTTAGGATACAGGTTAGAAGACTTTCCATTCAAAATCACAAACATTAAATAGTCGTGTTGCTCTAAAGCCCTAGGCTAGCTATGGGAAGAACCCAGTTCTACAAACCGTGTCCTTCCAGGCTCTGGAAGGCCAAATTTGGCTCTGTTTAGACTGCCCTCTGGTGGAGACCTTGCAGGAGGGCTGGAGGCTAAAGGACCACTATATTCTCATTTAGCACAACAAAACAAAAACATGCACACAATTCCCCTCCACTGCTTGGACAAAGTGATTTTTTAATGGAACTCCCTGTCTCATTAGCCAACACCCTACACCGTGGGCTGGAAGCAGCTACGTTGTGGCGTGGCCTCTGGGTTCTGGTTGTCGAATATGCTCTCCTTGTGAGGTCCGCTGATCTCTACCCTGCTCTTCAGTGCACAAAGCATTGGTTCAATCCTTATAGCAACTCTTGGGATGGGCACGTTGATCCCCATTTTCACGATGAGGACACAGAGGTTTATAGAAAAGCGATGACGTGCCCAACATCACACATCAGTGCGTTGGGTCATCCGTTAGTTAATATGCCAAGTAGACCCAGGGACCAGGAGCTGAATAATCCCCTCACAAGGGTTCCGAGTGTGCTATGAGAAAACCATTAGGTATAGCGGTTGCTGGGGTGGAGGGGGTGGCCCAGGGGACTGGGGGGGGGGGTGCTCAGAAATGGCATTTGGCCAATACCCTGCTGGTGGACATCAGGGCCATTTACCAAACAACTCTGAAGCTGAGCCAAGCTGAGCTGGAGAACGGGACCGAGATATAAGCAGCTGGGGACAAACCAGGTAATAATTACTCAGCGACCCACCCTTGCCTTTCTTGTAAGTTATTTGCCTTAAATGGAGCTGCAATTTTGAAAGCTAATCTGGGTGTTTTGCAAGAAAAGCAAATAAGCAGAAGTACCCTTTGGAGCCTTAAACGTCGATGTGGGTTGTGTACAGTGAAATCTCAGAGCCCGGCTGAAGTGGCCTCTGGGAGCAGGTGGACGTGGGAAAGCCGCAGACTTTTCATCTTCCTGAGGATGCGTTCGTTATGGGTGTAGCTTCTGAAATGCAATACAACTCTGTTAAAAAAAAAAAAAAGCGTAGAAGATTCCCTTGTCACCTTATCTTGTTTTGAAAATGAAATTCGTGTTCACAAAAGTGAGGTGTGCTTCTCTCCTAATGAAACCTTACAAGATTTTCTGAGTTCCAACGCAGGCATGAGTATTTTAAAAGGCGTGACCTTGAAATCAACATACCTTGGCTCCCTCTCTTCTCCTTTTCTTCACCCTCTCCTAGTTTTTTGAATACCAGCTTTGTGGTGGGTGTGTCGCAGGCCCTGGGGATACATACTGGCCTTGGGCAGAGCTGACCTGTGAGGACTTTATTCTCGGCCCTTGGAGCACTCGACAAATCCACAAATGCACATGTGAGGGCAACGCGTGTGGGTCCAAGGGAAGCACGGATGCCTGTGTCAACCAAGGTCAAAGAGATTCCCAGAGCGGCTGACGTTTGAGCTGCACCTTGCTGGGAAACAAGGGGGGAAATGCTGGTTCAAAGGCGCCAAGGGTGAAATCACTAGTCCTCCTTGTGCAGAGAGAAGTGCAAGGCGCCTGGAGTGCAGGGAGCCTGTTGAAGGCTGGAGAGGGATCAGGGCTTTCTACGGCATGGAGGCGGACAGATTTGCTGTCACACGCGACGAGGCGGCACCGAAGGACTCTTAGTGAAGAAATTATGGTATGTGATCAGTCACGATCTTTCTTGGTTCCTTGCCTTCATGCAGCTTCCATGCTGAAATGGCCTTCCCAATCCCATCTTCCTTTTATCTGACTAACTCTGATCATCCTACACGTTTTAGCTCAAATGTCCCAAAGACATCTCTTCTAGTTCTGACACTGCTACTCAGTCTCCACATCATGACCCGTCACGATGGGCCTCCGTCACCTGTAAAATGGTCCCGTAAGGAAGGAGGAGAGAGGAGAGAGGAGGAGAGAGGGACTGCAGATGAGGGTCACTGCTGATTAATCTGTCCCTGGAAGTGTGAGAGGAGCAGGGAAGTGAGTGTGGAGCCAGGTCAGGGTCCCGAGAAGACTGGATCCTGGATGGGGGGGGGGGGGCACTCCTGAGCAGAGGAGGGATGAGAGTGGTCGGGGGGCGGCGTTGGTACCTTGCAGATGGTTTGGGGATGGCAGTGGGGCAGGGAGAGCTGAGAACAGCTGCCACAGGGAGAAGCAGGAAAGTTCAGGCCCAGTACTGCCACTTCGGCCTCCTCCTCTGAAGAGCGTTCCCAGGCTCCGGACAGTGCCTGGAGGGTGGTGTCCTCCCGGAGCCAGGCAGAGCCTCACAGGGCGGGCCATCACCACAGAGTCGTCAGTGAAGAGAGGAAGAGAGAGAGAGCGAGAGAGCCTCAGGGGTCTCTGAACTCAAGGGCACACAGGCTGCAGTGATGCCTAGGCCTTGGACGACTTCCCGTTCCTGCTCAGTGTCCCAGTGAAGGCACCAGACTCCCTCTAACAGGACCGGGGGGCTCTCGAGGGTAGAGGCTCTAGCTCCCCAGCAGGGCGTGGTACAGAGAGGGCAGGTAAAGATTTGTTGCATATCTTGCAACCTCTATGTTGAACAAACCCAAGTGGGCCATTATCGAAATACATTTATATTTTTGTTCTACCATCCTTTTAAAATGTGCCTGGGACCCTTGACTTTTCTGTTCTCACTCAGGCAGTAACTGTCTTACAGTCACTTGGGTTATGAATAGTCTTACTCAAATAATTAGAAAGGCTAGTTTGTGGAATAATAATAAGAAAATCAGACTGGAACTCAGCATTCAGTCTTGTCCCCTCCTCCTAGCTGTAGCAGAAAGTTGGTGAAAACCTGCGGTGTGAGTGGTTGGTGGTCAGCTTCTCACTTTCTCAGCTCCTGTCCAAACAACTTGCTAGTGACCAGTGGCAATCGGTTGAGGGCGAGATAATTAGGGGTCAAGACAGGGTCTCCTGTGGTGGGACTGTGGCTGGGGGAGCCTCGTCAGGGGCCAGCTATCTGAAGCTAAGGCTCTCACTTGTCCCGCCTTCATGGACTCTGCAGAGAACCAACCCCCCGCCCCCACTCACCGCCGCCCCGTGGCTCCCTGTCACCACAGCCCCTGTGCCGTGGGCAGTGTGTTCTGTCTCTTTGGATGTAATTCCCCTGAGCCCCTGGTTCGCTGGTGGCCCACTGTGCATGGAATCTCGCTGTTGGGGTCCCCTCGGCCTCTGAGGCTCTGCTTTCCAGCAGAGCTTAACACCCCTCTGGCCAGGCTCTTCGCGGCCTGGGAAACACTTGCAGGTCCTCACAGATGAGTCCTAGGAAAGCAGCCCCGTCCTCCAGCAGCCTCTCCTGTCCCGTCCTGCTGCCCAGGCTGCCTCAGCTCTCCGAGCACTTCCTGCACCCCCAGTCTGTGGGAACACAGCAGGGATGGCCTGTCGCAGCCATGGAAGGCCCCTCATCAGGCTTGAGGGGAGGAGGCCGCCCCCCCCAACACTCCTGGAAAAGGAAGTGGGCACTTGGCCACAGTGCCCTGCAAAGAAATCTTTTCACAGCTACCCCCCTTCTCTCCTGACACGGCACAGACCGTTCTGTGTTCTCAATTAGGGGACAGGGCTCAGGGATCAGAGAACCTGCTGGAGGAGATTTTCTTTGTGAATTCTAGATACAGGGAGCTGGCTCACACCCAACTCTGTGCGGCCCCCGGAGAGACAGGAAAAAAACAGTCACACCTGCTAGGTCTGTTACATTGTAGCTGAAAGCACTGGCAGGTTGAATGTTAAGTTCAGACACTCTGAGTTCACTGCTCCTTTTATCTGGCCCTCCTCCCTCACTAAATGTCTGTTCTGAAAGTTGGAAACCCGCAGCCATCGGGGAACCAGACAGCCCTAACGTCTAAGCAGTCTTTATTCCATTCAGTTTGGATCACCTTCAAGTCATCAATTTTTAGGTGAGGCTATTGGCTGGGACTAAATTCAGCAGAGTATGGAAGGGGGTAAGATTGTGCCACAAACTTGCTGTGTACATGTGGGCCTCTCTCGTATTTCCACTGAATGGCAAGTAACCTGCACCTACTTAGCAGAAAATCAGCATTTCCTTGAGGTTCCCCGGACTCACCTGTCCCAGATGGCCGCAGAACGTCCGGGTGGGCTAGGACCGCCCTGGAATCCGCCGCCGCCGCCGTCGCTGCCACACGGTGGCGCCGTCGAGGGTGTCTCAGTCACCACAAAGCGGCTTTTGTCCGTGTCCCCGTTCCACCGCTCAGGTTCTCCCAGGGAGGATGACCCCATTCCCTTAGCCGTAACTTCAGCCAGGGGTGACCCCCGCTTGAGCTCACGAGGTTGCAGCTCAGCTGAGTTCTGCCTGCAGTGTTTTTTCACAGCCGCCGTCCAGGTGCCAGCTGGTCCCAGGAGTCCCAGGGCAGCACAGACTCCTGGGAATCCTAGCGAGCCTTTGTTTTCCACTCCCAACACAAAGCGAACTGTTATCACCTCCCGGTCTGGACAGGGGGCTATTGGCATCCATCTAGACTTCTGAGAGAAGTACCCCTCGGCGACTCATTAGGGGAGTCCAGGATGCCCCACCTCTCCCCGTTCCTCCCCTCCACCTCTGCCTAACGGCCCATGAAGGCCAGTGGGTTTTCTGTCTGCCTCTACAGGCCAACAAGAAGTTGGCGCTTTTCCACTTTTCCCACGAAAGCAAGGGACTACAAGTGTAATCTTTTAATCTTTCGCAGGCAGCCCTCTTGTAAGTCACTCTGCCTCAGAGTAAAACTGTGTCTAACATGCTTTAAGATCTAGAACAATCTGCAGCCCTGACCTTCAGAGCAGACCTCTGGGAGCACATTTGAAATTGGTGCAGCAGTCCAACCTCTCGCCCTTAAGGAAGTGACTTGAGATTCCAAGGGCTTGCTCATGCATGGCAATTCATTTTTAAAGCTTCCAAGAGCAAAGGGTAGACTCTGTGGAGATGCAGAGTGGGGAACCCGGTGTTGCAGAGATGGAAGTCACAGAGTGCTGGATGTCCCACCAGTGACTAAGCCACCTCTTAACTTTTCTAAGTAGGAGCCGGCACTGTGGGGAGCAGGGTGGGATGATACATCTCACAACCCAGGATAACACTGGCTGCCATCTTTGAACATGGGCATAACTCAAAGCACGTGGGGGGGGGAGTTACTCCGCATATGTTATTTCTATCCTCATGACCAGTCTATTTGGTAGGTATTTATTACTCCCCCAACCCCCCACCCTTTACAGATGAGGAAAGTATGGCTTAGAGAAGTTAAGTAACCAACCCAGTGTCACACAGCTAGTGATTAGTGGAGTTGGGATTCAAACCCAGATCTTAGGACTCTACAGTTTATTTTCTCGTCCTATCACGCGATGCTGCCTCCCCAGAATGGTGTCTACCTTGGACGAGGATGGCAAGGAGAAGATAGCTGGGAATGGATCTTGCCATGTTTCAGGGTTCCTTGTGAAATTCGAAGTTTAGACAAATGATAGCTTGGCCTATGAGTCAGCCATGAAAATCATTGTGACTTGCAGTCCCTGGCAGAAAGGGTGGGTAGGAACAAAGGGCATAGAATGAACATGACCACTTCTTTTTCTTGGTAGCATGTGGGCTTCTCATTAATGTGCATCCTCTTTCACATCTCTGTCTTTGCCCCTGCTGGTCCTCTGCTTGGAACTACTTTCGCCCTCTACCCTGCTTGGATGAGGAAAGTCTGTCTCCTCTGCAGATGAAGGTTTTCTTGCCCTGTGGTTCCCCTAACATCCAAGTGGAGTTAGGCACTCCCTCATCTGTGTTCCCATTGTTCTCGCCCAGGCCCCAGTGCAGCAGACATTATTCAAGGCATTATTCATTGTTTGTGTAGGCCTAGGGCTGCCATGATGGGAGGAGAATTCTCTTTTACTCATGACAAAAGTAGATAGGGGGAATGAGCCCCAACCATTGAAGAAGAAGATCTGAAGGGATCTCCCTCAAAAGGGGGCCATGGTCAAGAGGGGGCACTGGGCCAGGAGCCAGCACCTAGAGACGGTGGTAGGAGTGAGCCCAAGTCAGGTCCCAAGGTGCACGTGGCGCGGTGCCGGCACTCAGATGGCCAGTCCTCAGTGAGTGGTTGACAAACAGGGGAGGAAAGGCTGAAGTGATGAGCAGCGTTTCTAAGCCAAACCTGAGGCTGTGTTGGTCATGGGCAGTGACCGCAGTCTGGCAGTCTGGGCTGAACTTCTCATGCTCTTGGAACTTCCCCCGGTGTTTCCCAACTGGCTTCCCCACCGGTGTGACCAAAGACCTGGACTGCTCGACTTGGTAACCACACCGACCATCGCAGCCGGCTGCATTCCCAGCTGCTTTCCCCTGCAGGCGCCTGTTTCCAGCCCTCCACGGAGGGCTCAATCCCCTCACTGGGGGTCCAGCCCCTACTCCTGGCTATGAATCTAATTGTGCCCCACACCCTTCTGTTTTTCCAACTACGTGTTGGGAATTTCCTCAGTTAAGCCTCCAAGTCTTCCTTCCTTCTGCATTTAATGAGCTCATTTATTTTTCTTTTTCACTTAGCAGGTTTTAGGGCTGGTTAATGAGTGGTAGGGTTCTCTTTAAGAGCCAAGTTGGGCCAAGCTCAGGGCACTTTTCTTGCCATTTCCAGTCCTCAAGTCCCCAGTGTCTCTTGCGGTCTCTCCCCCCAGCTCTGGCAGTCACTCTCCACAGTGCAGTTCCCATCTGTGGAAATTTCTGGAATACAATGACACATCGGCCTCAGGGTTTTATTTTGTTTTGTTTCTTCACATACCTTCCCTGGGGCAGTTGTTTCAAGATGATCCTGTGCTTTCTAAAAAGAAGAAGCAGTTGAAGTGCCAGGGAAAGAGATCCATTTTTAAATGCAGAGTTTCCGCTTTAGGTTTTGTCTGAAGCTTTTGGTAGATTTTGGGGTGGGGGTGTTGGCTGTGAATTCCAGGGAGACTTGCCAGAGGCTATTTAAACCTCCTTTGTGTGAAATGTTGTAAAGAGCTTCCAGGAGGGAGCACTAATAGAAGGGAACTTGGAAGCCTTGCTGTGGTGGTTGGCACTTGGGAGACTTTCAGCCCAGAGAGAATGAGAAAGAATGCAGGGTCCATGTGGCAAGAACAGGGATCCACAGGGACTCAGTGGCTTACTTGGTTCCCAGAAGCAACTTGAGGTAATGACTTCACAGATGCTTTGGTGAATCATGTACCACAGAAAGTTTAGCCCAGGGAATCCCATTGCCTGTTTGTCCACTCATTTGTCCGTCCGTCCATCCATCCATCCATCCATCCATCCATCCATCCATCCAGTAAACAGAGATTAAGTACTTGCCATGAGGCAGGCACTGGGTGAGGCCCTGGGGTGCCAGGAGAAATGACTGGACACAGTCCTATCCCACAGGTCATCTCCACACATTTCGGAGAGTGAGGATCCTGTGCAGGAGAGTCAGACAGACAGTGGGAAGGTTCCAGAGGATAAGTCCCGGAAACCCCCGCATGCTGGGCTCAGGCAGTTTGCAGAGCTGTTGTTAACTCCTCGTTTCCTGCTGAACTCCCAAAGCTTAGGCACCACGCTGCCCTCCTGAGCTCCACTCCCCCCTGTGAAGTCCAGCCCTCAGTCTGCCTCTGTGAAGGGTCTAGGCTGAGGATGGCAATGGCTGGTCTGAGGGGCTTCCATCCCAGGTGAGAGTGAGGCTCTGGGGACTGTGTCCCTGTGGCACAAAACACATTTTTGAAGCTTGTTGGGATCTGCCCCTAGCAAAGATCGAGAGAGAGGAGGCAGGCTGCCGTCAGCTGTGTCAGCTGGGGTGTTAGTTTGCTAGGGCGACTCTAACAAAGTCCCACGGAATAGGTAGCCTGAGGAACGGAAGTTTATTGTCTCACAGTTCTGGAAGCTAGAAATCCAAGATGGAGGTGTCAGGAAGGTTGATTCCTTCCGAGGGCTGTGAGGGAGATTCTGGTCCCAGTCTCTTTCCTTGCTTCCAGTGCTTGCTGGCAGTCTCTGGCATGCCTTGGATTTGAGCAAGACCACCCCAATTTCTGCCTTCATCTTCACAAGGTGTTCTCCCTGTGCGTGTGGCTCTGTGTCTCAAATTTCCCCTTTTATAAGGATACCAGTCCTGTTGGACCAGGGCCCACTCTAATGACTTAACTAATTACATCTGCAATCACCCTATTTCCAAATCAGGTTACATTCCGAGGTCCTAGGGGTTAGACTTTAAGGTAGGAATTTTCAGGGGACATAGTTCCAACCATAACACATATTTCTGACTTTATTGCCCTCCCGCTACCATCAGCAGTGCCTACGAGGAGGGGGCAGAGTGACTATACCTCAGAAAGGGCCAGGGGTGGTGCCCCAGGGAGAAATCAAAGGGGGGGTCTGGAAGTGGGGAAACAACTGTTGGAGGAAGAGCGTTTGTGCTGGAAAGCAGCATGGCCGGTGGAAATCTCCTGGGCGGCTGCGGGAGTGGCAGCTAGAGGTGCAGGGATTTGGTCCTCTGTGCCTGGAACTGGCAGGAACCCGAATGGAAGGAAAGCCCCCAGCAGGCAGCCCTTTGGCCCGGGTCAGAGTTGCAAAGGGGAGCAGGGTCAGGTGCCCCTAGGATATGGGTGAAGTGATCCCTGGAACTTGAGGGATAGGGGAGAAAAGCAAGCAAGATCCAGAGTTCTGAGGTACTTTGAGGTAGTCTGGTGGGCAAGAACTGGCCTGTGGGGCTGCTCCCGAGGATGCCCGCCGTGACCGAGGCTGTGGGAGTGACTGGACATTCCTTCATGCAACCAGCCAGGATTGGCTGAGACACTCTCAACCACATCCTCTTTGAAACACAGAGGAATTTAATTAAAAAGCATAGTTATAGTGTGTTATTGTAATAGAGCACTTGTGGACTTTGACAGATAATTTTGAAAAAGAAAAATTTGGAATATTTACCTCACCAAATAATAAAATTTAAGATAAAGTAATTGTCATTGAAAGACTATATTTTGGCACATGAATAAATAGCTCAATGAAATAGGCTAGATGTGAGGAATGGACATAGGATGTTGCCATACATAAAATTTGATAAAGGCGATATTTCAATTCAGTGGGAAAATAATGATAGATTCAAGAAATGGTGTTGACCTAATTGGATCTCCATCTGGGAGAAAAAAGCAAGGTAGACACCACCTCCTATTTCTTGCTCCTATATGCAGCAATAAATCTCAGATGGGTTTGGTTTAAAGATCTAACTGTAAGTAAACTAAGAAACATGTAAAATATTTAAGGAGAATTTAGTGGAAATTTCACTTTCTAAATTGGTATAACTTTGGAGTGGAAGGGATGTTTTAAATAATTGTGGAAATCCACAAAACTGAAGGGGGAAAAAGACATGTACCTGCATATTTTTTTTTTAAATTTTAAGAAAAAAACACCATAAGGAAGACCAAATGGCAAACTGTAGATTCAGCTAAATACAGGTAGCATATATGAAAAGATGTTATCCTTATTTTACCCAAAGCTCATATAAACTGGTAATAAAATGGCAATAGGTGCATAAGGAAAAACATGAACAGGCAATTCACAGAAGAGAAAATAAAGATTTAAGTGGATCCAAAAAGGATTGGTCAGAGAAAGTTGAATGTGATGATTTTTTGGTCAGATTGGCAAAAATTAAAAACACCAATAACGTCTTGTGCCTGAGAGAATGTAGGAGGATGAACACTTTTACACCTTGCTGATAGGAGTATGAATGGCTGAAACCTCCAGGAAAAAGAATCTGGCAATGCTTACTGAAGTTCAAAATGCCACCATTGACTCAGCAACCCCGTTTTGGGCAGTTATTGCAGTAGATATAAAGACACTGGTACCCAAGAATAGATGGACATGGATGTTTACAGACCGCTGTTTGGTGTGGCAAAATATCGGGAAATGCATAGTCATCCATCAGCAATAAAGTAGCGGAATAAACATGGTGCCTGCGTGCCATGGGATAGTATGTAGTATCACAAAGAGTTAGATCTGTCAACATATTCATCTGGAGAGATGCAAATGAGAGATATGAGAGATGCATATAAGAGATACATAAAGAACAAAAGCAAGTTGTGAAAAGTGTGTGTAGTATGATCCCTTTTCGTAAAAAAATTGACTAAAAGCACATAAAATTTAACGCCCATGCCTGTTGTGTGTTGCGTGTGTTTATTCCAGTGTTGAGAAGTGTGTTCACGGCGTGTGCTACCTCCAGGCAGAGGCATGAGATGGGGTGGTTTTTAATTTCTTGTTTCTGTATCTTTGGCCTTCATGCTAATTACAAGAATCATATTTTTGCTTTTTTAATTAAAAGCAATTAGATAAAGGCAATTTTAAAGGGGGGGGGGAAAGGGCAAAGTGTTTAAAACACTTCTATGACTCACGGGCCCTCAGGATGAAGTCTGCTCTCTTTAATGGACTTACGAGGCCCCTGGGATCTGGTGTCCACAGGCAGCACCATCCTCTTTTCCTTTTGTTGTGCCTTTCCCCCTCTGTTTTCCAGCTGTGCAGACCCGGAAACATTCTTGACGGCACTCTGCTCTCACCACACACCTTGAGCCTCGTTCCATGGGCTGGGCAAAGTCTCCACCTACCGATTCCTATAGCTCCTTGTACCCCTGTCCCTGGTGGTGTTATGGGCTTCCCCCTTAGTCGCCTGTTAACTTAGTTTTATCCGTAGTGGACAGTAATTCCCAAGAGGGCAGGAATAGCGTTTGTCATGGTGTCCCCAGGGCCTTGTCTAGCTCATTGTAGGTACTAAATACAAGAGGAAAGCAGGATGGAATGAATGAGCGGACACCAGGCATTAGAGATACAAAGGAAAAAATATAGTCTGTGCCCTCAAGATTGCACGGTGCAGAGACAGGTATGTAAACAGCCCAGTTATAATAGAAGATAATTATCGTCATAGGACCGAGGGAACATAAGCTACCCAAAATTGCCCCAGGGGAAGTCTGGAAGGTTGCACAAGTGAGAAAACATTTAATCAAAGATTTGAAGAACGAACAGACATTTACCAAGAAATAAGGGGGCGGGATGATGTTTCTGGCACAAGGACGAGCCCCTGCAAGGGCACAGAGGCAGCAAAGATCATGACAGAGTCTGAAAACCTCTAGTGATTTAATATTGCGCAGCATAAAGTTCAAGGTTGGGGAAAGGAGTAAATGAAAGAAGATAAATGGAGGCAGTTATCCTGGAATCAGATCATTCAGGAAGGTCCCTGCAGGCCAAGCCTGGGAGTTGAGAGTTTAGAAGGTGTAGTACCGTGCGAGGTTGAAGCGGGGGTGTGACATGAAGGGGCTTAGATCACACCAACAGGATGTGAAGGGGGGGTGCAGATGATGTCAGATGAAGGGCGACTGGCCCAGGGTGCACAGCAAGAGGGCAGTCATTGCAGTCTTCCCCTGGTGAAGGCACCGAGCTGAGCCAGCGCGGGGACTGGTGCAGTAAAAGGGGGTCGAGATGACATGACTGGGCACTTGATGAGCTGGCATGAGGATGGCGAGGGAGTCAAATTTCTGATTTGGCAGTTTGTTTTCTTTATTACGACACAGACGACGCAGAAGAGAAGCAAGCCTGAGAAAGGCAGAAAGCGGAGAACTGGGTGTGGGCCATGTTGAGAGGATTCCTTTCCTGGGGCGGCAGAGTGCCCCAAACCGCGTGACTTCGAACAACAGACATGGAATTCTCTCACGGTTCCAGATGGCCGAAGCCCAACCTCGAGGCACCGAGGCACCAGCAGCGCTGGCTCCCTCTGAGACTCAGGGGGGCGTCCTTCCCTACCTCTCCCCAGCTTCTGGTCATGGCAGGGGATCCTCGGTGTCCTTGGCTTGCGGCGGCATGGCTCCAGTCTCCGCGTCTGTCCTCACATGGTGTTCCCCCCGTGTGTCTTCCTGGGACACTTTCCTCTTCTTTTGAGGACACTAGTCATATTGGATTAGGGCCCACCACCATGGCCTCATCTTAACTTGATTACATCAGCAAAGATCCGATTTCCCTAGAAGGTCACATTCACGGGTACTGGGGTTAGGACTTCCACACAGCCTTCGGTGGTGGTGGTGCAGAGGGACACGATTCAACACATAACACCGAGTTTGAAGGGTCATGGGACCCTGGGTGGAGACGTCCAGGAGGCCTCTGGAAAAGTGGGAGCAGGGGCTCCGGGGAGATCCCTGGGGTGCGTCTTTATTTAGAATCTGCCAGCAAAGAGACCACAGCATGAGGTCATCACAGCGAGCAGGTGAAGGACCTGAGAAGAGAAACCTCTGGGAAGCTCAAGGTCAAGGAGGTGTGCGGGGCAGAGGATCCCACAGGCTGGAGTGTGTCGTGTGTGCATGTGTGCGTGTGCGCGCGAGGGACTCCGTGGGCATGGCCGACCCCAAGCGGGCCTGGGTCCTTCCTTTGCCGGGCACTGGCCATCACCCACTGGCGTGCCAGCCCGTGTTTTCTGCTACCTGGTTCTTTCACGTCTGAATCTCTCCGCCACATCTGACACGGCTTTTTTTCCTTAATCAGGAAGCACTGGAGCCCTGCAGCCAGCGGAGGAGTCAGCGGGGACGTTCTGAGATGCTGCTGGGGCAGCCGCCTCTCTAAGCTCAGTACACAGTGCAGCATTGATAAAGCAAACAAGGCCGGCTTGTTTGTGTTTTGCGTTTCTCCAGAAATGAGCTGGCAGTTTTATAATAACACTGAGGAATTACACTTTACTGCATCACCAAAATATTCCCATATGGCCATAAAAGTATTGTCCAGAGCCTATGCAGTCTTGCCCCTCGCACACACCCACTCAGCCGTAGGAGAGGCTGCAAAGCCAGCTTTGGGGTGTCAGAGAAAGCTGCAGATTCCCGACTGTGAGAAAGTCAGGGCAAAGACTGGAGTGACTCAGCCAAGGGTCTGGAAGGTGTTCCTGCTTGCAGCGCCTGCATCAGATACGCTTATGGTAGACACACAACAAATATCTCCAGGCTTGGGTGGCCTAGGATGTGAGGTGTGTGTCCACACTGGGATTAGTAAATGACTGACCAGCCATGCCCAGCCCAGGCAGCACTCTCCACCTACCGATTCAGGGTGAGCAGGAGTGAGATGCTTGTGTGTCCCCTTCTCTTTTCCTCTGTGGGACTCTGCCTGTCAGTGGCCAGGCCTACTGCAGATCAGTGGTCCTGGGCTAACACTGCTCATTCCAGCAAGATCCATGTCCTCTGGTTCTGCAAAATGCATGACAAACGATGGCCACAGTGACTATTTGCATTATGACTTAATAAAAACAATGGCTAGGGTGCCTGGGTTATTAAGGCACTGCTCAGTTATTAAGGGTCTGCCTTCAGCTCAGGTCATGATCCCAGGGGCCTGGGATCGAGCCCCACACCGGGCTCCCTGCTCAGCGGGAAGCCTGCTTCTCCCTCTCCCACTTCCCTTCCTTGTGTTTCCTCTTTTGCTGTGTCTCTCTCTGTCAAATAAATAAATAAAATCTTAAAAAAGAAAAGAAAATACGGTCTATATGTATATATATGGAATATTACTCAACCATAGAAAAAGAATAAAATCTTCTCATTGCAAAGACATGAATGGACCCTCAGAGCACTATGTTTAGTGAAATAGGTCAGAGAGTGAAAAGACAAATACTGTATGATCTCACTTACATGTGGAATCTGAAAAATAAACAAAAATAAAAATAAATAAAAATGATGGCTAATATTTACTAAGTTCCCTCTATGGATGGGGCTCTGTGCTAAGGGTTTAATATGCATTATTTCAAGTAACTCTTACAATAACTCTGAGAGACAGGTGCTATCTATGTCATCTCATTTTAAAACAAATATGAAATTTAAAATGATGATGTGACGTCCCCCAAGTTCTCGCAGCTAGAATGCAGTCCCAGACCGCCTGGGACTAGAGCCCACCTACTGAAGCCCTTCGTTGTGCGCGTGAGCTTTGCCCGTCTCCTGTTGAGATTTCTTGTTCAGTTCCTGCATGTTTAACTTAGGGATTATTGTCCAAGAGATGGGGCAAGAATGATGCTCACAGTCAGGAAGCCCTCAGGGCAGCTGCTGTCAGGTTTCAGGAACTGGGACACAAGTTTGGCTCTGGGAAGAAAAACAGCAGTGGGTTTAATGAAATGCAGTGGAGCCTGAGTGCCCAGGGTCATTGGTGCCCCAGCAGCCCTGCCTATCTGTCAGGCTCTGTTCAGCTGTCCCCGGGCGCCAGTTTACAAAGGGCACAGACTTGCAGCCTGAGCTTCTTTGTCCATCAGCAAATTATGTATCAGGTCCAGTGACTCATAGCCTTTGGGGATTAGCAAGGCCCTCAAAGATAATCCAGTTTGACTCTCTGATTTCACAGGTGAGAAGCCTGAGCCCAAACAGCAGCATGAGGATGATGGCAGATTAAAGATGGCTGCAAATCCTTTGACACTTCTCCCACTGAGAGGAGGACTGCGTCCCTCCCCTCGAGCCTGGGCAGGCTCTGTGACCGCTTAGCTTATAGAAAGCTGCCCAGGTGACACTGTACCAGTTTCTGGACTCCAGCATTAAGAGACTGGAAGGTTCTACTTCCTGCTCTGTGAACAAGGACTCTTGGGACCCAGACGCCGTGCCGTGAGGAAGCCCAAGTAGCACCTTACAGATACTCATGGAGAGGAGCTGGGGTCCCTGGTCAACAGCCCCTGCTGACACTCAGCATTTTGCGGCCAACTTGAAGTGGGTCCTTCAGCTCCCATCAAGCACTCCTTCCTGGAAGCACGTGGAACAGAAACAGCCATCTCTGCAGAGCCCTGCCCAAAATGTAGATTTTGAGCAGATGAAATGCTCGTTGCAATTTTAAGTCACTAAGTTTGGGACTGGCTTACTATGCAGCAATAGAAAATCAGAACGAGGACCAAGTAGTGGGTGTTATTCTGACCCTCTGCTGGTACACCTTTCACTCTATTGCCGTGGAGCTCATGGCTCGCTTTGGGTCGCCCTGGTCACTCACCGGCCTGAATGGTCTGTGAGGCTGGGAAGGCTGGTGCGTTACCTTGCATGAGGACCGCTGGACTTGAATGCCTTCAGCAAAAGTTACCAAATCTAATGATCCTGAGAATCCTGAGGCCTGGGAGTTAGGAATATAGATTCTTGGTGCACGTTCCAGGATCTATTGAATTAGAATCTTCAGGCGTGAGACCCAGACATTGCCATTTTTGTTTGTTTGTTTCCCAGGTGATTCTGAAGATCAGCCAGCTTTGGGGGTCACTGATCATAAATTGTTTGCAATTAGGAGAAATGTCCCAGCATCATCTATGTGCACAGATTACCCTAAACTAGGTATTACTGGAATGTTTCCATTTATGCTAAAATTCCTGGGTGTGATGCATTATTTCTAGTCTCCAGTTAAGCCAACCTGGGGATTCCAAGTTCTTAAAATACTTTTCCTTCATTTAACTTGGTGTTGGCCTGGATATCTCTGATGCCCCTGGACCAGGCTAATGTGTGCAAATAAAAGGAAGGAATCCATTAATCATTAATGTTGTTCACTAAATATTTATGACTTTCTCCTCTTGTAATATAGTAAGATTGCATTTCCTGAGTCCCTGTGATGGAATGGGATCATGTAAATAACTCTGGTTAGTGAGCAGAAGTGATATGTGTCACTTCTGGGCCAGAGTATCTTATTACAAGTGCAAACCCCTCCAGAATTCTCTCTCTCAAACTGTATTGTGAATGACAATATCCTGGATGGTGGTTGTTTTAACAGCATTGTCCCCTGAGTGACAAAGATATATGGGGACTCCTTGCTGACCTACAATGGACATCTGATATCAGCAAGAAAAGAATTTTTATTGTTTGAAGCCCTGGAAATTTGGAGGAAGACTGTATTATAACATAATCTAGCTAGCCAAATGATAGAACCAGAGATGGTAGGCTTATCATCCCGAAGCCTCTTCTCTCTGTGTCTGCTGGGAAGGATCATGCCCTATAGCCAATTTGAATTTTTTTGTTTTTCTTCTTTAAAGACTTATTAATCCCAAAGTTCTCTTCCCATTCTTGCGTGAATGAACACTTTGCCCCCCCAGTAAGCTTATCAGGGACCTGTCAGTATTCTTAGAACAGCCAGTAAGTGTTGAGAAGAGGATGTTATCAGCTGAAAGGTAATGGATTTTGTTTGCATATCCCACCGGACTCTGATAATGATGAATCCTGGGGCATAAACTAATTTAATGAAAAGTCTACTTAAATGTATAAAATACACTGTGTAATATTATCTTTTCAAAGGGCTGTCTCACAAAAATTAAAAATTAAAAAAAACAAAACAAAGGGCAGGGCACCTGGGTCACTCAGCTGGTCGGGGTCCGACTCTTGATTTTAGCTCAGGTCGTGGTTTCAGGGTGGTAAGATCGAGGCCCGCATCGGGCTCCACGCTGGGCGTGGAGCCTGCTTGGGATTCTGCCTCCCTCTTCCTCTGCCACTCCCTAAAAAAATAGAAAAAATAAATAAAAGGCTATCTTACCAGGCATGTTTCTTGACTTTTTCTGAAAAGCCACTGGTGTGAGATAATCTTTTTGTCAGTGAGATGAGTGTGGGTTTCCTACACTCAGCAAAGTTGTGCTCTAGGGTAAGGCTTTATTTTCAGAGATCATTTTTCTCTTATTTGTGGTAAAGAAGCTGAGAACCCCAGTATTCCAAGAGAGGCAGTGCTGTGTTGTCTCCTGAGGCCACACGTGGTACCTCCTACAGCCACGATGGGCCACTGATCTGTATTCCTTCCCTTGGGAGGAGAACGGGAACCTGGGAGGAGATTTCTTCCATCTTGTTGGCAAAGAGTCTCCAATGCTTCCTGGTATCCTGGATGGTGGGTTTATTTTACCATTTAACAAATAATGAAGTATCTTCTTATTTGACCTATGTTTGAATTTGGTTTCTGAATTTAGAAGCTTTAATGTTTTATTCAAGTCATATGTGTATATATTGTTAATAGGTAACTCAATTATTGCAAATAATGCAGAAATCCCTCCTTGCTAACTCCCATTTCCCATTCTCTTTTCCAGGGTGGGTTGCTGTGATCAAAATTACAAGTGTATCCCTTCAAGTTTTTATACATGCGTTTACATCCATGTTATTTCTGTAACATTATGTAGTATTTGTGGATTTTTTTTTTACATACATGGAGTCTAGTGTACCTATTGTCTGCAAATTTCTTTCTTCACTTAATAACATATCTTAGAAAGTTTTCCATACCAGTAAAAATAGAGAAATCGCATTGTTTTTTATGACAGGGATGTGCCATAGTATATTTAATAATTTTTCTATTTAAAGACATTAAGGTCATTTCTAAGATTTTGTATTCCAAATAGCATGGCCACAAGCATCTTTATATGTGATTCGTGCACATATGTGAATGTTTCTTTAGAGTTCATACAGAAAAATGGAATGGTTTTGTCAAAAATTCTGGAACTTTCAAATTTTTTTTTGTGCCTATTTAGTTGGTTAGTTAGCTAGTTTCAGAGGTAGAGTTTAGTGATTCATCATTGTATATAACACCCAGTGCTCATTCCATCAATTGCCCTCCTTAATGCCCGGTTACCCCATCCCCTCACCCTCTTCCCCTCCAGCAACCCTCAGTTTGTTTCCTATAGTTAAGAGTCTCTTATGGCTTGTCTCCCTCTCTGTTTTCGTCTTATTTTTCCCCTCCCTTTCCCTATGATCCTCTGTTTTGTTTCTTAAATTCCACATATGAGTGAAATCATATGATAATTGTCTTTCTCTGACTTATTTCGCTTAGCATAATACCCTCTAGTTCCATCTACATCGTTGCAAATGGCAAGATTTCATTTCTCTTGATGGCTGCGTAGTATTCCATTGTATATATATACCACATCTTCTTTATCCACTCATCTGTTGATGAACATCTGGGGTCTTTCCATAGTTTGGCTATTGTGGACATCACTGCTATAAACATTGAGGTACAGGTGCCCCTTCGAATCACTGTGTTTGTATCCTCTGGATAAATACCTAAAAGTACAATTGCTGGGTCATAGGGTAGCTCTATTTTCAACTTTTTGAGGAACCTTCATACTGTTTCCCAGAGTGGCTGCACCAGCTTGCATTCCCACCAACAGTGCAAGAGGGTTCCCCTTTCTCCGCATCCTCACCAACATCTTGGAACTTTCATTTTAATAGATACTCTTCAATTTCCCTCCAAGTGACCAGATCATTACAGAAAAACAGCCATATCCCACTATTTTTGCCATCATTTATATTAAGACATTTTTATCTCAAAGGTGAAAATGATATTTTATTTGCGATTACAATTAATAGTGAAATTAAACTGTTTTTGTATTTTTATTTCTATAAATCACCTCTTTAGAATCTTTTCTCATTATAGTATTGGACTGCTTATCTTTTTTCTTGATTTGTTGGCATTCCTTATATTTTCTGTATACTCTTCCTTTATCTGTCAAATTCATTGCAATGATTTTGAGTATTTCCTTTCAGCTTCATTTGGGATTGTTTTTTCTGGCTGCCTCATTGCCTCTGTTATCCATTAGTCAAGTTCTTGTATTCCTTGAGTCTGGTGGCTCTTTTTGGAGGTGCAGATGTTTTGTGACTGTGAGCAATTCTGTGTGTATGTTCTTGTCTGCTATTGCAATGCATGTATTACCAGCTTACTGGCCTGCATAGGACAGGGTGAGTAGGAGAGAGCAGCGTTGCCTGTTGCTTGCTGTATTTATACCCGAGTGTGCCTACAGCATGCCTAGGGAGGAGCAAATTTCTGCTCTTAGGCAGAAGTGCTCCTCATACTTGCTGGGGGATGTGAGTTGCCCAAGGCGAGAGTCTGCTTCTCTGCCGAGCACACATGCTTGCTGGTCCATAAATGCAGATAGCTCTGTTGTTTGCCGTTTAATTCCAAGGATCCGTCCAGGAGGGAGGCATGGGTGGGAACAAGGGAAGATGGAAAGAGAGGAAGGAGGAAGGATTCCACACACTTGATGGCTCTTACTGTGAAAGTTTAAATAAGAACCCTGTTAGTTGGGGCACCTGGGGGCTCAGTCAGTTAAGCGGTTGCCTTTGGCTCAGGTCATGATCCCAGGATCCTGGGATTGAGCCCCACTCCCTGCTGAGCAGGGAGCCCAATGTGGGGCTGAGCAGGGAGTCTGCTTCTCCCTCTCCCTCTGCTTGCTGTTCCCCCTCCTTGTGCTCAATCTCTCTCTCTGTCAAATAAATAAATAAAATCTTAAAAACAAAACAAAAACAAAAACCTGTGAGTGATTGCAGGACCCTTCTTCTCTACCCTCTTGGTAGGCTGTGCCCTATTTTTGCTTCGCCTTTTGTAGGTGCCCTCTCCTGTGTGCATGTTGGTTGTGGTTTTCTTCTTCAGTCCAATCCTATCTGTATTCCCTGTTTTAGCGACTTTTTTCCTGATTTCTGGTCTGCTAATGGTACATCTTATTTTGCAGCGTGGACAAGACCTTCTGAGAATTCGGTGTGAAAGGTTGCCATGTGAAATCTGTCAGCTGTCTTGAATTAGACGATTAGAAGTCATCCTACCTGATTTATACGGCACTCTTCCATCAGATTCTTCTGAAATAGCAAATGCTTCTCTTGAGCAAGAGAGAACAGAGTAAGATGGGAGAGTTTGTCTCGTTAATGTAAATATTCTCATCTAGCAGTAGTTACACCCGACTATTTACATAAACAAAACAGGGTAGCTAGAAGGAAGGAACCCAGACTGTGTAAGAAAAAAAAATCTATCTTTGGATTTCTCTCTGACAGTATTATCTACTGGAATTTCCCTGAAGGCCCTACCCTGACTTAAGAGTTGCATGTCTCCATTGTTTTTGGATATAATTTACATATTCATATCCTAGTTAGTTTTCAAGTTGCAACACGTCTACAGCCCTCACTAATAAGTCCCCTGGGAACAAAAGTGTCCTCCAACAAACCTGGCCAAGTGAAGTGGAAACAAACAGACCGTAAATCTCACAGAGCAGCCTTGGCTTTGTGGCTTGTGGCTGAGGGCAATATTTTTGTAAGTTGCTCATGCCCATGACAAATACGTGCCCTTGCAACTTCTCTTGACTGGGCCTTGCCTCCGGAGAATAGGGTAAATCCTGCTCACGGACGGTGGGCCTCGGCGAGCAGCCCTCCGTTTCTTCTTTCCCTCTTCTTCCCTTTCCGGAGCCTGGGCTCTGTGCTCCCTCCTCCCTACTACAAGCAAGGGATAAGAAGAAAAAGGACCAACTCTGTGATCTCAGTGAGTTTCGATGTGCTATTTGATCCTGGAGTAACACTGGGTTTTGCCCCTCCCTACTGATATACACAATCCCTTGGAAAAAGGTCGTTCCTGGGTCATAGATGGGCCACCACAAGGAAAAGTAGAACTGGCATCTGCATTTATGTTAACAGACAAGGTAGGTGACTGCAAGATAGTTTCCATTAATCTCCGGAAATTTTCTCCTGTGAATGTTGGTATCTGTGTTCTTACGTGATGAGAAGGAGAAAGTGAACAGGCTGACTTTTCTTCAGAACTGTAGTTTGAGAACTATTTGAATAAGTTGAAGCAGAGCATAAAAGTTTATTTTATTTAGTGTAGTCAGAAGAGGTTAACTGACTTTGTTCTCAAATCACAGTTTGAGGAAATTCAATATATCCCGAGAGACCCCATTTATCAGGCTCTCAATGGCTCAGAGAATTTTACATCCTTGGTGAAATGACAAGACATGAACACACTAACCTTGAAACTGCAGGGGGAAAAGGTCACAAAGACATCTAATTTATTGAAGGAAGTAAAGATACTCAGTTTCAAATTGGACATATTTTCCTTTATCAAACTGCACTGAATTCAGAGGGAATACAGATTTGTGGAAATTGCAGATATTTGATGGAAATGAATTCACAGTATTAAAAGAAAGTCTCAGATTTTTAGAATGGTCTAAATCATCCTTTATGTTTCTGTAGCTGCTCTTGGAATGGAAACTTCAAGATATTCAGAACTGCTGAACATTAGCTCCCAGCAGTCTGACTGTTTGGGTTAAAAGTATATTGTATCCACTGGGAAGAAGTCCTAATCCTGAAGTTTGGAGACAGGGATATACATATTAAATTATTAATATATTCCATAGGTTTGATAACTCCTAGCCTGTTGATACCAGTTCCATAATTAACAGGGATGCAATTGAATTCACACTAGTAATAGCCCTTTAAATGTTTTATGGAAACAGAATTTATTAAAATATGTTTTGAGGGGCACCTGGGTGGCTCAGTCGGTTGCGCGACTGACCCTTGGTTTCAGCTCCGGTCATGACCTCTGGGTCCTGGGCTCTGCCCTGCGTTGGGCTCCATGCTCAGCAGGGAGTGTGCTTATCCCTTGCCCTCTGCCACTCCCCCCGCTCGTGCACACTCTCTCTCTCTCAGATAAATAAATCTTTAAAAACTAAAACTAAACAAAATAAAATATGTTTTCATTTGTTTTGGTATCAGAGCTAAAAAACCCATATTCCTGGCTGACAAATGGAAGATCAGTAAAACTTACCTGCAGCTCACATCCATCTGTGGCCCATCACTGGGCAAATAAAGCGCCCAGCTGGACGGGGTCTTTTTGGAGGGATTCCAACTCTCTCCACCACAGTTTCGGGACTACTCAGTGCCTGAAGATGATTGTGCAAGAGGGGCGCAGGTGCGGTATCATTTGGCCAGGCTCTTCCCCCATATAAACGGGATGATGCTCTCTTTCATCTCTGTGCCTGAGGTTCTGTTTCCATCTGCCTTCTGTAAGGAGCCCTCAGCCGGGAAACGACTGGCCCGTCCAAGCCAAGGCTGTCCATGATCCAGTGCGGACCCCGCGTGCAATGTGCTCAGTGTTTTGCCTGGGGCATTTCAGCTCCCTGACTGGGATTTTTCCTTAGTCTTTTTGGGATGGTTCCATGACGCATTGTTGGTAATGAAACTTAAATGTTTGTTCTGGATAAATGCCATCCTTAAATATACGCTTTTCAGCTTGGATTATTGCCACACTTATTTTACAAACATATGTCTGCCCTAAAATGTAATTTTAGTTTTTTGTCCAAGATCTGTGACAGATTCTAATCCCCCTTGCCCCTGGCTTTGTTTTCCATCTTTATGTACGGGACACTCCTCTCCAGTTGAGGTTTCTTTGGCATACTTTTCTATCTTGCTGGCCCTCTTGCCTCTAAGCCATTTGTGACTGCTTAGAAGCGTGCAGATTTTTTTTTTCCCAGCTCTAATGGATTAAGCCATAGTTCAGGTTCTAAAAAAAAATCCTTGAGAGTGATTTTATGCTGTGCAATCTTTAGACGTTAATTCGCAGCCCTTCAGCATTCTCTAGTCAGGCAAAGCCTGGGGGAGACGGGAGAGGTTGGCTTCTAAACCGTTTATGTAATGAAACTAGCTCGAATCTTTTTATAGAATTTTTTTTATTATGAAAGTAATACAATACCTATTAGAGGAAAAACAAGAACTAGAGCAAAAGAAAAAGAACTCAGTATCCACAGAAAACAAGTATTCATTCTGAGTGTCTTTTTTTTCTATGCACTTAAATTGCCCAGCCATTGGGGCTACAACTCAGATTCGTATCCAGCTTTTACATTTCATACTACATCATAAACATTTCCTTAAGGTAATACTAACTTCATAAACATGTGTAATGGCTTCAAGACGTGGAATCACAGAGACGGACCATCATTCAACAGCTCCTATATTCTTGTTTCCAAATTTTCACGCGTGTACGTAACGAGGTAATGGACATCTTTGTGCATATGGCTTTTAAAGGTTATGTTCCCAGGCTGGTAGTTTGCTGCGTAGAACTAGACTAAAAACTCCAGAAAAAGTCTCCCCAGCATGAAATTCAAATATTTAAAAGAGAAAAACAGGGAAATCTGAATAAACCTCTTATAGACCCAGGGTACATCGAAAGAAACTGACCTAGGTGCCATACACGGACTAAAGTACAGACTTTTTCCAGATGTCTTGTTTTCTGTTCTAGGGTGCAATCCAGGATATAGCTTTTAGGATTCAACTTTTAAAAAATGGATAGTAGTTTATTCAGAAAAAGAGCTGAGTTATGTATTTTCTGGGTCATTACATAGCTAATAATGTCTTCCTGACTCTGACTCAGACAGCAGCCTTGTGGGTGGGATTCTTGAGTCACGATTCCTCCTCCTTCCTGTTTTCTCCTTTATTATTATTTTTTAAATATTTTACTTATTCATTTATTGGAAAGACAGAGAGCAGGAGCAGAGGAAGAGGGACAAGCAGACTCCGTGCTGAGCACCGAGCCCAACGCAGGGCTCCATCTCACGACCCCGAGATCATGACCTGAAGCAAAACCAAGAGCCGAACCCTCAATCGACTGAGTCACCCAGGTGCCTCTGTTTTCCTCCTTTAAATATTTGAATATAATTATCACGTTCCTTTTACATTTCTTTTTCTTCAGTCTGGTCACTCTGTGTCCCTTGAGTTTTTCTCTTGTGGCCTGGTTCCTCACATGATGTCACTCCTTGTGTGATCTTTGGCGAGGCTTCACACCTCGGATTGCTTGCAGCTTGTCTGAATCTCACTGGTGGCTCGCTGTCTAGCCCTGCATCAAAACTCAAGAAGTCTCACAGACACAAAATACGGTAGAGTTGCCACTACCACCATCTTCAGCACTTGGCTTTGTGATACAGCCCATGGCCATGATCCCTCCTTTAGCGGCTAGATTGCTTTGTTGCCTCATACTGAATGTCTATTCAAATACAATGTTAATACCAAATAAAAAGTTGGTAATAACATGAGGAAATGCTTATGATATCATATGAGTTTGAATATTGCCTGTTCCAATAAAATAAAATGCATGGGTTATTGATCTATCTTAACCCATGCATTCTCAGTGGGAGTGATTAGTGGAAAAATCTCTACATTACAGTGGTTAGTGGCTCTTCAAAGCTCGCCCTCACCCAACAAAATCTTATTCCTTAGTATTTAATTTCTTTTAGGGAGAGATTAAATCAAATTAAAATATTTTCCTTATGGGAGGTGATAATGAAAGCTATACAGTTGTTATCTTCAACAAAATACAGATTGCCACAATCTGGTAAATTAATTTCAAATCTAGGAAGGCCTAAATGTATAACTATCTTTACTATGAATTGACCCAAACCATCAATAAGCAATAAACTATTAAATGAGGCAGCACCTTGGTCATAAACAAAATTAGTGGCTTGGTATGGTTATGTACTGACCAAAGATTCCTCCTCATAGATAACATGTTATCATTTTGAATACAAACATATAGTATAATGAAAGATTCTGCTATCATAGAATGAAGACAGATTAGGGCTAATGGTATTTCCTTGGTTTATTTAACCCAAGTTAAATAGTAAGTGAAATCAGTCTGGAACAACTACTAATATATCTTTCCCAGTCCTTAATGATCTTTGCATTCTCTCTCAATGGCTTAAAATCACCACCACCAATACCACCATCATCATCATCACTAACTTTTCTTGAGCAACTGGTAGGTGTAGGTTCAATGCTTATTATCTTCCATTCATTACCACTTAAAATCTTCACAAAAAATCCTGTGGAATAAGTATAAATGACCTTACTTTACAGAAAAGGAAACTGAAGCTCAGGGAAAATAAGCAGATTTTCAACTTCATATTTCTCTTAAAAGGTGAAGCTGCCCTTCAAGGCCTGCCTGATTCCAAAACTCACGTGAACATTGCCTTTCATTCATATTATCATATTTTTATTTCATAGTCACGAATAGGTTCTAAACTCCATCTAATTGGTATCATTCCTGGGATCCACCTTTCCCCCTGTTTGAAACTTTGGATGTTATTTGATCCATCTCCACTTTAATTTCTTGGGAACTACTAACTACTTCCTTGATCATGGTCTGCATGTTCCTTCAGAAAACTGGCATGGTAGAGATGTGGTCCTGGAGAATTAACTTTACTTCATGGGAAGCAGCTTACCATTGCAGCGCAATTAGGATTAGAGTTTAGTATAGAAAGAGTTTGGGAACCACCCAGAGTAGGTAATGAAATCTCTTGGGGCTGAGCCTTTGCTAAAGAAAAAAAAAACACCCCTTACCAATCCTGGCTCTGAGGGAATTCTGCTGGGAGAATGCATGTTCTAAGTTTCAGAGTTAGTAGGGCTGCAAATTTTATGAATCACTTGGCTCTCTCCTATCTGAAGCCCTGGTCCGGTTTTCCTAAGTTTTGCCCAGGGATTGACCTGGCCGTGGTCAACATGGGAGGTAGAAAGATTCTAGGGGGACGCCTGGGTGGCTCAGTCGGTTAAGCCACTGCCTTTGGCTCAGGTCATGATCCCAAGGTCCTGGGATCAAGTCCTGCATCGGGCTCCTTGCTCAGCAGGGAGCCTGCTTCTCCCTCTGCCTTCTCTGTCTGCTGCTCCCTCTGCTTGTGTTCTCTCTCTCTCTCTCTGACAAATAAATAAATAATAATCTTTGAAAAAAAAAAAAGAAAGAAAGATTCTAGGGACAAGAAGACCCCTTTAAGGCAGCCGAAGTTGACAGGTTAGTGGCATTCGGCATGGATCTTGCAGAATATGGAGTCTTCTGACCACCTCTGGGACACCAACTCCATTATGGTGGTCTCTTACAAACTCTGGGGATTCTAGGTTAGCCCAGCTTCGGTGCTATTCTGTTTGACTCTCAGTGCATCTTCAACATAGGAACACAGGAATCAAATAGTACTTGCATTTGCAGCTTTGACAATTCCTGTTTTTCTTCGTCGAAGCCAACAGGAATATGTCAGACTTTCAGCTTTTGTCCTGTTAAGAAATGTTAAATGGAAGCTCAGTGTTATTTTGTTTCATTTTCCCTGTACTAGTAGTTCATATGCTAATCATCCATTCATCTTATTCCGTGAATACAAGGAAGGAACGCTCCTCCCTCTCAAAAAAGTGGATTTATTATACTAAAGCTTTAGTTTTGATTTAAGCAAATGAATCAGGCTTTTATGATTTTTGCTTTTTGCATTCTGTTTAGGAGTTCCTACCCTTTCCAAGATCATACAGATACTGTGATTTTTCAGCCAATCTGGAATTTATTTTTTGAATGGTGTTAAATGGAGATTCAATGACACTGTTTTAGCTATGAAAGTTTTCATGTGGAAATTCAGATGTTGCAATTCAATTTATTAAATAGTCTTTTCTCCCAAAGATTTATAATGCCTCAGCTACTTTATAGCAAGGAATGTATACATCTACTTTATACTAGGTCTATTTCTGAGCTCTTTATTCTATTCCACTGATCTGTTTGTCCATCTCTGAGCTGCTATTCTTGCTGTCTTACTTTATAGTATGCATATATAGTTTATAAAGTAAGTTCTTTGTTCCAGAATTATTTCGGCCATATCTTGGCTTTTTGTTTTTGCATATGCAGTTTAGAAATAGACAAATTTCAATGAAAATGCCCAGTGAGATTTTTATTAGAATTGCATAGAATTTATAGGTTAAGTTGACAAGAATATTGTACCAGATATCTTCAACTTCTTCCTTCAAATTCACCCTTTTAAAATAAGTAAAACATTACAATAAATTTGAATTCCTTTCTCTCTTACTGTCATACTCTGGAAGGCTGACTTTTACTCAACCACCTTTCCAGGTATATTATATATATATCCCTTAAAATAATATATGCTAGCCCTATATATAGGTTATTAAATAAATGAATACAATATCCAAAGAGTTAAGGAATAGGATAATATCCATAAAGAAGAACAAGGAATTGTGTAACAAAAACAATTTTGATGTGACTCCTGAACATAAGAAAATCTTGACATAGAAAAAAAAAAAAAAAAGAATCAGAATCCTGGAAATGTCAGGAAATTCTCTGAAATTTAAAATACAAATCAATACATAGAATAAGCTCTAGACTGGGAACTCTTTAGAGATAATCGATGAATTGGGATATAGTATGGTAGAAATCACGTGGAAATCTATAGAGATAAAGAGATAAAAAATATGAATGTGATGATGTGGAAGGCAGGCAAAAAGTTTCCAACACAAATGAAATAGAATATAAAGAAGTACAAAATAAAGGAAATGGCATACAGCAGAAAATCAGTATTAGAAGCAACAGAATGTTAGAACTATAGAAAAATATGAGTATTAAGACTATAAGAACAGACAAGGTTCTGAGTAGGATGAAATAAACTCACAACTACACATATTAATGAAAACTCTAGAACATGAAGGATATGAAGAGAAATTGTTACCAATTAATAGAAAAGAAAAAACTAGTTAGACTGACAAAAGACATTTCATTAGCAGCTGTAGATGTCAGAAGATAACACCTTTAAAGTTATGAAGGAATATTTCTGCCAACCTAGAATTCTGTACCCAATCAAGCTATTGTAAAAGAGGAGAGAAAATAAAGATATTTTCAGAAAACTAAAAAGCATGAGCACTTACCTTTCATAGACCCTTGGAGAAAGTTACTAAAGGATGTACTTCAGTAAAAAGACATGCAAATTCATACTGAAGACATGGGATGTAAGAAATGAGGCAAAGCTAGTAAAATTTATTAGTAAACCTAATGAAATAATTTGCAGGAGTTAAGAAGATGGAACTAATATGAGAAAGCAGTAGATTTCAGTGAGGAGATAATATAAGGAAGGCCTTTCTCTTCTTCAAGATGTGGATGGGTGACAATCACTTGGAACAAGGCCATAGATACTCCACTTTAACAAGCCATAGTCCTAAGTGTGGTCTCAGCTTCCAGTAGCCTTAGTTCATGAGGTGAGCCCAGCTCTGGTCTTTTGTCAGGCACGGGTGCTTTTAAATCCCATCACCCTTTAGGAGTTGAAATTCCTTGTCTTAGCTCAGACTGTGATGTCAAAACACCATAGGCTAGATGGCTTAAACAACAGACATTTATTTCTCAGAGTTCTGGAGTCCAATATCGAGGTGCCAACAGATTTGGTTTCTGGTGAAGGCTGGCTTTCCGGCTTCAGACGGCTGCCATCTCATTGTTTGCTCACGTGACCTCTTTGTGTGCTCCTGGAGAGACTGCGTGCTGGTTTTTCTTCTTCTTCTTGTAAGGGCACTAATCCCATTATGGGGACTCCGCCTTCATGGCCTCAGCTAAACCTAATCACCTCTCAAAGATTCCATGCCTAATTCTATCACATGGGGATTAGCGTTTTAACATATTATCGCATGGGGATTAGGGTTTTAACATATGAATTTTGAGGGGATACAAACATCCAATCCATAACATCCCTGAAGGGGTAGAATTCAAACCCTCTCTGTCCATTTCTGGATCCAGAGGTTTAGGGCTTCACCCCTGTTGATTGCGCTCTCATTCATGGAAGTGTTTACCTTGTTTGTGAGCATACCTTGTCCTACTCAAAAAAAATTTTTAAACTGTTTTTACTGTCTTTGGAGCAGGAGGGAGAATCTCAAGCCAAAATGCATGCTATTATGCATGTTTCATTGACTGAAAACCCCCAAAGTTTTGGCAGGACTATCCGTGGGCAGCTGTGTCACTGTCACCAGCTTTCACCCACGGATTGCTGGCATCAGGAAGGAGAGGTCAGAAAAGACATTTCCTAGAGTTTCCTTCTCTCTGTGATCCCAGGGTAATGTCAGTCAATGAAAGGCATTTGCATGAGATTGGAAGGCAGAGGAGTGGGGGAGCCCACACCCACTGGAAGCTGACCTGAGGTTCTCAGCAGCTGTGGGGTATTCACCTGTGAATGAACCTCTTGGAGACAGTAGTTTGCTGAAAAGGCCAACAGTAGCCTCTAGACAATCTCTTGCTTCAGAGTTGCTGGCCAAGATGGATGGTTGGAATTTCTCAAAGCTTTCTGATATTTGAAGCAGCTACCAAGCAAGCTTTTCAGACCCTCTCATGATGGTGATGCAGGCTGAGATCATCACAAATAGCCTTCCTCGCCCTTGCTCCCTTGTCCTGCAAACAGATGTGAAAGCCTCAAATGTCCCGGTTTAAAGTCCTTAGTACTTAGATTAGGTCAAGGACTGTGGTAGCCAGCCCTGGAGACAGCCCCGGTGAATGCTTTCTCTGGGTCTTCACGACTTGGTGCAGTCCTTGTCAGCCTGAGTCAGGGATGGCTCTGTGTAACCCATAAAGCCAGGTGGAAGGGATGGTGTGTGACTTCTGACCCTAGGTCATAAAAGGCATTGTGGCTTCTGCCTTGGCCTTCTGGAAGACTTGCTCTGGGGAAAGCCAGTTTTCAAGTCTGAAGGACACTCAAACAGGCCTCTGGAAATGCCTGTCTGATGAGGAACTGAGACGCCCCACCAACAACCAGCAGCAATCTGCCAGCTGTGTGAGGGAGCTGCCTTGGAGAGGATCCCCCAGTTCTGGGTGAGTCTTCAGATGACTGAAATCCCAGTCAACCTCTTGAGAGGTCCTAAGCTGGTATTTCCCAGGTGAGCCACTTTCCAAATTCCTGGCCCTTAGAAACTGTGATAAATAATAAATGGTTATTGTTATTATAAACCTCTAAGGTTTTTTGGATGGTAGGTGTGATTATGCAGAAAGAGACAACTAATACAAGTGGTTTCTATTTTCCTGACCAATCCCTTATTTAAAAACTTTTCGGGGCACCTGGGTGGCTCAGTCAGTTGAGCATCCGACTCTTGGTTTCAGCTCAGGTCATGATCTCAGGGTGGTGGGATCAAGCCCCACGTCAGGCTCTATGCTCATGCCAAGCCTGCTTCAGATTCTCTCTCCCTCCTGCTCACTTTTTGCTCTCTCTTTCTCAAAGAAATAAATAAAATCTTAAAAAAACAAACAAAAACCGAACAACCAAAAATCTTTTCATTCTTATGCTTCCTAAATCATCTTATGTTCCTATGCAGTCACTGAATAATGGAGTTAGACTCATGGCCATTTTTTTGCCTGGATTTTGACAAACCCAGGCAGCTTGTATGTATGTGTGTGTGTGTTTTTTAAGTAGGCTCCGTGCCCAACATGGGGCTTGAACTCATGACCCTGAGATCAAGAGCTGCATGCTCTACTGACTGAGCTAGCCAGGTACCCCAGCTTGTGTTTTTCAAACTGGTTGCCAGTTCCCAGCTGGAAGGGTTGTTTGTATCTCCCCAGATTATCAGCATGCCCGTTGCCTATTCTTCCTGCAGCAGGAAGACGGCAGGTTTGAGGGTGGTCAGAGGTGACTGGTTGAATCCCATCTTTACTATTCTATGGCTGTATAATCTTGAGCAAATTTCTAAAGCTTCCTAAATTTTTATTTCTCTGACTTTTAAATATGAATAATAGTACCTACCTCACAAATTTAAAAACTGGCTACATTTTGAGAATATATTAAGAATTTATAACAGAGTGTCTGGCACATAGTGATCATTTACTAATATGATGATGGTGGTGGTGATGATGATGATGATGATGATGAAGGATACACTTTGGTGTTTGGCAGTCAAGGCCTCCCATAAGTACTTTCCTGTTTCCATGATCTATTGTTACATAACATACCAGTCCCAAATTTGTATCTAACAGCAAGGACCATTTTATTGTCTCTCATTGTTCTGTGGGTTGACTGGGATCACTTGAGTGGATCTTCTGCTCCGTGTGGTATCAACCGCAGTCATCTGGAGGCTTGACTGGGTTGGAATATGCAAGATGGCTTGTTCACATGACTAGTCTTCATCCTGTCTGTTGGCTGGGAGCTCAGCTGGGGCTTTGATCAAAGAGTCTACACATGGCTTCTACAGATGGCTTGGGCTTCTCACAGCATGGTGTCTGGGTTCTAAGAGACAGTGTCTCAAGAACAAAAGTTCCAAAAAGTAGGAAGCAAAAGCTACTGATTCTCTTAAAGGCTAAGTCCCAAACTGGCACCCCATGTTTCTGTTACATTCTATTTGTTAATCAGTCATGGAACCAGCCCAGATTCAAGAATAGGAGAAGTAAAGTCTACCTCTCCATAGGAATAGTGACAAAGACTTTGCCATCACCATATTCCTCAATTTCCTTTCCAAAGATTTCCCAAAATTCCCCCGAGGGGATTCTAAGGAGCCTAAGTCTACTAGTGTTTCCAGAATATGTCTGGTGGTTCTTTGCCTCTCTGTTCAGAGCAAGCCCATTCCTCCCCTTAAAGCTTTCCCTCAGATACCTCTACCCTCTGGGGGACCCTTAGAACAGACTGTCAGGATCGCCATTGATTAGGGCCAGTTTTGTGACAACACATGTACCTGTTACTTGACACTTCCAGACTTGAATACTAATGTTGTTTGTAGCTTCCCAGTGAATGGGTTTTTCTGCTTCTTGGCTTTCTGTGTCCGCCTGGTATGGGTCTTACCATTAATCAGTGCTTAGGGAGTATTGTCTTATTTGAATGATATACTCTGTGGAGACATTGGTGGAAGGGAACTGACATATATCGACCACTTAGAGTCAAGCATGTGAAGTGTACATGCATCACTTTATCCGCATTCCCTGCATACCCTATAAGGTGGGCATTATCATTCCCATCTGACACACGAGGAAACCAAGTACTAGCCTCACTTCACACCGAGTAGGCGGGAGAACCAGAACCGAATGCAGGTCTGTTTGACACCAAGGCCTGTCTTTATCTTTCATTGGTATTGCCTGCCTACAACTCCCTCCAAACGAAGCTATCTGGGAAAAGAGGGGAAAAGTCTGTAACTACGGACTGTAGTTTTTAGAGGATTTGAACCATAAACTCCCCACAGCGAGGGCATGTTCTCATCAGCCTCTCTGTGTGCAGGCATTTACCCCTGCCCGGGACCAAAGCTAAACATTAACTCACGCCAGCTCTGCGTTTTCTCTCCGTTCGCAAACCCTCACGGCTCCCGGTGGTTTTGGTCCTAGACCATCTCCATTATTATTCCCTTTGAAACAGCTTCTGGGCGTCACGATGACATGTTTGGAAACACTGTGGCATATTTGTGGCGATTCAGCCTCGCTGAAAACTCCTGGGTCCTCGGCTTCCACAGGCCTCTCGGCTCCAGCAGTACCTGGGGGCCCCTGCTTGTGCCTCCGTTTGAGGAAATCTCCAGAGAGTGCGTGTGGTTCCTTGTCCACAGCCTCAGAGGGGAGAAAAAATGCTGGCCACGCATTTCCAGAGGGCTTCAGGGGATCAAAGAGAGAAAAGCAAACACTGAGGGAAAATGTGCTATTTATTCTTGGAACAAAGTTACATTGGCAGCTTTCTCTTCGCCAGTAATGCTTGTTTTCCTGAAAGGATTACACATGCTTTTGCTTCCTCCCATAGGATTTAACCACCACTCCGGCTTCTGACCTGCAACTTCTCTCTCCCGCCCCCTCCCAGCCATGCTTTCAGTTTTCTCCCAGGCTGGGCAAAAATTAAAGAGATTAAAATCATCCATGAGAGAAAGTGGGTTAGTGCAGGGGCTGTAAATGCCCGTGTCAGCAGTCCAAGTCAGCAGCTCCAATAAACATGGCCATGTGAGTGGTGTCCTGGGCGGCAGACAGGAGGATCTCAGAAATTCTAGGCCTCCCTCCCTGGGGAAGGAATAAGGAGGCTTCATCTGAATGAGGAGGGCTGCCCAGTGGAGGCATCTTTCTTTGAGAGACAAGTTCATTCTTGCTGTTTTTCATGGACATTTCTACTTTTAATTAAGTGATGAAACAAATTCGTTGAAGGTTATGTGGCAGAATCATTTATTGAGATGCTCTTTTATGTCTTGTTCTCTTTGCTGTACTCTTCTCTCCTCTGCCTCAAGAAAGTGGGAAGGCCCTGGTGTGCCCTTATTTTGGTGGGCCCTTGTCTTTGAAAACAGACTTTCCAATAGGAGAAGACACCCTATTCCTGTTTTTGTTTTAGCTGCCTACATTCATTGAGGGGAATCGCAGTGTTGTTCTGTGCTGGGGGTGAGCAGTGGGGGGTGGGAGAATAGGCCGTGTGGTGGCAGGAGGGGTGGCTGTGATTTTCTGAGGGTTTGCATCCTGACTGGAAGCTAAGGGAGTCCCTGAACAGGAAACCAAGGACGGGATCACTGGGGTGTTCATGAAGTCTGAACACCTGGACTTTGCTTTCCCACAGCACCTACAATGGGTGCTGCTTGGGGCAGGAGGAATAGAGGGGTGTAGAAATAACTAGACGTTCAGGGCTGTGGCCTTGAGAACATCTGTGGGAAAATATTCCAAAGCCCAGGCCTCAGCAGACAGAACCAGCCTCCAGGTTCTATGCAGGCTCGGACAATAAACCTAGATGTGGTGATGAGTATGGACTGCGTCTGGAGGACCCTCTTTGCATCTGCTTAATGGTCTAAGTCACCAGGGACCTTCTCCTGACCCTGGGAAGCTGGCATGCCCCAATAATGACAGATCACATTTCTCCATGGAGAGAGTAGGAAGCTCAGGGCAAATCAAATTCAATGTGAAGAAATAAAACAAGCGTGGGATGTCTCTTGCACCCTCATTATGTGCCAGGTGCTGGGCACGGTGCCAAAATCTGGAGCCAGATGGACAAGCACCTACCGTGCTGGTGGGACCGGGATCCCAGGGAGGGAACGGCGGACAGCTCACGAGGGAGACACGTCCCCGATGCTGCAGATTCTCGGGAGGGAAGCTGCCTCTATTTGGGGGCAGGGAAGCCTTCGCAGAAAGGCTCACCTTTGTTCTGAGTCTTAAAAGATGAGCTGGAATTCCTTAGGGGAAGATGGGGGTGGAGTCGAGAACATTTTGTACAAAGGTACAGAAGCATGAAACAGCAATGACATGTTTGGGAGTCTGTGAAGAGGCTGATCCGGTGAAAGTGTGACAGATTGTTACTGGATGAGTGGGAGAGGCAGGCAGGGGCCGCCCCGAAGGGCTTTGCATCCCAGCCTAAGGAATCTAGACTTCATCCTGGAAGAGGTGGGAGACCCCGGAAGGATTTTAGTGATGAGGATAGATGTGTTCATTAAGGAAGCAAAGCCAGCTAAGGTCACAGAGGAGGAAGGATCACAAAGGTAGGAGGGGGCATAGGAGAGGGACAAGTGCAGAAGTGAGGGGGGAAGAGCGTGCAGAGGGAAGGGTCCAAGAGTGGGCAACCCTGCAGAGAGGTCAGCAACACCAGCTCGGGGGCAGTCCCTGGAGTTGGACGTTTGGGGGCTGTTGGTGACATGGGTGAGGGCAGTTTCAGTGGAGTGCTTGGGACAGACCAGATGACAGTGAGTTGAAGATTGAATAGAGGTTAAGAAAGTAATGATGGTAAATACGCCTGTTTGTTTGAGCCATTGGTTATGAAAAGAAATATATGGAAAAGTATCAATACATGGGTACATAATGTAGAAGGCTCATTTAATAATAATTTGTTAATGTGCTTTAAATGATGGAGCAAGTTCAGGCACGTTCAGGGTTGAAGGGAAGAAGGCAGTGGGAAGATCAAAGACAAGGGAAGAGGAAGTAGTACCAAGAGGAAGAAAGTCTGGTAAGTAGGGGCTTGAAGCACAGAGAAGACCCGTGACCTAACCAAACTTCCCATGTGCCCGGGGGGTTCAGGTCACACTTATGTGTGGAAGTTCTGTCACTCTGCACATCTCATCACAAGTAAACCCTATGCTTCTGAGAAGTGCAGTGAACCATTAAAAATAAAGCAAATGGATCGTATGGTAAATACATTAATCAAACTCGCTAATTTAAAGAATGCCAGGTGTGGACATTTAAGTGAAGCAAATGAATCAAGCCTCTCATTTATTATCTTTTCTTCTGTTAGGACCATAATCTTACACTCCTTGCTCACACCCAAAGTAGATCCCAAACTCCATCCGCTGTGCCCAGACACAGAGGGCTGACGGGTCACTGGTCGCAAGTATCAGTTGAATAATGGAAATCACTCCAACTTAAGCACCGGGGTAATGAACAGACTGCCATCCATTTGGCTCGATTGCATCTAGCACACCTGGGCATAAGGACACAGTGTTCCAGAACTTGCTACCATGAAATTTATGAACCAGAGAACGGATTAAATGGATGTGCTTCAGGCTGCATAGAAGTTCGGGGCCCCCTCAACCATCCATCTGGCTAGTGCACTCTCTTCAGGGAAATGAATAGTTGGTACGTTTTGTCGTCTGTCCTGTGTTTGCCCATTCATGTTTCAGACCAACTCACTCTAATTTGTCTCTGAATTTCTCACGCTCACACCTTTCGATCATAGGAAACAAATCTTGGAGGAATCTGGAACCACTGCAGGCAGTGTTGTAAGGGAGAACTGAAAGAGGACTCCGTGTCCAGTTCAGTGATGCTGGTAGGTTGAGCTACTTTAAATTTTTTAAGCATTTACTTATTTGAGAGAGGGAAAGAGCACAAATGAGCAAGGGAGGGAGAGGGAGAGAGAGACTCAAGCTGACTCCGAGCTGGGTGCAGAGCCCGATGTCAGGCTCGATCCCACAACCCTGAGACCATGACCTGAGAGGAAACCAAGAGTTGGATGCTTAACCGACTGAGCCACCCAGGTGCCCCTTTAATCTAAATTTTATACTTTCTTCAGAACTCTAGTGTTTCTTATTCCTCTAAAAATGTGACTTTTTATTTGCCACATCTAAAGGGTAATTTTTTAATAGGTCATGAGACTAAAATTATAGCAAGATGTCTCCATTTCATATTGAGTCCATGGTATTTTCAATAGAAAAGTAGAAAGATATTTATCTTCTAGATAACTTTTTAGGGTCAAATATAGTGTGGCCAAAAGATCTAACTTGCCTTGTCCTAGAGATTAACTATTAGCAATTTCGTTACGCATGCTTCATAGTTCCATCTTTTCAGGTTTTTATAATTGAAACCTCTCACTTTTACAGTGGCTTCCTATTGGCTAGAGAGAGAGAGTTTGTACAGATGATTTATTAAAGTTCCGTTCATGTTTATTCAACCCTGTTGGCCGAGATGAAGAATGGAAAGGAGGTGTCAGCCTGCGTGTGAGAATCTCCCTATGGAAAATGGAGGGGGGAAAAAGATGCAAAATTTATACTAGCTATGTTTATGGTTTAACTGGTGGATATGTTTTGATTCAAGACCCGACACTAATCAGAGGTACGGTTGTATTGGGCAGCAGCCACTGGCTAGAGAAATATTTTGATTTCTACTCCAGTACTCTGAGTAAGATATAGTGGCTGAACCAAGAGTATTGAAACTTCAACTCTTCTGACTGTGGCCCAGGAGGAAATAATTCAATGGGAGATAAGCCTCCACTTTGAAACAGAAGACAGACCACGCTTCACTGATGCTTGCTTCTCATTCTCTTATCCCTTTTGAGCACAAAGCATTTTAAGAAAGGTGATCAGCATGCTGTGGGCAGGGGTAGGGGGGACCCATCTGTACGGCTTATATTCTCTGGGTTTTTTTAATTCTATTAAAATTTCTTTGAAACCATGACTGGTGTGCCCAGCATCCCCTCATATTCCTGTGTGCAGACAAAACTTCACTTGGGGAAAAGGAAGAGGAAGCCCGGGACCGTGGATATTATAATTTGGTTGTCTACATCTGGAAACTAGAATTTCAGAGAGGACATAACCATCAACATTGATTGATTTGGTGATTAAAGGCATCCATTAGATCTTGTACAAAGTTGGTAAAAGGTTGGCCTGGATGTGTTCAGTGTTGCAGTCTCCGACCTTCGGTGTCTGGGAGGTGTTAGTAGCTAATGCTATCAAAGGAGTGGTTTCATCTTGACAGGCGGTTATGGAATGAATGAATTGAAATGCTATCTAGTTAAATGATTATCCGTGGGTCTTCACAGAAATCCCATTACTTTGCCAGGGAATATAATGGCAAAAGTGAGACGGTGGGTTCAAAAAAAGAAAAGGAAATAAAGAAAGAAAGAAGAAAGTGTCCTGCTTCTCCAAACTCATATTTTAAACAAGTACACATTTTCTTTTCATGCTCACTTTTGCAAGATGAGTAAATGTGAAATGACCATAGGCCAAAGCATTAAAAAAAAATCTCAGCCTCCCGATTTTCCCAGAGTGATATCATTAATGGTGACACATTGGTGTCTCTGTCTGCACATCCATTAGCCTCTCATTGGGCCATGAGGCAATTTCCTTTGTCTTTCATTGTTCGGTTTACATGACTGCCTTGCTCTGACGCTCCTGGAGATCATTTACTACTTCTGGAATTCATAAGTGCTGGACTTTTGAAGGCTTCTTGTAAATAGCAGTGCCACAGGAGAAGGCGCAAGGATTCTGGTTTCAATCATTTGTACTTTCTTGGGACAGAACCAGATTTCCTACCCTTGACCATGTGGGGATGACCTCACTCACTCAAGGCTGCGATAAATCTAGAGATTTTTGTCAGTTTGGCATTGTCTTAACATGCTTTGGACAAGGGAGTGATTTCAATATTTTCCTTTTCCTGATGACTTTTGGAAACCATCCATTACTCGACTGAGCTTCTTACTGTTTTGTAAACTTATCTGTTAGGACCTAGATTTTGCCTCTGCATTTCCTACAAAAGTGGTTCTTAAAACTGACTGCATATTTTAATTACCTGTAGAAGTTAAAAAGAAAAAAAAAGTCCCACCTCTAGAGATTCTGATTCAATTGGTCTGGTCTGAAGCCCAGCTTGTTATTTCAAAACACTTGCCGAGTGAGGACTGACTGTCAAGTGTAGGTTGTCTACAGTGTCTGCACAATTTCCTGTGAAGGGCAGTGGGCTCCAGGAACCGACAGTTAACAGAGCTGCACGGATAGGTAAATGGGCTACACGGGGACAGACGGTTTGGGGTGAGGACATACCTGGACATACCTCATTGCAGCTCGTTTTCGGGTAGAACCATAGGGGCCTGAAGGTCTCACCTTAGGTCAGCTGGTAGCTTGGCTTCATTTTGGTGTCCGCCTTTGGGTGTTGGGCCTCGGTTTCCTTATCAATAAAATGAGGATAACCAAAGTCTGAGGTCATATTTTTGGTTGAGGCAACACCAGTGGTCAAAATTTGTCACAGTGAACTTTGTGTAAAATGGTCATATTGCTGTCATAGAAACACGGGCAGGAGTTTGGGAAGGGGCAGCAGCAGGAACGTGTCTGGGGGTCTGGTCAAACAGAAGTGAATGGATGGAGCTCAGGGAGGACCGAGACATAGGGATCCTCCTACCCAATCCTGGCATCAAGGTCTTGCCGAAGGAATGCCACAGCCCCCCTCACTGATGGATGAAATGACCACATCTCCTCTGGGCTAACTGAAGGGCCCTGGTCCTGAGTGGGCTGTGCTGTAGCCCATGGCATCAGGGTGTGGGGTGGTGGAGCCCTGCTCTGAGCCCAGCGCCTTGGGGGCCTGGCGTCCTCTGCAGGGAGGACCAGGCCGGCTGGCAGCCACACCAGTGAAGCTGCTCACACCGGAGCCCAGCTCACAGCCCTGGGCCCGGACCACGCCGTGGTTACTTCAGGTCCTGTTTTCCTGGGATGAACATTTTTCCTTTCCTAACTCCCCACCCCTGGCTGGAACTACAGCTGACGCCGTACGTGTGTGCGACTCCTGCCTCGGCCCCTGCCCAGCTAGTCCTCCGGATCTCAACCCTGCCTTGTGTTCTCATCTGCCTCCGCCCTTCAGGCCAGTCCAGCAGGCCCTCAGGGACCAGGGGCAGCAGCTCTGCGAGGCGGCCACTGAGTATCTGCCCTGGCCTAGCACGGGGGCTTCAGGCCCCTTCCTCACATCTGACCTAAAGGCTGAAATGCTGCCTAATGCTATTCTTCCTCTTCCTCCTCTTCTTCTCTCTCTCTCTCTCTTTTTTTTAAAGATTTATTTTTTGGGGGAGAGAGAGAAAGCAGGGGGGAGGGGCAGAGAGAGTTGAAGCAAGCTGCCGAGCAATGCGGGTCTTGATCCCAGGACCCGGGGATCATGACCCGAGCTGAAGGCCGATGTCTTACCCATTGAGCCCCCCCACGTGCCCGGGTGTAATGCTATTCTTTCATTATGTCCTCCTAGAGATGGAAAATAGATCTCCTCTTCTATGATAGTCGTGCTGTTAGTGAAGTTCTGGATCTTCTCATCTTGGGATAGATAGCCCCACTTACTTTCAGTTTCTCTTAGTCTACGGGTTATGACCCCTCACCTCCCCTCAGGCTGTGGGGTGTCAAGCCACATACAGGACCTTAATAAAAAGGCAATCGCAGACAGCTATTTTACAGGTGGGAAGATGAGGTATAGAGAGTTTTGATGATGTGTCACCATACAAACGAATGGGACTTGAAGTAAGGACTCTCTTTTCCCTGGAAGGGGCAGGGTCGGGGGGTGGGGAGCAGGGGTGGTAGGGGATGGGGACAGTGGCAGCAGCAGCAGTCGGGGAGCTGTGGGGACCAAAAGAGCTTTCCTTCATGATGCTTCAGTATTCTCTTATTTCTTATAAAATAAGAAAACAAGAGCCTTCATCTGTCAAGACGCTGTGAGGATGAAAAGAAATAGAGGTGAAAAGGCCGGGCGCAGGGTCTGGCCGCTGAGAGGCTAGGCCACGGGAAACGCACGCACACGCAGATGCACGTGTGCGACCATGAAGCCAGCAGCTTCCAGGAGTCTCAGCCCTAGCCCGCGGGCTGCCCGGGGTAGCTTCTGGGTGCATCTGTTTCTGTAGGACCCTGGGCCAGTCACTCCAAAGCCATTCCTTCAAAGCCACTCTCTACGCAAGGATGTATGTTCTGGAGAATGACCCACGGAAGACCCCCAAGAGGGCTCTGGAGCCTCTGCTGTTGAGCTGCACAACTGGAGGCAGGGGGTGCCTCGGACGGCAGCTCTCATCCCTCTATATCTGTGGTGCCTACAACCAGCTGGGGTGCAGGGGCTCCCCACTATCTTCTTCATTATCATGAAATGAGGTGATCCCCAAGCGGGGTATTTAACCCAAGGCCTGGTGTGCACTAAATAGTCAGCAAATGTTAGCAGTTCTTCATAGCAGTAGTTTTAAATCCAAAGCTAGGTTCATGGGTCTGAGTATTTCCAAATGTCCTTCCTCCAGTAGGGGGACAAATGAAGAGGCCCTGGATTAGGGCCAGACTATGGCAAGTCTATACCATTTCTTGGCATCAGTGTACTTATTTATTTATTCATATATTTGGCACACATTACCAATTATGTGTGGGGCTCTGTGCTCAGCACAGTCCTTGGATCCCTCGTATCCATGTGTGGCTGTGCACGGGGCTGGCGTACATAAGATGAAAACCACGAAAAACCAGTTGTCATCACTGCCTTCCATCTGCCTGCTGATAAAGCTGGAGAGTTAGGAGAAGCTCTGATCGTGGCGCCTTGCAAGCCAGGGGATGGAATCTGGAGTTAGTCAGGTGTGTATTTTACAGATAAGGAGACTGAGGCCTGAGAGGGGAGTATGTGCCCACATGCAGAGAGTAATGTAGGGGCCATCTGAGGCTAGAATCTGCTTTCCTGATTAAGTTTCGGAAACAAGGGCCCTTTCCAGCACACCGGTCGCCTCTGTGTGAGAGCGAGATAACTAGTCTTACATTTTCATTTACACATGGGTGTCCTTTTCCTTTCTGAAGAGGTGCATGGCAAGGTTAAATGAAGTAGCTCTCGAATAAGTCTAGAACAGTGGTTCTCAACTCTGACTGTATTAGATCATCTGGAAAGCATTTCAGAAATACTGATGTTGGAGCCGCACCCCAAACCAGTTAAATAAGCACCTGTGGGGGTGCGGCAGGGGCCTTATACTGGTTTTTTAAAGTTCCCCAGGTGTTTCTAATATACAGGAGGGGCTTCACAGTCTAATATACAGTCATTCCAGTATATGGCCAGTGGTCTAGAGAGCCGTGCTTCCAAAATTCTAGTGCATATTTGAATCTCTGGAGATCTTGTGAAAATGCAGATTCTGATTCAGTAGGTCAAGTGGGACTGGCAAGTCCCGATTTCTAATAAGCTCCCAGTCGATGTTAATATTGCCGATCTCTGGAACGCCCTTGGGTAGCAGCTCCAGAAGACATCCTGGATTCTGTTCATCTACTGGTCATTGGTTACTCCAGCCTGAAGTCTGGAAGTTACCTCTTCCCTTCATCCTCTCCTCATCTGCCGGGAGCAGCTCTTGTCACCAGGTCCTGTCAATTCCACCCCAGTGCTCCCTGCGGCTCTTATCCGTTCTTGATGGACTGATTCGACATTCTCTTCCCTGTTTCCCCACCACTGCTCCCCGCTTTGGCCACATTCTCTGCCAGACGGCCTCCTCATGGGGCTTTTTCATTCCTTCTTTCCTCTGCCCATGCTGTTCTTACTCCGTAGAACGCTCTTCCAGTCCCTGACCTCTCTCTTAAGAGACTACCGCATGCCTGGACCTCCTCTGTGCTTGTACTCGTCACCGACGACGACTGCCTAGGAACAACATGCTCTTCCGGTTCAATTCTGCGTTTCCAGCGCCCAGCTCAGTGCTGATCAGGCTCTCAGTAAATACTTGCTGAATTTAACAAACAAAACCTCAACTTTGAACGAGCGAGGCCAAACAAAGACCTCAGCTGCTCTCCTGATCAAAATGAACATTCCTTTCAGATTATGCATCAGGTTTAAATACCCCACTGGAAAAAAAAAAAAGTCGATCAAATTTAACAAAGTAAGTACTTATATCCTGTCTGGGTTGGGTGGTTTAATAGGGGCTCAAAGCAGGCGACGGGACAGGAATGAGAGGATGGATGCTGGCAAGAGCTTGGAGATCTGCTTTCAAATCTGGACTCGTCCCAGCAGGGGGAAAAGGCTAGAGCTCCGGGACAGGGTGGAGACGGCAGGCGGACGGGGAACATTCCGGGGCCCTGGAGAGGGTCTGAAGCGCGCGGAGGCAGGAATGAGTTGAGGAACATAAACTAACTTGGCTTGGAGGGAGGCGCCGCACGCCGCAGCCGTTCAGGTTTCGCGTCTTTCCAGCGCCCACATGGGCCGCGGGCTTGGGGAAGGGGGCGGGGGAGAGGGCGGGCAGGTCCCGAGCCGAGGGGGTGGAGGAGGGGGGAGACCGAAGGAAATGAGACAACCTTTTCCTCCCACTGACTCGGGTTCCTCCAGCGTCTGCGGGGCTCCGTGCGACCGCCCGTGAGCGCCGAGGCTAGGACCCCGCGCCCCACGCCAGCCCCGGCTGCTCCTCCTCTGGGATTTCTCTCCGAGGCGTCAGTGCCGGCCCAAGTCCCGGGCGCCTCTTTGCTGCTTCCTCCCCTTGGCGATCGGCTCCGGGTCCCCCGGCTCGGCCCAGCGCGACCCGAGCGCAGCCCCCGGAAGTGCGCGCCGGCGGCCCCGGCGAAGGTAAGCGGCGCCCGAGAGCGCGCCCAGGGCGCAAGGGCGCCAGGCATCCCCCGCCGACCTGGGCCTCCCGGGAGTGCCGCCTCTTCGGAAACACCCAGATCACTTCTGACCTGAAGCTGCCGCTTTGTTCCTGACCCCCCTGCCCAGGTGTTATAGGCTGGGTCCCCCAGGGAACTCTGCTTCCCAGCGGTTTCTTTTTTGCCTCCTTTTCCTTCTATTTTCCTGTTGCTTCCCCCGCCTCCCAGCTTCTTTTTCTCGATCCGCAAACTCTCAGCTCTCTGCCTTTGCAGCCTGGCTTCGGAGAGCGGGTCCTGCCCAAATCTCGGCGCTTCTCTCCTCCTCCGCCCCGGGAGCCTGGGCTAAGCGGGCCGGCCCGTGGCGGTGACTGCCTTTGACCCCAGGCCTGCCGGGCGCGGACCTGCCCGAAATTTCTGTGGCGCGCGTTTAAACTCACGGATCTCGCTCCTTTTGGAGGCACCCAGCTCTCCGTGCGCTTTTGGCGACCCCCAGGACCCCGAAATCAGAGCGCACTGGGGAGTGGAAAGGCTGTTGGCGCCCTCTAAAGCCTCAGTGGGACGTTCTGCTGTTGGAGAGGGACGCAGTCAGCAACTTGCCGCTCTGTCCGGGTTCCCCAGAATTGGAAGAAGTGGGAAGAGAGCACTCGATCCCGGGCTCGAGTGAGGCGGGGAGGTAATGAGGATGGCTCTCTGAGGGAGAGGAGGGACAACCGCGTCGTGCCCGCTTGCCGTCTTGCTCTTATTAACCGCCCGAGTTCTCACATCTAGCCTCTGAGTAGGGACTCCTCCCTCTGTTTTACAGGCGGGCAAAATGAGACGCAGAGAGGTTAAGTAATGTGTCCAGAGCCACACAGCTGGGAAGGGGCCCAGCCGGGATCTGGGTACCAGCTGGTTTATACCACACATCCCATGTCCAGCCCTATAGAGGGTTTCCTCCATCCAGAGTGAGCAGGAACCCGTCATCTCCTGCTGGCTCATACCGTGGAGAAGCAGGCTTTTTCCTTTTTGAGCAAATGCATCTTGATCCTGTTGGCATCCAGGTGATTTATTTAGTACCTACTGTCTTCACAGTTCAGCGGCAAGCACTGAGGTTTCACCTTTGAACCTCACTCTTTCATCCTCTTCTCATCATCCAGTCTCTCAAAAAATACATAATTCTGCCCCAGAATTATTTCCGGACAGGCAGTTCAGCTCAGTGGCTAAAGCCCAGGCCCTGGAGCCGGACCACCAGCCTGGGAGTCTGGCTGAGGCCTTCCTGCACCTTTCTTTCTGCGGCCGGAATTCCTCATCCGTAAAGTGGGGATGGGAGGATTTCAAGTAGTTGTTCTCAACCAGGGTTTCCATTTTTGCCTCCCAAGTGACATCTGGCAATGTCTGGAAGCATTTTTGGCTGTCAGCATGTAAGTGGGGGAGAATGCTGTTTATCTGATGGGCAGAGGCCAAGGATGCTGCTGAGTAGCCTGTAATGCGCAGGACAGCCCTCCACAGCAAAGAATTCTCCAGCCCCGAATGTCCGTAGTGCCGAGGTGGAGAAACCCTGGTGTAATGTATCAGTTCATGAAGGGGACTATTATGCCCAGCTCTCATCCTCTTGTCTGCTCCAGTTTGGCTGATTATACCAGCCCCTGTCCCCAAATCCCCTCTCAGCCCAGTGCCAGAATTCTGTTGTTCAAACCACAGCAGGCCATGCGACTACATTGTTTTAATACTGTCGTTGGCCCCCCAGGGATGGGGATGGGAAGCTGTGTATGTTTTACAGGCACCAAAGCCAGATCCTGTAAACACTCAGGCTTGAGAACCGCGGTCGTTCGGGGTAACATCAGACCTGCGACATTGGCTCGCACGGCTGTTCATGGTAAGGCCTCACCTTACCTTCCCAGCCTCGCCTTAGTTCACATCTGGAGGTGCCTGCCATAACACCCAACTTATGATTTTGGTATTCTAGCTCCTGACTTTCTGGAATGCCCTGCCTCCTCCTTGGCAAATTCCTCGTTGTTCTTTGAGACTAGAGCTCCAGTCCCCTGCTGAGTGCAGCGTTCTTCACTCCCTGCTGCCCCAGCTCGGGCCCTCCTCTGCCTTTTTCTTTCAATATCTCTTCCCTATAGGGGTGACTGTGTAGGGATCCCTTGCTCATACCCACACTGGTCTCTGGGTACCTCGAACCTAGTACAGTGCCGGACTCATGGTGGTGGTTAAGCTTGTGGGCTTTGGAGTCAGGCTGCAAGCATTCAAATCCCAGCTCTGCCACTTATTAACTCTGTGACCTTAAGCAAGCTGATTCAGTCTCTCAAAGCCTTCTTGGTAAAGTAGGAAGAAATCGTCTGTCATCTCTGCAGCCTGGTGTGACAAACTAATGGGATAATGCTGACTGCCGCTCCGTGCCAGGACAGGGTTCAAGTTTAGCATTTTGTGTTTTTACTCATTTAATCCTCCCAATGAACCTTTAAAGTTCGAACTGGTATTGCCCTGTTTTCCCAACAAAGAGACGGAGGCAAAGAGAGGCTAAGCGGTTGGCGCAAAGTCACACAGCTGATGAGTGGTAGGGCCAGCACTCACGCAGACGTCTGGACTGTGGCACACACACGCTTCACGCTCTGCAGGTAGAGGGCTTAGCTCGGTCCTCCCCATAGAGTAAGTACTCAGTAAACATGAGCTGAGGTTTGTGGCGTGCGTTAATAAGAGTTGAAGTCCGTCGGATTTCCCACCCCTATCATACCTGTGATCTACGACTGTGCCATGATTTTCACGGCTCCTGTTCTTTTCCTCTTCTCCTTGCCTGGAGCCCAGCCTCAGGGAGATAGCACATTGGGGTCAATCCTCTGTCACAGTGCCAGGTCATCACCAGTGAACTTGATGCTAAATGCAGCCTTAAGTGAGCCATAGGTTAGGGTCAGAAGAGCACGAAGTCCTTGGGGAGGAGGGTGTGAAGTCAGTTCACCTGGCAGGAGGAGAGGGATACAGACTTGGGGTCAGGAACTGTCTGACTCCAGCTTTGCCCTTTCCAAGCCCGTGCCCATTGTGGTGTGCAGCTAGCATGTAAGTATTGGTGAAATCCATCGACAAATGTGTGATGGGTGGGTGAATGCCCCCCGCTGGTACCCCACCTTATCCTGATCAGATGCAGAGTGTGCTTTCTCTCCAAGTGTTATAAGGACCGTTTATATAGTAAAGGTAAAACCTGCTAAGAGAATTTAATGCCCCAGACGGGGTTTTGGAGAACCAGGTTTGGAACCGGTCCCTGCCCTCCTGTTTGAGCTGTGTGTGATACTGGATACCAGGTTTACAGGTGATCGCTTCACCAGCTTGGAATCTTTGATTTCCCTGAATGCAGCACTGCCTTTGAAAGCTGAGCCCCTTCCTCACTCTTCCCTTAGACACTTGCTCTGTAGGCCAGATGGCCTTGCACAGATACCCGCATGTTTGTGTATTCTGGCTTCTTCCACAGCTGACCCACATAGCTACGGCCCCCTGAGTTTGCTTGTTTTGGCAGGTTGTCCCCCAGACTTCAGTGGGATGAGGTTACCTGGTATGTGGAAGGCCTTGCGTTTTGTTAGGGGTCACAGAAATACTCTGATAAAGTTGCTTTTGAGGATAGAGCAGGGTGAGAAGCTCTCTGTCCATCAACCCATTAGAGACCCCTCAGATCCCCTGTAGCACGGCCTTCCCCCCTTCAGACACCACACTCTTACTGCCTCCTGCATTAGCACCTCTCTTGGGCCAGCAGCTGGCTGATCTGAGAAACAGATTCCCCTGGGTGCTAAGAACTGCAGTAAGGTCGGACCCAAGATCTTTGGGGCATCCCCTGCATTTTCTCTGAGGCCCAGAACATTGCATCTTGGCTGCCATCTTGAGGAGCACCTCGTCACTGACCAGCAGGGAGATTCTTCATGAAGCTGGTTCCTGCTTGGGTGTCTGGTTCTAGGGAAAGCTACCTCCTCCTGTTTAGGTCTTGGGCTGTGTTCCCTGTGAAATCCACCTCCACTGTTTGCCTCTAGGTGAAAATCTGTTTGGTGCTATAAGGGGCATTTGGTTTAGACTAAACTAGATAGGATCTTAAGTGTCAGGGTGGGTTTGAACTACACGTGGGGTGAGCGGCTGGTGCTGGGTGCCAGAGACACAAACATGAAGAGGACATGGTCCTTATCATCACGGTCATAGTCCGCGATGTGTGAGGGGCACATGAACAGATCATCAGCGTAGGACAAGTGGAGAAGAGATAAAGAGCTGAGAATTGGGGGCCAAAAGGCAGCAGCCACTGTGGAGTCAGGAGAGGTTTCAGAGAGAAGAGGATATTGGAGTTGGGTCTTAATGGAGAAGTAGGAGCTTGTTGGGTTTGGGGGGACTAGTGAGCATGGGTGTGACAGACAGGAAACTGCATGTACATGGTACAAAGCCAAGGAAGGTCCTGACAGAGGCCAAGGTATGTGAAGATGGGAGCTGGCGATGGGGCCTTCGGCGGGGGGCGGGGGTGTGTGTGACTAACTTTTCAGCCACGCGAGAGTCTGTTCCTGTTTGTTGGGAGACAGTGGAGGGGGACTTTTAAGCTCAGGTGTACTGAGGTCTTTGAATGATGGCTCTCCCTCCTGTCTCTACTGGCCTGTTTCCTCCAGGGCTATGGGACCAGAGCCCGGGGGCCGTGGGAGGGACACTGTCTCCAGTAAGCAAAGAAACTGCAGTCACAAACAAAGCTGCAATGGTGGTTGTGGGTTGTTTTGTTTTCTTTTCAAAGCCCTGGCTGATGAACTGTGTGGATGGCCCCTCCTGAGTCTGGGTTTTGAATGTTACCTTTAGAGCATCCAAAAGTCTGAAACAATTGCTAGACTTAGAGAGGGAGGGAGGAGGAAAATAGAGAGAAGGGTGATGGGGGTTGTTGATCAGCTCTGTTTTACATAAAATCCAGCGTGTGGCCTCCTGGATCAGACGCCAGGGCTGCGAAGTTCCGTGGGTGGGAGCTGTCTTCACATTTGCAGTGCTCTTGGACCCCAGAGCCTTTTGCAAGGGGCTCACCGCAGGTGATGGGAACATATGCTTGCTGATCAGACCCTGGATATAGGTGTTTCTGTAGGTCATCCCAAGACTTCCCTCATTTACTCACCACTCAGTGACCCCCTGGCATGTAGGAGGTGCTCAGTAAGTGAGAAATGAGGGGATGAATGCCCTAGCATGTAAGTCCCATCCCATCCCGACCCTCAAGACGCCCGTGCCTGAATGGAGAGACAGACAAGAAACCCAGCCAACACCGCATGATGTGCTAGTGCGGCGACAGACAAGACACGGGGGCAGAGACAGACTCCACAGTGGGGTCAGGGAACGGAGCCCGAGGGGGGTGGTCCCTTCTGAGGAGCAGCATCCCCCCAGGGCAAGTGGACGGTAGGTGATGACAGTAGCAGCCCCTGGGGCAGGTGCCAGCACCCGTGTTAGGGACTTGACTTGCTTTCATGGCATTGCTCCTCACGACCACCTTCTGAGGTGGGTGTTGAAGGAGGAGTCAGGCTGACAGGCCGACCTGATATCCCATCAGGCCCCCGGACTCCAAACCCTTCGCCACTGCCCCAGTTTCGGGATGGTCATGTGATCATCGAAGATGCTTTTAGGAAATCTAGTTTGCAAGAAGGCAAGACCAGGTGTGTGGGTTGTGGGGGGTGGGTTGGGGTGGGAATGACCATGTCCTCCTCATTTTCCCCCTTTCCTCTCCCCTGCCTGGTGTCTGAGACCTTACCTTGTTGGGAGTTTGAAGCACTTGTAAGCTCTCTGCTCTGAGGATCAACACCGCTGTCCCTCCTCCTCTCGCCGCGTCTTTGATCATCCGGGCAGCTTGCACTTTGTCCTCTAAGGTGAGAGGAGGCGGAAATGCTGCTCAGCAGAGAAGTAACCATAAACTTGTGCGGGAAAGGAGGCTTTTTACAAAACACCTGCGGTAACGTAAGCCTCTCCCCCTTTGCCCTGTGCACTTCTGCCCATGTCATTCTGACGGTCAGTAGCCGCAGGGAACAGATGTCAGGGGATCTTGTTTCTGCACAGGGACCCCTGATCAAAAGGGCTGCCTAAAGCTGTCTTCCTCCAGCACCTCTGCAAACACAGCTGACAGGTCCTTTTACTCGCTCACCTTGCCGGGACAAGACAGGCCATGGAAGCCCATGGGAAGGGGTAGAGAGGGTCTCTTAGTGGAAGACATGTGCATCATTTTCCGGAAGCTCCTATCCTTTGTGCCACTTGGGTGAGCGCGCTCTGACAGCAGCTTCCTTCCTTGCTCCGGTGAGATGTGCCTGCGAACCTGTGGGTGGACAGAATGAGCACTGGAAGGGGAGTCAGCACTGACAATTTTCTGCTGTGTAGACCTGGTCCCTTCCTCTCTCAGTGGGTCAGTTACATGGGGCAGGGATGGTCGGCTTGGAAATTCTCCAACATTAGACCCTGCTGCATGTCGAAGGAGGGGGCACTGTGAGGGTGTTGCAGAAATACAGAAAACAGTTGACTTGGACATTTAGAGTCTGGAAAAGATGCCCATGAAAGTGAAGGGTGTCCCTGGGGATGTAGGCTTGCACGCTCACAGAGACAGCTTCGTGGCTTTGCTGTGTCTGCTCAGCTGAAGCTGTCAGTGTTTGTTGACACTCTTTGTGCCAGGCACAGTGGTAGGGGCCTGGGGACACAGAAGAGAACAAGATACTCTTTTTGCTCAAGAACCTCAGCGGTCCAGCGTGGACACAGGACACTCAGAGACAGGAATACCGTATTTTGCTATCCATCTCTCTCATTAAAGCAAGTTTTCTGAATGCAAGACATATGTCTTGTTGATTCCCAAATCCCTGGAGGCTGCCATGAGCTGTGGCATATAGTAGGTGCTCGATCAATGACTGTTGTGCCACTCTAAAATTCTGTGCTAGATGCACTCACTGAGTGTGGTAGTCATCCAGAGGAGGGGCACCTACACTCAGCTTGGATAGCAGCTGAGTCCAAGAGGACATGCGTCCAGGAGGCTGAGACAGAGGGATCCAGGCTGATGAGAAGAGAACATCATAGTCAGAGGGACCAGGAAGTACTGCCTGGCCAGGTGAGTAGGCAGGGTGTGCTCCAAGAAAGCAAGGGAGTAAGTGTGGATGGAGAGAAGGGAGGCAGATCTGTAAACGGGCAAAGGACCACATCAGGAAGAGTCTTGTTGAAGAATTTGGATTTTATTCTGTATGCACTAGGGAGCTACTACAGGATTTCACATAGAGGAGAGACGTCAGAGTTTCATTATAAAAATAGACCCCTCTGGCAGTAGAGTAGATATTGGAGAGGAATAGGATAGGTGGCAGGAAGACCAGTTAGGACACCATTGAAGTTTCAAGAGTGGGGAACAGCCTGGGGTTTGGAGTCAGACAGACCTCCGTCTGCATCCCCGCCCCACAACGTCTTTGCGTCCTTGTGTAACAGGCTATCTATTAAACCTCTCTGAGCCTCCGTCTTCTCATCTGAAGTCAGGGACTCCCAAGTCCTCCCTCATGGGTGGGTGGTGTTCAGGATTATGTAGATGAAGTAGGTGAAGTGTCTACCACGGTGACTGATCCATAATCAGTATGTGATAATAGTAGTGAAAATTATTTTTAGTAGTATTGTTATTTATTGTCATCCAGGTGAGAAATAATGAGACTCTAGAGACATTGACCATAAGGGTGGGGAATTGGGCACGGGCTCAAGAAATACTTTGGCAATAAAGTTGCCAGAGTTTGGTGACTGATTGTGTGGGGGAGTAAGGGAAGGGCGGGAGTCTAGGATGACTCTGGGATTTTGGCCTGGACAACCAAAAGGAAAGATAGTGGGGCTATTCATTAGGAGACTTAATGGTGAGGAGGAGGAGGGGGGAATAGGGGAGGAAGAGGAGGAAAAGATGGGCGGTGGACGGGGAGAGCAGCATCTGCAAGAAAGATGATGAGCTCAGTTTCAGACAAACTGAACTTGAAGCGTTCTAGGGATGGCCAGGGAGACATGTCTAGTAGGCACATGATTTGTAGGTTTGACATTCAGGGGAGAAGTCTTAAAGAAGGTTCAAGGGCAAACTTTGAGCAAAAGGTAATGAAGTCATGGTATGGCTCAGTTGCCCAAAGAGAGCTAGAGCATGGGAAGAGGAATTACGATGGCTAATGCTTATTGAGTCTATACCATGTGTGCTAAGTACTTTATGTGCCTTAATCCTCTCAACAACATTGCCAGAGAAGACTATTATTGTACCTGCATTATAAATGAATAAATGGAGGCACAGGGACAGTAAGTCACTTGCCCGAGGTCATACAGCTCTAAGTAATAGACCTGGGATATTAGCCCAGGCAGTCAGATCCGGGCCTGTGCTATCTGTCCCTACCAGACTGCCTCCGAGAGTGGGTGGCCTCTGAGGGAGGGGAAAGGGAGGACCTAGTGCGGGCGACAGGGAGGGGCTGGGCAGAGAGGCAGGAGGAGATGGGAGACTGCCGTGTGGAAGAGGAGAGCGTCCAGGAGGGAGGAATCGATAACATCAAATGATGTGGAAATCCACTAAGAAAAGAAGTGGAATATCCATGGATTTGGGAATTAGGGAGCTATTGGTGACTTGGTGAGGGGAGTTTGAAAGATAAGGAGGCTAAGGAACAAATGTGAGGTGAGGAGGTGGTGATACCAAGTATAGGCAATTCTTTCCAGAAGCTTGGCTTTGGATGTAACAGGAGAGAGGTTTTGGGTAGAGGGAGTGTTTCAGAGACAGAAAGACCTGTTACTGTATACAGGGGTAGGGATGGAGGCAGAGTCCGCACCGAGTGGCCATAAATGCATTATACACACTGGGAGGAGGATCTCTATATCATTTTCCTTTTTCACACAGATTTTTAATATTTCTCCCCATGTTCTGGACAGCTTCCATGTGGATGGTTGGAAATCACTAGTGAAGCTCCTGATAGGTGTTTCAGATCTTTAGCTTTTGCTAGGGGGAGTAGAGAAAATGTTTTTCACAGGGCCCAGTGTGAGTCATCACATGTGGTCAGATCCAGATCATATCAGATGCATATATAATACATCATCTACTGAATTTGTCTCTGAAATATTCTGTGAGAGAGCACAGTGTGCTGGGGCCCCACGTCATGTGTCTCTTGTCCATTTCAAAGCCGGTACCTCTCCCCATCCCCACACTGTGCTGGGAAAGGAGATCGGGGATGAAGGTGAATCTGCAGAAGGAGACAGAGAGTTGCTTGGATCTCATAGAAATTGGAAGACATATTATAAGGTAATTTGCTGGGGTGACAACCCTACACTTAGAATGACCCTAGATGATTTGGCTATTGCCACTGAAGTTCTTAATAATGAACAAGACTGACATTTCCTTATAAATGCTTTGTTTCCAGGCTTAGAGGATACAGGTCCAACAGGCCCTGAGAAGATACATTTATCTAGAGCCAAAGACAATCTCTGTGTTTTAATACATAGGCTTCTTTTGTTGTTCAGATCAGAGGTAGATGCCACAGAGGGTTAAAAGCTTGACTTACACAAGAAATTCAGCTCTGCCTTAGTTCACAGTGCTGACATCCCGGAGGTTCAAGGCTAGAATTAGGGTTCTGCTGCCAACTTCATAAATTTGCCTTGGTTGAAATGGCGTCTTTGCTCTTCTTGGATACATCTCAGAGAAATGCACTTAACCTTCACAGAGGGCCTTTATGGATGGGGCTTTCAGAGAGACACTGTCCAGAATCAGAAAGGCCACACAGGAAATGGCCTTGGGATATTTTTTTTCCCACACGAAGCAGTAACTCAGCTGAATTACTTGCTTGAACTTGAGCTTTGGATTTCAAGAAAAGTGAATAGTATGTCTTTCAAGAGTCACATTTCAACTTTGAAAGTCCCTTGGTTCTAGAGGACACGGTGTGAGTGATCCAGGGAAGGATCATTCCAGCCTAACCCCCTTCCCCATCCTGTCCCACCTGGGCCTCTCACTCTTTGGCTGGGTATGGGGGTGAGGGGCAGACAGGGCGCTATCCCTAGAGACGGAGGGAAAAAGCTCCTGGAGTCTTGCCCATCTTTCCTCAATAGACAAGGAGTAGAGGATGTTCTTCAGGAGGGAATGGCCAGGATAGTGTATAGTTCAGTGCAAACATGGACTCAATCAACATAATCCTACCTATGGCTTTCTTCCAATTGCACAGAATCTGAATTTACTGATATGGAAAGGGGCCTTGTACACATCGCACACTGATTCCAAGAATGAGGGTTTTGTATACATGCTCCAAACATCCACAGAGCTACCAGTGCTGCTGTCACCCATCCACCCTTCTGGGCCATGGGAGACCTCAAGGGTCTGAGAGGCAGGATCCCACATGTTCAGAAAGTAACAGCTTTGATGTCTTCGGTTCTTTCATTTGTATTTGATTTATTAGCAAAATCATTTTTTTTCATTCATCCAGTCATTTACTTATCCAACAAACTCAACAACCACTGTGTGGCTGGCTCCAGGCCACACAACGGTAATGTGGTGTTGAATCCACCAAGTCCTAGTTGCTGCCTTCTTAGAGCTCACAGTTGTTAGGGGACAGATATTAGAGCGATAAAGCCACAAAGAAATGCATGATTACAAACTTCGGTAAATGCTGTGCTGGGAAAGAACAGGGTGCTCCAGGAGGGAGGGAGAGAGAAGACAGTTTAGCGTGGGGGTGACTAGTGAGGAAGACAGATATGAAGACCCATTTGTATACAATGTGCCATTTATTGGTGGGATATCATTTCCAAGGAAGGAGTGCCTTTGGATAGGGCTGAGGGGACAACACTAGAAAGCTTCATAAAGGAAGGAATATCGAAGAATAGGCCGAAGTTTTCTAAATGGACAGGGAACGGAGGTGTTCTGGGGGAAGGGACCTGGTGTGTTTGGAGGATGCTCATTCAGTGAGGATGGAGATTAGGTTGCAGGGGGAATAGCGAGAGGTGAGCCAGGAAAATAGGGAAGGGCCAACTCACACAACATAGACTTTCTCTTGGAGGCAATTTACTGGAGGGAGTGGTGAGTTACTGAGGGGAGTGTTCTAGAACAAGTTACCAAGGGTCCAGCAAAATTTTTCTGTAAAAGATCAGAGAATAATTATTTTAAGCTTTGCAGTCATATAGTCTGTGCTACAACTACTCAGCTCTGCCAGTAGAGTGAGTGCAAAATAGCCATAGACAGACATAAATGAGTGAGTGTGGCTCTATTCCAATGAAACTTTAAACACAAAAACAGGCAGTGGGCTGGATTTGCCTGCGAGCTGTAGTTTACCAGTCCCTGCTCTGGAATGATCATTCGTGGCTAACTGGAGGTTAGACTGGAGGAGGGGGAGAGAATGGAGGTAGGGAGGCCGGTTAGGAGCCATTGCTTTAATTCAGGGCAACTAGATGAGAGATCCTGGGGAGAAATGGTTTGTGACATGCTTCAAGGTAAAAGTGACAGGACTGCATGACCCATTTGATGGGAACATGTCTCATTGTTTCTTTAATGCTCGGTGGACTTATTCTTTCAGTGAAGAAAAAAAAAAATCTCAGACATTCTATGTGTGTGACTCAGAACCAAGCACATGTCCTGGGAGGTCACCTGCTGGTCACAAGACACCATGCTGGGTGAGTTACATAGATGACCTCATTGTTATACATAATTCTTTAGAATATTAAGTTGTATTTCCTATTTTCCAAACTGAAGCTTAGAAATCTGAAGTCGTTTGCCCAGAGTCACAGAGCTGGTACATGGGGGAGCTGAGATTGAACCCAGGTCTAGTGTCAGAGCCTGTACCCTTCCAAAATGTAGTCTTCTCCCCTCCTTGCGGGGTGTGGCATGAGGCCCTCCTCCCTAAGTCTCCCAGCTCCCTCCTCTCCCTTCTTTCTGTCCCTGTGAAGACCCATTCTGCCCTTTACGGTTCTCTATTAGCCTCTGGTGCAACAAGGACTGGATGTGTGCTGCAGAAACTGTTTGGTGTGAGCTTACTCTTCTGTGTTCAACAAAGGCCGGGCAGCAAAACTCAAACCCAGACGAACAGTTCTAGCCTGATGATTTGTGGATATTACTGTGTGGAGAAGATGGTGAGGCCTTAGGTTATGGATGAGGAAATCTGTGAATGTAAGTGCCTAGATTAGAATATTGTCTGATTAACTGGCTGATATAGATACCCAGGAGATGTTTGTCACATTGAGGTAATAGTATCAGATAAGGGACAATTTGTAGGTTTAAACCTGAGAGGTCAAGGTTAGCCTCTGAAAGGACAAACCTGACAAGGTGTGGTCAAGGAAATCAATTCAGTTACCAGCTCCATCGAGTTGTCTAGAAGCCCCACTGATCATTAATTTAGTATCTGTCCAGATTCAGCTGGAGACAGTTTCTGCCTTAAATGTTTTAAACAGGACTTTGGAGACAGAGATCCAAGAACAACTGAATTACGTCGTGGATACAGCAGTCCTTTTAGTGAGACCTAGTGACCAGAACTGGGTCACATGGTAACTGGAATGGCAAGAGACCACTATGGTTGACATGGTTCAGTCACATGACCCAGGCCTTGGGCCCTGGTGGATGGACACAAACAAAAGTGGGGCTCCTGCAGCAAGGAGGAGAGGCAGATGCCTTCTGTGGATAAACACAGGTGTCTGCCCCAAGTGTTGATCTGTTTTGACTACCAGCCTATATTACTTTGCTAGGGCTGCCATGACCAAGTACTACAAAGTGAATGGCTTAGAACAACAGAAATGTATTGTCTCACAGTTCTGGAGGCCAGAAAGGTATCAGCAGGGCCATGCGCCTTCTGAAACCACCAGGGAAGCATTTGTTCCGGGTGTCTCCCTGGCTTCCGGTAGCCAGGTAACTTCCAGTAGCATTTTTGTCTTCTACTTGTGTCTTCACATTGTCTTCCCTCTGTGTGTGTCCCCTTTTTATGAGGACACCAGTCATACTGGATGAGGGCCCACCCTAATGGCCTCAATTTAACTTGGTTAAACCTGCAAAGACCCTATTTCCAAATAAGGTCCTATTCTGGGGTACTGAGGTTAAGACTTCACCATATCATGTTTCTTTGATGGACACAATTCAACCTGTAACACAGCCCAGGAGTTCAGAACTGCTTCCCAAGGCCAAGATGACTGATCCTACTCCAAGGTATCTTCACCTGTGGTCATCTTTCTGTCTACTTCCTCTATGTGCTGCTGGGGACATATGGATTTTGTCTCTAGTTATGCCTCATTTATCACATTTCAGATGGTTACCCGTCCTGATGTCTCAGCCTCTGCACTTGGCAGTGTTCTCGAGGCCATACTCAACTGCATTTGTCCTCTTAGGGTCTGCTTTCTCTACTTTGCCCTTTGCTCATTCATTTACTGGTTCATATGACGTACATGTTGAGTTCCTGTTGCATTCCAGGCACAACACTAGGCTCCGAGGATGTAAAGATGAAAAAGATGACAAAGACAGTTTCTGATCTCAGGGAGTTCTTGTGGGAGGCCACACAAGCAAATGGAGTGAAACAATTGCAAAGGGAAGTGTGCGTGCAGATTCTGAATACTCTGCTGCCCCCAGCATAGCATCTTCTTTGGCTCCCTAGTGCTGATGGGAAAGAGTCCAAGCTCCCTAACAGAGCATGCCAGACCCCTTCAATAGCATCATCTCTTGCTCTTCTTTTCCTTTCACTTTGTGCTTCATTCCTTTTGATCCACGTGCTGTTCCCCAGCTATGTAGATTTCCATCTCAAATCTCGTCTTTCTACATGAATGTTGTCTCTGTTGGAATGTGCTCCCCCTTCCGGATCCTCAGCTGTTATCCGCTTGATTAACTCCTGTTTCTTCTTTGAGACTCACGTCTGGCACTGCCTCTTCTCTGTTCCCCCCATCCTGTCTTTCCTCCTTGTGCTCTCCCCTCCCAAGAGAGACACTGACTGAGGCTTGTTTATCTCTGTAACCCCAGCCTCTAGTATCATGCTTGTGTTACTAGGTGCTTAATCGATGAATGAGTGAATGAATGAATCAATGAATGATTCCTAGTCTGTGCTTTGCCTCTGCTCATTTCCAGCTGCACTTTTTCTTTGCACTCCTTCCCCCACTAAGTCATGTGTCTGACCATCTCTTCTACCACAACTCCAGAGGCCTCACTGCTCCTGACTCTCTTTCCATTATGCCAACACCTCAGCTCTGCTGGCCCCAATGGTCAGTGGCCACAGGTGGCTACCCATTCACTGTCACATCTCTGGTCTGCCTGCTTCCCACAAAGAAAGGCCTGTTTCCTTGCCCGTGGGAAGATGGTTCTTCGAGGACAAGCAAAACTGCCTCCCTGGCCTCTTCTGTGTCTCCATTTCCAAAACGCCTCTCTTTCCCAGTATTAGGAGTGAGGAACACGCCATTTCTGCCACATTGGTAAATTCAACCATCATCTTCTTGAGCCCCGAGTTTGTACCTGGAGCTCTGCAGAAGCACATCAATTCTCTAGTTTCCACCCTTCTACTGAAGAAGATCTGTTTCTTTAACCCCTTCCTGATGAATATATTGGGTTTCTCCTATGTATGGACTGACATGGTGATTAAAAAAAAATTTTTAGGGGCACTTGGGTGGCTGAGTTGGTTAAGCGACTGCCTTTGGCTCAGGTCATAATCTCAGGGTCCTGGGATCGAGCCCCACATCAGGCTCCCTGCTCAGCGGGGAGCCTGCTTCTCCCTCTCCTTCTGTCTACTACTCTGCCCGCTTGTGCTCTCTCTCTGTGTCAAATAAATAAATAAAATCTTTAAAAAAATAAGAAATTTTTTTAGCATTAAAACTCTTTAAATGAAATCTAACATGGTATATCAATGAGTGAAAGAGAAAAAACCCAATATGTTGTTGTATATGTTATTTTATGTGATAAGTCTAGCTTATAATGTACAGTTAATTAATGAAAACAATGAGACGGTTATGATGAAGGAACATGACAATTTGAAATGGAAGGTTTGGGATGACGGTTGCATCCTCAAAGCATCCTCACTATTAATACATCATTGTATTTTATATTAGCTGTAAGGCCTTGAGAAAATTGTGACTGCTAGCCATTGGAAGTAATAACACTTTAAACAGGATGCCTTGCAGATTCAGGTTATTCTGATTAAGATGACCCAGAACCTTGAAAGAGGAATATAGGAAAGACTGGTTTTAACATTGACTCACTAACGCTATGTGACAACTGTTTGCATTCCTTAATTATAAAGGGTCTAATTGAAAGGGATAAACAGGTTCTTCAACCAATTTTTATCTTTGTTTGACAGAAAATACTTCCCCAAAACATATTGCATCATTATAAAATATTAATTATGTTATTAAAATTATTTTCAGCAGCTTCTCTTCTCACTTAAAGCCTTTAACACAGCAAAAAAAAAAAAAAAAAAGGAAAAGATCCATTTGCCATGTTGAGCCCAAACTTCAGTTACCACTTTCACTTTGTGAGCTATAGGAGGAATGGTAACAGCATGTCCCTGCATTACTGAGTTGGAATTTTATTTCATTTTATTTTTATTTTTAATATTTTATTTATTTGAGCTAGAGCAAGAGAGAGAGAGCACAAGCAGGGGGAGTGTCGGGCAGAGGGAGAAGCAGGCTCCCCACTGAGCAGGGAGCCCAATGTGGGGCTCAATCCCAGGACCCTGGGACCATGACTTGAGCCGAAGGCAGACGCTTAACTGACTGAGCCACCCAGGCGCCCCTGAGTTGGAGCTTTAAATGCCTGCCAAGCACTCTAAGAATAAAACAAGAACCAAAGCTACCAATGATCCCCAGTGCAGCATGTTGTGTGATCACTCATTACTGCATGGTGTACTATTATATCTTTATAGGAGTGTGCACTCTCTGGATACCCCTGAGGCTTGCCTGGCATCTAATTGAGTACAGCCCACATGAGCCAGGGTGGTGGTAACATCCTTGCATGCATGATTTTACAGCATGAGAAGACTTGCTTGGGTCTGATTGTTAAAAGACATTTTTGGAACTGTGGCTTTCCTAATTAATTACATGTGTTCAAACATAGCATGGTTTTGGCAGGAGAACCTTTATTCTGAAGTGGGCATATTAACCTGCAGCTCATGGAGTGTGTGATCGCTCACATTTGGCATATCACACACTTGACTGTATCTGCTTATGGTTTAAAAAATATTTTTAAAAATGTAATTGGACTCAAACATTTGTAGAACCTTTGGAACTCATCGGTTGAGCTCTAGTGTCTTGGAGTGAGGCGTGAGACCGCTGGGGTGTCAGGGAGGCTTCGGAGCTGGGGCAGGCCTCCTTGTTGCAGTCAGATAGATATCTGCCCAGCTCAGGAATTTTCACCTTCCAGATGCTCGGCGTTTGTCTGTGTGGACTTGAATTGGCACAGAGCAGGTCGCATGTGGCTGTGGGACCAGCTCCCCCTGGTGAAGAACCATCAGGGAGGTCTCGGGTGGAAGCTGCCCGCGTCCCCAAGGATTGACGCAGTTCCTGCCAAGGAAGGCTGGCATCCCCCCACCTCAAATTTCTCTTTCCCGCAGCTCCCTGAGGGACTACACTGAACTTCCAGACTCCCTGCCCTCAGGGTGTTTGCTCCACCCTTCTGACTGATGCTCTGGTTTTCATAATTGTAGTGGACTGAGAACTCAGCTTGGGGCCAGGAGGCCCACAGAGACCAGAGTCAGATGACTAGGAATGCTTCTTCTTCCCATTTGCGTGCTCTTTGGTGAGGCATGATTTCTGTGAGTCCTCACATTTGCGGATGCCTCAGAGAAACTAGACTTGGGGGACTCCACTGGTGGTGGACCAAAGTCTCTGCTTGAGGAATACTGGTTAGGAATACAATGGCAAGTGGATCGCCCTTTTTAATGGCCTTCATTAAGGAGCCACAAGTCTGCCAGCCTATCCGGCCCCACTTGCCATTCTGAAGAGAAAGCCACACAGGATTTGGTCAGAATTACTCAAGTGTGCATGCTGGTGTGGCTGACCCACAGGGCTGGAGTTCTTCTCATGCCCAGTGTGGTACACATGTTGTGATTCTTAGCACTTCCTGCCAGTCCCCGTGACCGTTTCTTCTTTCTCCAGCGGACACTGGCAGGCTGGTTTCCTCCAGAGTTCAGTCATGGGCCTTCTCCCCTCCATTTGGTCCGCTCAGTCAGGGCACACATCAGCTGAGGACTCCCACACACCTGCAGTTAGCGGTCCAGGATCACTGCGGGCCTCCAGCCTTCCTTTCCAATGGGATTCCCCAGACACCTTTGCATTTCCTACCTTCTGGCCAAACTCAGTGTTCCTGGGTCTTCCACTGCCTCCTCCATGAAGGATAGTATGATGTAAGGTCCCTCCTCGCAAAGAGCTTGTAGCCTAGTGCAAAATATTAAAAGCTCACACTTTTGCTATATGCAGAAGATTGGCACGCAGGATTACAGGAGTCCCAAAGAGGGAGCAATTATGTATGCAGGGGTGGGTCAAAGGAAGTTCTTGCAGGAGGTGATGTGACGTTGATCTTCAAGGATGGGTAGGACTCAGAAATGCAATAAGTGGAGAAGTACATTCAGCAGAGTGAAACCCAGAGGTAGAACCAGTTGGGAAGTATATGAGGAAGGGAGTGACTCCATTTGCTTGGATGCTGGGCTGTGTTGGAAGGAATGTGACTGTGTAGGTGGTGATTTTAGCACAGAGAAGTGGCATTACTAGAACACTGCTTCCGAGTGCTCAGCCTGGCACCAGTATATGATGTTGGGGTGGGGGGTGGAGAAAAGGGAGGCTTTTCTGAGTCAGGAAAGTGGCAGAGGGCATGGAGAGTCAGAAGGGATAGGAGGTATAATTTTCAAGACAAAGGAGAGAAAGGGCCCAGAATAACCCCCAAGTGTGATCCCAAGTGATAGGGAGGCTCAGGAGATTAGGCACACTGTAGAGAAAAGAGGAATGGAGAAAAGAGGGTGGGCGGGGAATGGATTTAGGATATGCTGGACTGGAGAGATCTCTGGCAAATCCAAGGGGAGACTCCCATTTCCCCTCGTCCAGCCTCAGCGTCCTGGACTCCCGTTGGAGGTCAGGCTCCTGGCCCCACTCCTCCTGGTGAGGACCAGTCCCACTTTGGCACCAAATACTGACCCCCTGATGGGCTGACCTCGAGCTGATGATGAGAACCTTGGTGTCCATCTCTAGCCCCTCACAGGACCAGCCTTTGCTCGTTTCCTTCTCAAATGCCTGTCCCCTTTCTTATGTTCTTATTCACATTGGCCCTCCTGGGACAGAAACTCTTGCCCCCAGGCTGGTGCCAGAGCCCTGGTGTCTGTGGACAGAACCCAGAGGCTGAAAGCCAGTCTCTGAAGATAACTTCCTGGGTTTTCTCTTTGTCCCACCTGCCTAGGGGACATATTGTGGCTTCCAGTTGGTGACTATTTTTAAGGCCCATATAACTGGCTCCCCTCTGCTGTCTGCAAGGCCCAGTCCTCAAGGCATGTATGGTTCTTAGGGCTGGGTCCTGGCCCTCTCTCTACTCCTAGGTGCTATTTCAAGTCCAACACCACACCTCACCAAGTGACTTCCAGGAAATGGGAGGTGTCCAGCAGGCACATAGCACACTCTGCACCTTGCACCCACCTGGGACCTTTGATAAAAGCGTCTTGCATACTGCCTCCCAGGGTTTGAAAATTCCTTCTGGATTCTCACCCTTCCCTCCACCTACCCTGGTTATCTTCCCACAGCCAGACACCTGGCCTACATGCTGCAGGGAGGTCTCCGTCCTACGGGTGCTGATGCTTCCTGTCTTGGTGGTTTTTGCTGCTGGCTGCATCTGGGTTCTGGAGTGCCATTATCCAGTTTCATGGGAGCTTCCTCTGTGTGTATGGTTTGGGGCCTGCAGAAATAAACTGAAACGGAGGAGAGAGCTGGGAGCGTCCAGAGCCTCTGTGACTGATTTAGTCAAACATCTTCAATCACTTTCGTCTCATTCTGAAGACTTCACATAATTAAAACCATTCCTGGCCAACACTAAATAAATTTTGCACATGCTGCTTGAATTACTGTGCAGTCTTACCCCAATGTGGCTTTCTCAGAGATTAATATTTCACTGAAACTATTCCTCTGGGTAGGCTGAAGCCAGCAGCTGTGGAAATTCAACATTTGCTTTATACAATGAAACTTTAGGACAGGGCTGCTTTTCACATTTCTCAGATATGTAGCTCATTTGGAGGAAAAAAAAAAAAGCATTCTTGGCAGAGTCCATGTGGCATGAGCCAGATAACCCAGCTTGTGTTGCTATATATTTAGATATAAAGTGATGAGAAAATGTGGCTTTAAATGCTTATCATATAACATTGGTGCATAAAAGTTAGAATTACCATTTATTGAGCACCTACTATGTGCCAGGCATTGACATGCTCTGTACTCTCACAAACACCCCAGGAGTGGACCAGACCTGGGCCTATTTGCCTTCTGATCCCTGTTCTGCCCTGAATAGCAGGGGCTGACCTGGAGGCTGCCTTTCTCAGAGTCCAGGGTGCTCTGGCTTCCTGCTGGTTTTGGCCTATGGAGGCACCAGTGGGAGGTTAGAGGGTAGAAGAAAGGAGGAAGCCAGAGTATTTCCTCCCTCTCTCTCTTCCTCAAGCATCTCTTCTAATAGTGCCCACATGTCTATGGTTCCAGATTCTTCCTGGTGACCCTGGCTCCTGGGTATCATGCCTCCTCCCTTTGTCCCTTCAACCGTCTGCTGCCCATTGGTGCTGCTCTCTTGATTGCCTCATGGTCCTATCCTTACTCCAACTAATTTCATCTTTTTAAAATGATGTCAATTTGAGAAGTTCTTTAAATTCTTGACTTTGTCATCTACCATGTCAGGCTTCATCCCTCAGCTTCTCTGTCACCTTCCACCTGTACTTCTATCTTCATCATTGCAATCCATTCCCTGCATTCAATTCCTTCTGTTGAAAATACTTGAAACAATTTCTATTTCTCTGCTTAGATGCTGATTGATGGATTGAGGTAGGAATCAGCCTTACTTTAATGATAAGGAAACAGAGGGTCAGGGAGGTCAGCTAACTTGCCCAGTCTTAAGGATAGGGGATGATGGAGCTTGGTTTTAAATTCAGGTCTGATCAGTCCTGAAGCTTGTGTGCTTTCTCTGACATTAGCCTGTGTTCTGTTTGTTGGTACTACATGAACTAAATCTAAATTCTCCTGCATAATCCCTTCATATTCTAGAAGAAAACTCTCACCATCTTCTTCTCTTTCCCTTCAACTGTTGCTCATAAGAAAGAATTCTGAATTTCCCCTGATGTCCTGGTTGAGTCTTTTAGATTAGTGCTTCTTAAACTTTAATGTGAAGATTATGATTCAGGATGACTCTGGAGACAATTTCAGATTTGTATGCTATTGTTAGAAACAATACAGAGATCCTATGTTCCATTTAACCAGTTTCCCTGATGATAATATTTTGCAGGACTGTGGTACAGTATCACAACCAGGATGTTGACAGTGATAGGGTCAAGAAGCAGAACATTCCCATCACCACCAGGATCCCTCTGTTGCCCTTTTATAGCTGCACTCACTTCCCTTCCGGCCCCATCCCCTCCTTAACCCCTGAAAACAATTTGTTCCCCATTTCTATAATTTGACATTTCAAGAATGTTATAAAAATGAAATCATACAATATGCAACCTTCTGAGATTGAGTTTTTTTCCACTCAGCATAATTTTTTGAAGATTCATCCAGGTTGTTGCACGAGTTAAAAGTTGGTTTGTTTTTTTCTTGTTCTGATTAGTATTCCATGTCATGGATGTACCACAGTTTGTTTAAACATCATCCATCATGGGAAATTTGGGTTGTTTCCAATTTGGGGCTATTACAAATAAAGCTGCTATAAATATCTACGTGGGTTTTGTGTGAACCTAAGTCTTCATGTCTCTGAAATAAGTGCCTAGGAGCAATGCAGTTGCTGGGTTGTATGATAATTGCATGTGTAGTTTTTGAAGAAATTGCCAAATTGTTTTTCATAGAGTGGCTGTTTCATTTTACATTCCCATGAGCAATGTATGAGTGATCCGTTTTTCCACGCCCTTGTCAACATTTGGTGTTGTCACTATTTTTGAAGGTTCTTTATATATTCTAAATACTATTCCTTTTGGCAGATAAATGATTTGCAAATATTCCCCCATCCCCACCTCTATAGTTTGTTTTTTTAATCCTCTTAACACAGAAGAAATGTTTAATTTTTATGAAATCCAGATTATCAATTTTCCTTGTTTTGGAATGTGATTTTGGTGTCAAGCCTAAGAATTCTTTGCCTAGTCCTAGATCCCAAAGATTTTCTTTATAAGAAGTCTGAGGTCTCAGAGAGCTTCCTTTGATTCCAGGGGTGAGAAAAGTAGAAGATAGAAGGTTCTGGTTGGAGAGTGGGATTTCTGAGTGAGTCAGTCACCCACAGTCACTCAACATTGGCTCTGTGCATTTAACTGTGGGAAGCCCTGGGAACAGAGAGCAGAAGGAAGACATGGTCCCTGCCCTTAAGGAGCTCGCAGACCCGATTTGATTTCAGAGGTCCAGGATGTGTCCCTGGAAATGGTTTGCTACAGTGGGTTGGAGGGGAAGTTTGGTGGAGCAAAGGAAGCCAAGTGGCTGGCAGGCTAGCGTGCTGGATGTGTCACTCACTGGTGTTTATCAGTCCTGTGGAGAAAAGCAGGTTTGTTTCTACTCGGTGATTTCTCTGGGACCATGTGTATCCTCTTCCCATCCTGTGGTCTGGGAGCTCTTTTTCCATTCAAGCCTTTGCCTCTCAGACGCCATGTGGCCACATTGGAGTCAGTTCTTGAGTGGTTTTCACTAGTGTAGAGGGGAGGGTGAGTGGGTCTCAAAGACCTGCTTCCATGCTTTGGTGCCCAAGTCTCTAAAGAACTATCAATCCTGTGCTTTAAGTTTCCTTTTTGTTTTTGCCCTTAATTGCTTCACCAGGAAAATGGAGATAGCAAGGTGCCACAATTCCTTTGTGAGGCTGAGGCAGCTGGGGTATGTATCTGTAAGATGTAGAGAAACAAGCAGAAGTCAGATGCTGCAGGAGTCAGCAGGAAGTGTGTGTGGACAAATGACTGCTTGTGTACACGGGGAGCAGGGGGACAGCTCAGCACCCCGGGACCTCCAGGACGGATTTCATTCCTTCTACAGTTTTCTGTGAAGTTGGCAACAGAAAGAAGCTGTGCGCGTCTAGTCGTTCAGAGGCCCCTGCTGGCCTCCCTAGCTGGGTTGAAAGTAGCTTGAGGCCTTGCGACTCTGGCTGTGGGAATCCACGCATCAGCACTTCTGGGTTTTTGTGCCTACACAGAGCTGCGTGAGACTTCATTTCATGGCCCATCCGGGCACTGCTATCTGGGAGCCAAATTCCCTCCCTTCCTGTTCCAGAGAGACTGGCCTGAAAACTTCACTGATGAGGGGCCACGTGGACACATCCCACGCTAGCTGTTTTTGTGGGCTTTGGCTGCAGGAGGGAAGAGGAAGCATGCATCTCTGATCTTTTACCCCTTGCTTCCCTTTCTGCTATGAATTTGGGAGTCTTGGTTTCTCTGGCTGACTGGTTCAAATTCCATATGAAACTGGCAGCGGGCTTTATCCTCTCAGGAGATGCTATTGCATCTTTTCAGAGCCCAGGTAAACCTCGCCTGGGCTTCTCCGCTGGGTTCATGATAACACTAGGTCTAAGGCATGATGTGATCTCCTGAGCACATGATGGCTTTCTGATGTTCTTTCTCTTTTTCTTTCTTTCTTTCTTTTTTTTTTTTTTTTTGGTACCATTTCTCTTTTCTTTCAGAGCCCGAGAAGCCAACTGGGGCCAACCAAGTTTCAGAACCTCTACTGCTTGGCACCAACATCACCAGAGATGAACTGTTTTTGCCAGATGATCCTCTGTTCCTGACAGCATATCCCTCCCCAGGTAACTAAGGGGATAATGAGTTTTTACCCCCCTCTGCACGCTGCGTAATGAGAGAGTCACCTGCACAGTGGCTTATGTACCAGGGCCTACTCACTGCTGCTACTGAAGTATAAGATGAAATCTGTCATCCTCGGGCACATTTCATTTTATACATTCAGTGATTACACACAATATAAATGAGTGGACTCAGGGTTCCAGAGAATATGATTTTGCAGCACTGGGAATGAGGTTACCTCTAAAATGGAAGCCAGTGAAAATAATGTCCAATGCATATAATTAGCCATTCCGTCTAAGAGATGGTGCTCATGGACAGGCTGTCATCTTCATCAAGAGACCAGCATGTGTTTAGGGAGACAAAATTATGGGATGTAAGTGATGGACAGAAGCTGTGTTTTTTCAATTGTGTTGCAGTTTGTCAGTAATTAGTTAAAGGAGCTTTGAGTCAGGGATGAGAGAAAGCCGTCGGAGAGTAAGATTTGTAAGAATTGGTGGGTTCTGTCCAAAGAGAGTGTGCTGTGATGCTGGTTGACTGGCCCTGGAGTGTCCTCTAACCACGACTTCCCCTAAGTAGTATGGGGTTAATCCAATGGGTTATCACCAGGAGAAAGCCCTGGCTTTGAAAATATGCAGCTCCAAAGTTGTAATTTTGTCCTTGCCAAGATAATCCCCAGGATCCAGTTGTCTACAAGAGGACCTGATTTAGCTCTGGTGCCAGCTGACTCCCCAGTTACAAATTAATAAACTGCTATTGGTAGATGTATTCTCTTGAGGGCTTGGTTAATGTGAGCTGTTCTTCTGGTCACTGAGAATATTGAGTTACTGGCCCAGAGCTTGGACTCGTGTCCTGATCAAGGCCTGCCAACCCTCTCTCTGACACCATCCCAACAGTACTGGTGATGCATACGTGCTTCACAAACACTGAGAATCACTTAGACCGGTAAATGAAGTAATGATGTTTGTTTTAGAATAGGGTTTCTCAACCTTGGTACATTCACATTTTGGACCAGATAGTTCTTTGTTGCGAGGGACTAGCCTGTATGCTGTAGGATGTTCAGCACATCCTTCCCGCCTATCCACTAGATGCCAGTATTAACCCCCACTGCAGTTGTGACAACCAAAAATGTTACTACACACAGCCAGATGTCCCCTGTGGGGGGCTAACTGCCCACGGTTGAGAATCACTGATTCTAGGAGCTAGCCAGTAGTAAGGGACTTCCCTGAGGAACAGACCACAAAATTGTACTTGGGGGGTGGATGAATGCTTCATGCCCTTTACCTTTATAATGGTAGGTGTATTGATCATCGTTCTCCAGAGAAACAGAAGCAGTAGGGTATATATATATCCTACCACTAGGAGATATATAAGAAGTCCTAGGATCTGCCGTCTGCAAGCTGGAGACCCCGGAGAGCCTGTAGCATCGTTCAGTTCGAGTCTGAAGGCCTGAGAATGAGGAGAGCCAATGGTGACCGTCCAAACTGAGGCTGGAGAAGATGAGATGAGATATCTCAACTCAAGCAGTAAGACAGGAAAAAGGAGGCAAATTCCTCCTCCCTCCAGCTTTCTTTCCATTAGGCCCTGAGCGGCCTGGATAATGCCCACCCACGTTGGGGTGGATGGTCTGCTTTTGTGAGTCCATAGTTTCAAATGCTAACCTCATCTGGAAACACCCTCACAGACACACCCAGAAATAATGTTTAATCTGGGCACCCCATGGCCTGTCAGAGTGATTCATAAAATTCATCCCCACAGTAGGAGATGCAGAAAGGTTTTAATGATAGGGCAGATCACCAGTGGGAGGTGTCCAGAACTACTTGGACTGTTCCATCTCTATTAAGGGAGAGTCAGGGAGAAGGGTTTGGATTTAGAGTTTGGCTCCGGTGTTCATCACTTTTCTAAATTCTGCAGACCATGTCTCATTGGATGCTGTCCTGAGCAGAATCTCCTCTGCCGAGCCCTGCCCTCTGTCTTGGTATCCTCACTAAGGTGCCCTGTAACCACCCAGAGAACTGCCTGTGCGGCAGGGCCGGTGAGGACTGGCCTTCATACCCTAGGTCAGATTTATAAAGGAGGCACTAGGTGCCTCTTGGGCTTGTGCTGTTACAGTATCTTAGTGCTCAGGCTGAAGGGGATCACAGAGGTCAGGTAGAGCACTTTGAAAACTCTACTGGGCATTTTATAAAACAGGAATTTGATTCCAAAAGTTTTGGGTGGTATCCAAGATTATGTAGGTCCAACAAGCTCCCGAGTGATGTCAATGATGCTGGTCCTTGAACCATACTTTAAGTAATAAGACCTTAGACCAGAGGTCTGAAAACTATGGCCCATGGAGCAAACTGGATCCACCACCTATTTTTGCAAATAAAGTTCTGTTGGAACATAGCCACACTTGTTCATTTACGTATTGTCTTTAGTGGCTTTTGTACTGCAATGGCCAAGTTGAGTAGTTGAGAGAGAGACTCTATCCCCCATGAAGCCTGAATAGTTACTCCCTGGCCCTTATAGTAGAGAAGCTCTGACCCCTGCTCTAGGCTGACTTATGCTACGTGGACGGACCATGGAGGATCTTCCCGGTTGCTCCTTTGGCTGGACCATCCAGAGGTTGTCTTTCCTCACCCTTGGCCTGTCTTTTTCATCCCTCTTTTCTTACCTCTAGCTCCTGGAACCCTCTCCATTAGTGCCTGGGGCGTGACTCGGAGGAATTTCTGTGCCACAGTAAAGCTTCCATCTTGTATGTGATCTTCTCGTTGTCCTGACAAAGTGTTCTGCCTGGCACCCCACTCGGAGCCAGTCAGCCCTGGTATCCTGTGGTCTTCTAGGTGGCTCACCCTCGGGCCTGTTTAGAAACATCCTCAGAGATTTATGCATATAAAACTCATGCCTGAATGCTCTATTTGTTTCTCAGCTAGCCAGCATTTCATCAGGCACCATGCTAGATTTTCAGGTAATAAGGATACATCAGATGCCTCTTCAGTCTAGGAGAAAACCTGTAAACTGATCATTCCAATTACAATATCGTGGGTGCTAGATTAGAAGAATATTTGGATACTTGATGGCCAAAGAAAAGGGTCTGAGTGATGCAGAGCTTCACTGCAGTGGATCTTTCTTTTTTTTCCCCTCAATCATGAATTTTTATCAAATTTTACACATTTTTTTTGCATCTAATGGTGTGATATGTTTTTCCTCTTAATCTCTAAATGTGGTAGATTACAATTATTTACTCTCCAATTTTAAAAGTGAAATAACTTTTTTTACTTAAAATTAAGCTACATTTACATATAGATATAAATTGGAATTTTATTTACTTCAATTTTAATATCAGTATAAAATAATTCTACTGCCGGACCGCCTGGGTGGCTCAGTGGGTTAAAGCCTCTGCCTTCGGCCCAGGTCATGATCTCAGGGTCCTGGGATCGAGCCTCGCATCAGGCTCTCTGCTCATCGGAGAGCCTGTTTCCACCTCTCTCTCTGCCTGCCTCTCTGCCTACTTGCGATCTCTCTCTCTGTCAAATAAATAAATAAAATCTTAAAAAAAAAAATTTCTATTGCCATTTCTGTTAACTTAAAACCAAAATTTGTTTTTTGGTTTTGGTTTTAGTCACTGTTGTACCGCATTAGCACCTTATTTTTATTATTATTTTAAAATTGTGCTAAGATACACATAACACAAATTTACCAGCTTAACCATTTTAAACTTACAGTTCAGTGGCATTAAGTGAATTTACACTGTTGTGCAACCATCCATTTCCAGAATACTTTTCATCTTGCAAAACTGAAACTTTGTACTCTGTACCCACTAAACAATAAATTCTTTTTTTTTTTTTTTAAAGATTTATTTATTTATTTGACAGAGAGAGAGAGTAGTACTCTCACAAGTAGGCAGAGAGGCAGGCAGAGAGAGAAGGGGAAGCAGGCTCCCTGCTGAGCAGAGAGCCCAATGTGGGGCTTGATCCCAGGACCCTGAGATCATGACCTGAGCCAAAGGCAGAGGCTTTAACCCACTGAGCCACCCAGGCACCCTCTTTCTCTTCTTCCTTCTTCCTTCCTCCCTTCCTCCCTTCCTCTCTTCCTCCCTTCGTTCCTTCCTCCCTTCATTCCTTCCTTCGTTCCTTCCTTCCTTCTTTCCTTCCTTCCTTCCTTCCTTCCTTCCTTCCTTCCTTCCTTCCTTCCTTCCTACTTTCCTTCTTTTTTTTTTGTAATAGCCATTCTAATGGGTGTGAGGAGGTATCTCCTTGTGGTTTTGATTTGCAGTTCCTTAGTGATTAGTAATGTTGAACATCTTTTCATAAGCTTATTGATCATTTGTGTATCTTCTTTGGAAAAATGTCTGTTCAGGTCCATTGCCTATTTTTTTAATCAGGTTGTTTTTTGTTGTTGTTGAGATTCTAGGAGCTCTTTATATAATCCGGATATTAACCCCCCAATCAGATATATGATTTACAAATATTTTCTTCCATTTTGTGGGTTGCCTTTTCACTTTGTTAATTGTGTCCTTTGATGCATAGAAGTTTTAAGTTTTGATGTAGTCCAATTTATTTTAACTTTTCTCGCCTGTGCTTTTAGTGTCATATCTAAGAAATCATTGTCAAATCCAATGTCATAAAGCTTTTCTCTTGTGTTTTCTTCTAAGAGTTTTATAATTTTAGCTCTTGCATTTAGATCTTTGACCCATTTCTAGTTAAGTTTTAATATGATATAAGGTAAGGGTTCAACTTCATTCTTTTGCATGTGGATGCTCAGTTTTCTCAACACTATTTGTTGAAGGGACTGTTCTTTCCTCACTGAATGGTCTTGGCTCCCTTGTTGAAAATCATTTGACAAGGGGTAAGGGCTTATTTCTGAGCTCTCTGGTCTATTCCATCGGTCCATATGCCTGTCTTTATGCCAGTACCGCACTGTTTTGCTTATTGGAGCTTTGTAATAAATTTTGAAATCAAAGTGTGAGACTTCCAACTGAGTTCTTTTTCAAGATTCTTTTGGGTATTTGAGTTCCTTGAGAATCCATATGACCTTTAGTATGGATTTTTCTATTTCTGAAAAAAAAAAGTCATTGGGATTTTGAGATTGCTATAGGACTTTTGAATTCTCTTTTAAAGGAAACATTGCCAAACTGATGAGGGGAGGAGGGGGCATTTTAGGCAAAAGGAAAAGCATGATCGAATACATGAAAAGATAAAAGAACTTGGTGTGTTTGGGGAACTAAAAGTAAACTGGTAATGCTGGGGCATTAGGTGTGCCTACATTTCTGTGTATATGTGTGTGGGTGTAGACTTGAGTAGGAGATGAATTGGGAGCTAAGGTAGGGGTCAGATATTATGGAAGTGGCTGTGTATTGTGCTAAGAAGTGTAGTGGGGATTAGTTGAAGGGTTGGGCTGTGGAGTGAAGTAATTAGATTTGTACTTTATAAAGACAACCCTGTTTGTGAGAGTGTGTGCTAGATTGAGCAGGAGGAAGATGGTAACAGCAGGTTTAGGTGTGCACTGTTGCAAACCTCCCAGAAATGAAATGGTGAGACTTGTGCTATAGAATCAGTGGGGATAATAGGAGGGAATGGATCTGAAGTGGCTTGGCACCACCACATACTCAGACATTTTCCAGTGACTTCACTCTCTTCCTGGGTCCTAAAGTCCTCACATCTGCAGAATAGTCTCTGAACTCAGAGCGGTGGTTCCAACTCTTCACCTGTATCATATAGTTGTGACCTTTTAAGAACTCAGATGTTTGTTGAAGAAGGCCCAGGGCTCTGGCCCAGAGAAGCAGAGTCCTTCAGCAGTAGCCGGCCCCTTCTCAGAGCCCCTGAAGCTCCAACTTCTCATCGTACTACTCCTGGCCTCTGGCGGCTCCAAGGACCTTGCCATCATTCCTCTCTTACCTGTGGGTTGGGCTTTCTTTCCTTGCTGTGGTTTCCCCTGAGCCCATCAGAATCCACCAGAATGTGAGTTGTCTTTTCTGTTGTGACCCAGTCCCTCCACTTGTGAAATTGCAGCTCCCCAGGCCCTCTTCTGTGGTCCATGTTATTGAGACCATGTCCCACCTGAGAATCTTCTCCAAGGACTGGAGTCTTCTGCTTCTTTAGCTTTCCCCACCCTGACATCCGTCCACACACTGTGACTCAGTTCCCCGTCCTCAGCTTAGAGCAGCATTGAATAGGAGTTGTCAAGGTCTTTGCTGCTTCTTCCTGCCTTCATCTCAGCGAGAGCCTTACTGGGTGAACTGGGTAATGACAATGCTGGGTCTGGGCCGCTGCAGCAGCAGCTGGGGAGAGGATGTGCTCCATCGACCAGAGGCTGAGCTGCTTAACAATGAGATCTCAAGTCCCTGTTCTGAATCCTGGTGGGATAGTTCTGCTGGTGGACAGGCTGTGGCAGTGTGTGTGTGTGTGTGTGTGTGTGTGTGCACACGCACGCGCACACACACATGTGGTTGGCTCATCATGGTCACAGGTGGAGTCATGGAACTGGGAGCAGAGAGTGGGCTCAAGCTCCCTAGTTCTTGTGGGCATTTAAGAACTGGAACCACTTTGGTAGTTCTGTGACAGTCAGCTCTGACCCATTGCCAAAGATACACATTTGGTGACCTGTGGGATGAGGCAAACTGATCAAAGTACACCAGTACTGTCAGTGCTGGAGAAAGCAGAGCCAGGCAAGGAGTGGGCTGCCACTTGGGGTTACAGTGAGTGATTGAAGTGATTGATGGTCTGTGCCTCCAAGGCAAGCCAGACAGAATGCAATAAAAAGTTCCAGGGAAGGTGAGGAGAAAGTGTTAAAGGGGAACTGGGGAGGAGATGGGGAAGAGAAAGGGGAAAGTCCAGGAAGAACATAAATGGAAGGAATTGCTCCTTCCTTGAAAGTCAAGAAGCTGGCTAGAACAAAGGGGACAAGACCCCGGATCCCTGGCTGGAGAGGCTGGCTGGCATTTAGGAGACTGGTTCTTTGTTCTTGAGTCCAGCCTACCTGGAACACGGCCTCAGGAAAGCAGAATGTGTTCTCATCACTCACTTTGTGTTCCCAAACAGAAGAGAAGAGAGGGAGGTGCCGCCTTGATCCGGCTCAAGCGTTTCCAGGAGGCTTCCTCTGGATGCCACGTCGAGGCCACCCTTCTGCCGCCGTAGCACGGAGCTGGTGATTACCGAGTGCGTGGACATGGCTTTGCTCAGCAACATCCTAGCGGCCTATTCCTTTGTCTCAGGTAGTTGTCCAGTCTTGGCTGGGCCAGGACTGAGGGCTGAGGCTATCTCCTGGGTGGCCATCAGTGGCCTTATTCTCAGGAGAGAAATGTTACGTGGTTGCAGCAGAGGGATTCTGCTGTGCTCAATTTTGAGATGAAAGATCTTCTGGTCTGAAAGTTAAGCTTGGCATTCTCTAATTTGGCAGTGGATGGTGGTGTGTGTGTGGGTGGGGGGGGGACTCTAAAAGCTTTATCTTGCTGAAGATGTTTGGTTTCCTTTGGGCTCAAGTGAGTGAATGAGGTAGCCTGGGGCTATTGTCTGTTTGTCATTACGCATTTGACTCCCTGTGAGAGAGGCTCTTGGAGTATCCTCAGCCTGCTCATTTCTATGAAGTGGTTCTCAGTGAGCACGCGCTCACCTACATGTGCATGTGCGTGTGTGTGTGTGGGGTCTGTGTTTGTGGGGCTGTGTGAGGCGTGTGATAACCTCCTGGGAGACATGAAGATACAAAAACATGTGAGTCTGAGAGAGACTGCTATTTGTCCCTTCCTTAATTCAAAGTTATATATACTCTTAGGAAGATGACTTACTGTTTCCTCAAGATCCTTTCTTGAGAACAGATGCTGTCCATATAAGAGGAGCCATTTAAAAATACATGAAAATATCCCTCAATTAAGCTGAAATTAAAAAAAAAAAATACATGAAAATGCTCAATGGTTTTAATGACCAAATTGATTTTCTGCTGCTCGAATGAGTTTTACAATTTTTTTTTAATAGTTTGCTTTCACTGTGTTTTGTTTTGCCTATTGTCTCAGGATGTTGTATAAAAAGGAAGGGGCTGAGGTTCTGATTAGAATTCCTCTAATCAGGACTGATTTTCCTTTCTGATTCTCTAGCCAGGGTTAATATGTAGTGACCTCAGAGTTTAGATATAAAACCTGACATTTCTATTTACAGTGGCAAATCTGAGCCAGGGTTGAGGATAAAGGAAGCTAATGGCTTCTTTTTGAGAGACGATCTTAGATGACATGCAACCTGATTTTAGAAAGGAGGCCTTCTCAGGGGTGGCAAGATGCAGCATGTCATCTGCGCAGGCCTCAAGGCCAGGGTTCTCCTTTCCTGGGTCAGCAAAGTCCTGGGTCATCAGTCAGCTCCTCACCTCCCTAGGAAGTCTGGTGCCTGGGGCCTCCTTCCCTGGGCACCACACATCAGAGGAATCTCAGCTTTGCTCTTTCTTCAAGGCTGTACTGGTATGATGTTTCACAAACAATTGAATGATGATCCTCTCAACTCTTTAGTGAAGACATCCCCAAAATGAAGTGGGTGGTGGCAGGGAGGGCCTGGAGGTTCCAAAGCCTCCAAGGACACTTGCAAATCAGCTGTTGCAAGAACATATCTGGGTGAGAGCATACAGGCTCCTGGACTTTGGAGTTCTGCTTGGCACAGGAAGTACCTGGCAATTTTCCATTTCGGCCAGCATGACCCTGAGTTGTGACCATTGAACGTGGTAATTCATTGAATGGTCTGGTGTTTACTCTGTGTCTTGTGATCTTGCTAGGGCTGAAAGAGTGCATGGCCCTGTTTTTCTCCCCCCTCCTCCAACCTTTCTCCTTCTCACCTCATATTTTAGAATTAAATATTGGTTGGGACACAGGAAGATAATGGTCCTTTTAAATAAATATGGGATGAAATAAAAAAAGAATGCAAGGAAATGGAAAGTAAAGTGGCAAAAATAAAATGGGTTAGATCCAGTAAATAGACTTGCTGGCTGAAAATGAATTCTGAGTGTGACGGGCAACAATCCCTCGCTGTAAAGAAAATTAGTTAAGAGAATTTAAAATATGAAGGTGAATATAACAGATAGAAAAATAGGGGCGCCTGGGTGGCTCAGTGGGTTAATGCCTCTGCCTTTGGCTCAGGTCATGATCTCAGGGTCGAGCCCCGCATTGGGCTCTCTGCTCAGCAGGGAGCCTGTTTCCCCCTCTCACTCTGCCTGCCTCTGCCTACTTGTGATCTCTCTCTCTCTCTGTCAAATAAATAAATAAATAAAATATTTAAAAAAAGATAGAAAAATAATTGTTTTGAAAGAAGAAAATAGAACAAATGGATTGAAGGTAATAATAAAAAATATGTTTGAAGAAAATTGTAAAAAATGTCCTAATCTTATAGCTCGCTCATGTTCTCAGTCAGCTGTATCTGGTCTTCGACTACACAGGGGCCCCTGATCCCTCCTAATTTCTTCCAGAGCATCAGTTGCCTCTTATTTTGTCCATGTGGTCCATCATTTCAGCAGCATATTTTTTTTATAAATGCATATTAATGCTTTATTATAGAAAATTTAAAACATAAACAAAAGTAGGTAGAAAGCATAATGAACCCCATGTACTCATCAACCCATCGACCCATCAATACCCTTGTTCTCTTCCCTACTCATTTAATTTTAAAGCAAATATCAGAAATTATATCGTCTTTTTTGTGTTTGTTTTTGTTGTTTTTTTTTAATGTATTTATTTATTTTAGGGGGAAGGGGCAGAGGGAGAGAATCTCAAGCAGTCTTCTGGAGTCAGCAGCATATATTTGCTAATGGACATAACTTCCTTCTTTGTCCAGTTCCTGATGAAAACAACAGGCAAAACACAACTCTAAGTAAATCCCACTTTCTCCCCTTTCGCCTTCTGAACTGAAGTAACCAAATGCTGCTATAGCTTTGCACATCGAAGCCATTAGAAATTCATGGTATCACTCAGCTGAGCCTTTCAAGTAGTACTTCAGTCTCTCTTTGCCTTTGGAAACATCTTGTTCCCATTCTTCACAATAGCCATTTCGAACCTTGACAATTCTAATAATTTTAAAAACCTGTTCATCCAAATGTACCCCAAAATTAAATGGCAAATGCAAACGAAGAGAAAAATGCAGCATTAATGAAGAAAGGTTAACGTTTATAATATATAAAGAGCTTTTACAAATCAATAAAAGATCAGGTATCCCAAAGAATAGTAGAAAAAGAACAAGAATCTGCTGAAAGGGAAAAGGAAAAATTACAAATTACTGATAAAACATACACCGCCCAAGTTCTAGCAATTAAACAAATGCCAAATAAAAACAACAGTAAGGTTAACATTTTTATTTTATAAAATTTTTCAAGATTTGAGTGGTTATGTATATAATTTCAATTTTGGAGAAAGTGTGGGGAAATGAGTACTCACACACAGTGTTATGGGATTGTAAATTGCTACAACCTCTCTAGAGAGTGATTTGGGAACATCTGTCAAAAGCCTTAAAAACATGTATACCATTTAGCCAGAAGTTCCACATTTAGGAATTTATCCTAAGGAAATAACTAGGGATATGGACAGAAATTTTACTATGAGGACAACTGATCTCAGAACTGTTTATATAATAAAAAAAATCAGAAAAATGGGTGAATATTAATTGAAGTAGAAAGATGTTTATGATGTATTTTAAGTGAATAAAACCATATAGCATATGCAGTATAGGGCCATTTATGTTTGTATATTCACATGTATATGTAAGTACATTTTATTGCAAGTTATATCTGGATGCTGGGATCTGAATGTGTCTGTGTATTTTTAAATTTCTTTTGCTTAGCTGTATGTTTAAGTATTCTATACTTCATTGATACCACTTTTGTAATGAGTAATGCTATTTTACTGAACTTTAGAATTAGGGTACCTGGGTGGTTTAAGGCAGATGGTTAAGCATCTGCCTTCAGCTCAGGCTATGATCCTGGGGTCCTGGATCAAGCCCCTCGTTGGGGTCCCTGCTCAGCAGGAAGTCTGCTTCTCCCTCTCCTCTCTACCCCTCCCCTCCTGCTTGTGCTCACTCATTCCCTCAAATAAATAAAATCTTTAAAAAAATAAAATTTAGAATTATATCATCCATATATTTTAAAATTTACCACTCCCTTATTCTTTTCTGACTTCTAGACCTGTGTATCTAAATGCCCTGAACATTACAACTTGTGTGTGCCATAAGCATTTCAGAATCAGCCTGGCCTGCAATGGAATATTGTCCTTCTCTGTCAGTTGCTCTTTCTCTTATGTACCATGTAGGGCATCACCTATGCCAGAAGTATGATGTATCTTAGTCATTGCGCATTCCAGTTGCTTAGGGTCAGTCCATTTTGCCTCTCAATGTTTCTCAGATGTGTCCCCTCCATTTTATTCCCACCATCACTGAATTAATTGATCCAAGCCCCATTCCGTTTTTGCTTATCTCGCGTAATAGCATTTTCCATGATCTATCTGCCTCCCATCTTGCTTCATAGCAAAGATTGTGTTTTGTGGCAAAATGATCTTTTCAAACCATAGGTCTTTTTTATTTTTTAGAATACGTTAGTGGCTCCTTATTATCTCTGGGATGAGATCCAAATACTTTTGTATGGTTTAATAGTTAGGATTGCTTTCAGCTGCAAATAATAGAAAACCTCAACTTGGTGGCCTAAACACATAGGAGTTATCTTACCTTCATAACAAGAAGTCTGGAGGTACATGGTGTGTTGGCTCAAAGACGTAGGGACCACCATCTCTGTGATTCTCGTGTCCTTTCTTTTATGCTTGTCATCTCATGGCTGCAAAGTGGCTGCTGTTGCTCTTGCCCTCATTCAAGATGGTTGAAAAAAGGAAGGACGATCTGGTAGATCTCATATTTCATTGACCGAAACTGTGTTACGTGACCATCTAGCTGAAAAAAAACGACAAAGCTTTTTCAACCTTTAGGCCAGTGCTTTATAACCAGGGATGATTTTGCCCTGTGGGAGACTACAGGAAATATTCGGAAAAACTTTTGGTTGTCACAACTGGGGTGGGGGTGGGGTGCTGCTATTGGCATCTAACGGTGGAGATATATCCTACAATGCACAAGACAACCCCCTACAACAAAGAATTAACTGGTCCGAGAGGTCAATAGTGCTGAGGTTGGAAAACATGCTGTAGAGGCAAGCAAGGGAGAAGAAATGTGGGAATAGTGTTGAGTTCTCCAATCTGCAGTTTCTTATGTGGCTTCTCAGGGCTTTTAGTGTCTGAACTTGACTTCTCAGTGCTCTTATTTAGTTGTAGAGCTCCCTGATCAAGACCTCACTCCAATTATTCTAAACCACTTGCTGCGTCTTTTCTCATCTCTGCTTTTTGCAGCCATTTCCTTTTCCAAGTATTCTTTCCTTCAATCCTGGACTGGCTAAATCCCTCACAGTCTTCAGGATCTGCCATCCTCTCTCCTCACTCCACACCCTGGCTTAGGTGCCATCCATGTACTCCTCACACACATTTTGTTTCCCTGTATCTCAGTACTGGGATTGGAGCAGTTAACATTTCTTTTTTCAACTCTGTGCAAGCAACCTCTTGGGATCATAATATAATAATTTATGATGAGGATAATAATATCATTAATAGTAATAACCTCATAAATAACTTCTAATAGGGTGGTTAGAAAGGTTAAATGGAATGATTACTCTTTAATTTAATGTTTTGAATTGATAATACATTCTCCTGATCACTCTTCCATTTCCTTTCATTTCTTCCTTAAAAGTCACTTTCTCGGTTAGATTCCCTTTGGTCACTTCATGTGCCTGCTCCCCTCCAGCACACATTTGACACTTTGTATCCTCCTTCCTATTTTTACTGTTTTCTTCTCCTTATCACCTTATTGCCATCTAACATATGTTAGATGTTTTATTTGTTCATCTTGTTTATTTACTGTCTCTCCTAGTAGAATATAAGCTCCCAGGAACACTGAGATTTTTGTTTCTTTCCTCAGCCTCTAGAATAGTGTCTGGCACCTATTAGGTGCTCAGCTAATCAGCGAATAAACATGGCTTAATGATCAAACAATATAAAAGGATATATAGTGAGAAGTCTTAGAGCTGCCCCCTCCATCCAGTCCCCATGTTTGAGCTATCATCAGGCCTTTCTGCATCCTTCCAGAGTTCTTTGTGCACAGGTAAGAAAGATGAACATCTAGTCTCATCCTCACCCCTTTTAATCACAGGTAGCATATCATACGTACTCTTTTATACTTTGCTTTCCTCACTGAAAACATTAATCATGAAGATGTGTTATAGACGGTATTCAGTGTATAGAGGGCTTCCTCCTTTTAGATGACTATATACTACTCGTTTGTACAGAGGAATCATAATTTAACCAGTCCTCTGTTGGCCAGTGGGAGTGGTTCAAATCTTTTCCAACAGGGCAACAGAGTTGCAATAAATCCTGTGGGCACACGTACATGTTCAAGTGCATTTGTAGAATAAGTTCCCCAAAGTGGAACTGTTGGATCAAAGGGTGTATAAATTTTGAGTTAAGGTCAGTATCACCAAAGTGCCACTTCAGGAGTTTTACCCATTTACTCTTTTTAAGATGCATAAGAAGGTCCTGCAACAATACTGTTTTCAAATTGTTGGATTTTTGACAATCCGATAAATGAAAAATAATATCTAAATGTCATTTAATTTCTGTTTCTCTAGGTCACAGGTCAGCAAATGTTTTCTGTAAAGGGTCAGGTAATAAATATTTTTGGCTTTGTGGGCCATACAGTCTCTGTTTTAACTACTGAACTGCTGTGCTGCTAGCCTGAAAGCAGACACAGACAGAGCATAGATGAATGGGCGCGGCTGTGTGCCCACAACAGAACACATGGCGGGCAGGTTTGGCCTGTGATCCATAGTGTGCCAAGTCCTGCTTTGGGTGAGCAGCGTTTCATACATTGAAGGGCCATTTGTATTTCTTTTTCTGTGAACTGTCCATATCTTTTGTCCATTTTCTTTATTGGTTGTTAGTGTTTTTTCTTAATGCTCTTTCTAGGCGTTCTTTATATACTAGCCCTTTGTCTCTGGCATATTTCAAATATTTTTCATAGTTTTGGCAAATGCCAAAAACTTTAACTTTGTTTATAGTAATTTTTTCCAGTGCAGATATGCTGGGGGATCATTTATTTTTTTTCATTTCATTTAACCAATATTCCTTTTTTTTAAAATTTAAATTCAATTAGCCAACATAGAGTACATCATTAGTTTCAGATGTAGTGTTCAATAATTCATATATTTCATATAACACCCAGGGCTCATCACATCATGTGCCCTTCTTAATGCCCATCACCCAATATTCTTCGAATGTGTACCTGTAAGTACAGCCGTGTGAACTACGTAGTAGTCAGCCAGAATTTGAATCACTTTTCCTATGAGATTGTCTTGAGAGAAGTGGTCTCTTAGCAGTGAGGGAGCCTAACCGAGCATAACTCAATTGATAGTTACAAATTTGGGGTTTGGAGAAAGTACTGTAGTTTCTGTTTCGTGTTATTCCCCTTTATACTATAAATCCTGTGAGAGTTGAGAACCTTCGTGTCTTTAGCCTCAAAGGCACTGTAGACTAACAGTAAATTTCTGTGGAATAAAGAAACCATTTATTGACCTATCATATTAGAACAAATTTTAACAGTTGGACTATACTCTCCTGGAGAGGGTTTGGTAAGAATAGTACTTTCACATGCAGCTGACGACAAGAAAATTTAATGTATGACTTTTGAAAAGCCACTGGCAATATGTATCAAGAAGTATAAAAATACGTATCCCCTCTAACACAAAGATTCCTTTTCTGAGAATGCATTATAAGGCAACATATGAAACAAACAAGCAGAAAAGGAAGTAGCATTATCCACAAAAGTACTGTCTATGCCTTTGTCCAAACCCATACAATGTACAACACCTAGAGTGAACCCTAATGTAAACTACGGACCTTGTGTGATTATGATGTGTCAGTGTAGCGGACCTTGTGTGATTATGATGTGTCAGTGTAGCTTCCCAAGTTATAACAAATGTATCGCTCTGGTGGAGAATGTTTAATAATGGGAGAAGCTATGGGTATGTGGAGGTGAGGGTTATGGGGAATCTCTGTACATTCCTCTTAATTTCGTTGTGAACCTAAAACTGCTTTTAAACATAGTCTTACAAACAAAGAACAAAGATATGCAGATAAAAACATAAATTATATAAATACAACCAATTAAATATAAGTAAATATGTACATATTTATATGATAGGAAGAAAAAATGGAAGAAAATTCACTTCACTACACCACACAGTGTGTAGTTATATTCAGGTTGTGGGTTTACGGTGATTTTATAAATTTTTTTCATCCCTTACTCTTTTAATGTTGTACTATTACACACACACACACACATTTATATGTATACACATATATATACCCATAAATACATTAATATACATATTTATCCATATATAATAAATTTATTAACTGGACTTTTAGAAATTATATATTCATGATTTAATTCAGTAAATATTTTTGAGATACACACAATAAACAAGGCAATGTGCTGGATGTTCTGGAAATCCAAAGTGAATCAGGTGGATTCTGCCCTCAAATTTCTCACTGTTGTATGGGAAAGACAGTCATTACATAACTAGTTATAATACAACTACGTAAAGTGTTGCCTAGATCAGAGGGGCTAATTAATCACACTCTTCCTCCCTTCCAGACTCAAGGAGCCAGAAAAGCATCAGAATAGGGTATTAACTGCAGCATTGGTTATGCCAGAGCAGAGAATGTTCAGGGCCTTCTACATAGCTCCGTTTAGTCCTAGGGCCATAGGACCACAGGTCTTTCCTGCTGTAGATGATGGAAGGTGAGCAGGGTGGATTAGGATGATGGGTAAAGGAAGGCCTCTTTTGGGGGTGCTTATGGCCCGGACAGGTGGTAAGGGAAGATGAAAGAGGGGAAAGCGAAGGAGTATACTCCAGAGCCAGCCTAGTAGGGCAGCAATTCTCCCACACTCCCTCTTCCTGAGGAAGAACAAATCAGGGATGGAAGGAGGGCAGCTTTCTCCAGCATTTCAGGGAGGACAGAAGTGTTAGTGGGAGTTTTTGCTTCTCTATAGGGAGGAGCAGAATCCCATAAAGAGGAATCCTTGCAATGTTTTAAGAGTACAGAGAAGAGATTATGCTGAATACTCCCTGATTCTACACAAGCCCCATTACTCTCTTTAAAACCTATTTGTAAAACATTTTTCTTTCCAATCAAAGGATTGCAAGTTTGGGGCACCTGGGTGGCTCAGTTGGTTAAGTGTCTGCCTTCAGCTCAGGTCATGATCCCAGGGTCCTGGGATTGAGTCCCAAGTAAGGTTCCCTGCTCAGTGGGGAGTCTGCTTCTCCCTCTCCTTCTGTCTCTGCCTCATCCCCTGCTCATGCTCTCTCATAAAATGAAATAAAATAAAATAAATAAAATCTTAAAAAAAAGGGGGGGAGGATTGCAAGCTTTGAGGCCAAGAGTCTAGGCAGGGGAACCAGTTACACATGCATGGAGACCAGCTGATCTGGCCTAGACTGATGCTGCTCTTCTCCTATAAAGTCTGCTGGACATGATCTGACCTCCGAGGGTGCAAATGAAATTAGCTCAGGACCTCCACATAGAGCCTCTTCCTGCCCATGAAAACAATGACCCTGCAGGAAGCTAGATACAGCAATACATTTATTTTTATTTACTGAGGGAAAACAACTGACAATAGCCCTCCCCACTCTACTTCCTGGGCAATTAACAGCTGTCTGGATCTGGCCAAGACCAGGGTTGATCATTGGCCAAGAGGAAGTGACCTGGAGCAGAGACTAGAAAAAACAACCACAGTAGAGCTACAGTTTCAATTTTTGCAGAAGCATGATGAAGAAAAATAAAATAAATTATATCAGCTGTGAAAATCAGCCCTGAGTCATCTCTTCAGGAACCAGTGAGGCCCAGTCAACTCCCTTGCCTTCTCTCATTGCTTTTACTGGGCTTTTCTGGGAATCCATGTCTGAGAAAGCTGTAGGCAAAAGAGTATGTTTTCTGGTTGGAGTAGCAGGATAGGATGCACTAGTTAAGCTGGAGGGAGAATAGTGATTCCCAAGATAAAGTTCAGTAACCATCTTCAAAGTTAATCTATATAATAGCGGGGCAGTGAGGGCAGGGTGCGAAAAACATGGAGACACACTCATAGGGAAGAAAGGGTGGGATGAGAAGGCAAGGAAGGGAAGAGGAGGAAAACAGATTCAATGGATGGAGGGATGGGTGGAAGGGAGGGAGAGAACGTGGAAGGAAGGAAGGAAGGGAGAGAGGGAAGAAGGAAGAAAATAAATAAGTAGAATTATCATTTATTGAATGCCTATCTTTGCCAAGATCTTGGATAATCCCTTTATGCTGGTCATCTGTAATACCATTAACCTTTACCACAATTCAGCAGGGTAGGTAAGTAGTACTTAACAGATGACTGAAATGAGGCTTCAAATTGATGCTGGTCTGCCCAATGGTTTTCCATCCCGGTAAAAGCATAGATTTGGGTATCTTTTCTAGAAAGCCTTCTCAGATCCTCATATCCGAACTTTAGCTTTTCCACTCACCTTTGTGTTTCTGGAGATCCCTCTTCCTGGTTCTATAGAAACTCTTCCCTTTAGTATGGGAATGGGTGGGTCTGCTTCTCTGCTGGGCTGGTAAGCTCCTCCAGGCAAGAGCTCCCTCAATCCTCTTCCTTTCCTGGATATCAACTAGACAGAATTCGGTTTTATCCTCCTTCACTGCTTGCTTATTTATTTATTTATATCAAGCAATCAATTAATTTTTATTGAGATATAATTGACATATAACATTGTGTAGATTTAAGGTGACAAGGTGTTGACTTGATACATTTATATATTGCAGTATGATTATCGTCGTAACATTAACTATCATGTCTTTCACATCACCTAATTATCTTCCTTTTTGTGGTGAGAACAATTAAGATCTAGTGTCTTAGCAACTTTGAAGACTATAATACAATATTGTTTTCTATATTCAGTAGGCTGTGCATTAAATCTCCAGGACTTATTTATCTAATGATTGCATATTTGTAGCCTTAAACAACCCATACCCAATTCTTTCACTCTCCAGCCTTTATTAACCATCACTATACCCTGTTTTTATGAGGTCTTTTTTAGATTCCATGTGTTAGTGATATCATACAGTATTTGTCTTACTTTGTTTGACTTAATCTCAATTAGCATAATGTACTTAAGGTCACAACACATTTTCTTTATCCATTCATCTGTTGATGGACACTTAGGTTGTTTCCATGTCTTGGTTATTGTGACTAATGCTGCTGTGACTATGGGAGTGCAGATATCTCTTAAAGACAGTGATTTGGTCTCCCTGTTTCCTTGATCATCTTAATAGATGAAAGAAAAGCAATTTGACAAAATACAACATCCTTTCATGATTAAATTCCTCATCAAGTTGGGTATAAAAGGAGCATATACCTCAGTACAATAAAGGCCATATATGACAAACTACAGCTAACATCATGCTCATTGGTAGAACATTGAAAGCTTCTCACATACAAAAGCTCCACCCTTTTATTCCCCTCTTTATAGTTTTGATGTCACCATTTACCTCTTTTTATATATTGTGTTCATTAACAGATTAAAGTAGTTACAGTTATTTTTAGTACTATTTCCTTTAACCTTTATACTATAGTTTAGTGGTTAACACATCATTCTATTACAGATTTAGAGTTTTCTAAATCTGACTGCATACTTACCTTTACCAGTGTGTTGTACACTTTCAGATGTTTTCATGCCACTAATTAGCATCTTTTCACTTCAGCTTGATGAACTCCTTTCAGCATTTCTTGTAAGGCAGCATACCTTCAGCTTTTGTTTCACAGAGAAAGTCTTTATTTCTCCTTCGTATCTGAAGAATAACTGCCATATAGAGTATTCTTGGCTGGTAATTTTTTCTTCAACATTTTGACTATGTCATTCCACTCTCTCCTGGCCTGTAGGGTTTCTGCTGAGAAATCCACTGATAGCCTAATGGGGGTCCCTTTATAAGTTAAAATTTTTTTTTCTCTAGATACATGTAGGATTCTTTTTCTTTGATTTTTGATAGTTTCATTATAATGTGGCTTTGAGGTCTTTTTGCATTGAGGTAATAGGGTGATCTATTAGCTTTGTGAACTTGAATGTCACAAAGTCTTTCCTCAGTTTTGGGACATTCTCAGCTATTATATTTTAAACAAACTTTCTGGACCCTTCCTCCTCTCTTCTCCTTCTGGAACCCTGATTATGCTAGTATTTGTACATTTGAGTGAATCCCACTGCACTGGGTTATTTGAAAAGCACTGTCTTCTAGGTCACTTATTTTGTCTTCCATTTGTCCTACTCTGCTGCAGATTCTCTCTATTGCATTTTTTTCATTTCAGTCATTGAATTCTTCAGCTTCAGAGTTCTATCTGGTTCTTTTTTACTGTTTCTGTCTTGTTGCTAAATTTCTCATTTTGTTCATGTATTTTTTTCCTGATTTAATTGTCTTCTGTGTTTCTTTGTAGCTCATTGTTTCTTCAAAACAGTTACTTTGAATTCTTTATCTGCTAGATCATAAGATTTCATGTCTTTGAAATCTTTATTGAAGGATTATCTTTTAATGATGACACATTTTCTTTTTTTTTTTTTTAAAGATTTTATTTATTTGACACAGAGAGACAGATTACAAGTAGGCAGAGAGGCAGGCAGAGAGAGAGGGAGAAGCAGGCTCCCCGCTGAGCAGAGAGCCCGATGCGGGGCTCGATCCCAGGACCCTGAGATCATGACCTGAGCCGAAGGCAGAGGCTTTAACCCACTGAGCCACCCAGGCGCCCCATAATGATGACACATTTTCTTGATTCTTCATGTTTCTTGTAATTTTGTGTTGCTGCTTTGCTTTTGAAGTAAAAAAACACCTCCTCAACTCTTCACTAGTTGCTTTCGGATGGGGTATATTGTTTGTTGGTCCTGTTGTATATGGGGTTCTCTCAGACCTTGTATTTATACGCCTGCTCCACACTTCTTGCTCCCTCTTGTGGCAGAATTCTTAAGCTTTCATGTCTTCTCTGGATCTTACAGCTCACCTGGCTGGCTCCTGGAAACCTCTCTTTTGTTTTTCCAGAAGGTGGTGCTACAGCTCAAGTTTGTGGTTTCTCTCTTGCCCACAGATCGAGGTCTGTTTTTCTGATAGCATTCCAGTTTACCCAACTTTTGCTGCCAATCTTGGAGCCTGAGTAAGGAGCCACCTTAGAGTGAGTGAAGGTATGGGTTTAGCACTTGCGGTATTAGGGATGTCTGCTAGCTGGTAGGAAGATCCTTGGTTAAGGTTCTCCCAGAGGCTTGTGGGTGGACTTTCTCTAGACATCCTGAGCTCAGTCATCATGAACCGTGTCCCTTTATAATCCCTTTGATATTCTTATTTGCCTCTTTCCCAATTTCTTCCCTCCCCTCAGTTATGGAGGTCTCGCTTTAGTACTCTGTATGTTGCTGGAGGGAAATGGGTTTCCCATGCAGCATCCAGCAAAGCTAGGGTAGCCAGGAACTCACACACTGCTCTCCTTTCCCCCCACAGAGTGGTGCCATGGGATAGTTCAATTCTGTGCTATGTCAACTTGGCAGAGAGGGACACTGCTGGAAAAGTTCCTTCAAAGTTGTTTTGTTTGTTTGTTTCCTTCAGTGATGTGCTGGAATTCTGTTTCATCCACGGGTATTTGCCCAGGTCAACATTTTTCAAGATTTTCCCCAAACACAGCTGGGAAGGATCAGGGTTGGGGTTGCTAATTCCACAGTCCAAACCGAAGTCTGTCTGCGGTCTGTCTATTACTGAATGACCTGGTGGGCGGGTGGGCGAGACTCCTCCCGGGCTTCTTGGCCTGTGCTGTTGGATCAAAAGACTCTCACAGAGATACTTTTGTTTGTGGATGGATGCTTAATTAGCTGTTAAAAAAAAGGGACACAAAAAGTTGGGATATCTTACACCACCATGATATTGATGTCACCCCCTTTTCACATTTACATTGTTTATTGACTACTCTTGTATCTGCTATTAGTGTCTTCTATTTTCTTCTCGCCTCTCCTTTTTGTACCTATAATTTATGTCTATTGTATTCATATCACTGTCATTTTGGTAGGAGTTTCAGAGGGAAGGAGGTATCATAAACACACGCATTCAGTATGCTGTGTTCAGACTGATAGAACCTTTCTTGGGTACAATTTACAATGCATAAAACTTCAAAATGCCTATGCCCTTTGATGCATTTGTCCTATTTCTAGATAACTAACCTGTAGAAATAATTCTACATGTATATAAAGAGTTGTGTACAAGGATACAAGCATGTTGATGTTAGCATTGCTCATAATATTAAAAAATTATAAACCATTTATGTGATAGTAATAAGGAAATAGTTAAATAAACTTTGATATATCTATACTACAGAAGACTATGCAGCAGTCAAAAACAATGCTTTTGGCATATCTGGAAATCTCTCTAAGAAATATTCTTAAATTTAAAAAAATGGGTATGTATTATATATGATCCCACTTATATTCTTTAAAAACCCACAAAACAATATATGTTTTGACTCATACTAACCAGTGAATAGAGATTATGGAAAACTAATTTGCTGGTGTAATCTTGAGTCCTGTCAGATTGACCATGCCCTGGGACCCAAGGCCTGGCATGCCCCTATGTTCTCATACTTACCCACAGAGGGAAGCTGTTCACCCAAAGGCTCTCATCCCGTTTAGCACATCAGACAGGGATCATCACTGGGCCCGCAAAGCATACTGCGCATTAACAGAATAGATTATTTTCTTTTCTTACCAAGGAAAACCACAAATTTCTCCCCCACAAAGTCACTTGATGAAGTCATCACAAAATACCTACACTGGTTTTCCATCTGTGATCGTATAAGTTATCAATCTCTGCACAACAAATTACCTCAAAACTTAGTGACTCAAAACAACACAAATTTCTTATCTTGTTTCTGTGGGTCAGGCCAGGCCTGCACCAGGAGGGCAAGATTCCTTTCCCAACTCATGCACACGGCTGTTGGCATGGTTCAGTTCTTTGCAGGCAGTTAGCCAGAGGCTACTCTTAGTTTCTTGCTATGTGGGCCCCTCTGTAGAGCAGCTCACATGGCAGCTGGCCTCATCAGAGAAAGTGAGTGAGAAAAGCCAGAGAGAACGTATAAGCAAGTTGGAAGTCGGTCTTATGTAACCTAATCTTAGACTCATCCGTCAATTTTGCCGTATTCTGTTTTTTAGAAATAGATCACTGGGTCCAGCCCACTAGGTCCAGCCCTCAGAGGAAGGGGCTTGTGTAAGAGTCGGAATACTAAGGGTGGGGGGCATCTCAGGAGCTGACAACATGTGTTGACTTAGGCCTGTGATGGTATAGTTACAATAAAGGAGGCATTGGTCCTTGATTTTATTTATAAATTTGTCATCAAAAAAAAAAAAAAAAAGCTGCTTACATCTGTGATTAAAAGTTTCTTCGGGGTTGCAGGAGCAAATTCAGAAGCCAAGAATCTTTCCCTACTGGCAAAATTGGTTTTAAACACATACACACCCCCTAAGCAAATGACCTCTAAGTACAGTTGCTTGTTTATAATACATCCTAAATAATACTTTTCTTTCTTTTATTTTTTCATTCTGAAATAATTTCAAATTTAAAGTTGCAAGAATATAGGAAAAGAATCCCATACGCCCTATACCCAGATCCACCATTTGTTAATTATGTTTTGAATATACTGTGTAGTGTGTCACATGGGAAGGCATTATTTGTAAGCATCAGAGCTCTGAGGTGTGGTGAGAGGTGTGCAAGGCGGGCGGGAGCCCTGGTTGCTCCACGCATCTGGAGTCATCTCTCAAATGCCTCTTCTTCCTCCTTTTGCAGAAAATCCCGAGCGAGCAGCTCTGTATTTTGTCTCCGGCGTGTGCATTGGGCTGGTGCTCACCCTGGCTGCCTTGGTGATGAGGATCTCTTGCCACACGGACTGCCGGCAGCGTCCGCGGAAGAAGTTCCTGCAGGACCGAGAGAGTAGCAGCGACAGCAGCGACAGCGAGGATGGCAGCTCGGACACGGCGTCTGACATCTCGGTCAGGAGACACCGCCGCTTCGAAAGGACTTTGAACAAGAACGTGTTCACCTCGGCTGAGGAGCTGGAGCGCGCGCAGCGGCTGGAGGAGCGGGAGCGCATCATCAGGGAGATCTGGATGAATGGCCAGCCGGAGGTTCCCGGGACCAGGAGCTTGAACCGCTACTACTAGCCGCGGGAGCCCAAGCCCGCGCGCCGCAGGATGCCGCCGGCAAGGGCCAGGGTCCGCAGGGAGGGTGGGCACAGAGCTGAATGCAGTTCTGCTTACGTCCTGGGGGCAGAGATAAGCAGGACACGCTCATTTTCTAGCCAGGAGGACTGAGCTTTCCTTTTCGACTAAATTAATGGAGAAGTAGAAAAACCAAGTCAGCTTATCAACCTTTCCGGGTCGTGGAATGGTGCTGAAAAACCCTCTCCAGCAGTGTGGATGGAGATGAGAGAAACGGGACTGTGGTTTCTCTTGATTTCTGAGGATCTCAGAAGTTTCTGCAGACTTCATTGCTATGTGTTACTCCTTTACAAAAGGAAGATTATCATGGCATTAAGGCAGGAATAGCAGGGTGAACTTAACCCAGTAAATGCAATTTTTTAAATGACCCCGTGCTACGGAGGTGATTCTCATCCAGATAGCATGATTTATGATTATTATTTAAGGCTGATTTTTAAAAATCTTGTGTTGCAATGGCAACCTTGTCCATTTTAACTGGCACCTCAGGGATTAAAATCCTATTTTTAGTATAGTTCCCACCTCACTCATGAAAATGGGTAGAATTAATGTATTATGAGAGATGTGTCAGTGAGCTAGAAAATATCAATAACCTCAAAGGATGAAGGGTTTTATTTTAAATAGTTTATAAAATATATATTAATGTGCATATTTGAAGATGCTGCATAAGAATAAAAGCTGTGTTTCCCCCCCTTCTGGAGAGAAGAAACTTTGTTATGACTCTAGATGATTATGATTTTAAACATTTTGCTTAAAAAAAAAAACAAGTTTGGATTTCCAAGAAAAGAATGGGAATGGGAGATGAGGAATAAAGCCAAAATTAGGATGAGATAAAAAAAATAAATGCTACATAAAATCTTTTTTTTTTTTTTTTTTTGTTTCATGTCCATCTCTGTGTTATACTTACTTTAAGTGGCAGTCCTTTTACATAGGTGGCTATGGTCTTTTGCCAGCGAGGCCCTTTCAACAACCGGAGAACTGGGAGAAATGGAAAAACTGGAGAATAAAGAAATGGCCCCTGTGTAACTAACCAGGGACCTTTCATTTGCTGTGTGTTCCGTGTTACAGTTATAATGTAGCTGAGTGGTTGTTAAGCAGGGGATAGACTTGCCCAAGGCTAGAAATAAGATGGTGGCCTCTTTTGGACTTATTTCACTTAGCATAATCTCCAGAGAAAGTCAATTATCATATGGTTTCACTTATTTGTGGAACATAAGGAATAGCATGGAAGACATTTGGAGAAGGGAAAAATGAAGGGGGGAAATCGGAGTGGGAGATGAACCATGAGAGACTATGGACTCCAGGAAACAAACTGAGGGTTTTAGAAGGGAGGGGGTTGGGGGGATGGGTGAGCCTGGTGATGGGTATTAAGGAGGACATGGATTGCATGGAGCACTGGGTGTTGTACGCAAACAATGAATCATGGAACACCACATCAAAAACTAATGAGGTACTTACTGTATGGTGACTAACATAATACAATAAAAATAAATAAATGTGACAAACTTAAAAAAAGATGGTGGCCTCTTATGGAGAAGGGAAGTCAATAGGGAAGAAACAGAGCAAGGCTGAACCACATTTAGAAATGGGTTACAGAGAAGGAAGCAGCATCCCCTAGCCTTCTCTGTCAGCTCCCTTCTCTTGACATGCAGTGGGTTCCTTATTCAGCCTGTCTGGATGCTCCTGAGTCTTCCTACTGGGAGTATCTCCATTGGTGTCCATTGGTGTCATCATCATGCCTAAAAGGATGGTCAGGACACTTCCTCTGCTGGCGTCTCTATTGCTTTAGCAACCCACTGTCTGTGATAAGGGCTTGGAAAGCTGTTTTAGAAGAGAACAATCACAAATCTCTGTTTGCCCAGGGGACAATACACTTGGCTTGAAACCTTGGTGGCTGATCTGATTATATCATTTTGCGTTGCCTCACTGGCTAGTAACAACTGCCAAAAATCGTGTTAAATTAGAGTCTTTGAATCTGGGTTCCCACCCTTGTGATTTCAGTCCTAGGCAATAATTGCCTGGGCTTCAGATTAACATTATCTTGGTCTCTGCCTCCTAGAAAAGTGAAACAATGAGGTGTTGCCTTCATCCCCAGGATTCATCCAAAGCTGGTAACAGGGAAGGATATGACCCTTGTTAGGTAGGGACTAAGGAGGATGCAGTGATGGAGGTGTTTGGGAAAGTTCCAGGTCATCTGGCTTTCTCACCCCAATATCCTGATGCCTTTCTACCAAGTCCGTGAAGTTCCTATTTTTAGGGTGGTGGGGGCTTTCCCTAAGTCACAAAATACTAGATAACAGTTTAACCTACTGCTTCACTTCCATATAGCAAGCATTTCAGCTTTTCAGCCAAAGATAGGGAGACCTCCACTGTTATATTCCTTATCTTGACCCAAGCCATTCCACATTTAGTTCTGTCACTCCTGATTCCAGTTTCTGCATTGGGTCACTTTCATTTGCAACAGAATAACATCCAACTTAAGAGCATTTATTGGTTCATATAACTGGGTTGGATCAGGCTTCATGGATGACGGGGTCCAGATGCTGAAATGCTACCAAAAGTTCGTTCTTTCTCAGCTCTCATCTCTGCTTCTCTCTGTTGCTGGTCTCATTTTCTTCTACTTCAGATGAAACTATGACCTATGTATACTGCTATAGTGTATTGGATTAATTGCTACTAGCCAAGCTTCCATACAGCTCACAGGTTGTGTGTGTACGTGTGCATGTGTGTATGTGTGTGTGTGTGTCAGGCAGTTTCACAGTTTACTTAGCTCAGAAGACAAAATGGAAAGGATGCTTCTGATCCAGCTTCCCAGGTCTTCCAAGGTTCCTCAGAGAAGCACTGGCTGACAGTTAAACATCTGAGAAGTTGTTAGAAGTACAGTTACCCTAGGAAGCTCCCACCAACTTCCTTTAAGGGCCTCTTCCTGCATCGTGAGGCACAGGTGGTCACCATCTACTCACAGCATAGCTAAACCCCCTCAGCTGAAGCTTACCTACTGGCAGGGAGTGCACCCTAGGCACTTTCGGACTTAACATCATTCCAATATAAGGACACAATAGGAAAGAAACATCTTGCTTCAGGGTTCAAAATTAAAATCACAGAGAAGGACTACTTGGCCTGGTTTGTACAGTGCGCCCTTCTAGGAGTTTCACCACTTCACATATTACATTTACGTCTTTTTTTTTTTTTTTTTTACATTTAAGTCTTTTTAAAAAGGATTTATTTACCTACTTGAGAGAGAGAGAGAGAGAGAGAGAGAGAAGCAAGGGGAGAGGGAGAGAGAATCCCAAGCAGACTCTGCGATAAGTACAGAACCTGATGTGGAGCCGACCCCATGACCCTGAGATCACTACCAGAGCTGAAACCAAGAGTTGGATGCTCAACCAACTGTGCCACCCAGGAACCCCTACGTTTAAGTCTTTAATCCATTTTGAGTTAGTTTTTGTGAGTGGTGTATGATGGGGTTCAATTTCATTCTTTTGCATGTAAATATCCAATTTCCCAGCACTATTTATTGAAGAAACAATCCTTTTCCTATTGAGTATTCTTGGCTCCCTTGTCAAATATTACTTACCTATATATGTGTGGGTTTATTTCTAGACTCTCATTCTGTTCCATTGGTCTATGTGTCTGCTTTTTGTGCCAATACTAGACTGTCTTGAATACTATAGATTTGCAATATGATTTTAAACCATGAAGTGTGATGCTTTCAACTTTCTACTTCTTCCTCAAGCCTAATTTGACTACTTGGGGTCTTTCGTGGTTCCATATGAATTTTAGGATTATTTTTTTTCCTATTTCTGTAAAAAAATGCCTTTGGAATTTTGATAGGGATTTCACTAAATCTATAGATGGCTTTAAGTAGTACAGACATTTTAACAATATTTATTTTTCCAATCCACAAACATGGGATATCTTTCCATTTATTTGTGTCTTCTTCAATATCTTCATTAATGTTTTATAGTTTTCTAGGAACAGATCTTTCACCAACCTGGTTAAGTTTATTCCTAACTTTTTAATGTATTCAATGCTATTGTAAATGGGACCATTTCCTTTATTTCTTTTTCAGATTGTTCATTATTAGGGTAGAGAGATACAACAGATTTTTGTATTTTGAATCCTGCAACTTTGCTGAATTTGTTTATTAGTTTTAAGAGCTTTTTGGTGGAGTCTTCTAGGTTTTCAATATATAAGATCATGCAACCTGCAAACAAAAACAATTACACTTCTTCCTTTCTTATTTGGATGCCTTTTATTTCTTTTTCTTTCCTAACTTCTCTGGATAGGACTTCTAGTACTATGTTGAATAGGAGTGGTGAGAATTGGCACCCTTGTCTTGTTCCTGATCTTAGAAGAAGAGTTTTTGACCTTTCATGGTTGAGTATATTATTAGCTGAGGGCTTCTCATACATGGCCTTTATTAAGAATTTATTGAGAATTGTTATCATATAAGGATACTTTTAAGATCTTATGCTTTAATTGGACTTATTTTATATTCATTGAGGGTATCCATCCATCTCCATTTGCAATAATTCATGTTAGAATCAAAGTTAACTTATTCCTGCCTTTCCTCTCTTGATGCTAAATATTTTCACATTTATTTATGTTTCTCATGTTACTTTTTCCCTTTTATCCTAATATTTTATTTACATGTATACATTCCAGTATTCACTGTGTTGAAGTAAAATGGCAGCACTTCCTGCCAGTTGCCATAGTTTTCACAGCTCCAGCATCATTCTTATCAGAGTGGCTGTTCTGATAAAAACAGCTATACTTACTCTTCTAATCAGCTTTGGGCAGAGCAAAATGAGCCTCATTTATTATGTCTTTCCTCATCTTCTCAACCTATATTGAGATAATATATATTGAAAAATGGACTCCTCTTAAAAATTATAGTCGAAAAAAAACTGTGGTCAGCAAGTGGTGTCAATCTTCTAATTGTCTGCCAGCCCAAATCAGTCTTTATAGATCAGGGTACATTCTTTCTTTGTCCTAAACATTGGATTTAATATTTAACAAATTTAGTATGGGTAAGTATTAGATTTCAGGGTAAGAGTCTCCCTATGTCTTGCTTTAGGAATCTGCATCATGACCTCACTTTAGCCTAATTGTAGATTTGAAAATTCATGAATTTTTCTTTAAGTTTTAAATATATGAATTGCTCTTTCACCCTAGGATAAGAATATCTTCTTTGTATTTTCTAGTTAGAATCAGATCTTCCCTGGTGTCCCCTCTGTTGCTTGTACACTCACACGCTATGTAATTTTTCTGCACCTGCCATTGTACCCTAGCCTTTAAGCCTCTGACCGCTGTACGATACCTTACTCACCTCTGTACTCTCAGTGTGCACGCAGAACCTGGATCACAATAGCTTCTCATTAGATAGTTTTGAATAAAATAACACAAAGCCTCAGAGCATGGGAAATAGGGCTAATTGCAGCGTGCTGTCCTACAGAGCTTCAAAGCCTTAACTGTTTGCAATGAAGATGATTTTTCTTAAGTTTATGAAGGTCTGCTTTATCTGCCTTCTTTATTCTTTCCTCTACTGTTAAACATTTTCTCGTCTCTTTCCAATTTAGAATCTCTCCCATCCTCTTCTACATTAACTTAGATGTGACCAGGTGGGAGGGCTCTCAGGGCACTTTCGACGTTTAATCCAGCACTGAGAATCGTACACGATTTTTACAGGTATATAAGGAATGGGTATTCCTTCTTGAAATTGAAATGGCTATTCTTAACCTCACTGATGGCCAATTTTCCAGTCCCTCAGGCTTGAACCAAATAAAGGGAAACTTTTATATTAGGTTTAAGCACTGGGAGTGCGCTTCTTGTGCCTCCGAAGTCATTTCATCATTTATCCTTTATTATTCCTACTTTCGAGATTATCTTGGCCTCACTTGATCTGAGGCACTTAACCCTCAGATGCATTTTAAAATCTCCTCTCCATAGGAAAAACCATCATTCAGTCCCTGAGAGAGGGAACTGTCATATGAAAGTCTCTTTCCCTAGCTCTTTCTTCCTTTTTGTTTTCTTCCTTTCAGTAGTAGGCAGAGATCAGGGCCTAAGAGTGGCATCAATGAAATTAAAAATGACCTTCCCTTCCAGCTCCCATCTGAAGAACACAAGGAACTTCTGAGACTCTAAGAAGAAATATTTCTCCGAGCTTGAGGCCAGGCCCCATATTTGGGAGTCTGTTCAGATACAGAATTTTGCAACCAGCTCCACATAGTCAAAAAGACCAGGTGATAAACCAAAATCTGTCCTTTGTACTCCCCCAAATTTGTGTTTTTATCCATAGTCTCTGGTCTTTTCACAGAGAATATTTGATTCCTTAGACTGTATTACGACACCAAGTCTAATATATGTCCTCAGAATGGAAAAACTGTTATCACTCAGGATGATTGATATGTGGATATACCCTAGTGAATTCCTTGAATGGGACGAATGCATTTCTGCACCAGGAACTTTTGATAGGAAGGAGAGAGATATAAAAAGAAAGATGTTTTCTCTTTAGGATATTACTGTTATTTTGCAGAATTAGACTTTTGCATACCTAGGACTCAAGTGGCTGTTCCTACCTTTTTGAATACTTCTTCAGGTGGGCAATTCATCAGTGGGTATTGAAGAGTGCCCAGGATATCTGTAAGTGACAGAGGCAAGATAAAGTAGAAATGATTTAGCTGAATGGCCTGAGCTTCTAAGGAAGTACTTTTTAAAGCTTATAAAGCAGAATTTTTCAAATTTCAGCTCATGGGCCAAATCCAGTGTACCACCTGTTTTTGTACCACTTGCAAGTTAAGAATGGTTTTTACATGTTACAATAGTTACATTTTAAATGGTTAGTTACATAAGTACCTACATAATAGCCTCGATGTTGCCTTGACCTACAAAGTCAAAAATATTTACCATTTAGCTTTTTATGGAAAAAGTTTGCTGACACTATCATAGAAGAATGGTCTGGAAATAAGGACCTGTAAGGAAATAATGATCTGGAAATAAGGAATAAGGTAAATGCAGAATTCTATCCCTTTCTCGACTGTGGCAGGCTGAATGAAAGATATCCACGTCCAAATCCTTGGAACCCATGAGTATGTTACCTTATATGACAAAAGGGACTTTATAAATGTGATTAAATTAAGGAGATAACTGAAATAGGAGATTATTCTGTATTATCTGTGTAAGCTCGATGTCACAGGGTCCTTGTAAGAGGGGAACAAGCAGGGTTTGAGTCAGAGAGGATATGTGATAACAGGAGCAGAGTTTTCAGTGATGCGACCATGAACCAATAAACACGAGGAGCCTCTAGATGTTGGAAAAAGAACAGATTCTCCACGGGAATCTCCAGATGGAACCAGCCCTCCCAACACCTTGATTTTAGCCCTAAGACCTATTTGGGACTTCTGAACTTCAGACCTTATAAGATAATGAATGTGTGTTGTTTTAAGCCACTACGTTTGTGGTGGTTTGTTACAGCAGCAATAGGAACAATAGGAAACGATATGTTTATCAACCTTGTGCTCCTTGGGCTGTGGAAGAATCACAGGCTTTACCACAGAGTCTCAGAAAATATAGGAAAATCCTTTAGACAAGGTGGGTAAGAGGGAGAGGTGAAGTTGAGGAAGTTTAGCATGTAGAACATGTAGCTGCAGACTGATGGTTTTAGAGAACATTTGGCAAAGGCACCCAAGGAAGATCTCAATTATAATCAGTTAGGGAAGGAAGAGCTGCCTAAGGGAATGTGACTGAAAGTCAGGGTGAGGTAAATGATTGGCAGATCTGGGAGATGAGCCTTAGTTGCATTAGCTAGCCTCAGGTTTCAGCCTCCACCCAGGTATCTATCTGAAGGCTAATGACGTCTCCATTGGCAGAAGATAAAGGATGGATGCTTTTAAAAAGATGAGGGTGTGTTTTTATGTCAGCCACATAAACTCTGTGACTTCTTTTCCAATCAGAATATTTATCTCTACCTGCCTCTTACGTTCAGATCAATTCTCCTCCCTCCAAGAAACCATCTGTTCATTATGTTTTCTGTAATTTGCGCACAGTGGTATCCTTGGCAACCAGTCATTTGTCGCAGATACAGCCCTTAGAGTTCAAAACTGGGTCCTTATTTCAAAAACTATTCACTAAACAAAAAACTATTCACTAAATACACCAATATCTGTTAAGATAACTGTTCTCAAATTATGTTCTGCAGTTCACCAATTACCACACCTTGGACCTAGGGGTCCATATAACACATTTTGGGAAGCACGTCCTTTAAATCAATAACACTGAATGCAAAGTACAGATTAAAACTGAAATTTGGAGTGAGCTCCTGCTTGTATCCCAGGCCTATCAAAGAGCCACTAGTACATAGAAATTTGGATCCATACTGAAATCGACCCTACTATTCAAAATTTTTTGTGAACCATATGCATATAAAAGCATGAAAATTCAATGCTTTTTTTTGGAGGGTCTCCCCAAATATCTAAGTAGTTTTTAAACTTTTCTGAACCAACTGGCATGTGAGTGCAGTGACCCACAATGTCCCCTTTCCCAAGATGCCTGCAGCCCACAATCACCAGTTCCTCCTAGGTGAAGGGGACCATGGGCAAGATTTCTCTAGGGATCAGGAAGGCAGCAGGTGCTGCTAAAGGTGCCCTTGACATGCAGGATGCCCAGCTCTGCCCTTTTGCCTAACCTAAAAGTGTGGAAAACTATAAGAATGCTGATGTTCCCTGGCTAGATTTGAAATGGAGCCCCAAGGATCAACCTTGACATATTGCAAATAAAGAGGCAGGCAATTTGCTCATTGAGTTTAACAGCTCTAACATACTCAGTGCTTAAAGGGTATTTGGCAGGTAATTTCTTGTCTAATTGTCTCTCTCCTCCTAGATTCTGGGTTTTATGAGGTCAGTTAAATCTGTCTTTTCAGTACTCCTAGCACAATCCTATGCCTTAGTATGTGGTCAGTAAATATGCACTGAATGAATGACTGAATGTTAAGTTTTTAGCATCCAAAAGCTCTTTTGAAATTCAGAGGCAATTTTGGTGTTATTGCTGTTGCTATACCAGGTGGCAATACTAATTGTGTTGATTGTTATTTTCTGTGAGACTCTTTGAACTGCCAATAGGGGAAAATTTGTTCTTTGGCAAAATGAACAAATAAATAAAATAACCTCTGATTATATCTGAAGATTTTATTAATATGAGGAAAACCTATGAAAGAGGAGAATGTTTATAAAGTACTTTTTTTTTTTAAACTACTGAGATTCTTTGGCATAGATTCTAGACTTTCCACTGGTATCATTTCAGCGAAGTGTTTACTGAGTACTTATGTTCCAGACACCAAGAAAATTGTGTCCTCTATCTTAGTCCACAGAGGAGGTAAGAAAGTATATAATGGCTGCCTTGCAAAGTACAATATGATAGAAATAAGACTGAAAGACAAAGTGCTAGAACTTTCCAGCAGCTGGGGAAAATAACCCTGGAACTGCCCCTATTTCTCTGAAGCATTCAGTCTTAGGGAGAATGAAGACTCAATGACACAGAAGAAGAACTGAATACACATTCAAAGTAGATACTTCGTTGGACATATTCATTAGCCATCTTTCCTTAAAGCAGAACACCTTCTAGCTATACACATAGTGCTTGCCTTCTTCCGCAGGAAGGGCAGCCTTATCCATACATCCCAGTTACCAGTAATGCTTACCCCCACATCTTGTTGGTACTTCATGCACCAGCATACTGGGTTATTTCTTATTTAACAAAGACTTTTGTGGATACATAAAGTGTTCTCATATATGAGAGAATCTTATAAGCCAAAAATCAATCATCCAAGATTAGCAGAAACTGCCCATCTAATCCAGGCTTCTGTCTATTCAAAATCATTTAAAATGACTACATAACAATTCCTTTCTGAACATCCACAGAGGTCCTGGAGTTGGGCCTGAAAAGTGGTGAGGACACTGACAAAGGAGAGGAGTGACAGCATCTTGGTTATAGGAAAGAGCCAGAGGCAGAATGAGGGGCAATGAGGGGCTGCAGTTAGCTAGAGGCATGAGACATACTTAGGGAGGTGGTGGGGATTCAGTCCTAAAAGGTGGGCTAGATCTAGTTTCTGGAGGGTTGGACTTTGAGAGCTGGCTAATAAGACTGACCATTTGTCTTTAGGCAATGGAAGGCAAGGAAAGATTTATGAACCAGAAGGTTATATGATCAGCTCATGCTTCAGAAAAATGAATCTGTATTGGAGAAGGCAGAGTCTTGTGGAAAGGTGTTTAGGTAGAAGACTAATAATTTGGTTACAGAATCAAGAAGATCTGACAACTGATTGATTGTTGATGGGGGACAAGGGAGAAAAAGATGAATCCAAGGGAGTCTGAAGTTGAAATCTGAATGATAAAAACTTACAATATCAATAAAACAGTAAAAGTAAGATTAATAGCATTTAAGGAATACAGTTTAGTTTAAATAATGTTTTTACATAATTATCTGTTTTAAAAGAAAAAGTGAGTCAGTGGGAAAACTTGTTTTTGGGGGTAGTAGATTATAGTTGTCATCTGTTGCTTTTTGCCTATCCAGCATACTTTCTCCTTTTTCTTTTCTTTTTTTTTTTATTACTTTCTCCTTTTTCTATAAAAGACTACAGTTCGTGTGATTGAAGCCAATCCATTGCTTCCAAGGACTTAGATCAATAGTGAACATAACTGTGTATTTCAGTCATGTGATTGGTTACAGGATGGTCAGTGTCCCAAGTTAGCCCAATGAAATTCAATTGTAGGACTCTAGATGGAATTATTGGGAAAGAGAAGTTCTTTCTTTCTCTAGGTTTACTAAAGCAGTGAAAGTAAGTCTGGTGTTTATGGCAACTAAAATGAACATAGTCTAATAGAGAGACCCTGACTTAGAAAGAAGGGAGTGAACACATATATAGACCTAAATAAGAGAGAAAGAGACAGAGACAGAGAGACAGAGACAGAGAGAGGGAAGGGAAGGGAAGGGAAAGGGAAGGGAAGGGAAAAGGAAGGGAAGGAAAGGGAAGAGAAGGGAAGGGAAGGGGAAGAAAAGGGAAGGGGAAGAAAAGACAAGAGGATGAGATTCAATTCTTGACAACATTGAGTTCCTGGATCTAGCTCAGGACTCTTATGGCTACATAGGGAAATATATTCCTCTTTTTCCCATTTCAGCCACTTTAAGTTGGATTCTGTCATTTGCAACACAAAAGACCCTGGTGAATGCAGCAAGGATGTGTTTGATTTCAAACATATAGAATCTCAGTTTCCAGAATGGTATCTTGGTGGACTGTAACTCCAAAGAGAAGCTGAAACCAGGGATACATATTTAAAACTCACATGTGTGAAAGCAATGTTAAATCTCTGGGAGTGACTGGGGTCCCCAAGAGAAAGAATGTAGAGAAAGATGGAAGGGAACAGAGGGCAGAACAATGCTTCGTCATAGGAACTGAGAGACACAATTGGGAGAGAAAAGAAGAAATGGTCCTCAAGGTTAAGAAGAAATTAAGTAGAATGAAGATTGTCATTGGGCTAGCAACTAGCAGTCACTGGCTCTCATTAGGTAGTGATCTGTAAGGTCTTCACGGGACTTCACTGGACTATCTTCTCTTCACTGGATTACAAGATCCACAAGGATCTCACTGCTGTATTCCCAGCTCCTAAAATAGCCTCCTCAACAAACATTTATTGAGTGAATGAATGGTTTTCATTCTCTGTGTTAGTCAAACTGGACTAAGATAAAGTTCATTTTGGGGACCGGAGAACTCGGAGAGAGTATCACATACATACAGTTGCACCCCTTTCAAATTTTTTACTGTCTCCTGGTGAAAGGAAAGGAGAATCCCTATAACCCATGTGTACAAGCACAGACATCTACTGAAAGTTAAGTTTTCAGAAAAGATAAACAAGCATAACCTTCCTTTCCTCCCCTTCTCAGAGCTGTATTTGGAACGCAAGGCTGGGACCACCCACAGAGCTGGGGATTTGAGCAGACATATGTGTGTTTTCTATCCTGGCTCTTCCACCTTAATGGAAGAGCTGCTTAAAAGAAACAGTCACAACCTTGAGCGAGAGCTAGAGCAATGAATCATAACATTCTAGTGACACTAATTTAAGATTCAAAGGGTTTGGGAAACACAACTGTCAAACAGCGAGATGAGCGTGCTGGGCTCGAAAGCCTTAGTTGTGAATGAGTGAGCAGGCATTTACCAAACAGCAGGATGGAAATACACAAAGGGAGACCTTGCTTAAGTTATTTCACTGCTTGGGATTTGGGGCCAGAGCTTTAGAATCCCTGAACCAAGTCCCACTTAGGTCCCCCAAAAGAATGTTTGATTTCCCTGGGGGAATCCTTTGTGGAAAGTAAGGTGGCTCTGATCCCTCTCCAGGGGAAGGGGCGTCACGGTGGTCAGGATCCGGGAGGCAGAGTGAGGCATCAGAGCCAGGGAAGAGCAACGAACGCTAACCTTAGGGGTCAGGGTAGAGGTGGAAGCCAGAAGCAAGACCAGCAAGTGGAAATCAAGGTGAATATGAAGGGAATGAGAGGTTCCAGGGGCATGTGGGTGCCTGCAGTGAATAGTAACTAAGGATTATTATGAGGACTGGGGAAAGGCCAGAGAAGGGGCAATGTAGTCAGAGCGAATGTTAAGGGATTGCTGTGTGGGAGAAAATGGACACATGTGCTTGATTTATTCATAATTTATGTCTGCATAAAACTTCCAAAAAATTTAAGGCAGCCTTCAAGAATAGAAACAATTGCAGTGCAGCTGTTAAAATAGAATAGAGAAATATTTTTTTAAAAAGGAGAAGTAACAGGAAACAAATTTACTAAATGCTGAGGACAAATCTGGTTGTTTTAATTGGACTTTGACTTTAGCTCTGAATTTCCTAGTAACCAAGGAAAAGAACAATTTTTATAACTGGCAGTCAAAGAAAAGAAAGCAGGATTAAATTCCAGTTTTCTTCTTTATTCAAAATGAAGAGAACAGAACCCGCCTGTAGGAAGAGATGGCGTACCAAGTGAAAGGCAGAGGGAGAAACTGAGGACGCAGTGGACAGGACCACACCACGTCTGCCACTTGTGGCTTCGGTCCCTTTCTCCCTCTCATGCTGGCTCCACACCCCCACTGACTTCTGACTGTAAGCTTCTCACCCACTGTCTGTCTGCATTCCACTTGCCTAGCTGCTTGTGGCACCAGAGAATGAATGTAAGCTTCTCAGCCCATTTTTGCTATGCTCCAAACAAGCCCATCCCCTCTTTCAGTTTCTGGCATTTACTAGGACTTTGGGTGAGGCTTCAGATGCCACAGAGATGGGACAGTTTCCCACCTCCTGCCGCCATTGAAACAGACTTCTGTCCTCACCAATGCATTCCGTGGACAGGGTAGAGCCCTTCCATACCCTACCGCATCCCTCTTTTATTCCCACAGGGAGCACCCCACCTGCCTCCCACCTTCCCTGTCCTGTGAGTCCCTTCAGGTCTGCCTGGCTGTGTGAGCTCTCAGGCATTTGTGCTGGGGAGAGGGAGGGAGCCATCTGCACCTGAAGGATAAAGAAGGGGTGTTGGACCTTTCCCTCCCTTCCGTGGCTTCCTGAGTTACATCCACAAACCCTGATATTATTCTCACCACCCCTGATCATAATACTCCTTACACTTTATTGTAATCGCTTGTTTAGTCTCCAACTTGTCTGCTGCTTGCCTCCCCCGACCCCAAATACCAGAAGCCGTGAAGGGAGAGGCCCAGCCTTTGCTTGTTGGGTTTGATGTGGCAGGCCCAGCACTTAGCTAATGCCTGACACAAAGTGAACGTTCAAAAAACATTTCATTTATTCAACAAATATTTATTAAGCAACTACTATGCAAGTGGCACTCTTCTAAGAATCTGGGGTACGCCAGTAAACAGACAGACAAATCACCTTTCCTTGTAGATCTTACATTCTCGTGGGTTTTGGTAAATGAATGACTAATGTTATGGAGGAAACAAGGAGCCATCAGTTAAAGAACCAGGAAAGCGGTCAGGACATTCGGATGGTGGTTCTCAAACTGGAATGTGCCTGAGAGTGCACTGATAAACATGGAGACTCCCAGCCCAGCTCTAGGGAGTGCGAGGCTGGCGCGGAGCAAGGGCTCTCTCCTGTGGGTGGTCCTCAGACCACACTTGGAGCCATCTTGCCTGGCCTCCTGGTGGCGGAAACTTGAGAGCAGAATATTGATGAATGGGGTCAGGTTCCACGGTGGTCCAGTCAAAAGTGACATTCTCGACAGAGCACCAAGTTGTGGAACAGTTTAAAAAAATAACAAAAGCAGGTGAGGCTGTCTTTTATCACAGGTGAAAGACTGGCTGACTTCTGCCCTAAATCAACACAGCATGTCCGTCCTGCTCTGAGGCACTAATTAAAGCCCGACCTGCACCACCCCCTTTGCCAGCATGAAGAACCCAGTATCGGAGAAGGCTCTGGGAGGACATGAAAAGAGGCCTGTGCCATATTTTACTGAGAGGCCAGGGTGTGCCTACAAGCTTCTGGCTCAGATTGTCAGCTTTTTACTCATATATATGACAGTGAGTAGAGGGCAAATCTGTTTTCTTGCCGTTCACATCCTTTGGGATTGAGGCATGTGGGTAGGCACCACAAATCACCCTTTACCTCTGGACTTTCTCAGCCTCCCACAATTTCCCTGTCTCACTCTCATCCTTCCTGCAGTTCTTGGAAAGAAGGCATGTTGGCAACGAGGGACAGAAGTATCCCCTGGGGCCCCAGCCAGTCCCCACCTCAGCTTTTGCAGGCCCGATGCCAGCACTTGGAACCTCAGCCTAAGCTAGCCAGGACAAAACCGTGCTCTGGAGCTCCAGGGCACCCGTGGGGCACCAAATGCTCTCCAGCTTGTAAGGCAAGCCCTTGGGTGGGTTGCCCTCTCCTGGCCTCTGGATCCTGCACACTCCTTGCTTTCTTTACTCTCACTTCCGAATCTTTCTACATCACCTTATGGATGCCTCATTATAAGGTAAAAAAAAAAAAAAAAAAAAAAAAAAATCCTATATTATCTATTTCTTTCCTGAGAGTTTTCTTCACATCTTGTTTTAATGGAAACCTGACTTCTAGCTATGCATCCCTTCTCCCTGCAGCCCTCTGGGTTAGAGGCTGCTTGTTCCCCAAGTTCCATGAACTTAGGTTAGGTTACAGTTAACAGCATCAGGGAAGAAGTCCTATCACCTTCCAGGTATATGCCAAATTGCTGTGTACCAGTCTGGAGAAACCCAACGTTCTATCTTACTGTTCTAACATATAGGCCCCTGATGAAAACAAAAATCATGCAAGTGTGCAGAATGGTGCTTCTACAAAGCATTGTTCCCTAGTGCTGCCCTGCCATCTCTGAGATCGCCCTAGTTGTCTCTCTCTCTCTCTCTCTCTCAGTTCTCCAAGTTCAACATTTCAGATATTTACCAGACTGGTCAACCTGCCTCCCTTCACTCCCAGCAGTTGAGTTTATGCTGTACTGTGAGGTAGGGCCCTGGAGTCTAGCAGGAGCCAGCAGAGATCAGAAGTAGCAGCTGCCTGGCTCTGAACCTGGGCCCCTCTACTTCCTGGCTATATAGCGCCAGGCCAAAAAAAAATTTCTTTTTTTCTTCTCTGTGCTTCAGCTTCTTCCATAAAACGAGGGTGATAACATTTACTTTGTAGGGCTATTATGAGAGTCAAATAAGTTAATGCATAGGAAAATAAGAAGAGCCTAGAATATGATACGAACTCAAGAAGTATTGCTGATCGTCTCCTTTAGTATTTCCAAGACTCCTCCTTTTCACTAAGAGTGTAAGCTTCCAGACACAGAACCTTCAAGGTGGAGGGCAGAGATGGATCATGTTCGCAGAACAGAAGGAAGCTTTATTGATGCCTGCACTTATCATAAGAGTAAGCAATGTGATGTCTCAAGTCCAGGTCAAAGGACATTTGCACAGAAGTTTGTGTAACTTACAACCTCCCTCCCCATTGCCCAATCCCCTTCCAGTTTAATCTTTGCCTATCACTAACAACTTGTATCCCTTTATTTAAAAAAAAATGTCTATTTTTATTAAGTTTTTAATTTTAATTCCAGTATAGTTAACAACTCATATCCCTTAATAAGGGGAAGAGGCACTTTAAGGAAAAGCTGGAGTTGTGTCTATAAATGCAATCTTTGTCCTGATTCAGAATTGCTTGCCCTCAGGGGTGGAATTCTGGTATTTTGTGGCATAGAGAACCTACTGCTGAGCACTAGGAAATCCATGTGGTGGATCCAGGGGATTCTAAAGTCTCGGCACCAAGGAGATTCCTTTCTCAGTGCCTAAGAAATAGCGGTATTAGAAAAATCTATCCGAGTCGCAAGAGGAGCACATGGTGCATGGCAAACAAGCCATCACAGAGGCTCTGTTCTAAGTGGCAGAGGGATGCAGTCCTAGGCAGGCGTGAGCTATCAAGTGCAGAAGCTTGGGCCCTCGATCCACATACCCAATCTAGCTCACCTTCACCCCAAGTGCATTTGCATTTTCTATTAATCTACTTAACATTTACAGTTTGTTTTCATAATAAAAGAGTTAGGTTTCCTCTTCTATATGCCCAGATGCTCTTTTAACATCAAAGTGCAGTGAATTCCAAACACTCTGTCTTGGCTTCATGGAAGACCACAGTGAACCACAGTTAGGCACAGACTGTGGATGTGGGGATGGTGCGGGCTCTACCATATGCACAAGCTGATGTTCCCGCTGGCGGACTCACACCTCAAACAAAATAAATCTGACTCTCCCAAGATGATGAACAGCCCAGAATTTCAGATCTGCGAAGGGAGTCCTTAATCTCTTCATAAAAAGCAATCAGAAAAAAACAAGAATAAGGAAAAAGTATTATTCGAAAAATCCTTCCTTACCACTTTTCTTGTCATGTAATCTCAGATAATTTGCCGTTGCTCTGCCTCTTGTCTCAGGCAGTATAGACCTACTTTCTTTTCTCCATCTCCCTAGGCCAGCTTTATTCCATCTTTCAACATCTTGTTCACATCTAGGTTACAGTTAACAGCATCAGAAGGTTCCAGGTCCTAATCTCCATGCCCTGGAGTTCTGAATCCCATTAGTGAGAAAGATCTGAAAGGTCTGTCTCAGGTAGAGCAGGACAGATACTGAGAACCTAAGGCCACATGGCAGTTTTAGTTTCATTGAGGTGACCTTGATCAGGGTTTGCTCAGGACTATCTTGGACTTAACACTGAAACTCCTCAATCTCAGGCATACCAGGGCAGTTAGTCACCTATGATACTTGGGATCTTTATAAAAAACACTGATGTTGAAGGCTCCTCTCCAGACAATGTCTTTTAATTGCTCTGGGGTGGGGCTGGGCATCATTGTTGTTCAAATGTTCCACAAGGTGGTTCTGATGCCCAGTGAAGGTTGAAAACCATACCTCTGAGAGATCATCAGTCAGTTTGGATCAGGCCAGTGAAAAAAGGCTTCTCTTAGGATATGATGTGTCCTCTAATAGACTTCTAGCCTGACCCAATTTCTCAGAGGCCTTTAAGAAATAAGGTACTCATGGTTTAGCAGCCTCCCAATCCTCAAACAATAGAAAAGTGCCAAACAGGGAAATGAGACTATCCAACAAAGTCAAATATCTAAAATCATCATAGGAATACACCTGACATTGCTCTTCAATTCCCCAGACAATTAGATGAGAACAATTTCTAAGAGTCCAGGTATCTTACACCATATCATCTGGTTCCTCAAGAATCCAATGCCAATGAATTAAAAATTCAAACTGAAAAGCCCACCCCTCAGGTTCAGCTGATGCCCCAGTGGTGTGCACCTTCCATTGCTGACTGTAGCACATCCAGCTAATGACCACATTCTTCTTATATTCAGACAGCCTTCAATATATGCAAGAGTGAATGTGGAAACCCTTGGCAAAATCCGAGGATGCTTTTCAAAGAGAAAAATCAAACTAAATAAAAAAAATGAAATAAAACCAAACAAAAAAATTAAAAGCAAAAAATATTAAAAAGTATTTAGTACTTCTCAATAAGTTTTGCTGCAGCGTGGGTGAATTTTCTCTCTGTAACTTTCAGCTTACCCTCTTAGAAACCCAGTTAAGAACTGGCATGAGGTCTTGGGAAAGGAGTCTACTTTGGCCTGCCTCATCCAGATAGCAGGATAACTCTACCCAATGACCGAGGATAGAGTTTGACATGAGGGTTTGGACTCCAGTAATGAGGAAGTGTTCCTTAACCTGGCATTGTCCTCAATGCACTCCTGCCTGCCTCCTCATCAATGCTAGGAGAGAACACGGCCACCATGTTCCTGACCCTGGGTCCCAGCCCTTTATAAATCTGAATATTGGAGACCCATCCACAAGAAAGGACTGATTGCAAGCTGTATGTAACGAGACAGGAAAATCATTAAGTCAAGAGATGAGGATGGGTTATGACAGATACCTGCAGATTTAAATTGATAAAAGACTAGCTATCAGTAATAAGTTGCTATTTAAAGTAGCACAACTGTTAGAGCTCTGGTATTCATGACAGAATTCTGTGGATCTGTGTACTAGAGTTACCTGAACAGTGGAGAAAATATGGATTCTGTGGCCACAACTCTATAGGTCTCAAATCAGTAATCTTGTGTTGGAACCTAGGAATCTCTATTTTTCAAAACTATTCAGGTAATTTTTGCTCATGCCTGGTCCATTAGCTAACTCCATAGGCCTTTTTTCTCTATCAGCCATGTCTCTGAGAAGATTGGAAAACTGCAGACCGATGTTCTAATCTGACATGATTCTAAAGAAAAGGTGAGAACCTTGGGGTCTTCAGTTTTCAGGTAAAAGATCCATTGAAGACTGGCTACTACTATTGTTCTTTTGAATTTCTCTTCTGTCCAGCTCTTTGTTCATCTAATGAGCCCCTCTGGTCTTACCAGGCAAGCCCCGTATCTGGTACCCATCTGCCAGGCAGAGCAGCTGAAGGTGCTTTATTATCAGGTGACCATATCAGTGGTCTTTTGAAAGTGAAGGGGAACTATTAATAATCACTCTAGACAATAGGCATAAACTGGGACTGTCTGAAACAAACTCTAATATGTGTCAAAACTGTTCTTTCTCACTAAGCTCCTACCACTGCATGGTGATTCCCTGAATCTTTGATTCATGACAAAATCTGTCTGAAACTTCTTCATCCTCCATCCACTACAAAAACTTTGGACCTTCTGGTGTTTGATTGAAGGTTTATAGCCTTACATCTAACCTGAGTCTTCTTTTAAATCCTTTTTATTTCAACATATTTCCCTTATACACAAAAGTACATAGAATTACATGATAAATAGCACCCAACCTTATCAGATGTCCAATAGAAAGAGGTAGGATTCCTCATATTCCCTTCCCCTTGCCATCCCTCCTTCCTTCACCAGGAAAACAACCTTCCTGAATTAACATTCCTGAATTTATTATTCATCTGTATGTTTTTTCACTTTACCACATAGGATGACCCCACAAATAATGTCTGGCATTATTCTCCCTAATTTATTTATTTTTGAGAGAGAGAGAGTGCACTTGTGCAAGCAAGGGATAGAGAGGAGCAGAAGGAGAAGAAGAGAGAATCTTAAGCAGACTGCATGCCCAGTGCGGAGCCTGACGTGGGGCTCATTCTAAGGACCTGAGATAATAACCTGAGCCCAAATCAAGAGTTAGACACTTAACTGACCGAGCCAGCCAGGTGCTCCTGTTCTCCCTATTTTAAAACTGTATGTGTTATTCCACAATTTGCCTGTTCTCACTAACATTATGTTTTAGAGACATCTCACTCTACTTCACTCACTTTAAACACTGCGTGAAAGTCCATTCCAACAGACCACAATTTAGGTATCCATTCTTCTATTCATGTACATTTATGTACATGCAAATTTTTTGCTGTTACAGACAATGCTGTTACAAAAATTCTCCTATATGTTTTCTTTTGGAACATGTATGAGAATTTTTCTAAGGTATATTCCTAGAGGTTGAATTTGGGGTCACAGTTTTGTGCCTTTTCAACTTTAGCAGATATTGCTAAATTTTTCTCTAAAGTGAGTGTACCAGCTTACACTCTCCGAATCTGCCCAGAAAAGCTCCCCTTTCACCCCAACCTTGCCAACAGATGGTATTATTACCAGTATTAATTTTATCATGCTGGTATTTGAAATAGTACTTGGTTATTTTAAATTGCATGTCCCTAATAATTAGTGTTGCTGAACATCTTTTCACATATTTATTAGTCGTTTAGGGTTCCTCTTCTGTGAAATACTCACTCATATTCCTTGCCCTTTTCCCCACCGGGTTGTTTTACTCTTGCTGAGTTGTGGTAGTTCTTTATAAATTCTGGATATAATCCTTCGTTGGTTATATGCTTTGTAAATCTCCTTGTCTGTGGCTTGAATTTTAATTTTGTTGTTGGTGTCTCCTGTTGAACATAAATTTTTATTTTACTGGAGTCATTTTTATCAGTCTTTGCCCTTATGATTTGTGCTTTATTCGTGTCTTATTTAAGATTCCTTCCCTATCTTGACAGCAAAAAGATATTCTCTTATATTTTCTTCTAAAAGTTGAAAAATTTTGTTCTTCTTGCTCTCCTCATGTTAGAATTGATTTTTATTGTTAAGATGAGTTAGAGATCTAACTTCATTTTTCCCCCCCAAGGGACAACCAATTGTCCTGGTATCATTTATTAACTAGTCCATTCTTTCTCCCCCTGCTCTGCAAGGCCGTAATGTTACTTATCAGGAATGTCTTTTCCTCTTACTTTATCCCTTTGATCTATTTGTCTAACCCTACACCATTACCACAGTCTTAATTAAAATAACTTTATAATCAGTTTTGAGGTCTGGTAGATAAATATTTCTAGGTTTCTCCTCTTCAGAATTGTCTCTGCCTTTCTTGTTAGAGCCTGGAATATTTGCTGTCTGGCCCTTTGCAGAAATAGTTTGCCAATCCTTAGTTTAGGGTGATCAGCAAGGCTGTCATTGGGCCAGGGAGCAGAGGCCCCAAGTGTGGGCAGTGAGTTCTGTCCCGTGACTTTCTGCCACTTTATTCTCCAGGGCTCCACTGAGGCTGATGGGGTTTTGAGGGCCTGGTGTCAGAGCCCCTTTAAGACCTTTGAAGATTCTAGCCCCTCCTTCTCTACTACATCAAACTTTACTAAAATGTATTTCAGTTGACCTTTGAACAATGCGGGGGTTAGGGGTACTGACTCTCCACACAGTAGAAAATCCACATACACCTTTCGACTCCCCAAAAACTTAACTACAGATAGCCTACTGCTGACCGGAAGCTTTACTGATAATGTAGTCAATTAACGCGTATTTTGTATGTTATGTAGATTATATGCTGTATTCTTACAATAAAGTAAGCTAGAGGAAAGAAAACGTTATTAAGAAAATCATAGAGAAAAGAAAATACATTTATAGTACTGTACTATAAGAAACCCATGTATAAGTGGACCTATGCCATTCAAATCTGTGTTGTTCAAGAGTCAACTGTACATCCCTCAATAACAGTAATTTATGTACAATTATAAAAGTCAAGTTGGAAAACAGTTTTCTAGTTGACAGGATGATACAGTTTGTAGATATTAAAATTAAAGATGTATTCTTTAGAGAGGTGTCCTGGCTTAGAGATCCAGAATCAAGGGCTCAGGAACTAGATGCTTGGGTTCAAATCCTGGCCCTATTACTCACTAGCAGAGGGACTACTATGTGCCTCAGTTTCCTCAGCTGTAGCATAGAGATGGAAATAGTACCACAGGGATGCTGAGCAACACATTAGTTAACATGAGAGAAGCGCTCAGAACAGAGCCTGGGGCATAGCAAGTCCTAGATAGGTGTTTGCTGATATTACTATTTTATTTTGTAGTTTTCTTTTCATATTTCATAGGCTATATCATTTTAAGTTGATTCTCAAGCACTTTTAAAAGGAATAAGCAGGGGCGCCTGGGTGGCTCAGTGGGTTAAGCCTCTGCCTTCAGCTCAGGTCATGATCTCAGGGTCCTGGGATTGAGCCCCGCATTGGGCTCTCTGCTCAGCAGGGAGCCTGCTTTCCCCTCTCTCTCTGCCTGCCTCTCTGCCTACTTGTGATCTCTCTCTCTCTCTGTCAAATAAATGAATAAAATCTTAAAAAAAAAATAAAATAAAAGGAATAAGCACTTGGACATCCATTAGTCCTTAAGCACTATCCCTATAGCTCTTAATGATTTAGACAAGCCCCGCCCATCTTTAGGGAGCAGCCAGTCCCTGCTATTCTGGGTGTACATTTTCCTTGGGCTTATCTTTTGTCTGGCCTACCTTTATTTGCCATTAGAGAAGCAAGACCTAGAAGGCTAAATTTAGGGGTAAGCCCTTTGGGAGAAAGGACCAGGAAAACCACGAAGCCTGTTTTGGTTCTAAACCTTACTTTGGGACTTCATGAAGTTAGCTTAATTCATCAAGAGGCAGTGTTAAAGAGGTCAGCTGATGAGGGTAGAGGTGAACCTGCCTTTGTCAGACCTTTTCTTCATATTGGATGTGGTGTGCTGTAGGTTGCATAGGTTCAAAATCCTGGGTGCTAGCCAAGACATCATTACTCAAAACTGTTTATTCACAAGATATATTCTACAGTAAAATAATACGATTGGCCGCACCAACCCTGAATGTAGATATCCTCTACAACTAACTAGCTTGAACTTCTTAGGGTGGATTCCCTGAGTCCTTTGCTAACCATTCTACTCTCAGACGGGGCTATGTGTTAATATCTTTCTGCAATCCAGACAGTCTGCACTGAAGAGAACTTTGTAAGAATCTCCAGGAGCTTGGTTGCTCTGTTGCTCTGTTTCACTTTTTCTGTCTGTTATATTTAGGCAGACTTCGAACCACCCATAACCCTGGTTTGCAGGATTTTATATCAAAACATTTTATAAGTTCTTATTCTCATCCCCTGCCCCCCAAATCTGAGCATTACTATGTAATGAATATTGTCTTTGTAAGCTGGTGAGAGACCTCCCTCTACTGGGCAGACACACAACTGCTGCCCAGACTTACGATGAGAAACACTAATCTTCACACTATATACTGAAAAAGAAAATAATTTTTATCTTTGGTTAAAAAGAAAAGTTTAATAATGCAGTTGATCTTGACCTAGTTTGACCTAAGATGAATTGTCACCAAGTCTCTGCCCCTTCTGCTTTCCTCTGTCCTTTACCCAAAGCAGCTGAATGTGTGTTGCTGTGACCTGCCGTGGTAATGACTGAAACATCACCAGGCTGTTTGTCGGCTTTTTCACTGCAGTAATGTGAAAAACTGATGTAAAGCCAGCAGGCAAAACCAAAGTACTTTTAACTTGGTCTTGTATTGGAGAAGTTTATTTTAAAGCCAATTCTATTGTAGACTCAGGCTATACACGGGTTTGACATAGAGCCGCTAAGTTCCGAGGCCTCCTAATGCAGGGTAGTGTTTCTAATGCCTTGTCTGGGAAGAAATTCTGTAGCCTTTCTGCAACTGGTTCTCAGAGCTTCCCCACCCCCCCGCCCCAAGCCCATTCCCGCAAATCCTTTGTTCATTCTTTTTTTCTTTTTTTAAGAAAAAGAAAATTTTCTTTTAAGAAAAAGAAAAAATTTTAAATTTTCTTAAAATTTTCTTTTAAGAAAAAGAAAATTCTTTTTTTTCTTTTTTTATTTATTTATTATTTATTTAGAGCAAACAAGTTCAGGGGGAGGGGCAGAGGGGCTGGGGAGAGAATCCCAAGCAGACCCTCTGCCATTTGCAGAGCCTGATGCAGGGCTCAATCCCACAACCCTGGGATCATGACCTGACCTGAAACCAAGAGTCAGATGCTCAACTGATTGAGCCACCCAGGCCCCCCATTTGTTCATTCTTAATAAACAGGTAGGTACTGGCTGGGCAGATGGGACAGCATGTTCATGGGTTGAGAGATTGGAGTAAGTAGGGTCTATTGTGGCTGTTTTCCATGAACTCAGAGAAACTGGAACACTGGGATGCAGATGTAATGTTGCTGGAGCAGTGAGCTGGGGAGAGGTTGAACAGGTCTGTGATGCTGATTTTAGACTTTATCCTGAGACAAAGGGTCACAATCTTAAAAGCCTTCAGGGGAAAGGTAGATCTGAAAGTCACTGAAACAGCTGAGTGGGAACAGGAGAGAAACTGACCCATTCAGAGAGGACGACTATAATTTTTTCAGCCAATGGTTGCCATGTGCAAGTGATTTTTCCCCCCAAGTTAATCCGTACTTAAAAAGTTTGGCAATTAATTTTTAAAAACCCTTAATTTAGGTTGCCTTGTGAAACAAGTTAGTAAGATCATGGAATAGACAAGTAATGAGAGTCTGGACCAAGATTAGGTCAGCGAGAACAAACCCATCTCTGTGGTTTTGTCCCTGGAGTCATCATTATCTGGCTAGTTCTCTTTACAGCAAATTCTCAGAATGATGAGGGTTGAGTTCCTAGCCTGGCAAAAAGCTATTCAGCTTCTCCACAATATGCCTTGTCTAACTCATAGAAGTAAGTTTAGTGTTTATGACAGACCCATTTATTAGGTGACTAAGGACCAGTGACTTTGCATACAGTAGGTACTTAGTTCACACTAAATAAATAAATGAATGCAAGAATGTTTCAGTTCCTCTCACAGAAAATACAGTTCCCTGGATTAGAAGAAATCCTATGCCCTCCATAGGCCAATTGATGGCAGATAGCTTTATTATAGGGTTATAAAATAAAAACTTGTCATTTCCAGCTCATGGCTGACTTGGTTATATGCCAAAAGAGGGTGCTGAAGCCTATTATTTTCATGTGAGAAAAATGGTAAATGATGAGGGTAAATTTCAGGATATTCAGTAGCTTTTGTAGGCTGTTGAGAATAGATTTTCAGTACTAGAATACTAAGTACTAGAGTCATAAGTACTAACAGCAATAAAGAAAGTAAAGCTTCCAAGGAAAGTGAGGCAGATTATCTTCCAAAAAAGGAGGTTCCATTGTTAGACCAGAGCCACTTGTGGGGACACTTTTCTTCAATCACTCGTTCAACATCTTTTATGGAGAAAGTACTCTTTATCGGGTGCTGGGAGTAGAGCATGAAAAAGACATCGCTCTGGCTCTCATAAGCAGATAATCACAACACAGAATGACAAGTGCATGGGAGGGAAGGTGCAGGGTGTTTGAGGAACTCTTAGGAACATGGGATGAGGGTCCCGAGGGTGTTTTGTGGACGTGATGCCTGTATGGATAATTATTAGATGAGTGGAAATAATCCAGAAGAAGATACTTCTTTGGGAGCTGGGGTGGGATGGGCGGGGGAGAGTACCAAGAAGAGTTTACTCAAATCCCAGGAGGAGAGAGCAAGCTTAGTATGTCCCTAGAAAGGAAAGAAGTTTATTCTAGCTGGAGTTTAGAGTGCGAAAGTGAAGTGGTAATATCTCAGTCTGGAGCCATAATTAGAGGATAGACCCCACAGGGCCTTGTAACCATGGTAAGGAGTTTGGACTTTCACACAAGAACAAAGGGAAACCATAGAATTTTAATCAAGAAACTCATCAAGGGATTCACATGATCACACTTGCATTTTAGAAGGTTACTTTGAAGGAAGGAGAAGGATTGAACTGGAGCAGACTTGAAGCAGAGGGATCAATTAGGAGCCTGTTGCCGTAATCCAGGAGAGAGCTGACAGTGGCCGGGAGTGGAAGAAGGGCAGTGTGCCTAGAGAAAAATGACGTAGATGTGAGGAGTTCTTAAGAGTCTTCTCTCTCTCATACATGCACACGTCCCTGAAGAACTGACTAATGATGGTAGACTAAGAAGAAATCAGGGATGAAGTCTGCTGTGTTGGGCCCACTGAGATAAGAGAAATAAGAGGGAATAGGCTGGAGGTGGGTAGCAGGGGGTGAATATGGTTTGGGCTATTGAGTTTAGTTTTTGTACACCCAAATGGAAGTATCCAGTAAAAACTCTCTTAAATAGGTCTTAAAGTAGGAGATTTGGGAGACATCAACATTTTGATGATAACAGAAGCTATATAAGGGGATGCTCTCACTGGTTGTCATGGGAACCAGCATGTGGACAGGTAGTCAAAATTTTGGTTAAGGTAAAGGACAAAAAGGTCACACTTGTGTGTAAAATGCTCAAACATTTTAGGTTAACTCAAAATGTAAAAATATTCACATGGCAATATTCGATATAAAATTATGGCTTTTAGGGATTCCTGGCTGGCCCAGTCTGTGGAGCATGTGACTCTTGATCTGAGGGTGGTGAGTTCAAGCCCCACGTTGGGTGTGGAGCTCACTTAAAAAAATAAATAAATAAATGTTGGCTTAAAAAAAAACTTAGGTCCAGCGATTAGAATTCTACCTGGTCTTTTTACTTAGATCACACTTCAAATGCACCACCTGAGATTTCCAGTTTCAGTTTCTATAAAGTGGAATGAAAACCAAGAGATGTTTGCAAAAAACCTTTGTATGTATTCTCTCTAGATGTTCACTTTTCCTTTTGGTTATTTATGGTTGTCTCAGTCAACCTAATTCATTTTTTAAAGCCATTTTTCTTTATTGAATCTTTCTAAAGCATTAAACTTTTTCTTTTTGAAATAACGTTTTATCAGATTATGGAATATTTCATTACAGTGGATATAAAATAACAAGTAGAGTTAGGTGAGGAACAAAGATGCATGTTAAGTTCACAACTCAATGGGTGGGGGCATTTTACAAAGTAATGGGGCAGCCTGAGCATGGGTCAGATTGTTTTACAAAGAGAATGGGGAATATTGGTCTAGCTATTGATTCTTTGAGATTGTTTAAGAGAGCTTCTACTATAATATAAATCTAATGAATATAAATATTCCCACAATGACAGACCTCCTTACTGATTTATTTATTTTGTCTCCATAGAAGAGAGAAATGGCTTCCGTTTTGAATTCAATATTTCTCATCCCCACCCCACTTTACCCAAACGTGTTCCTCCTCCTGTCTTCCCTCTTGCTCCTTGACACCATCATGCCCCATCCACCTGTGATCCCAAGTCATAAATGGAAGCAGCATCCTGGTCTCTCTTCTTTAAACCACAGACCCTATTGGTCACCACCTATTCAATTCTCTCTTCCAAATGTGTCTTTCCAACTTTGCCCTTCCTCATTCTTTCACCTGGATTACAGTCTTGGGCTCCTAGTTGACCTTCTTCCTGTTAGATTCAGCCCACCTTTCATCAGTCATCCACATTGCTGCCAGCGTTATATTTCTAAAACTGCAAAAGTGTGTATATCATCTGCGTATGTAAAACTCCACTTGGCTGCGCATTCCCAGCAGGACAAAGTCCCAGCTCCTGCTGGGACTCCTGCCTCTCCTGCACCCCTGCGTGTTCCAGACTCTGTGAGTTTCCCAACGCCACTGCACTGTGTGTGTCCCCTCGGTCTAGACAGCCCTTCCCCACTTGGAAGCATGGCAAACTCCTACTCATCCTTTAAAACCCATGTGTTACTTTCTTCCAGTAGCTGCCCTGTGCCACCTCTGTTCTTCCCTCCTTCATAGGTGTCAGTTTGGAATACTGGTCTGCCTCCAGTGTGCAGACATTATCAGAAAGTCTGTTTCCCCTTATGGCCATGAATTCCTTGGCCATTGTTTCATTCATCTTGATTTCTAGCAAAGTGCTGGCTGCACTGAAGAAAACAAAAATGTCTTAATAGTTGGTGTATAAGTTATCTAGTAAACATGCAAATGAAAGCTCCTAGCATAGTTCCTTTTTCTCCTTTGTACTACTGGGGAAAACTGCAGTCCTGAATAAGGGATAGTTCACCGCATTTGGCTCAAATGGAATTAGAGGCAGGATAGAATAGATGTCCGTGAGAAATAACATAAGCTAGTTGGATACCCCAGATCTCTGTCACTTCTGGGTATTAGAAAAGAAGAACAGTTGGTCTGTATGAACACAGGGCTTCCCTCACCCCACCATCTCCCTGGAAGGAAACTCCATCAGTAGGCTAGTAACATGGGACTTTTCCTGGCATGCTTGGTGGAAACTACCCCTCATAAGGTCAGCTAAACTGTGTATAACAATAAACGTCACTTAAAAAGTTCTCAGATTTAATGAGCACTCACAGCATTATGTGGTAACCTTAGGGAGAGAGGCTTTTGGGCAAGGGTTAGGGCTTCATGAGTCAGCAATTTGGAATGTGGGTTTTATTACCCATGTAGTAAAACCTATGATTGCTGAGGTGACATTTTCTGTAAGACAGGCCTCCATTTACTGTGAGGCTTGTAGAGAGGGAAGCTACCCTCCAGCTCCAGCACAACGAATGCGACATGGAACCAGTGAGTCTGACTAAATTAGTAAGGATTCCAGATTGCAAATGGAACAGCCTAGCTCAACGAGCTGAAGTACAAAAGAATTTATGATAAGAATGTAAGTGTGTCTCATGGAAGCCAAGAATAAGAACACAGCTGCCAGAAGAACTGGACCCAAAAGGACTCTGGTTTCTTTCTTATACGTTTTTGCCTCTGAGCTGTTTTAATGTTTTCTACTATCTACCTTTGGTAAATCAGCCATCTCTCCCTGCAAATGAGAAAGTTTGTCTTTTTAGTGGTTAAAAAATTTTATTTTAAAAAGTACCATGAAGTCAAACTGACTTTTTTCTTTTCGAATTTTGCAAATTTCAGTACACGTATAAATTTGTGTAACCACTAGCACAATCAGAACACAAGGATCTTCCTGGCCTTTACAACTGCCTCATGCTCTTGCTCTGTAGCCATGCCCTCCCTCTACCCGTAAGAACCCATGGCAACTTCTATCACTGTAGTTTGTCTTTTTGAGAATGTTGTATAAATAGAATCCTACAGTATGAAACTTTTTGGGCCTGGCTTCCCTCCATCGTCATGATGTCTTTGAGATGAACTTGAGTGAATGTGTTCTTCAGTAGTTTCTTCCTTTTTATAGCTGTATAGCATTCCATCGCATGGATGTACCAGGGTTTGTTTATCCATTCATCTACTGAAGAGCAAGATAAAGTCTTAACACTTACCTCTTTAGCTGACTGGAAAAGATTAACTGATGTTCATGGTTTCAAGTCCAGAAACCCCCATGAGGCACTCGGAGGCCCGGCACCGGTTAGATTGCCATCTCTGGAGACATCAGCCAGAGTGGGGATAAGGTTTTAGGATCGGCCAGCCGCTTGGGTCTGTGCTCAGCCCCCCAGGGCATCATCTCTGGTCAGGAGTAGAACAGCTGACATAGAAACTCTGGGGATGGAGAGGGAGAGGAGTGAGTGGTGGAGAAATAGGGCATTCCTAACTTGTTCTCCCATGAACTTGTTCTTCGCCTCTTCCCTGATACATCGGTCTAAAAAGTATGGTTCCCCAGTCTTAATTCATAAGCTCTCAGAGTGCACTGCAAACTCTGTGTGCTGGGAACAACTATGTCCCTTCATCGTCTGGGTGGTGACAGATGGGTAGTGATTCCCCATGAGGTGCGTGGCCCAGCCCATTCACCTTCTTTGCACTGACCCTCCTCTCTCAGCACAGTGTCTTACTGGACATCCTTAGCAATGGTAAGGATTCAAACAGAAGTTGAAAGAAACAGAGTTTAAGCCCAACATGAGGCAGACATTTTGCTTGCAAGTCATGTTCTTATCTCTCATTTGTCTTTGCTTTCTTTGAAAGATAAAAGGCTTCTTGTTCTTTCCCATTTACAGCATCTTTCTAACCAGTGCTGCACAGCCTTCAAAATAACATTTATTCTAGTGGGTGCACAATATGGCTGTGATCGGCTATGGGCTGAAACCGGCTTCCACTCAGCTTTGTCTGTCACCCGCATATCACATGCATCAAACAGAGCTGCCTCTCCCTAAATCCCTAAAGCCAAGGAAATGAAAAGAAAAAGCCAAATAGTAGTGGCCTCACCCTCAGAGGTGCCTTGGCCTTTGTTCCTGAGGAGGGGGAGAGATAAGGGAGAGGGACCTCAGGCGCAAATGCTCAGCACCTTCTATCCCTTCAATCAGAGCAATGCTCCTGTGATCTCTGTTATATACAAGGCCTTTGTGTAGATTTTCTGAGAAGAAAGGATTCTAATGCTGGAAAAAAAAAATCTGACAACTACTCCCCGGCCAAACAGAGAGACACCGAGAGTCCTACCACATTTGTGTGCCAGCAGTCTTACTCCCGTTTCATCTGTTTTGCTTTTCTCTTGAGGACTTTTCTTATTTGAAAGTTAATTCTCCAGGAGCTACCTAGTACATAATCTAGTTATCCCTTTTTGGTGGATTCAGAAAGATTTTTTTTTTTCAGTTTTTAACTAGTTATTGATATAATCAACGTTTACTGTACAAAATGATAAAATTTATAAAAGAAAAAAGAGGTGACTAACAATTTATCCCTCAGTTCCACCACCTAGAGACACCTGCTTTTACCATCCTTCCAATACCGAATCCTATCATTGTACTTTAATGTATTTGGAAAATCTATCCCTTTATGCCATTTCTACTGCCACCATTCAAGTTCAATTCCTTAACCAGTCTCTTAATCTCTGAAAAACAGGAATCCAATTTATAGCTTTTTCTGTTTAAAGCCTTTCAGCGGCCTCCATAGACAAGTGAAACACTCTTCCTATGAGCCGCTTGCTCAGTTCCTGAGTGAACTCCACCACATTTGCTCTGAGGGCCTCCTGTCAGTCCCCAAGGACTCCTCCTGCACAGTAAGTCTGAGCAAGTCCTTCAGGTTTCTGGCATTGTGGGCACACACCACTGGGCTTCAGTGCTAAAACAGATGATTTCCTCCCTCGTTATTTCATTGAGAATGTGAGAGAGGAGAGATTAGGTGCGTGGAATCATGTTGCCATCCTGTCTCCTTAAGAAAAAACTCATTCTCACTCAACAGTCAGCTGTGCCTTTATATGTAGTGCCAAGTGCATCCCTAAGACATGGTAATGAAGGTCAGAATAAACAGTTTTGGCCGTATTGGATGCCTGATCACAAGAGAGAGCTGCATTCAACATTGGCAAAGCAACATTGTCACCATCTTTGGCCTCAACCACATGAGCTGTGGCTCTAGTATGCATGCAAATTCAATGGCATTGTCTAAGGTGAGACTGGGAAGCTTGTAATCAATGGGAAGTATGCCTCCACCTTATAATATCAAATGGGGATGATGCTGGTGCTAAATATGTTTTGGAGTCCACTAGTGTCTTTACTACCTTATAGAAAGCTGGGGCTCACCTCAAGGGTAGACTCCAAAGGGCTATCATCTCTGCGCCTTCTGCTGATGCTGCCATCATTGTGCTGGCAGTGAGCCATGAGAGGTACGACCCCTCCCTCAAGGTTGTCAGCAATGCCTCCTGCACCAACTCTTGGCCTCCCTGGCCCAGGTGATCATGACAACATCGGCATTGTGGGAGGATGGTAACCATATTCATGCTATTACTGCCATATAGAAAGCTTTATATACTTCCTTTGGAAAATTAGCATGATGGCTGGGATACCGCCCAGAACACCATCCTTATAGCCACTGGCCCTGCCAAGGCTGCGGGAAGGACCTCCCTGAGTTGAACGGGAAACACTGATATGGTCTTTCAAGTTCCTACCCCTTGTCTGTCATGGATCTGACCTGACCTCTGCAGAAAGCTGCAAAATATGACAACATTAAGAAAGTGCTAAAGCAAGCGTCAGAAGGGTGTGCCAGGTGACAATGAGGTTTTATAGTGATGCTCACTCTTCTACCTCTGATGTTGGGTCTGTTATTGCCCTCACAACCACCTAATAAGCTTATTTTCTAGTATAATGATGAATTTGGCTATAGCATCTCTACGATAGACTTCAGAGCCCATGTGACCTCTATATAAAAGCACCCTGGACCATCAGCCACAGCAACAGCATGAGAAGAGTTGGCCTTTGGTGAAGGGTTTTACTGGCTGCTATGGACTGAATTATGTCCCTCCCATCCCCAAATTCATACACTGAAGCCTTACCCCCAATGTGACGGTATTTGGGGGGGGCCTTTGGAGGTGGTTAGGGTCAGATGAGGTCATGAGGGTGAGGCTCCCATGATGAGATTAGTGTCCTTACAAGAAAAGACACAAAGGAGAAGGTGGCTGTTTACAAGCCAAGAAGAGAGCTCTCATCAGAAACCAACCAAGATGACACCTTGATCTTAGACTTCCAGCCTTTAGAACTATAAAAAAATAATAATAAATTTCTGTTGTTTAAGCCATCCAGTCTATGGTATTTTGTTTTGGTAGTCCAAAGTGACAAAGACACTGGCCCAGCTCTATTCCTTAATAGAGCTGAGAATCTCTCAGATTCACTGAGAATCTCTCCTCCTTGACGTATTTCCATCCCAAGTCTCCTGAAGAAGAGGAAGGGCTTATAGAGACCATCAGTCACATTAATCCAGTCTATACGCTGTTTCCTCACAAAGAAAAAAAGTTAAATGAAGCAAGCCAAGATAAAACAAAACAATAACAAAAAAGAAACAAAACAAAGTACTCCCGAAAAGTTCTATTCAGAAAACAGAACACAATAAAAGAAAAAAGAAAAAAGAAAAAGAAAGAATGGTAGATAGTTAGAAGCATAAATCTCCTGGCTGAAATCTCTTACTTGGGAGCAAATGAGATTTTCTGAACCATTAGTGTCTATGACTTGGGACCCTCAATGGAAGACTTCTGTGATAAATAATTAAAGAACCAAAAGTCATACCTGAAAAGTCATACCTTTTCTGACAACATATACTAACAACTCCTGCTTCTGTAAGTTCATGGTTCTAAACTGTCTGACAAGAAATAGATTAATCCTTTAGCAAGTAACTTGTCTCGGGACCAACCTTCTCTCACACTTCACACATCACTCTACTTTATATGAATATGTAGCCATCTAAACATTTGTGTAGCAATACATATAGTTACAAATGATTTTCACATGCATTACATAATTCCAATTTCTAAATTCAAGCACAAAGTAGCCCACATCTCAGGAATCTCCAGTCTTGAGTCTCTAATCTCAATATTTTCAATAATTTGAATTTAAATGCTGAAGTGGGTCATCTTTGCGAATCCTATGTTCTCTTCTTGTGTTAAAAGACTTCATTCTTGGGGCACCTGGGTGACTCAGTGGGTTAAAGCCTCTGCCTTCGGCTCAGGTCATGATCTCAGGGTCCTGGGATCGAGCCCCACATGGGGGGGGGGTCTCTGCTCAGCAGGGAGCCTGCTTCCCCCTCTCTCTCTGCCTCTCTGCCTACTTGTGATCTCTCTCCTCTCTGTCAAATAAATAAATAAAATCTTTAAAAAAAAAAAAAAGCCTCCATTCTCCCCTCTACTGAACTGAGGTGTTTATTTGACAAAATGCTCAGTATGAGCACAGTGGGTTGATAAATATTTGTTGTGTGAATAAGTGAATGAATAAACACATGAATATTTCTTTTTTTTTCACATGAATATTTCTATATTTATTTTATTTTATTTTTACAGAGAGCAAGAGAGCATGCACACACCCATGCGCAGGAGCATGGTAGAGGCAGAGGGAGAGAGAGAGCATATCTTAAGCAGACTCCATGCCCAATTTGGAGCCCAAAGCAAAGCTTGATCTCAAGATCCTGAGGTCATGACCTAAGCTGAAATCAAGAGTCAGACACTTAACTGACTGAGCCACCTGGATGTCCCAAATAATTCCACATTTAAATTAATAGCTTAGTGCATTTTCCTTTTTGTCTGTGGCTTCTCAGTTAATTCTCCCTAGTTTCATCCCTTTGTCTACTCTTCCATACCTCACTTTTCTGTGTTTAAATCACAGCAAGCAATGAATTGCCCACTGAACATGCAAGTATTTTCCCTCTTTAGCATTCACATTCAAGCTTTTCCCTCTGTCTGGAATGCCCTTCTCTCCCATACCCTATGTCTGCCAATGAACTCCACTCATCTATCACTGCCCAGTCTAAATACCATGTCTAACCTGTGGATTTCTCACTCATTCTCCCATTCAGTATTAATTGCTTTTCTCCACTGCACTTTATAGATGCTTCTACTATAGAATTTACAACATTGAATTATTACTTCTTTTACGGATGCTTATCTCTTTCTTAGACTAGTGAATTCCAACTCAGACTACATGACAAAATCACCCGGAGAACTTTTATTGAATCAGAATCTCTGGGATGGAGCCTGGAGACCTTTATTCTTATTTAACATGGACCTGAGTTGCAATCTTTTGCAACACTTTGGGCTGGTTTTAGGACATCTTTGCTTAGGCTATATGGTCCTTAAATAAAGGAATGTATTTTACTCAGCTTTGTATCCTAAGCATAGTATAGTATTGGTCTACAGGAGTCACTCAATACATGTTTATTGACCCAAACTGAGTTGATTGTAATTTTCTGCCTGCAGCTCTCAAATTCCTGAATTTAACAGAAAGGGAAAGCTATAAAGGGGGGAAAATTGCTAATAGTGAAATTTCCAGCAGCTGTTCAGAAGATATTTGAGAGCAAAGCAGTCTTCTTAATGATTGTCTATATGACTCATAAATAAGGTCCTTATATAAAGGAAGGAGTCTCTCCCCAACCCCTAAACTTAGTAGAAGCTCACTCTGACTTTGGTTACAGGTTGCATGAACTGGCTAGAGGAATCGTCTCCATCGTGATATGCACATCAGCTTCCTCTCGTCTTTTTTTTTTTTTTTTTTTTTTTGGTTACCATATAGAGTCTTACCAAGTGCTAAATTGCTCACCAGAGGGCGAGATGGCTTATTGCTGCTGATTAGATTATAAAAAGCAGTAAGACATCAGAAAGTGAGTTCTGTCTTGCCACACTTCAAAGAATTTAAACTAAGAGCTTTCAATAGTTCTTTGCTGCCTTCTTTGTTCAAGAGCAGCTATGTTTCAAGACCAATAGCAGAGAATTTATTGCTCTAATAAAATGAAACAGTAAAAAACAGCTTGAGAGTATTGGCAATTCTTGAGATCCACTTATCAGAACAGCTTAAAAGCACTTCGAGAATATTAGTATTAGGACTATAAATAACTATCAAATCTTCATATCTACTCAGATTATTTAATTGCTTCTCTTGGACAAAATATTGAGTTTTTCCTTCATCACACATTGTAAATATTATCAAGTTCCTTAAAGGAAGGTTATACGTCTCATTTCCATTTCTATCTATCTTATAGCTTTGCCCAATGCAGCTGACCAACAAATGGTGAACTTGCTAAATAATATCCTTTGCTTTTATATTTCATTTTATTGTTTTAATTGTAAAGTTAATACAAACTTCTAAAAAAAAAAACCCCTCAAATGTGTATAAACATATCAAGTAAAAAATTAAAGTCCATAAACAAAGAGGGAAGCCTGGAACGACCCCTGTGGTGTCATTAAAAAAAGAATTTTTGTAGTCATGGGACTTTTGCCATGATTAGCATGCCATTGACAGCTATATTATATATTAGCTACTGGTCCAAAACAAATAAAATGAACAAACAATTCCTCCAGTCCCCTTTAGCTTAGAAGTAGATATACATCGTTTTTCTGCCATAGATTCTTCCCTTCTTCTCCCTTCAGAAGTTAGTCTTTCTTTTCTCTCTATTGTTCAACATCTGACTTTTGGGAAAGGTATGATCATTATATGGTTGGAGGAATGTAAATAGGAATTCCAGGAACTGGGAGCTGAAGTCAATGTGAGGTTGGTGAGATGAAGCAGGGCTTGGGCACAGAGCAGGCAGAGACAGAGTGAGAAGTGTCCAGGAGTGAATCCAATCCTAGATTTCAACAGTTACATCTCTTATGTGAGGTAATTGGGCTCCTGACTGGCCCCTATGATGCTGCCCACCCCAATACACACATCTTTGAATGCTTCTGCCAAAGCATTTGTAAGAAGTTTTCAGGTTATTTATATATCTGCTTCTCAGTCTCTGTATTTTATTCATTTGAGTCCCTAAGGTCTGGTTAAATAAGGGACTGTCTGAATAATGGTTGGACTGGGTAAATTGTGTGAAAGTGCTCATAATCTAGATACATTAGGTGAGATTAGATCACACATACCCTAATACACAAAATCTTGTTTTATTGTGTAGCTGGTATTCTTAGTGGTTAAGGAGAATCTAGTTTAGAGTCTACACATGACCAAAATCCTCCCCAACACCTGTTACAGGCACTTAAATAATTCTGAAGCAAGGATTCAATAGAAACCTGAGGACAATAAGTCATTTGATCATTTGATGTCTCATCTGAATCCCATTTCATCCCTTATTAGTTATACGACCTTGGGCAAGTTACTTCCCATCTCTGAGCCACAGTTTCTATATCTGAAAAGTGGGGCTATAAAGTAACCTACATCACAGAGGCTGTAGTGAGGTGTAGGCTGTAGTGAGGTGAGACGTGTTAAGAATAGAGACTGTTTTAAGGACACCAATCACATGCCCATGGTTCATCATCCAAGGTACACCCCATTGCCACCAACTTCTCCCAGGCTGCCATCCAATCTGCTTCACTTTCCTCCTTGCCAACCACTCCAGTTTTGATAACTTCCCCCTTTTAACCATTTTTACTATGTCCCGTGTATGATTAAAATAACAGCAAACCTTTATAGAGCACTTAACTTAGATACTGTTCTAAGTGCTTTCCATGAATCCTTTTAATCTTCCTCACAATCTTATAATTTAGATACCTTTATTAGCTCCAATTTGCAGATGAAGAAACAGAATCAGGAACTAGGCAACCTGTCCAAGATCACATAACTTGTGACTGATAGAAACTCCAATAAACCCAGCCTGTCCTTGATCTTCTTCATTATCCTTCCCCTCCAGGATGGCAAAGAAATTCTCTTCTCTATTCTCTTCACATGGTACTCCTTGTCCTCCTACCAGGATACTCTGCTTCTTGGGTTGTACCCTTCTTGGGGGACACTGCCTGGATGCATCCATCCAAAGGCCACTTACTGCTTTCTAACACCCAGTTGAATCTGGCCCCTGGAACCTACCCATCCCTTTGAGATGGGTTGAGTTTCAGGTCCTGGGTTTTATAGTCTTTCTAGTTGTGCTTAGATAACAAGAAGGATCAGCATCAGGATCACCTCTCTAACCTACTCCTACCTGTACACCCTCACTCTGATTCTCCCCTTTCTGCAGAATTTGTGCTCTGCCCTTTTCAAAACTGACTCCCCCCTGCATTTGTATCTTGTATGTTTGATGCTTTCTCCACCTATATACTATAATATATACTGCAGAGCCATGTCATATTTTTTTGTTCCATTCCATTTCGAGCCATCTCCTTAAAACAGAGCTGTGATTCTGGAGCCAGCTGGACCTAGAATCTCTATTCTAACTTTGTGATATGGGGCATGTTACATAACTTTTCTGTGTCTCACCAATTATATCTATATAATGATAGTAATACCTACCTCATAAAGTTGTCATGATGGTTAAATGAGATAATGTACTTCTAAAAGACTCTGCTTAGCATCGAGTCAGTGCTCAATAAATCATAGCAACAATTACTTGTGGTCTCAGCATTGCCTGCCACGCCTGTACCAACCCACTGAGTTGGGTGATCGGCAAGTCTATACATGCTGGGCACATCATGACATGTATTGAATGCAGGCTGGCAGCTTGAACTGCTGGCCAGGTTGACATGCATCCCTGCTCCAGAGACTTCCTTGTCAGGCTATGTTTGGAAGTATGGCTGTTTTCTGACTTCAGCCCCTCTTTGAGAGTCAGGCAGAACATTTCGGCTTCTCAAGCTATTTGGCTTGTTTTCCATATTAAACTAATCCCTTCAGAACATAAGGTAATGGTGGAGTGGTGCTGTCATTTAATACAAAGTTGATTATGCTACCCCCGATTTCCTACATGGGTGGGATTGCATCCCAATCAGAAGCTATTGTCCCCCACAAGCCCGATTGAATGTGCACCTGCGTGCTTCTCATGGGCTGCGTCTCGACGCTGAGAGACTTCAAAGCTGTGGGTGAGGGCACTGTCGGGGGGCCTGATGCCAGTCGGCTTGGAGGCATTCACAACCATGTACTGAGGCATCTCTCTCCATGAAAGGAAGGTGCCGCTCAAAAAACCGCTCCTTTTTGTGATCCAGGGCACCATGAATAGACGATGATTGCATTCTCCTGGAGGTTCTCGCCGGGTGGTTTCAGTCAGACAAGAAGGATGAGAAATTCACAAGAAGAGGTAGGCACAGGAGTTCAGTTCTGAACTGAACTTAGGCATTCTGAACTTAGGCATGCCCATCGCGGAGGGACCTTCTGCATCTACTTCTAATGGCTAAAGATGAAGTGACTTTTTAACCTGGTGAAGGCCATACCATGATGAGATTGTACTCTACACCTTTGGGTTCCTCCCTTGCACTTTTTTTTTGAGGGGGTAAGGGGGTTGCTGAAAGCACACCTGGCATAGTTTGGTTGCATTGCCTAAGTTAGGGTTCTTGGAACAATACTGAGATAGACGAGTAGCAAGGGGCTGAGTAGTAAGAAAGCAGTGCTCAGGGAAGACAATCTGGTCAGTGGTTCTCAGACGTGGGTGCTCATAAGAATAACTAAGAGAGCATATTACAAAGGTACACTCATCCATCGCACCCCAGACCTATTGAATCAAAATTGTTTGGGGCAGGGGGATGATCCCTGAAAATCTGAGTTTTAAATATAAATGTAACACTGAGGATAATATAAGCAAATTCTTACATAGTCATTACTATGTGGCAAGCATTGTCCAAAATGTTCATATTCATTAACTCATTTACCATTCATAATGATCTTGTGATTAGGGTACATTATTCTCATTCCCAGTAGCAGATGAGGAAGCAGAAGGCAAGTCACTAGCTTAAGGTCACATGGCTAATAAATGACCCAGCTAAGCAAGGTGGGGACTCAGGTGAGTTCTGGGTGCAATATTGAAGTAAGCACTCACTGTCGGGATCATGCAAGTGTCTCTCGGGAAGTAAGGGCCTCCTTTTAACTTTGTGCCCTGGGAGCCTCACTGGCTTCACTGGAGTTTTGGCCTTGGAGCTGGGATTGAACCCAAGGAGTCTCTCTTCAGAGCACAGACTCTTAGCTGCAGTACATGCAAATGCCACAGTGAACGATCTAGCAATGGAAACGTCTCCCCCTTGACCTCATGTGACAGCCAAGGATCTCCCTTCAGGAGAAGGGAAACTGGTGGACAGTTTCCAAAGCTGCATTTCAGTATCTGTCACTGCTTTCACGACAAGCCAGGGCTGTGGGCTAATTGTTCCTGGACCATTCCTGCCCAACAATAGAAATGAAGCTCCTTCTGTCTTCTTCTGCTCCCTCTTTCTTCCTCCACATTGGTTCTACCAATAAGTAAATTAAATAATTCCTTCATGGTTAATTTTATCTTGGTGTCTACTTGGAGAATCTGGCCTGACATACCACATCTCTGTCTCTTCTACAACAGTGGCTTTGAAATGTTTTTGACTGAGACCCAGTCAAAAACATTGAAAAATGTTTCATGGAACATGAAACATGAAAAATGTTTCATCTTGTCACAGTCTGTGTGTGTGTGGGTGTGTGGGTATGTGTGTCCTTATATATGCAAATATTCAACACGTATATATGGAAAAAAGTTTCAAAAACAATATTTACCTTTCCTATATGCAATGTATGATTCTATTCTATGTCATTTTTAAAAAAAGAGAATTCTGGTTACAACACACACAGTTGCATTCAAGACCAAACACATACCAGAAATGCCATTTATGTTCACCCATGGTAGCATCTGCTGTGATCACATGGTAATAGCATGAACATTTGATTGCCCCATCATTGGCCAGTACAGGAGGCTTCTTGCCTTGTATTGACCTTCCCAGTGGTCTGTTTCTTGTATTTTCCTGTGAAATGTAGTCCTGCTTTTTAAAATATATACTATGACCTCAGGAAATGGATACCAAATCAAAAGATTTATATATTTGTTCCAATGTCAGGAGCACCAGGAAGTCAGGAGGCTCTTTCCAAAATACCTTAGATTTGATCAATTTAAGGTCATGATCCACAAAATGTGTGTATGTGTGTGTATTTGCTTATTTAATAAAAACACATTTCTTATGTCCCCACAAATACCAGTTTCTTAATTGCTCATTTGATACTTACTAGGGATGATTATTAGCAATCTGAGACAGGTTCCTGAGATTAAGAAATATTTATTGGAGAATAAATTAAAATTGAGAAATTCTATCCATTTAATTTTTGTTGAATTGGGCAAAAGCTGACTTTTTAAAATTTCATCTCAAGAAATGTTGTCTTCAGGAGCATGCTTTGAGAGGCATGGATTTGTATATTGTATATTGTGTTCCTAGCCCATGTGGTCCACCTGCACATGCTGCTCGTGCATTTTATAAACATCTCAGCACTGTTTGGTTTAATTCTATTTTGAGATATCTATCCTGGAGAAATAATCAGAGTTACAGAAAATGATTTATGTATAAGGGTGGTCATTATGGCATTATTTATAATAATGTAAAATAGGGACCAATATTAATTTCCAACAGGAATGGTTCAATAAACAATGATATATCCATAAGAATATGTGATAAAGCACCACTGGCTGGTATTTTGGTGATACTCAGAGATGAGTAACTGGCACTCCCTTTAGAGCAGAAGTCTCCAGTTTGTCATGTTCTCCACTCTTCCCTACTGTGTAATACCCACTTCACTACTTCCTGCCTGACATCGGTAGACATTGAGGTTTTGCTCCTTGGCTGATATGATACTGTCCAAATTCTTTTGTATGATATGGTAAGCTGAAAAATGCCCCCCCCCAAAAGATGTCCATGTTCTAATCTCTGGGATATTCATTTTGTTTGTTTGTTTGTTTTGAGAGGCAGAGAAAGCAAGAGCCGAAATCAAGAGTCCAGTGCTCAAGTGACTGAGCCACCCATGAGCCCCATTCTCTGGGACATTTGAATATATTACTTTACATGGCAAGAGAGACTTTAGAGATGTAATTAAGGGGTGGGTTCAGTGTAACCACAGGGGTCCTTGTAAGATGCAGGCAGAAGAATCAGAGTCAGAGAGGAGATGTGGACAGAAGCGGAGACTGGAGTCACGCACTTTGTAGATTGAGGGAGAGGCCATAGATCAAGTATTAGGTGGCCTCTAAAAGCTGGAAAAAGCAAGGAAGCAGATTCTTCTCTAGAATCTCCGGGAGGAACATAGTTCTGCTGACACATTGATTTTAGCCTGTAAGATCATTTTAGACTTCTGACTTCCAGAACGGTAAGATAACAAATGTGTGTTATTTCAAGCCACTAAGTTTGTGCTAATTTGTTAGAGCAGCAATAGGAAATTAATGCATATAGAAATCAAGTTTGTTCAGTAACTGATTTCAACCCCACCCTTAATTCTCATTTCCTTCTTCTCTGCTTCATTCTCTATACAGCATAGAATCTCTCCACACCAAACTACCCCAGGTCACCATGTTTTCACACCTCCATACCTTTGTGTCCTTCTTTGTACCTAAAATCCCTTTCTCTCCTTTCTGTAAAGCTTCTAGAAGAGGAAAGGGAGAAGCCTTCCTTAGTATTAGTAACTAGTAAAGGCATTTCTACCACCTATAGTATAAACAAGTTGAGGTTGATGGAAGGACCATTCATTAAGTTTCTTACTAGAGAAAGTAGAGCTTTTAGGCCCAATTATAACCTTAATTTGGAAGGATTAGAGCTGGAGGTGAAAGCATATTGTGGAGCAGAATGGGAGTTCTTGGCATGGAAGTACTTTTGGCATTGTAGAACCACCACCCCGGGAAGCCAATAGGGTGGACGATGTAAAGACAAGCATGAGCATGGCAAATGCAAAGATGGCCAGTGTTGGGGCTTCCCAGAGACATAGCTTCCTTGTGCCTTTCTGTGCTTCCTAAGTTTTAATATTTAGCATGTCATGCATTTGTAGTTGAAACACAATGTTAACATAATTTGTAATCAGCCTATTTCTGTTTTACCTATAGAACTGCAGGCTCGGTAGTAGGACATGGCTATCTGCAGTGGAACAGACAGAATTGCTCCACCTTACGGCTCATGCCTACATTGACCCAAGAAGACAGAGAGCACCTTCCTCCACCTACCTGTGTGAATGGGCTCTTCTAGTGCTCTGAGCACCACTCAGTCAGAGTCTTGGCTGGCCTCATTGCCAAGTCTGTTGAGCTAATTTGTTTTCCAGAATCAACAATACCACCAGTATGACCTATTAATGTTGCTGAAACCCCTGTAACAATTCACCAGTCTTTAGGTATGGTATGGACTACACATGCCTAGGGAAAACACAGATCAAGCCTTGCAATCAGTTCCAAGCATTCTTCCAGAATGGCCTCTATTGCTGCAGGGAGACATTTTCACTTTCAGATCAGATGTCCATTCACGACTCCAGACAGCTTCGTCTTTCACAGGCCAAAGTGCCATCTGAGGCTCTCTACCCATTCCATCTCCAACAATTCCTGTAACCTTTAAGTAGGGCCCATCCCAGCACAACAGAGCTTTCCTTGCAAGCCTCAGGTCTTCTGTGGCACTTCTTCCCACAGCAATGCATTGGGGAGGCAGGCAGCTGTCAGAGTCCTTACTGCTGTCACAGCTCCTCTGCTCAGTTTGTGTGCCAGGGGCAGCCTGTCTAACAGCCACAGCTGGAGAGCATTTTAAGATGCCAGCTGCTAGCATTATTAGTCCACCTATTGAGTCTCTGAAGGACTAGGGGATGGTCTTGTAACGCTATCCTGTTTGGTGTATCAATAGCCTTTCAATTGGCTGCTACAGATCTATGTTTCAGGATTACTTCGCCATAACTAGCCCTTGACATACATTAAGCCTGTTGTTTGGAGGGAATTAAGGACTCTAAATGGAAAGATTCTGTTTAAGGATAGGTGGAGATGTGGGGGTGGAGGGGAATACATCGTTACGGGTGCCTCAAAAATCATCCCTTGCTTTGCAGAGATAAAGCAGCATGGATTTTCTGACACTCGCCTGGAGCTTTCCAATCAAGACACAGACAGTGGAGGAAAGAGGCCACATTTTCCTCCCTTTATTTATTTATTTTTTTATGTTGCCAGCTGGTTTGCTCTATTTCTGATCACAAAGCTTGTGTGGGCTGCCCCACCCAATTCTATTCCTCTAGACCTTTGTGATAGATTGATTTTCAATTGCAGTTGATGAAATTTTGTTTTTTTTCCCCCGTGTCCTCACAGGCCTTTAAGTGGAAAGTTGAAACAGGACTGCATTTGGGCCGTATCACGCTAAATGAAACTCCTAGATGTAACTTTCAAAAGGCTGCTTTGTTCCCTTTGATTTTCCTCCCATCATCTGTCTATTTAGATAAGCCTAGTTTATGGATTGTAGAGAAAAGCTAAGTGGAAGTGGTTATTACGATGGAGAATGAGGAGCTTCATTCAGCACTTATCTTTTTTTTAAGAAAAAAAATTAATTTGAATGGGAAGCCCAGAAGCCCTTAGCTTTTACACTTATATTCTTGCTGGATTTTGGTGCCAATTTTTCTTTCCTTTGGATGAGAGATAGGTAATTTGTAGTCCATTGTGCATTGAGAATGCAGTGCCTGATGTCTCATTAGCAAACAAAACAATAAATTGCATTACATATCAGCTAATGACATATCCTTCCCATGGTATATGACAATTCTTGAATACTGAGAACTTGTTTTAAAATTTGAAGTGTTCTCTTTTGAAATCTATCTTCCAGTCTATTTCTCTAGTCCCCTTCAGTCTTGATCTCTGAAATAAAAATCTGCACTTGCTGCCACATTCCCACACCCTAGTCACTCTTCTCACTGAATTCTGGACTACCATCACCCCATGCCAGCTCATCTCAGAGGTCATTATTGAATTTCCAATGGCCAAATTCAAGTTCCATAATTTTCAGCCCTTTGCTTATCTGATTGTAACATCTGATTTCACATCCAATTTCATAGAGAAAGTATGTGTGAACGAGCTTGAACTTGCTCATCTTCCGATCCTAAAATTAAGCCCTTCTTTTGCTCAAAGTTCCATTCTTGATACTATTCCCTTCTCTAGAATGTTATTCAATCAATAACTCTTTCCACATTTTGGCTACTGTGGACATGGCTGCTATGAACATTGGGGCGCATATGGCCCTTCTTTTCACTACATCTGTCTTTTAAACAGACTAGTTTTTAGTTTGGTTTTGGATTTGAAGAAAAATTGAGAAGATAGTGCAGAGTTCTCATATACTCTGTACCCAGTTTCTCCTATTATTAACATCTAATATCATTATGATGTTTGTTATTAGTGAACCAATATTGATACATTATTAATTAAAATCCTGTTTCATACTATTAAAAGCAATAGGAAGTCTCCTATATAATTTTTAAAAAACAAACTATATTTCCAAAATCTAGCAAATTTATCATATCAATGGAGATTCTGTTTAGATGAGTGTATACAGTGGCCTAAACGAATTAGGGGTAATAGTGAACAATGCCATTATATACTTGAAAGTTGTTAGGAGAGCAGATCTTAAATATTTTCATCACAAAAATATAAATGGTAATTATGCAATGTGATGGAAGTGTTAACTAACTCTATTGTGGCTATTATTTTGCAATACATATATGTATCAAATTATCACTTTGTAACCTTAAACTTACACAATGTTACATGTTAATTATCTATTAAATACAAAAGGAAAAAAATAAACATGGCTCAATAAATCCATAAAAGCTAGGGGGAAAAAAAGATGGTGGAGGAGTAGGGGACCCTATTTCAACCGGCCCCCTGAATTGAGCTGGATATATACCAGACCATTCTAAATACCCATGAAATCAGCCTGAGATGTAAGAAGATATATCTGAATCTCTATAAACAGAGTATCTCTGGTGGTTGGTCTCGAGGTATGAAGTGGGGAGCCATGATTCTGTGGGCAGATATTGGAAGATAAATGGAAAGGGGAGGGAGCCTCTGTGATCTTGTGCCAGGAAGGCAAAAGCCTTCCGAGCTGGGGACCAGGCACAGACTCGCAGACAGGTAGTGGCGTGGAAAGGGCTTTAGGGCAGCCCCCCAAACTGAAACCTGGAACTACAGGGGCACGCATGTGAACTGGGGTTGGCTTGCAGTTTTAGAAGCACAAAGGGCAGAGATGTACCGAGTGCTGCAGTGGGGTGCACAACCCAGGAGGCTGTGGGTTTTATCAGCACAGACAGAAAGGGAGACGTGTGGCCTGGAGAGCTCAGTGAAGAGCAGACTGTGATCTCTCTGTTCTGAAACAGAGGTTTGGGTATGGCCACTTCTGCTCTGACTCTTGGAAGAGATGCAGAAAGCTGCCAGAGAACAAAAGTCCCCAAAACTGGTTTTCACTGAGCCCATCCCTGTGACCCCACAGGGGACAGGGCAACCCAAACAGGGTTGCCTGAGTAACAGTGCAGCAGGCCCCTCCCCCAGAAGACAGACTGGAAGAATAAGAGGTCAACAACTCTAAGGTCCCTATAAAACAGGTGCATCTTGTTTGACTGTGGTCAATAATTTGGACTCTGTACATTCCCTCAACCATCCCTCAAAAGAATGACTAAGAGAAGGAACCCCCAACAGAACTAATGGATATGGATATAACCACGATGTCAGAAGTAGACTTCAGAGTAACAATTATAAAGGCGATATCTAGGCTTGAGAAAAATATTAATGACAATATAGAATCTCTAAGGGCAGAAATGAGATCTAATCAGGCCAAACTTAAAAATGCTATGAATGAAATGCAGTCTAAACTGGATACTCTCTGACTGCCAGGGTAAATGAGGCATAAGAATGAATTAGTGAGCTAGAGGATAAGATGATAGAAAAGAAGGAAACCAAGATGGCATGGGAAAAACAAATTAAAACCTGAGGATCAAACTGAGAGAGATTAGTGACTCAATGAAACATTCCAATATCAGAATTATTGGGATCCCTGAGGGGGTGGAGAGAGAGAGAGATCTAGAAGATATATTTGAGCAAATCATAGCTGAGAACTTTCCTAATCTGGGAAAGGAAACAAGCATTCCTGTCCAAGAGGCAGAGAGGACCTCTCCCAAGATCAATGAGAACAGGTGGATGCCACGACATATAATAGTGCAAATCACAAATCTTAGATCCAAGGAAACAATCTTGAAAGGGGCGAAAGGAAAGAGATTTCTTACGTACAGAGGGAGGAACATCAGAATAACGGCAGACCTGTCCACAGAGACCTGCCAAGCCAGAAAGGGCTGGCAAGACATATTTAGGGTACTAAATGAAAAGAACATACAGCCAAGGATACTTTGGCTAAAGTATACTTTAGTATACTTTACTTTACTTTAGTAAAGTATACCTTAGATACTTTGGATAAAGATCCAGCAAGGCTGTCATTCAGAATGGATGGAGAGACAAGGAAGCTTCCAAGACTGGCAGAAATTGAAAGAGTTTGTGACCATCAAGCCGGCCCTGAAAGAAATATTAAGGGGGGCTCTATAAAAGGAGAAAGACTCCAAGAGTGGTATAGAACAGAAATTTACAGAGACAATCTATAGAAACAAGGACTTCACAGGCAACATGATGACAATAAAATCATATCTTTCAGTAATCACTCTCAATGTGAATGGCCTAAATGTTCCCATGAAACAGCACAGGGTTGCAGATTGAATAAAAAGATGTGATCCATCCATACGCTGTCTATAAGACACTCATTTTTGAACCTAGAGATACATCCAGACTGAAAGTGAAGGGATGGAGAACCATTTTTCATGCCAATGGACCCAAAAGAAAGCTGGGGTAGCAATTCTCACATCAGACAAATTAGATTTTAAGCTAAAGACTGTAGTTAGAGATACAGAAGGACACTATATCATTCTTAAAGGGTCTATCCAACAAGAGGATCTAACAGTTGTAAATATCTATGCCCCCAACACGGGAGCAGCCAACTACATAAGCCAACTGTTGACCAAAATAAAGAGACATATTGATAATAATACATTAATAGCAGGAGACCTCAATACTCCACTCTCAACAGTAGATGGATCATCTAAGCAGAAAATCAACAAAAAGAACTTTGAATGACACACCGGACCAGATGGACCTCACAGATATATACAGAACATTCCACCCTAAAACAAGAGAATACATTCTTCTCAAACGCACATGGAGCTTACTCCAAAATAAACCACATACTGGGTCACAAATCAGGTCTCAACTGATACCAAAAGATTGAGATTATTCCCTGCATATTTTCAGACCACAATGCTTTGAAACTGAAACTCAATCACAAGAAAAAATTTGGAAGAAATTCAAACACTTGGAAGCCAAAGACCATCCTGTTTAAGAATGTTTGGATCAACCAGGAAATCAAAGAAGAACTTAAACAATCTATGGAAACCAATGAGAACAAAAACACATTGGTCCAAAACCCATGGGATACAGCAAGGGCTGTCCTAAGGGAGAAATACATAGCCATCCAAGCCTCACTCAAAAAAATAGAAAAATCCCGAATACACAAATTACCTTTACACCTTAAAGAACTGGAGAAAGAATGACAAATAAAACCTAAGCCACACACAAGAAGAGAAATAATTAAGATTAGAGCAGAGATCAATGAATTGGAAACCAGAAATACAGTAGAGCAGATTAACAAAACTAGAACCTCGTTCTTTGAAAGAATTAATAAGATTGATAAACCACTGGCCAGACTTATCCAAAAGAAAAAAGAACAGACCCAAATTAACAAAATTATGAATGAAAGGGGAGAAATCATGACTAACACCAAAGAAATAGGAACAATTATTAGAAATTATTATCTACAACTATATGCCAATAAATTAAGCAACCTGGAAGAAATGGATGCCTTCCTGGAAACCTATAAACTATCAAGACTGAAACAGGAAGAAACTGACAACCTGAATAGACCAATAACCAGTAACAAAATTGAAGTAGTGATTAAAAACCTCCCAAAAAACAAGAGTCCAGGGCCTGATGGATTCCTTGGGGAATTCTACCAAACATTTAAAGAAGAAATAATGCCTATTCTCCTGAAGCTGTTTCAAAAATAGAAATGGAAGGAAAACTTCCAAACTTATTCTATGAGGCTAGTAATACTTTGATCCCAAAACCAGGCAAAGATCCCATCAAAATGGAGAATTACAGACCAATATCCCTGATGAATACAGATGCCAAAATTCTCAACAAGATCCTAGCCAATAGGATCCAACAGTACATTAAAAGGATTATCCATCATGACCAGGTGGGATTTATCCCTGGGATACAAGGGTGGTTCAATATTCGCAAATCAATCAATGTGTTAGAACACATTAATAAGGGGTGCCTAGGTGGCTCAGTGGGTTAAAGCCTCTGCCTTCGGCTCAGGTCATGATCTCAGGGTCCTGGGATTGAGCCCTGCATCGGGCTCTCTGCTCAGCGGGGAGCCTGCTTCCCCCTCTCTCTCTGCCTGCCTTTCTGCCTACTTGTGATCTCTGTCAAATAAATAAAATCTTAAAAAAGAAAAAAAAAAAGAACATATTAATAAGAGAAGAGACAAGAACCATATGGTCCTCTCAATCAGAAAAAGCATTTGACAAAATACAGCATCCTTTCCTGATTAAAACCCTTCAGAGTGTAGGGTTGAGGGAACATTCCTCAATTTCATAAAAATCATCTATGAAAAGCCCACGGCAAATATCATTCTCAATGGGGAAAAGCTGAGAGTCTTTCCCTTAAGATCAGGAACACAAGAATGCCCACTCTCACCACCATTGTTCAACATAGTACTAGAAGTCCTCTCAACAGAAATCAGACAACAAAAAGAAATAAAAGGTATTCAAATTGGCAAAAAAGAAGTCAAACTCTCTCTCTTCACAGATGACATGATACTTTATGTGGAAAATCCCAAAGACTCAACCCCCAAAATACTAGAACTCATACAGCAATTCAGTAATGTGGTAGGATACAAAATCAATGCACAGAAATCAGTTGCTTTCCTTTGCACTAACAATGTAACTGTAGAGAGAGAAATTAGGGAATTGATTCCATTTACAATAGCATCAAAAACCATAAGATACCTTGGAATAAACCTAACCAAAGAGATAAAGGATCTAGGGGCGCCTGGGTGGCTCAGTGGGTTAAAGCCTCTGCCTTCGGCTCAGGTCATGATCTCAGCGTCCTGGGATCGAGCCCCGCATCGGGCTCTCTGCTCAGCAGGGAGCCTGCTTCCCCCTCCCTCTCTGCCTACTTGTGATCTCTCTCTCTCTGTCAAATAAATAAATAAAAATCTTTAAAAAAAAAAAAAGAGATAAAGGATCTATACTCTAGGAACTACAGAACACGCATGAAAGAAATTGAAGAAGACACAAAAAGATGGAAAAACATTCAATGCTCATGGAGCGGAAGAATAAACATTGTTAAAATGTCTATGCTGCCCAGAGCAATCTATACTTTCAATGCCATCCCGATCAAAATGCCACTGGCATTTTTCAAAGTGCTGGAACAAACAATCCTAAAATTTGTATGGAACCAGAAAAGACCCCAAATTGCCAAGGAAATGTTGAAAAAGAAAAACAAAGCTGGGGGCCTAATGTTTCTTGATTTCAAGCTATATTACGAAGCCATGATCACCAAGACAGCATGGTACTGGAACAAAAACAGACACACAGACCAACAGAACAGACTAGAGAGCCCAGACCATAGAGTTGGACCCTCAACTCTATGGTCAACTAATCATCAACAAAGCAGGAAAAAATATCCAATGGAAAAAAGACAATTTCTTCAATAAATGATGCTGGGAAAATTGGACAGCGATATACCGAAGAATGAAACTCAACCATTCTCTTACACCATACACAAAGATAAACTCAAAATGGATGAAAGACCTCAATGTGAGACAGGAATCCATCAACATCTTAGAGGAGAACATAGGCAGTAGCCTCTTTGACATTAACCATAGCAACTTCTTTCAAGATTCATCTGCAAAGGCAAGGGAAACAAAAGCAAAAATGAACTTTTGGGACTTCATCAAGATAAAAAGCTTCTGCACAGCAAAGGAAACAGTCAACAAAACAAAGAGGCAACCCACAGAATGGGAGAAGATATTTGCAAGTGACACTACAGATAAAGGTCTGGTATCCAAGATCTATAAAGAACTTTTCAAACTCAACACCCAAAAAACAGATCAGTCAAAAAATGGGCAGAAGACCAAAGAAGACATACAAATGGCTAATAGACACATGAAAAAATGTTGAACATCATTAGCCATCATGGAAATTCAAATCAAAACCACATTGAGATACCACCTTACACCAGTTATGGCAAAAATTGACAAGGCAGGAAAGAACATCCAATGAGAAAAGGACAGTCTCTTCAACAAATGGTGTTGGGAAAACTGGTCAGCTACATGCCAAAGAATGAAACTGGACCACTTTCTTATACCATACACAAAAATAAATTAAAAATGGATTAAAGACCTAAATGTGAAATGTAAAATTATAAAAGTCCTAGAAGAGGGGTGCTTGGATGACTCAGTAGGTTAAAGATCTAACTCTTGATTTCAGCTCAGGTCATGACCTTAGGGTTGTGGGATCAAGCCCCAGATGGGGCTCTGCACTCAGCATGGAGTCTACTTGAGATTCTCTCTCACTTCCTCTTCCTCTGTTCCTCCCCCTGCTCATGCTCTCTCTCTCTCTCTCTCTCTCAAATAAATAGGTTTTAAAAATAAAATCCTAGAAGAAAACACAAGCAATAACTTCTTTGACATTGGCTGTAGCAACTTCTTTCTAGATATGTTTCCTGAGGCAAGGGAAACAAAATCAAAATCAAACTACTGGGACTACATCAAAATAAAAGGCTTCTGCACAGCAAAGGAAACAATCAACAAAACTAAGAGACAACCTATGGAATGGGAGAAGATATTTGCAAATGACATAGCTGATAAAGGATTACTGTCCAAAATATATAAAGAACTTATATAAAACAACACCCAAGAAAAGAATAATCCAATTAATAAATGGGCAGAAGACATGAACAGACATTTCTCCAAAGAAGACATACAGATGGTGAACAGACACATGAAAAGTTGCTCAACATCACTGATCATCAGAGAAATGCAAATCAAAACTACAATGAGATATCACCTCACACTTGTTAGAATGGTTAAAATCAATAACACAAGAAACAACAGGTGTTGGTGAGGATGTGGAGAAAGGGGAACCCTCTTGCCCTATTGGTGGGAATGCAAACTGGTGCAGCCACTCTGGAAAACAGTATGGAGGTTCCTCAAAAAGTTAAAAATAGAACTACCCTAGGAACCAGCAATCACTCTACTAGGTATTTACTCAAAGGATAATACCCAAAAATACTAATTGGAAAGGATACATGCACCCCAATGTTTACAGCAGCATTATCTATAATAGTCAAATTATGGAAACAGTCCAGAGTCCATCAACTGATGAATGGACAAAGAAGAGGTAGTATATATAGACAATGGAATATTACTCGGCCATAAAAAAGAAGGAAATCTTGCCATTTGTAATGACATGGATGGAGCTAGAGAGTATAATATTGAGTGAAATAAGTCAGTCAGAGAAAGACAAACACCATATGATTTCCTCATGTGTGGAATTTAAGAAAAAACACAAATGAATAAAGGAAAGAAAAAGAGAGGGAGAGAGACAAACCAATAAACTGATGGTTGCCAGAGGGGAAGTGGGTAGAGGATGGGGGAAACCAGTGAAGGGGGTTAAGAGTACACATCCCGATGAGCACTGAGTAATGTACAGAATTGTTGGATCACTATATTGTACACCTGAAACTAATATAATACTGTGTATTAACTATACCAGAAATAAAATAAACAACTTAAAGAAAGAAATTAAAAAAACAAATGAATAGGCATCCATATAATTTAACATTAATTTCTGACAGAACTCTTTTTAGAAATAAGATGATACATGTTTGTTTTTTGTTTTTAAGGTGAGAAACATGCACATATTATTGTGAAATAGTGGTAGATTTCCATTAAAGACATGCACAGAAGGAGGATGACTGCTGTGACCAGTGTTTTTTTAACACATTTCTGGAAGTTTCAGTCAAAAAAATAGGCCATGGAAAATAATTAAGTTGGGGGAACTACTGGAAATGACACAACATTATAATTCCCACATGATATTTGCCTAGACAACCAAACAAAATGAACTAATAAAAGTTTACTTAGATGGTCATTTAAAAATGGAATACACAACATTCAAGATTTTGGACATATTCAACAATGCAGAACATAGTATTGTAAAAAGAGCCCATTGATGATAGCAATTAGAATGTAGGATTAAACTTAGTAAGAAATGTAGGATTAAACTTAATAAGAAATATTCAGGACCTACTAAAATAAAGGAAAAAAAAAAGAAAAAAGAATTCTGAGGAAAGATATGTTTCTGGATAAAGAATAGTCAATATCACAAATGTCTCCAAAATAAATTGATACATTTGGTGAAATTAGTAACATGGGGGATAGTACATGATACTGACCTTCTAAAGCTCATGTGGTAAATAAAGAAAAAGAGCTAATAAAATTTCAAGACTGATTTTGGTGTAGCAAATCCATAATACGAGATATTGAAATAGATAATTTCTAATAATTAAGAGTGAAGGCTTTGGCTTGCAGCTATGCTGAGGGACCTTGCTATAGACCAATTCTCCCACCAAGAAAACAAGAAAAGCTAGATAAAATACAAAAAATATCCATTTGGAGGTAGAGGTGAACTGCCGAGGCAGAGAAGATAAATAGAATGACATTTTAAGTGTTGGAGAAAATAACTAGAATTCTATACTGTTAGAAAATAATTAACAGTGTTGAGTACAAGAACTGAAATAAGCAGATATTTCCATACAGTTGACTACAAGCTTGAGGTCTGTTAATCTACTTGAAGCTTCCGTGGCTAGAATTATGATCCCTAGGGCCTCAGGATTAAATCTTTTCCAAAACTCATCCTCAGGGTGGGGTAAAGAAGGAGATGGGCAAGAGAAACTTGAATATCTCCCCTGCATTTTCCCTATAGAGGCCAACATTTCTCCCATTTTTGTTATTTCCCTAGTTAATCCCAGATACTTGACACTGAAGACTGTAGTCCCTGGGTTGTGGCCATGTCCCTATGTGGGGACATCCTCAGAGAATCAGAAAAATCCTGCTGGCTCATGTGTCTACTTCCTTGGTTCTTGTTTCTGCTTTATATTCTCCTGGGGTGAATAACATGAGCACTTCAGAAGCTCAAAGTCTTTGGAATCACTCTCTACATTTTAATAATTAATTAATTAATTAAATTTAAATTCAATTAGCCAGCATATAGTACATCACTAGTTTCAGGTGGAGAGTTCAGTCATTCATCAGTTGCATATAACACCCAGTAAAATAGGTCAGCAGAGGGCATGAGTTATCTTTACCCAACTTCTGACACTAGGTAAGAATTCATTCAGTATTCTTCTTTCTGTCTTGAATGAGGGGCAGTGACCTTTACCAGCCAAGGTTACAGACTGGCTGATACATATGCACCAAATGACAGTATGGTCCTAATTACACAGCCGCAGGACTGTGAAATGCCCTACTTGGGTGGCACCTCTCAAAAGTGGCCTCCAAATCTTTCCTCAGATCCCTTTCCCATTCCACCCCCTAAGGGTGATTCGAGAACAAGGCTGCTCCTTCCTCTCACTCCACCTCAATGGAAGACTTTTCCCCCAAAGAGAATCAGTTAAAAAGTCCTGCATATTTCAAAGCTCTCTTTTAATTAGATTTCTTCAAAAAAGTTAATGTCTGGGAATAAACACTTTGGCTTGAAATGACAGTGCTCCTCCTGGCTGCGTGAACATATGCATTTACCCTTTGGATTGGAAATCCCAACTCTAGGAATCTACCCCAAATATATAATTCCAAAAATACAAAAACGTACAAGCACAAGACTATTCTTTTATAGCATTTCTTTAATGGCAAAAGACCGGAAACAACACAAATGTCCATCAATAAGTGACTGGTTGACTCTTGAGAGGGAATTAATGTGGGGAAATTGTTACAAAGGTATTAGAAGAGCTAAAGGACACATGGGATCATGGGACACACATAGATAAGCAACAGCAGGAAACTAGTACCATGTTCAGGGCTAAAGGGACAAAAAGAAAATATGGCTTTATCAGCTAGAGCTTCCCAGTGGGGCTAACACCTTGTAGGTGATATAGGCAGATACAGCCCGAAGCAGAGGAAATGAGAAGCCTCTCCTCTCCTGCCCACCTATCTCCAACAGGTGCCAACCCCTGGCTGAACCTGACAGAAGCCAGTTAGCAAAAAAGCCTGGGTTTGCAGGGGTCAGTCAGAGAAAAGCAGGAGAGCAGAGAATGAAACTCAGACGGTTAAAGACAGTTTCTATTGGCTCTTCTCCCCTCCTAGCCCCCACCTCTGATTATGGGTTACACTTTCCTTTTCTTTGTATATTTCATAATTTTTTATTGAAAACTAGACAATTTATAAAACATTGTATTGTAATACTGTAAGAAATTTCATAATATATTGTAGCAGTTCTGGGTCATGATTTTTCTCTCCTGATAATTTGTTTTTGTTGCTTTGTTTAGTAACTTGCCTGGGCTAGGTTTATGAAATTAATCTCCCCAATGACTGTGTATGTCTACTCCTTTAAAAAATTATTATAGTTGCTTTTATTTTTAAGCCTGACTTGCGAGGGGTCACCCCTCTTTCTATGTAGCTTAGTCGTCAATAGTGATTGGACAGGACAGTGATTGGAGGCTGCACTCCAACCTCTTGAGCCAGTGAAGTTTCTGTTTTCTGCTGATGGATCTCTGTATGGGGAGGGCACCACATTCAACGTTGAAGGTCTTTTAAACTCTTCTCCTGACTTTTTTTTTTCTCCTGGCCTCTTCTGCATCTCTTCTGTGCAAGTGTGGTCTCAGTGCTGGTCAGGAATTTGTGGAGGGCTTGGGCCCTCTCTGGTCCGAATGTGAATGCACGTGGTCTCAGCTAATATTACGCTTGTCCCAAGCACAACCTCAGGCTAGCAGAGGCACTGGCCTCTCCACTGGTCCACTGCTGAGACTGTTATTTCTTCAGACAATTTTGCCAGAGCATGGCCTATCTCCCCAAAACAAGTGTGCCAGTAAGCCACAGCAGCAAAAAAGGTGGCTGTCACAACTCGTCATAGCATCCGTGTCACCCACGCTGGGTGGAGGATGGGAACAGTGCCAGTAATGAACACCACAGGCTCCCACTAGTCTTAAAAACTCTGCAGCTTTTCAAACATAAATGCTTCTTAAATTATGGTACACCTTTCGTAGAGTTCCAGAGCACGGGAATAGTTGTTTTTGCCAGTTTTTGGTTTAGTTTTATAGTTGCTTCTTGAGGAAAAGATTTGCTAACCTCCTAACCTAGTTATACTCTGAAGTTCTGCTTCATTCATCCAGTAAATATGTATGTAACATTTTCTTGTGAAAGGAATTTTTCTTGGCACTGAGGATATCTCCATAAATAATACAGATCTAGTTCCTGTTCTTATGGAGCTTATAGTTTAGCAGGGGAGATAACGAGTGACTATATCATGTTTTACTTAGTTACAAATGTAGTGAATGCTACAAAGGAAAAGCACATATATCTTTGCTTTTATATCATGTCTCACTGAATTAGTCATAACTTCTACAAAAGCCTTCTTAGTAATGGCGATGATGTGTATAATTTTCTTGGTCCTGATTTCAATAGATATGTCTTTAATGTGTAACCACTAAGATAGATTTTTTTTAGAAATCATGTTGAAGAATTACATATTTATTCCTAGTTTTCTAACATATTTTCCCCTCAAAAATGTACACCAAAAGTTATCATATGCTTTTTAGCATCTTTTGAAATTTTCATACACATTTCCATATTAGACCTATTTGCATCATACTTTATGTTTCAAGATATTCTAATAGTAAAGTACCTTGCATAACCAAAGTAAATTATACGAGATGGAGGTAGGTAATCGTTTAAACTTACCTGAACTTAAATTGCTGCTACTTTATTTACTGCTTTATTGAAAGTGAGACTGGGTTATTATTTTGGTTCCACCATTTTTCAGTTTTTGATTATTTTATATTTTTCTATGTTTTTAAGTTGTTAATATAAGATGTTTCTTGAAAGTATGGAACAATTTAAACCAGAGGGAGAAAAAGAAACAGGCAGTTTTCAAATAACTGCATCAGCGAAGGCAGGAATAGGACCTAGACCTTGGACTCACAAAACCAAAGCATTTTATTAATATATCTTGAAAGGACATTTTTTTTCTTTAAAAACAAATAAATAGTCTCTATTCTCTCCACCTCACCCCCCAAAAACAGAGGGCTTTAAAGATTACCTAGTTGAAATTATCAAGTCCTCTAGCCCTTAAAAAACCCTATGTTCTTAGAAGTTAATCTGGCTGGCTTTTGCTCAGTGACTTTGAATAGAGTTCTATGTCATAATAATGACAGCTCCTTAGGAAGAGAGAAGTAGAGAAGTCCCACTGGGAAGAAAGTTGGGATTCCCATAGCACCAGTAAATATCTTTTTTACAGCATTAACCACACTGAATTAAAATTATTTATTTACATGTAGATAATCCCCACTAGACCACAAAACCCTTAAGAGAAATGATTTTTTTTTTTTTTAACCAAGTCTCTGTCTGCACATCCTGGTGTAGCTCCCAGTACATGTAATTCTTTATAAATTTTTATTATATGAAGAAATGAATGGGGCCATAGAGGGCACATCTCAATCTAAAAGCCAATTCTCACTGTTTCAATGTCCCAATAAAAGACTTAAATAAGAGATTTTATAGGGGCATGGAGATGGTTTAAAGACAAGGGTAAAAGGAGAAGGACATGCAAATGTCAAGGACTTTCACCAATAGATGAACAGCTATTAAAATGTAACCAATGCTTCTGCTAAGATTTCTTACCAAGATAAAACGGCAGTCTGTCTTCATGCTGCCGATGTCCTTTAGCTCACAGAGACCTGTACAAACTATGTGTTCTCACGAGGGTCCACATCTGGCTCCGTGAGCTTGGGTGAGCTGGATCTCTGGATTTTCTGGACCTCTGTCTTCCTAGCTGTAACATATGAGGGTGAGTAGGTCTTTTTGAGAGCCTTTTTTTATACCACACATCTTTTGATTGCAAGATGAATGAAAAACAAGCAGGTGGTTTTCTGAAAGAATTTTTTTTTAATTAAAAATCAAATCACGTATTTTTACAGTAATAAAAGTGAGTTGGAGATTGCCAAGCCACTGACCAGTTTCCTGCTCATCCCCATGAGCCGGAGATTTTTACTAAAGGCAACGGAAACTCAATTCAGTCCCAAAATGTCAAGACTTTATATCTGTCAGGAGGAAAAATTATTGTTTGCTCTTTGTGCTGTCGGACAGTTATCAAGTCAAATAAGTTAAATAGGTTTGTCTTCCCGATATTTGAGGCATGGATCTTGCTTTCTTATTTCTGCTCTGGGAGTGCTTGATTTGGTGTTTACCAGAGTGGGGGAGAGAAAGAGAGAGAGAAAGAGGTTGAGAAAGAGAGAGAACGAACAAGCAAATTGCAGCCACTTTTCTTCCACAGCCACAGGCTGTGATGTCAAAAAGTAAATGATGGAAAATGTCAACTCTGCTATCTGTAATCTTGTGCTTTGCAGTCTCCCTGAGGCCCCCATGCACTCTCACAGCTCCTTAAGCAAGTAGACCAACAAAAAAATGTAAATGCGTTTTGCACTGGTTACACCGCAGACCCTCACACAGTAGTCTTGAACAGAAGACTTGACAGAAAATTCTGACACTTTGTTTTTTTGCCAAAGAACAGTGTCTTCTTCAAAAATGCTGACCTTTGGAATCATGTTCATTCTCCTTAGTAATTCTCTGTTGGAAGGAGGAAATTGGTGCCTTTGTTTACATACTTTCCCACCCAATAGCACTTGATAAGCGACAGTATGCCCCACAAACAAGTACTTTTAGGGGGTGCAGTGGTGAGCTGGGAAGAAGGGAGAGGAGGAGAAGTCAGGGAAGAGAAGAGAGGTGAAGGGAAGAGAGGTGAAGTAGACAGACCAGAAGAGCCAGGAAGCACCCAAGAGCACTGGATGAGAGGAGGACATTCAGGAAGGGCAAGGGGAGGTGAGAAGGTCCCAGTGAAAAATCCTGCCTACTGTAGGGAGTTGGGGATTTGTACAAACTGTGTGTTCTCATGGGGATCCAGAGCTGACTGCTCTGTGCATTTCATGGTGCAAACCGTGGGACGTTGACTAATGCTGGCAAAGTTAATTTTTTCAAAGGAATGGCGTATACAGGAATTTTTTTTATTACACAGATCAATCATTAGAAACAACTTAGATGATATTATTTATGCAGTTAACCTGAAATAAGTATGGTAATAGTTGTAGGAAACAAGCAAGAATTACCCTCATAAACTTGGAGATTAAATTAAATCTTTTTGTTAAACTCATTTGTTGAAAAAATTATCGGTTCTCCCAGTAATAATGTGATTCTGTGAATTGAATTTTATGTTATTTAGGGACTTCAGAATAAAATTATTCCAAGGCTTATTTCTCTTGGATGAGGGGCTGTGGAATCTCATTTAGGATGTAGAATATTATAATTGCATAAATTACTCAGGGCTTATGATATGAGATTTTAAAGACAAACGAATAGATCTTTTGCTTTTAAAAATTCAGGGAGAATGTGGCTCCCTGACGAGATCACTTTCTTTTCAACCTCAAATCAGCTTTATTTCCTGGCTCTTCCTCCCCGTGCTACAAGTATTTCTAAGGGAGATTGTGTCATGTGCTTTCAGATTCTGCCAAGAAAAAGTGCTCCATTGCTCACAGATGCATTGATATTGTAAAGATAGTTCTTATAATGGAACATAGCTAAGGGAGGAGGACAATGCTGAGTTCTTACTAACAATGTATCTATGGATCTTGACTCTGTACCTGGATTGGTTTTATAAACAGATAGAATAAGCAGTCAAATTAATGTCTGAAATTCTTAAAAAAAAACAGATAAAGTCTCTCAGAAGTAGAAATTGTCTTAGTCTAGATGTCCCCAATATGTCAAGTCTAAGACAAAATTTTGTATGTTGATAGTTTATTTGGGGAAATGATCCCAAGGATAGAAGTAAAGGACAAGGAAGAAAGGAAAAATAATCCAACAGTGTGTTATCAAACTTTCACCACTCCAGGAGCTAGGGCTTTCTCCACTTGGAAGATCTGAAGAAACATTTATAATTCACCTTAGAATTTTTCACTCCAGGGATGAAAGAGGGGAATATTTATCAAGCAACTTCTATTGCCATTGGTCAATGCCCAGTGAGGTAATAACTCCTGCTCACTTCTAGGCTTGCTCATAGATTGGAATGCCTGAGTAAGTGTCCACAAGCATCCAGGAAGTGGTGTTGAAATTTTCATTTTGTTCATGCAATGATCTCCTGACTTCAGTGAGCATTTTTATGACCATTATTTTGAACTCTCTCTTAGGTAAATCGCTCATTTCCATTTCATTAAGGTCTGCTTCTGGAATTTTACCTTGTTTTTTTGTTTGGAACGTAGTCCTGTACTTTGTCCTTGACTCTCTGTGGTTTCTGTACATTAGATAGAACAGCCCCTTTCCCACTCTTGACAGTATGATCTCACGTGGGACGTGAACCTTGTTGATCAGGCTGGCTTGAGCTCCTAGTTGTCTCGCAAACGTTTGCGCTTGTCCAAGTGTCCTTGTTTGCTCTTGGTGGCCCCCAATAGTGTGCCAAGACCCATCAGTGTCCCAAAGGGGAAGATTGCAGGCAGTACCTATTAGATTGGAAGCTGGAGTCTCAGGACGCCATTGGGGTAGTATGTAGTTAACCTCCTAGGGAGAAACTGGAGATGGGCATCTTTGCTTGCTACCTCTGTGCTGGGGCCAGGTGTATAGCTGCAGGGCGGTGCTCCTGCTCCTGCTAAGAACTGCTTCTTTGTTTGCTACAGTACTGTGGGAGTTGTGAATGCAAGCCCTTTGGCTCTTACAACCAGGTGACCTGCAGGCCCATCCCTTAGTTGGCAACTGCAAAAGCTGGAGTGCCAGACGTGTATACAACCTCTTCCCAGGGAGATACTGGAGTTGGTTTCATTATTGGAAGAGGCTGCAGGGAAAAGGCAGGAGAGGTGTTTACCAGCTTCTTTAGTCTCTGGGGAAGATTGCAGACAGCCCGCAGATGCATGCTAAACTAGAAGCCTGGCCCTCAGGCAGTAGCTTTTTTTTTTTTTTTTTTTTTTTTTTTTAAGTTGAGATGTAATTGACATAAAACATTATATTAGTTTCAGGCATACAACATAAAGATTTGATATATGTTTATATTGCCAAATGATCACCACAATAAGTTTAGCTAACATCTATCACCACACATAGTTACAATTTTTTTTTTTTTTGGATTAGAACTTTTAAGATCTACTCTCTAAGCAACTTTCAAATATACAGTACAGTATTACTAACTATAGTCATCATGTTGTATATTATAAGCACAATCTGTTCTCTGTATCTATGAGCTTGGTTTTTTTCTCCTCCTCTTCTTCTTCTTCTTTTTTTTTTTTTTTTGGATTCCACATACAAGTGAGACTATGTGGTATTTTGTCTTTGAGTTATTTCACTAAGCACAATGCCATCAAGTTCCATCAAGGTTGTTGGAAATGCCAAGATTTTCTTCTTTTTTATGGCTGAGTAATGATATGTAGATTATATTATATATAGATGTAGGTAGACTATATATATCTATCTCACATTTTCTTTATTCATTCATCCAAAGATGGACACTTAGGTTGCTTCCATGTCCTGGCTATTGTAAATAAAGAGCAGCTTTTATTTTTTTTTTTTTTATTTTATTTTATTTTTTTTTTAAAGAGCAGCTTTTAAAGCATGCAGTTAAATCTCTTTCAGGGAAAGACTGGGAGATGGACGATTTTGCCTGTTTCCTTCATGCTGACCCTTGCGGGCACCATCGCTATGTTTGTGCACCCATTAAGAATTGCTTTTTTTTGTTTACTATAGTCCTGTGGGTCTTGTGGACACAAGCTCCATTGGCTAGATGTTTTGGGATCCCATTCCTCCAGTGAGAGTCTTAAAAGTTGGGGCATTTGGTGTGGGGTCTAAACCTTTTGCCTCTCAGGGAACAGCTAGGAGTTGGGGGGTTATCTCCTGATTGTATGGCACGTTGCTGGGGTGGAGTTGATGGCAAGAATGTGTCTCAGCCTTTCTTACACATTTCAATGTGGGCATTTTCTTATTCATCTGATGTGTAGGAGTCACTCGGCTATTTTCCAGATCTTTCAGAGGTAATTTCTCCTTGTATGGCTGTACATTTGATGCACTGCCAGAGGAGGAGAACTCAGGAGGTTCCTGTGTACCTTATTGGTCGACTCTGCCTACTTTGCTCTTAAAATTGAATGGAGAGCCAGTGATTGTCAAATTTTTGAGAAAATCCTTATATGATCTATATTTTTTTTTCTCTTTTTATTAAAAAATGCTATGATGAAAACAACATTTTTGCTGTAAGTCATCTCTTGTCCTGTAAAGGCTGCCTCAAAACAGGCCCCTTTGAGTGAGTTTATTATTGCTCTGGTGTAAGGCCTTGGTCTTCAGTACCTTAAAATATTTGTATTCCTTCTACAAGCCAGTCCTCCTCTCCCTGTCCTCCCCAAATCTCCCAAATGACAGGTTTTTTCATTTTGACGTTCACAGAGACTTGGAACTTCTTCTTGGTTTATGACAGACCCAACTCTTGCTGTATGTTGCTTGACTTCAGTTTAGTTGTTTCATTGGGTATTTTATTGGGTTGATATTTTTTATTTCTCTCACATTGTGTTCCATTGTTTCATCTTACTGTGCCATCTTATTGTGCCAATTCTTGTTGAATTGAAACTTTTTCTCATTAGAAAATAACAAGTATTTTCAAGTTTAAAATAAGTCAAATCTCTAGCCCATTTTTATAGTTGGCTGTATTTTGTTCGTTTTATTTCATAGGTACTATAGTCAGCCATGATGTCTTATCAACTACCACCTTCTATTAAGGTCAGGAACACCTGAAAATTTCATGTCACTAGTTTACTTTTGGATACAATACAGTAGCTGAGAGAGTGGGGTTCTTTGATAAAATGTTTATATAATTTTTAAAAGCTCAGTGAAGCATATAAATTTGTACCTATTCTGGGCTTTAAGAGAAAAAGAAACCTTCCGCAAACTTCAAAACATTCTTATGTACTTTTTTTTTCTTTTTTTTTCTTATGTACTTTTTATTATGAATGGGTAGAATGTTCATCTAAACAGATTTCTTTTTAATATACATTTAAATGTAGTTAAAAGGTTTAGCTTTTTTACTAATTTAATGAAAGAAAATGGAAAAGGATGTGTGAAAGAGATGCAGTGGGGGTGGGTGCAGAGCACCACCTCAGGAAGGATTTTCCTGTGCCCAGAGATAAGGAAGGAAGAAGCCTCATACACTGAAAGCATGTTTCCATCAGAGTAATGAACCATATAACTACTCTTGTGTGAGTCTCAAAATACAAATCTTTATGATGAAAGGGCAGGTAGTAGTGAATTGTTGGTACAGAAAAGAGATGAAGGAGAAAAAGAGAGCAGTTTAAATGTTATGCACATTTATGCAAATTTAACTTCTAAAATGAAAGCGTTTTCACTACTATGAAAGTGACTGAAATGAATGGGTGAGAGGTAGGGAGATTTTGTAGGCTGCTTAACTCTGCCTGTAGAATCCTTTTGAAAGACTGCCTACGGCACAAAGGGCTGAATCATCTTTTACAGATCCACACTATTGTGAGTTGAGGCTTACATACCAGATAGTAAGAGTAAAAGACAGTTGTGTTCTGTGAAGACCCGAGTGGAATAAAATGCCAGAAGAAGAGAAGAAGAGAAATCTCATGTGGGTGGGATTGGGTGATAAATACTCAGGGAATACAACTGGAATGGGCTGTAGGAACATTTAGTAACCTTAACAACACTCAGAACTCTCCTATAATATAAAATACCTTTAGGATCCTAGATGAATTTGAAATGACAAAGCTCAATTATAGCAACTTAGTAAATATATTGCTATGGCAAGGACAAGAGACTCCAGAGGAATGGGTAATGAAAGATCTTAAGCTCATTTCAATGTATTTCTTTTTTTTTTCAAGATTTTATTTATTTTGATGGAGAGAGAGACATAGCGAAAGAGGGAACGCAAGCAGGGGGAGTGGGAGATTGAGAAGCAGGCTTCCCACTGAGTGGGGAGCCTGATGTGGGGCTCAAACCCAGGACCCTGGGATCATAACCTGAGCGGAGGTCTGACGCTTAACGACTGAGCCACCCAAGCGCCCCTCAATGTATTTCATTTTGACCTGGGTTTACATAGACACAAAATCTCAAAGACACACTTAAGCTTTTCCGGAGCCAAGATGATCATCTTCCACAGATCCCAATGTGTTTAACTTTTCCATAAAACAAATGTGATATGAGTTTTCATAAGAGCCAAAAACAAACAAACAAACAACAAAAACCCCACAAGTAAGAGACATGTGGTAATTAACAGGGGTATTCTAAAACAATTATCTAGAAAAATTGTAAAATATAAAAGGAAAAATCTACACACGGATAAGCACTCCTAATTATTTTGCCTGAAGATGGTGTTAAAATCCTTGAAACTAAATGGAATCTGGGTAGGTGGGATTCTAGTGTATTTCTGCTCAATTATATATAGTTTACTACATTTTATTCTAATAATAACCCTCTATAATTACACTATATGTTAACAGTAACATTTGGAAAACTCAGAGCAGGGCAGGTAGCCAACGAAAAGTAACTTGAATCAAGACAAAGGAAGATTTTAAGAAAGGAAAAAGGTAGTTTGCTAGGTAGAGCTTGTAAGATATACATACTCAAGAGAAAGGGTCATGACCCACATGAGAAGACTGAAGAGTATGTCTTAGCCTACTAAAAGCAGAAAGAGCCTATATTTTAAATGAGAGACAGAAACAGACAGAGAGACAGAGAGAGAGAAGAAAGATTCCTGACAGATGGAAGCTCTTTACCTGTTGAGTACCGCAAAATTGTGCTACGAAATGTGATAATCAGCAGCTTCTAACAAACTGATATTTGAGGCCTTAATGATACTCCTGTGTAAAGCTTAAAACATCACACAGCCTCTCCCTGGTCAGAAATTTCTTTCTTTTCTAAAGCAATTTCTCCTGCCTGCAGAGACACTGCTTAGTCAATGATGGACAATCCTTTTGCATAGACATTTTTTTAATTTTAATTTTTAATTAATTATTTTTTAAAATTTAAATTCAATTATCCAGCACATACTACATCATTAGTTGCAGATACAGATTTCAATAATTCATCAGTTGCCTCTAACACCCAGTGCTCATCACATCACTGCACATAGATCTTAATAATAAAAGTTAGCAGAGCCTCACCTACTGATGGATATCATCCTTTCTTAGGCCCTATAAAGCGTTTAGTTGTTGCTTTGTATGAAAATATGCAAATGTGGCTATCCTTACAATAATGAGTGTTTACCTTACTAATATCAAATTCATGCCCTGATATACTCTGTCCATACCTTTCTGTGTACTTGATAACATTTTGTTTCAATACCAAATCAGTGTATTCTTTTTGAAAACATTCGACATGTCAGTTAAATTCAATGCATAGAGGCCTAACAATGCACATAATTCTACTGAAGTGAAGACACTATGAACAACTATGTTCAAGTTCATGCATATACAGGCAATGAAAACCATGTCACAATACCGATAGCAATTGCATGGTTCTACTTATTATAAAATTTAGTCTAGTTTCATATATATTATTATGTGAATAAAAACTTTAGAACCATTGAGGTATGGCAATATGATATATACGATACAGTTCCACATTTCATTTCATTGTATCTTTTCATGTGCTTAGATAACCGTAAGGAATTTGGGAAATTTATTTCACTAGGCCAAAAGTTCTGTTTGCTCAGAAGCTTGCTTAGCACAATGTACAAAGTTACTGCAGTTTTAATGAAGAACCAGTGGAAGGCAGAATTCTCCACAATTAAGGGCTCACTCAGCAGGATAGATAGAAACAGCATATGCTAATTTAAGCCAAGGGTTGTGAGGTCTATCTAGGGGAACTTCCATAGATGTGTTTTATACCACAAAATGGCAGAGAATACCTGGCTGGATGTGGAGACATAAATATATACCATATGTGCAAGAAGTGAACTGTTAGTCATACAGCATGGAAGTGTCCATACAAAATGGAAGTGTCATGCTTTGCAGATGCTAACTTCTATGGAATGAGAAAAACAAAACCTAACCATACAATCCCAACACTATTAATTAAAAGAAAACACTGTCTTAGTTGTCTCTCACATAAACTTCTTAATAATTTTTCTGGGAAGAATATCACCCCTTGTAAAGATGAGTAATAATAATAATGAACCAGTATCAGAGCTATGCAAAAATATTATAAAATAGTAGGAGAGGAATGAAAGAACTGTAGATAAGGAACACACATAAGAAAAGTATCCCCATGTTGTAAATGAAATTATCACCCAAAGTAAAAATATTAAGAAAATATTATCTTTCTAAAACAAGAGCTAAAAGCAGAAATAAAAGAGCTCAAGAAAGAAATGAGGAGACAACCAAATAAGACTAAAAATAAGGGCAGAGCTCACATGGAAAAGTAGAAGAGAAAAATCAAAGTATCACAGGTTAAAAGCTAAATGGGAAGCAGCACAAAAAATAAAGCTGAAAGCAATGTTATAGATTGAATTGTGTCTCCCCAAAATTCATATGTTGAATTCCTAAACCCCTGTACCTCAGGATGAAACTGAATTTGGAAGTAGTGTTGTTGCTATTCAATAAAACTAAATATTAATAACAAAGCAAGAAACAAAAGAGAACAACAATATGCAACTTGAAAACTGGAAAAAAACCTCTTAACTCTTGAGCCAAACAGTAAATCAAAAGTAGAAATGAAAATAAATGTGAATTAACAACAAAAAAATACTATATATCAAAACCTGTATTGAGCTAAGGCTGTTCTCAAAGCAAATTTCGTAGACTTAAATCTCCACATTATTAATCAAGAGAGTATAAAAATAAATGGCAAGGCATCCAAATGCAGAAATTAGAAAAATAAAGCTAAAACAATTAATGGTAATAGGGCAGAATTACAGATTTAATGAATTTAATAAGAGAAGGAGGAAGCAGTTTCATTCAAAATAAAATATAAAGGAAGAATAACAGCTGTAGAGAAAACACAAGACTGCTAATGCAACATTATTCAAATAAGCCTAAACTTGTAGGCATTTCTGAGAAGAAAATATAAATGATAAAAGTTGACTCCAAAGAAGTTATAAAATTAAACAGATTGGTTAATATGGAAGACTGAGAGAGAGAGATGCAAAGATTTTCTTTTTTTATTATAGTACTAGATACTAAAATGTGATTTAAAATAGCACAAAAAGATAAATACAAATCTCAATAAAGAGTTTAAATATAAAAATACAAAATAAAATATTGGAAAATAGAATCCAGCAGCACATTTAAAACATAAACTGTGGCTCAATGGGACTCATACAAAGAGTCTAGGGGTAGTTCATTTTGGGAAAATAAATGAATACTTTGAATTAATTGATCAAAGGATAAAAGTCAAATAATTAGCTTTATAACTGTCTTATCTTGAGCTGCTATAACACAATACCATAGACTGAGTGGCTTAAACAACAGAACTTTATTTTCTCATAGTTCTGGAAGCTAGAAGTCTAAAATCAAGGTGCCAGCAGAGTTGCTTTTGGGTGAGGGCTCTCTTCCTCAATGGTAGACAGCTACCTTCTCCCTGTGTCCTCACATGGCAGGGAGGCCTCAGAGGGAAGAGAGAGTAAGCTCCCTGGTGTCTTTTCATAGAAGGGCACTAATCCCACTTTCATGACCTCATCTAAACCTAATTATCTTCCAAAGACCCAAATACTATCACATTAGGGGTTAAGACTTCAACATACGAAATTTGGGGGAGACATAATTCAGTCCATAGCAATGTTGAAAATGTATTTTGTGAAGTTCAACATATACTCTTTAATAAATAGAAATAAGTAATTATTTCCTTAAGATAATCAAGTGTATTTATCTCAAAACATGTCAGCATTAAGTGCAATGGAGAAACAATGAAAGACTTCCTACTGTAGGTAGGAATAGAAAAAGAACTTTTTAAAAGATTGTATGTATGTATGTATGTATGTATGTATGTATTTAGAGTGTGAGTGGGGGAGGGGTAGAGGGAAAGAGAGAATCTCAAGCACATTCCACATCGAGCATGGAGCCCAATGCAGGGATCAATCCCACAACCCCAGGATCATGACCTGAACTGAAACCAGAGTTAGATGCTTAACCAACTGAGCCACCCAAGTGTCCCTCCTGCTTCTTTCTAATCAATCATAGATTATTTCTTGTTTCATGATTTTTCTCTATTATTTCATGTAATTCTGGAGATACTACCCTAAGCAACTAGAAAGTATGAAATAAGTATAAAAGCTAGAAAGGAAGAGATAAAATAATCATTATTTATAGCTAATATAATTACAGATCATCTGAAAAACAATGTAGATGTTAACATGGTTGGGCACAAAATTAATATTCCATAGTCAATAGTCTTTCCATAGTCAAACAACAACTAGCTGAGAAACACAATGACTTTTTTTCACTTTCCATCTAACTGGAATACCCAACAGAGAAACCTTAAAACCATGTGTTGAACATGGCAGAACTGCTGTCACCCTAGGTCCTTAAGCAGATAGAGTCCTCTACCCTTATCCCTACTGACCTGAAATATCCTCATTAAACAGAAAAAGAAGAAATAACTTTCTACTATATTTGAGTGGAAAATAACCAGCTGTAATAGAATTTATTTACAACTGAGCCAAAGGACTTAATTCTCTTCCTTCCCTGATTACAATGAGGATACAATGCCTGCAAATGCAGCAGCCATATTATGACCACAAGGACAAAAGCCCCATGATAAGGAGGGTAGAGGAATGGTGTGTCAGCCTGGAATTGCCTTCCCTGGATTTCTTGTTCCTTCAGATCAATAAACTTCTATCTATTTAAGCCATTGTAGTAGATTTTACTATTATTTGAAGTCAAAAACAAGTAACCTAAACATTTTTCCAATCCATTGGGCTGAACATTTTAGCTTTCTTATTGTCCTCATGCCTCTCTGACCATTTCTTCCCTGACTTTTTTGGGAGCTCCAATATGCCTACCTGTTAAAAAGTGGATGTCATAAAGTTTTGTCCTCAGTCCACAAGTCTTTTTACCACCTAGTATGATTGCAATGCACAATCTCCATGGTTATATCTGGTGGCCCTACTTCCTACCCACTTCTCTTTGTGATTTAATCTACCATTATAGATTGAATTACCTTGTATCAATTCATTATTTGTAGGTCAACAGATCAAGCCCAGTCATCTGTCCTGCGTTCATATGCATCTATCCAGATAATTAGTGGACATTTACCCTGGATACATTGCCTCAATCACAACAGGACTCAAAAGACTTTATCATCTTTTCTCCTAAATGGAGCCCTCCACTGGTGTGTCCTATTTCAGTTGATATTGCCAATAGCCAATTGGGGAAACTTGCCATTTTTCCTTATTTGTCCATATCCTTGACTCCCTTACCTTCAAACACCTAGGGTTGGTGATCTTATCCTTTAAATATCCCTTAAAATTGTCTCCTCAGTCCTATGCAGATGAACATTGCTCTGTTGAGGACTTCATCATATCTTATGTAGACTACCAAAAGAACTTGCTAACAGCTCTAGCTGATTCCAATTATATCCCAGTCAAACCCATTCTCCGCATAGCTGCCAGTGTGATCTATTTAAAATGCAAATAAGACCATGTCATCCCCCTGCTGAAAACCATTTCATGGCATTCAATCAGCTATGGGATAAAATTCAAGCTCCTTAATATAACATGTAAGACCCTAAATTATCTGTTTTCTTCTGATCCTTCCAGCTTAAGCTTTGCTGACTCTCTATTTTGAAATTCATATTTCATCCACACTCAAATGCTTATAGTTCTTTTAACCTAGCACCCTTTTCTGCCCTTTATCTCCTATATTGTGTGGGTGTGAATTTAATCTTTTTTGGACACTGTGCAGGTGTGTCATACCTTTTTTATCAGGCAGAGTTTTAGGTTTAATCAGTAAAAATCAAATGTGGGTTATTTAAGAAGAAAATGTATTTAATGAAAGTCTGGTATCCTATGGAATCTCTGGAATTCTGAGAAAATCAGATTCAGGGTTACACAGTCAGGAAAAATAGCTAAAAATCACAAAACTGGCCCAGTGAGGAAAATACCACTGTTGCAGTGCCTTGGTTAGCTTGAGTTGCCAAAACAAAATGCCAGATTTGGCAGCTGAAACAATAGACATTTATCCCCACAGTTCTGGAGGCTGGGAAGTCCAAGATCAAGGTGCCACTGATTTGCTTCCTGGTGAGGACTCTCTTTCTACTTGCAGACAATCACGTTCTCACTGTCTCCATGGTGGAGAGAGAATGAAAGCTCCCTGGTGTCTTTTCTTTTAAGGGCCCATCGTGAAAGCCCTATCCCCATGGCTTCATTTAAACCTAATTATTTCCCAAAAGATCCATCTCTGAATATCATCACTTTGGGGGTTAGGGCTTCAACCTATGAATTTTGGGGAGACACAGTTCAGCCGACAGCATGCAGTAAGGGGCCAGATGCACTCCCAAATCCATTGCTGCTGGACCCAGGATCCATCACTATCACCTCTGCCCCTCCTAGCAAGGGGACTTGATGTTTCTGCACTCACTATTGCCCCTGCCCCAGAGAAAATCTTTGTGGGACTCTTTTCTTCTCCTCATCACCTCCATATTCCAAACCTGAGCAGAGAGTAGCCAAATGGAGGAGCCTAAGTTGTATGTCCATGTCCTAGCTGCAAAGCAGGCTGGGAAAATAGCATATAACTTTAGGACGTCCATATTTATAAGCTAGGAGAATTCCCCAAACATAAGAAAAGGGGTCCAAATGCTGAGTGGTCAAAAAGATTTTTCAAATGTCCACTACATTTCCTCAGACTTTCCAACAACAATCTACATCTTTCTTCCCATTCTTAACACTTAAAAAATGCTCCCATCTAGCATAATGCAATAATCCCTCATTACATTAAAAAAAAAAAAATCTTGCTATTTCCCTCAGTGTGATTAACCCAGATACTGCATTCAGTTTTAAGTCTAGGAACCTCTGGTTGTGTTTATTACCCCTTTAGGTTTGTCACAATCCTTGCCTTAATAATTCATAAGTTATAGATCAGAGTGTTAACTACTACTAACATTATCCTATAAAATATAAAATTATGAGGCAAAGGAAAAGAAAAAATATTTTATTTTTTAGTTTTAAAATCAAACGCTATATCCAAAATATATAAAGACCTTAGACAACTCAACATACAAAAAACCAAATAATCCAATTAAAATCAAGTCGTATATAGTTTATATATCTCAAAATGTACACTTTATTTATTTATTATTTATTTATCCCACATTTTAAGTGAACCATTCAATGAGGATTGACTAATATAAACCTCAGTGAGGAGAATAAAGAACATATCCATTACCCCAGAAACTTTCCTTGAGTTACTTCCTTTATAATTAATCCCATGCCCTCCCTCAGGCAACCACTGATCTGGTTTCTGATTAGTTCTGCCTGTGCTAAATCTTCATATAAATGTTGTCATGTAGTGTGTATTCTTTTATGCTTGACTTCTTCGGATCACAACGTTTTTGAGATTCATTTATGTTTTATGTTTCACTAGTTCATATCTATTGATTAGAATTCCATTTTATGAATATGCTATAACTTGTTTATCCATTCACCTGTCAATGGACATTTAGATTTTTGGCTATTATAAATAAAGCTTCTTGAGTAGTCATCTACAGTTATTTACATGGCCATATGCTTTCACTTATATTGGGTAATTACCTAGGAGAGGAACTGCTAGATCATAAGAAACTGCCAGACTATTTTCCAAGATTGTTGTATCATACAACATTCCTATCAACAATGTGTGAGCGTTCCAGTTGATCCAAATCCCCATCAACACTTTGTATTGGTGATTTTTTTTTTGAATGCTAATCATTGTAGTGTGTATATAGTAGTACCTCACTGTGGTTTTAATTTACACTGTATGACTAAAGATGTAGACTATTTTTTCATCTGCTTATTGATCATTTTAAAAATGTTTTTTTGTGAAGTATCCTTTCAAGCCTTTTGACAATTTAAAATTTAATTATTTTTTGGAGATTTTCCAAGAGTTCTATGTTCTTCCATATTCTTCCCAGCCCCTTTAGTAATAGTCAGGATTACTTATGCCTTTCTTTTATTTTTTTGTGTAATGATATCTTAGAACAGCCTGAAGTAATATTGTCTTACCAGATTGGGTTTCCTTCCTTGGGTGCTAAGACCTCTAGAGTCCGGAATCATAGGGAGAGTGAAAAGAAAAGCTTGGTAAGTGTCCCCTTCAGTTATAATGGTGAGAGGTACTGCTTCCCTCCCATTTCCTCTTCTTTGGCCCTGGAGCCATGTTTTCTGACTCATGGCAGAATAAATACCATATAGAACAGTGTGCCAACCTTACTCAGTGTGGTTTCCCACCAACATGCTGAGCCTTTAATAGACCATTCTACCATTCATTAAGGCCAGCTGTTTGGGAGTTATGGGGCGAATGGTAAAACCATTGAATGCTGTGGGTATCAGTCCACTGACTTCCTTCTGGCTGGAGGACATCAACAAGAAGATGTGACTACTGGTTGATCCATAAGCTAGCCTCAGGCACTTAAAAGCTCCTTACTCACTTCCCTGTCCTTGGAATATATATTACATCTGCTGTTCTCATAGATGGAGCCATTTCAAGGACATAGCCTTGAGAAAGTAAGGTGTTGTTGAGACTATCTGGACTGTGTACATGACTGAATCTAGTTAAGGCCTCTACATACACTTTCAAGATTCTGGTGTACTGTATGGTACACCAGAATCAAAAGTAACTTTCCTTGCCTATTAAAACTGCCACCTACCAATCTGGAGTGGTTTGCCTCTTTCTTTGGTCTCCCCTTGCCCTGTGTATACTACAACCAGTTTCAAATTTCACCCCAGGGGACTTCTAAGGTTGCAAACCAATACTTCCTGATTGAAAAGTAAGTTCTCTTATTAGAAGTAATGTTATGTGGAATCTCACAATGGTGAGTAAGGTAATAAGTATAGCTATACAGATGGTATAGCTGGCATACAAGAGTGTCAGACAGAAAAAAATAAATATCAAGAATGAGTGTTTACTCCAGTGAGGAAAAATTATTTTCCACCCCATGATGGAAAGAGTCCAATGCAATCAACTTACCACCAGGTAGCTGGCTGATCCCTCGGTCTATGGCAGCCTATCAAAGTCTAATGGTTGGTCATTGCTGCTAGCATAATGAGGACTCAGCTGTGGTGATAGCCAGGTTAGCCTTGATGAGGGAAAATCTTGTGACTGAGCCCATGCTTAGCCTCTATCCTTGCTAGGATGGATGTTTTGTTATTGAGTGCACTGGATAAGCACTGAGAGACCTGGGAAAAGAGGCTGACTGACATCCTCAAAACAGTGATTTCCCCCACATGATTACTGCTAACCTCTAGCACAGTGGGATCTTTTGTTGTACATTCACATGGGGTCCGATGAGGGCCAATTCTGAGAGTTTCATTCATATAACTCATCCCCAAATCTCTCTCTTTTCCATTAATCTTTTCCCTTTACTATCTCTGAAAATCTAGCCAAGTCATAAGTCACTTTCCATGAATCACTATAGGCGCATACTTCAGGCCATCTTTTTATTCATGGATTGAATTCTACCTCCTGGAAAGATTACTCTAAGCCAATATTCTTATAAATTTGTATCACCACAGCACTGTCATTCAGAGCACTGTAAGCTAGGCTTAAAGTGTTTTCTTCTCTCTTGAATGATCATAAGAAATTCTCTGGAACACCCTTGGTTTGGGTTGAGCAAGAAATAGCAGTGAGGTTGTGAGCCACCTGCTTATGTAACTTACTTGAGCCTTCAGGATTTGCTTCTAACCTGTCTCTTTATATAACACCTCTGCTTATTCATGGAGTTTTGTTGAACATGAACAATTTTTTTACTTAACGAATCATGTAAAACACTGTAAATTATGGGCATCTCAGATTGTATGATTACCAAGTGTTTTGTGGTTCAGCATTTAGTCTACCAGGGCTCAGTAGCAAGCCAGTAGTTATTTCTCAAAGGAATTTAGTTATTTGCCTAAGAAGGATCTGCTAACCCATCAGGACATTTGACTTTCATTTTTCTATTTTGGCTTGCCACAAGCTCCATTTAACACACTGATGTTCCACAGATTATCTGCTAGGTCCTTCACACAAAGTATCCACCTGGATCAGAGACCCACTTCTTCCTCTGAGCCTTGGTAAATAGATTAGAACAATATACACAACTACATTGTCAACTTCAAAACCTAGATACCCAGTACCGATATGAGCACAGCAAGATAAAGAGCACAGTAAGCTGTCTTTCAGTTTGGAAAGGATGTCCCATCATGGTCCAGACCTCTGATTCCTACAAACGTCACTGTAGTGGCTCAAGTTTATTTTTATGGAAAATATCTTCTGTCTTCTGGCACACAGGTATCTCATAACATTACCTAGAATGCCATTATATCTTGCTATAGCTCCTACAAACATGACACCATCAATGGAGGGACCAGTTGATGTCCTGTGATGATGTTGAGATAAACAAGGTATCTGGGACTAAATAGTAGCATAGATCTGAAGAATTGGTGTAGCTCTCAAGCTAGATGGTGAGTGTACTTCTGTCTCTTCCAAGTTATAGCTATGTGCTTCTGCTATAGGCTGCTAGACAATACCTCTAGAGTTTTTGATTTAGGAGGTCCACATTAAATAGGGATATGATAGGAATCAGCATCCTTAAATCTTTCAGACCATTGACAATATCACTAATTCCTTTGTTCTCTCAGGGGTATACTTTACTTTTGTTTTATAATTTTTGGCATGGATCAGATTACTAATATGGCACTTCTGCCAACTACTGAGTAAACCTGTTTTTTTTTTTTTTTAAGATTTTATTTATTTATTTGACACAGAGAGAGAGAGAGCACACAAATAGAGGGAGCAGCAGGCAGAGGGAGAAGGAGAAGCAGGCTTCCCACTGAGCAGGGAGCCTGATGCAGGACTCCATCCCAGGACCCTGGAATCATGACCTGAGCCAAAGGAAGCGGCTTAACCAACTGAGCCACCCAGGCACCCCAGTAAATCTGTTTCTGAATAAACACTGAGGAACTAGACAATTAGACTCACACTATGGTAAGGACCCTGGACAAAACTTTTGTATTTATCATCTGACTTATGTGACTGTTAGACCAGAGTGGCATTCTGGGTCCCCAGGAATCAAGTAATTAGCTCAAAGTCAGGATTCAAATATTCTTAAAATATCTGTGTATTTTCCTTTTCCTATGTACAGGTTTCCTAGTACATGGCCACAGATCCCTTAAAGAAGGACAGAGAGAAAATTATGATACAGTTTGTGTTATTTTACTTCAAAGTATATGAGGCTTCCATTCAGTCAAGGGACTCTGTATCTGAACTGACACAGGCCTAAGAATTCAGTGAGGAACTATGTTTCACTATTATCAGGCCTCAAGTCAGACCTCTGTTGGCAGATCTAGAAGGTTTACTATTATTATTATACAGAATATATATATATATATATAATACTATATATTATTATACAATTATATATAATAATATATAATAATATATTATACATTTATATTTATTTATAATATATTATATATATATTATATAATATTATTATATAATATATATAATATAATAATATTATTATTATTATACAGGTTAATTAGTACCTCAGTCCATTTTCCATGTAGTTTAGTGCTAAGACCTCATGATTAATTAAGCATTACCACAGATCTCTGTGGATTGTGTTATTTGGTTATCAACCCAGCACTGGGATCTATTATGATAACCAGTTTCATTTTGTCTTGGTTGGGTAAGTGTAGCTAGTTTTCCTGTTTCTACTCTAGGATCCCATCATCCCCACTGAAATTATGAAGCCTGTTTCAATGATGGCATCACCTACTCACATACTTGTTCAACAGGAAGCAGCCATTGAAGTTTTTCTTTTTCCTTTTTTTAAATTTTGCTTTGTTTTTTATACTGATGATCCCTTCATCAGTGTATTTCCCTATGAATTTGTGAAGTGAGCATATTCTGGGACCACTCAAAAGTGGGGGGGTGCCCTGGTAAGGGAATGGGTCTCACTTATCCTACATTCCTATCTTCATAAATTATTAGGTTTCTTTCTGTACATCTCAATCTGACTGCTCATTAGAATCAGGTGGAGAGTTCTTGAAAATCCTGTTGCTCAGTCTGAACTTTTCCAAGACTCTGTACCAAGTAGGACCCAGGCATACATATTTTTCAAAATTCATTGGCTAATTCCACATTGCAATTACAAAACGAACTTATATAATCCCAACTTTACCAAATGTAAGCCATTATTGAGTCTAACTTTCAGTATTTGACTGAGCAAATAACTTAAACCAGTTCCACTTCCTCGAGCTAGCACGTTAAATCCAAACAATGTGGTAAGTGCACCTGTACTGATAAAATTAACCCAATCTGAAATTAAATGTCTTTCCCCCTAGTCCTAATACCCTTAAAATTAATTCCTATGTATATTCCCTTATGTTTTTCTTTGAGTAAAATTCTAATTGAAGTATAACATACATAGACAGTAGAATGCAAAATTTATAAGTGGATAGGTCCATTGAATTTTACAAAGTGAACATACCCTTGTAATGATTACATTAACTGGAACATTAACACCACATTGGAAACTCCTACATGGCACCTCATACTCATTATACCCTCTGCAAAGTTAACTATTTTAAACTTTCATCACTATAGAGTATTTTGCCTGTTTTTAAACTTTAAATAAAAGGAATCATATAGTGTATAATCTTTAATACTGCCTTCTTTTGCTTAAGAGTGTGTCTGTCAGATTCATTCTTACTACATATAGCAATTGTTGGTTTTTTTCATTGTTGTATAGCATTTCATTTAGGAAATTTACCACATTTTATTTACTAATTTTATTTTTTATGTTATTTGGGCTATTTAGAGCTTTCAAATATTCAAATGTTGCTATTGTGAATGCTCTTGAATATGTTTTTTGGTACACATATGTATGTAAGCATGTCTGTTATATTCAGTTTTTTAATTAATTTTAGTCATTCCAATGGATGCATCAGGGCATCTCACTGTGGCTTTAATTTGTACTTATCTGATGATGTTGAGCACCCTTCATTTTCTTATTGGATCTTTGGATGCTCTTTTTCTATTGAATTTCCTGTCTTTTTTTCTTTTTTATAGTTAGGAGGCTTGGTCCCCTTAAGGAAGGACCTGTACACACTACTGAAACTTTATACTATTAATCTTTCTTTCAGCCTTCCCCAAAGGGACTATGACATTTACCAGGGTAACTGAACATTGGGGAAAAGGAAATAATTAGAATTTTCAAAGACTATTGTACACTGGCTCTGAAATCACACTAATTCCAGGAGACCTGAAACATGACTGTGGCCCTGCAGTCAGACTAGGGCCTTATGGCGGTCAGGTGATCAATGGGTTTCTGGCTCAGGTCTGTCTCACAGTAGATCCAGTGTGTCCATGAGCCCAACCTGTGATATTTCCCTAGTTCTAGAATGCATAATTGGGATATACATACTTAGAAGCTGGCAGAATTCCCAGATTGGTTCCCTGACCTATGGAGTAAGAGCTAATATGGTAGGAAAGCTCAAATGGAAGCCATTTGAACTGCCTCTCCCTGGGAAAATAGTAAATCAAAGCAACACTACATCTCTGGAGGAATTGCAGAGATTAGTGCCACCATTAAGGACCTTAAAGACACAGGGGTGCTGATTATCACCACATCCCCATTCTACTCTTGTATTTGGCCTGTGCAGAAGACAGATGGATCTTGGAGAATGACAGTGGGTTACCATAAGCTAAACCAGGTGGTGACTCCAACTGCAGCTATTGATCTGGCAAATGCCCTTTTCTCCCCACCTGTCCATAAGCCCCATCAGAATTAGTTTGCTTTTAGCTGCCAAGGCCAGCAATATACCTTCACTGTCCCACCTCAGGGATATATCAACTCTCTAGCCCTATGTCATAATTTAGTTCAAAGGGATCTTGATTGCCTTTCCCTTCCACAAGATACCACACTAATTCATTATACTGATACTATTATGAGGATTGGATTTAGTGCAAGAAGTAGCAATTAATTTAGACTTACTGGTAAGAGATTTGTGTGACAGAGTTGAAAAATAAATCCAACTGAAATTTAGGGACCTTCTATCACAGTGAAATTTCTAGGGGTCAGTGGTATGGGGCATGGTGAGATGCCCTTTCGAAGGGGAAGGATAAGTTGTTGTTGCACATGGCCTCCCCTACAACCAAGAAAGAAACAGAGTGCCTAGTTTGCTTCTTTGGATTTTGGAAGCAATATATGTCTCATTTTGGTGTGTTGTTATGACGCATTTACTGAGCAACCCCAAAACCTTCTAGTTTTGAGTGAGGCTCAGAACAAAAGAAGACTCTGCAATAGGTCCCGACTGCTGTCCAAGCTGCTCTGACATTTGGGTCATATGATCCTGCAGATCCAATGGTGCTTACAGTGTCATTGGCATATAGGGATGCTATCTGGAGACTCTGGCAGGCCCCTACACGTGGGCCATTAGGATTTTGGAGCAAAGCCTTGCCATCATCCATAGATTACTACTCTTCTTTTGAGAAAGAGCTTCTGGCCTGCTACTAGGCCTCAGTAGAGACTGAACACTTGACCGCGGGCTACCAAGTTGCCATGTGACCTGAGCTGCCCATATGACCTGGGTGTCATACGAGCAATCAAGCCATTTAGTTGGATGTGGACAGCTATACTCCCTCATCAAATTGAAATGGTAAATATGCAATCAGGCTTGAGCAGGAGCTGAAGACACTAGTAAATTACATGAAATGGCCCAAGTACCAATGGTCCCCATTCCTGCTACACTGTTTTCTCTCTTCTAGCTCGCACCTATAGTGTCATGGTGAGTTCCCTATTATCAGTTGACAGAGGAAGAGAAGGCTCAGCGTTGGCTTACAGAAGGTTCTGCACTATATGCAGGTACCACCTGCAGTATATGCAGCACTATAGCCCCTCTCTGGGAAATTACTGAAGGACAGTGGTGAAGGGAAATCCTTCCAGTGGGCAGAACTTCAGGCAGTGCACCTGGTTGTGTACTTTGTTCAGAAGAAAAAATGACCAGATGTGCAATTATATACTGACGCATGGATTTCGGCCAATGGTTTGGCTAGATGGTCAAGGACTTGGAAGGAACATCACTGGAAAACTGGTGACAAGGAAATTTGAAGAAATATGTGGATAAACCTCATTTAGTGGGTGAAAAACATAAAAGATATTTATGTCCTGTGTGAATGCTTACACAGGGTGATCATAGCAGAGGAGGATTTTGATAATGACGTAATTAAAATGACCCATTAGGTGCATACCAGTTAGCCTCTTTCTCCAGTCACCCCTGTCATTGTCCAATGGGCTCATGAACAAAGTGACCTGGTGGCAGTAGAAGAGGGTATGTACAGGCTCAGCAATATCTATTTCTACTCACCAAGGCTGATTAGGCTATGGTCACCTAGAGTACTCAATCTATCAGCAGCAGAGCCCAACACTGAACCCTGGATATGGCACCATTTCCCATAGTGATCAGCCAGCTACCTACTGGCATGTGGATTACATTAGATTCCTCTCAACATGAAATAAGTGTTTTTTCCTTATTGGAATAGACACTTAACTCTGGATATGGATTTGCTTTCCTTTCACCAAATTCTTCTACCAAAACCACCACCATGGACTTATAGAATGCCTTATTCACCATCACGGTATTCCACACAGCATTGCTTTAGGTCAAGGAACTCACTTCATAGCAAAAGAAGTGTGGCAATAGGACCATGTTCTCTACTATCCTGAAGCAACTGGCCTGATAGAATGTCCTTTTGAAGACTCAATTATAGCACCAGTTAAGTGCACGCCTGAGCAAGGTTCTCCAGAAGGCTACATATGCTCTGAATCAGTGTTCGATATGTGTGCTATTTCTCCAATAGCCAGGATTTATGAGTTCAGGAATCAAGAGGTAGAAAGGAGAGAGGAACCATTTATTATTATCCTTAGTGACCCACTAGCGATTTTTTTTTTGCTTCTTATTCCCAGGACATTATGCCCTGCTGGCCTAGAGGTCTTAGTTCCAGAAGAAGGAATGTTTCCACCAGGTAACACAACCATTCGTCCACTGGCCTAGAAGTTAAGATGGTCACATGGTAACTTTGGACTCCTCATGCCTCTGAATAAACAGGCAAATAAGGGAATTACGGTGTTTGCTAGGTGATTGATTCTGACTACCAAGGGGAAATTGGACTACTACAAAATGGAGGTGAGGAGGGATATATCTGAAATACAGGAGATCCTTTAGAGTATTTCTTAGTATTACCATACCCACTGATTAAAGTCAATAGAGAACTACAATCCAATCTAAAGAGGATTAGTAATAGCCCAGACTCTCAGGAAAGGTTTGGATCAACCCACAAGGTAAAGAACCACAACCAGCTGAGATGCTTGCTGAAAGCAAAGGGAATATAGAGTGGGAAGTAGAAGAAGGAAGAAGAAGGTAGTTATAAATATCACCTACAACGTAGCATCAGCATCAGTTTTAAAATGTGAAGAGAGATTCATATCAATGTGAAGAGAGATAATCAAAGAGGCACCTTTGTCTGATGGAAGCACAATCTCACAGACAATAATGAAAATGAGCAAATGATGCAAATAATTTATTTACCCCAAATTTGTATTTTTCTAAGATTATTCATGTAAAATGAGAAGTCAAGGTGAACTAAAAGGCAAAAATAATGAATAAATCTGTTCTCCAAGCAGTTTTAAGGAGAAGAAAAAAACAATGGTTTGGCTTAAGCTATTAGACAAAATCATATAGATAAGATCAAGTTTGTTGGATTCCTGATGGAAAAAATATTTTCCTTTTTTTCCTTTTTTTTTTAAGGGTGTGGGGGGGGGATGAGTTGGCATATGAACACTTCTGCTACTTGAAACAAGTCACAAATTAGGTGGGTGGGAGGACTCTACTTCCCATTAAAGAAGCTAAAGAGGAGCTGTCTCTCCTTCCCCTTCTCTCTGGTTGTGGGGATGGTCTAGGTTGAGCCAAATGGATGCCCCCACCTGGGACTTGAACCTTCAGCTGGTGACCCAAAGTGCTTGAACTAATTGGAGATTTTTCGTATTGGTGGCAGCAGAGTGGAGTGGTTTCCCGTGCAGACTACTTCTGGGGCCTGACCTGAGCTGCGCTGTCAGCCACCTGACCCCTCCACTCCCACACATTTGTCATGTCTGGAGCTTCAGGCTTCCTGTCAATTTTGTGAGGTCCCAGAAATCTTTCCAATAAATTTTTGTGCGTGTTTAAAAAACAAAAAGTCAAACACTATTGATTGTCTGGTACAGCTGGGCAGTATTTATTCTAGAATAAGAGATAAATAGATTTGTTCTTACTTGATTTTAAATGCCAAATTGCCACGGTGATTAGAAGAATCAGCATGAATGAAGGAGCAAAACAGGATTCTGAAAAAGTTCTAGTTCTCCTAATAAATGAGGACATATTTTCAGTCATTTTGTTGCATGCCCAGCAGTTCATGAGAAGCTATGTGTTTGAGGAGATGTAATAGAAAAGTCAGGGTTAGTGGAACTATTTTCTGACTAAATATATCCCTTCACAATCTGCCATGGCACCTGGAATTCCAGCAGTAGTTGAATTCTTTTGAATTTAATTATTGCCATGCACAAGAATTCTACGTTTACTTATTTATTTTTTATCTTTAAAGATTTTATATATTTATTTGACAGAGAGAGAGAGACAGTGAGCATGCACAAGCAGGGAGAGTGGGAGAGGGAAAAGCAGGTTTCCTGCTAAGCAGGGAGCCCAATGCAGGGCTTGATCCCAATATCCTGGGATCATGACCTGACCCAAAGTCAGACGCTTAACTGACTGAGCCACCCAGGTGCCCCAGAATTCTATGTATAAAGTAGCCATCTTTGGGAAGGGTAGCTCATGAAGCTGCTATTATTGGTATAAATTAGGTTAAAAAATGAGATCAGTTTGGATTGGGTCTCAATTGTTGGTGGAATAGCCTATTTCAAAAAGGCCACGAGCTAGAAAGTCAGCCAAAAGTGGCCAGATATGAAAGAAAAATAGGAAGAATGAAAAAGCTCTGCTTTTCATGGGGAATATACAAACACTGGGCAGTCATCTGCAAGAGCATCCAATATTCATTGTAAGTGTCAGGAGCTCAAATGTTTGTCTTTTTGGATTAGAATTGCACGGCTAAATGTGAAGCTGGGCCAATAGGTAGAAATTTCTGGTGGGGAGTGAAGGAACTTGGGGAGAGAGTTCCCAATCTCTTCCTGAGGAAGAGAAAATCTTCATCTCTCTGAAGCCTCAGCAGCACCAGTTGGTATAGGGAGATAAGGAGAACTCAGTGGTGTGCAGAAGGCCAGCAGGGACGGCACTGAGGGCGTGGTGCATGGGGAGCTGAATGAGTTGATCTCTCCCAGCAGCAGTCTTGGCTGAGCTAGGCAAGACCCTGAGAGACTGCCTGGTCCAGCTTTGAGAGATGCCTGGTGATTGTGATGCAATACTTCGTTATCCCTGGATAAAGGAACCTGTGGCATTTTAACACCACTGCCAACAACGATGGCTGCCATTCGTTGAGATTTTACAATGTGCCAGGCTCAGGTTGAGGTTCTGTTTACGTTATCACTTTCATATTCTCACAACTTTGAAGTGGGTACAGTTAGTATAGCACTGATATTTTATGGATGAGTAGAGGGAGGACCAGACAGATGGAGGAACTTACTTCTGTGATACAGTTAGCAAATGGGGGGGCAGTATTGAACATAGTCCATATTCAAAGCTCATCTCTCAGGTTTCATGCTGAAGCTCTTCCTAAACTGAAAGACAAATGCCATCCAGGACAAGAGAGTTCTTGGACAGGAACTCTGTCATCCAGGACAAGAGGCTCCTGTGAATGGTGTGACAACAAAACTTCATCAAATGGGAGCCCCTGAGGCATGATAGATATCTTGCATATCTGTCCACCTAAGAAAGGCACCACCCCGGACAGCCAGCCAAAGTAACCCCAGAGAAGAGTGATACTATACACATAAAATCACCAGTTAAGCCAAGATCAGTCCTGCCCCCATCTCAGGTAAAAATTCCAGAATTTAAAAGCCTGCTTCATTATCATCCTGCCTGATCCTTGATGGGACAAATGCCATTAACAAACAAGGATCATAGGGGAAGGGAGGGAAAATGGAATGGGAAGTCATCAGAGAGGGAGAAAAACCATGAGAGACTCTTAACTATAGGAAACTGAGAGTTGCTGGAGGATAGGTGGATGGGGGGATGGGGTAATTGGGTGATGGGCATCAAGAAGGGCACATGATGTGATGAGTAGTGAGTGTTATAAGCAATTGATGAATTATTGAACACTACATCTGAAACTAATGATGTACTCTGTGTTGGCTAATTGAATTTAAATAAAGACAAAAAAAAGAGAACATCAAACAAATGTTGCTTTCAAGAAAACAAACAAACAAAAAAACAAACATCAGTCTGACTCCCTTTGTTTTGCCTGTCTTTGCTACAGCTGTTGCACTGGGATGATCCCCTGTGGTCAGCCCCATGGGTTTTTACTAAATCAGCTTCAGCCAACTCAACCTTCTGCCTCAGTGAAGCTTCTTTCCATTCTGTGCAAATTCAGTCCATGAGCCCAGAGAAAGCCCACTACAAGCCATCAGCGGTTGGTTTGGGGATAGGCCATTTAAATTTTTTCCTAATTAGATATGGGGAAAATTCTAAAAACTTAAAAAAAAGGCTGCTTAAAACAGTACCCTGTGGGCTTTCTGGTTATAGTTATTATTTTATTTTATTCCTCCTTATGGGTACTTTCATGCTGCCTTTATAGTTCTAATTGTGAGAAATGTTTCCAGGAGTCACCATGGAAAGAGCTCTGTGATGACAAGTCCACATATGTCTGCCGCACTTTTGATAAGACGCATTTAAAATCAAATTTAAAATCAAATGGTTTCGTGCCCATGAAAATGAGCTGGCTTTTCAAGTCTGCATTGGGAGAGAAAGGGAGAGAGAGCAAGATGGAGAGACTGAGAATATGTGCTAATAGATCTCTTCCTTGCCCTCTTTCCTCGCAAACTGGCTATTATACACATTCTCTCCAAACCCACAAGGATTGTGGGAGGTCAGACAAGCATCTGGGTTCTGTTGCAGTGGACTGGAGTCCTTGGCCTGGGTCCCAGTAGGGAACTGGAAACTGGATCAAGCATAGGTGGTCTGCAGCTGGGTTCAGATGGGGCAAGCAGAGGTGACAAAATGCACAGAGAGATCCTGCGAGTTCCAGCAGCAACACCACTTAGAGCTGTGCAGCAAACTTTGATATGGCCCCACTGTTAAGAGCTGCTTCATCTCTAATGGTCTTAAGGTTACTGCTGATTAGATTTGAGCCAGTGCCTCCTGCTAACATACATGGGTCCCCTTTGACCTCAGACTTATGGACTATTGCATCATTGTGTTCCAAAAACTCATTAATTTCCATTAACAAAAGCAGCGTCCTCTTTCAAAACCCAAGAGTCAAGTCCTGGAGATTGTCAATATTCCCAATGGACATAGTCTTTCCATCTATCAACCTAAATTTCAGGTCAGGGAAGTAGAGGTTTGACCGTTCTTTCAGCAGAAGCAATGGAAAGGATAAAAGATGACTGAGAACAAAGGATTAGAAAGACAAAGTCTAGTTGCTACCCTCATAACATGCCTCTGAGTATTAAAGATGGTATATAGATTCTGAGTTTTTCACTAAAGTCATTAGTGAGAGAACATTATCCATCTTTCAATTTATTTCTTTAGGTTCCAGGAAAAATAACCCATTTTTTTCTTTAATATTTCTCTCTCCCTATATCTCAAAAGATACATTCAGAACAATTCTTTCGAGTGAGACAAGGGGTTCTATATTAAATAGAATCTCCAGACATACATTTTTATCTTTTTTTAATTTGAATGTCACTGCTACCCTCTGATTCCTTTAGGTCAAATGAGATGTGCTTCCTATATTTTACCATCACTTACCCAATTATACTGTTTGCACTTTCACACTTACAACTCTTGCATTTGCCTATTTACTTGTCTGTCTCTCCCTCTAAATGTAATCTTAAAGACAGTCACATCTACTACAGTTACAGGGATGTATCTGGTGCCTGCTCAAGAGCTTGACATACAGAAGGTGCTGAATAAATGATTAAAATTGTATTTTAATGTTTTCATGTATCCGCTTTTAAGGCAAGCAGTTATAGCTGTGATTGTGTTGTCAATGAACTGAGGAAGTGGTTCCTGGCCAGTATTCATGAGATGGCCTTAAAATGCAGTGAGAGATAGCTTGCTCTCTGCAAGCCACAAAGACCATGTGTGAGACCCTTACAGCAATGGTTGTGACATGAGGAGGATTATGAGCCACACATCAGGGAAGAAGAAAAGAAGAAATGGATATAGATGCTAAAAGAATCAAAAGGATGTAGTGACCTTGGCGCATCATTATTTGTTTTCATTTACTGCTTCTTTTAAAATCTGAGTTACTGAGTGCTGACATCGAGTCTTCCTCTTATTTACATTCCTGTGCCAACTAAACAGTGTCTACCAGATAGCAAAGCTCAACGAATATTGGATGGATAGGTAAATGAGTGAACATTATATTAGGTTCACTAATCCAGTTCCTACCTCACAGAGAGCTCTTACATCTGTCTCCTCCTCTCCCCAAAGCTGTCCTCCATATTTTGGTTCAGAACGTCATCATTTCCAGCCGGGAGTTGCCAATGGGCTCCCAAGCATTGGAAGTCAGATGGTGCTTCTGAGATACCTCACTCCACCTCTGAAAGCAGCATGACACAGTGGTTAAAAGGCAGGTTTGGATTTAAATCCTAGACCCAAAATCCACTCCTGTGTGACCAGGCAAATTGCTTAATCTCTCTGGGCCCCAGTGTCCTCTTGGGTAAAATGGAGGTATAAGTTAATGCCTTCAAGGAGTTATTGTGATGATTTAAAAAGATCACATATACAAATAATCAGTATAGTGCCTATCAAAGGGAAGATACTCCCTTTGATGTGGGATGTCTTTTTTCCTTCATTTGTGCTGCTGGGTCAATAACACTGTCACTCTTTGCAGGGTGCTCAGTGTATTCCTCCATTCCTGCCCATGGTTGGCACAGTAGGCCCTCACTTTTTACAGACTTGTGCCTACTGCATCTTCTGCCTGCATCTGTTTGAAATGTGGTTCTACCTGGGGCATAGTCCTGGCCCGGTTTTCACGTAAGAAATGAATGGAAAGTTTAGGATCCACCATAAGCCTACCTGTCAACCTGGATTTCAATCATTCATTCGATCATTCATTCAACAAATCAATGCACAAATATCTATGGAGGTCATGAGCATGGCTGTGAGGACACCATTCTCTATCTGTGTAGAGCTTGCAGTGGAGTAGAAGACATAAGCAAGTAAGCAGACATTTATAATATCGTAGTAATGCTATAGTGGGGAAAACCTAGGGAACTATGGGAGCGGATGGAGGGGCAGCTACCCAGAGCCAGAGGGTCAAGGGCAGCCTCCCTGGCCTGTGATGGGACTGAGGGTTGTGACTTAAAGCCATTTAGGGAGGCAGGTGGGAGGAGGAGAGGACCAGGTAGAGGGAACTCCATGTGCAGAGGTGCAGAGCTGAGAGGGATTCGTTGTGTGCAAGGAAGGGGAAGGACTCCACAGTAGGGGAGACTTGAGCACAAGCAGAGGCAAGATGGTTAGGTCAGTGTCCACGTGCAAAGAAGAGGGCCCAGAAGGCCATGAAGAAAATAGTAAGATGTGAGTTCAAGGGAGATTCTTATCTGTACACAAGTCTGCCACTTGTTTATCACTCCCTTACTCTCTCCTCCCCTCTCTCCTTTGCCCCTCCACCAGCACACAGAAAGAAACACTCTGACCACAAAGCTCTGTGTCCATCTATGAGGGTTTTTAGAAGATGTCCTCTAGAAGAGGGTTTTTAAACCTAAAACCTAAACCTAAAACCTAGGTTTTTAAAACCTAAAAACCCTTTAGAAGAGGGTTTTTAGAAGATAGACATCTTCTAAAATCTTACCCAATCTTACAGTGGGTAGATAGTGTGAGGCCCTGTGGGCAGACTCTAGAGTTTACCAGCCTATCCTTTTTGACTGACTTGAGCCTTTGGGGAAAAAATACCTTTAAAAAATTTTAAAGTCCTACACTTGCAATCCCTTCTTGATTGCCTTGGAAAGATTGCACATTTAAGACTGAACATGCTCAACCTCGTGGATATGTCAGAGGGTTGGTTCTACTGAACTGTCATTGACAAAATGTCGCACGGAATGCCTGCCCCTGTAAGTGCTCAGTGCACTCCTGCTCTCCTGCACTCCTGCCAGTGGTGGCCCGGGCTAATATGACAGGCCTCGTTTATTTTAGAAAAGTACATTGAGATGAAATTGTTTTATGCTAGCCATATTTTGTTTTTCTTATTCTTCTTATTACCTGTTATTTGAGATTAACAGAGCATGGAAACTGGTCCACTTACAACATCAGTTAATTCAATTTATCTGTAGTCGTCTTTATGATGAGTAAACAGCAAGAAGTGTATTTGCACTTTCCCTCTGAGTGATGTATATTACTTCATTTGTTCAACATGAATTCATCCACCACAAATTGAGAGTTTAGTCTGAGCAAAATGCTCTGCCAAGCACAGGAATGAGTGTTCCATGGAATTTTACTTCAGAGAGTTTACAATCTGGTGGGAAAGATGGACATATGCATAACTAACTATTGTCCACATCATCTTGAGGTCACACCAACATGCTTGTGGTTTTGTTCCCTGAATCCCACCTCTGGGTGTTTCTGTCTTCTTTCTCTACTCAGGACAGCCTCTGCAGCCTCTCCAACTCCTGGGACTGCTCCAATATTTCTGCAGCCCTGGGCAAGAGTATAAATGGAGGCATACCTACCACACATAAACATATTTAAAAGTTATAGATCAAGCCAACAAACTGTTATATGAAATGTATTCTGCCTTCCTCCCTTGACAAATGTATCTTCATAATGACCCAAAGGCCAAGCTCAAATTTAGAATTTTCAGATTCCTTGGATTTCTATACTGGCCCCCAGTGGTGTAAAGGAGCCAATTCCTATCCCTGGGCCCTGGACTTCAGCCTGCCCCATTTCTTCCCCCACTCCTACAAGGGCTTCGGGTACATGTGTATGGATGGCTTAGTCCACAGGTCCAAGTTCCTGCCACACTCCCCAGAGTCACCCCTGGCTACTCCCAGGGACCAGGGGTACACACACTGTCAGTATATTCTACCTTCGAGAGGCCAGACTTGGAGAAGAGATCAACACAAGCAGGGAGGGGAGTTGGGGGTATTTAGGCAGGAGACTTAAAGTACTGGCTGTTTATAACTTGGTCTAGATAGTGGGGGGGCATGGGGCAGTGCAGAGCTGGGGAAGGGCCATAGCAGAACCCTGAAGCATGGGGCAGCAGGCAAGGGGTCCTCTTGCCCCACCTAAGAACAGTACTGCCAACACCATTCTTTGCTGGTGTAGTGAACTTGTGCTTATTCCTCAAGATCTAGTGCAAGTATCTCCTGACTGAATTCCTTTCTTTGTGTCAACACTATACCTTGTACCCACCTCTGACCTGTGGACTCTGTGGGAGCAGGAACTAGTTTTTAATCACATTTGTGTTCTTAGCGCCTACACAGGGCTTGGCATTGGAAGAGCTCAGTAAGTGTGTGTTGGATGAATGTAATCCCAAATTATATGGGATTCCACCTGAATCCCATGTGGGTCTACCTATTTTTTTTTCCAATTACTTTTATTTTATTTTTTCAGTGTTCCAATATTCAGTGTTCATGTACCACACCCAGTGCTCCATGCAATACGTGCCCTCCTCAATACCCACAGTCTCTTCAATAAATGGTGCTGGCAAAATTGGACAGCTATATATAGAAGAATGAAACTTGACCATTCTCTTACACCATACACAAAGATAAACTCCAAATGGGTCTACCTATTAAGGTAGAATTGCAATGAAAGATGTCTAAGCACCAAGAGGCCAGGGAGGTCTTCAAAAAGTAGTGTTATTGGAGCTGAGCTTTGATAAATAACTAGGATTCCAGAAAAAAAAATCAGGAAAGAGGGCTCTAGGGAGAAGGAAGCACATTTTCTATACACACAACTCAAAATAAATTATAAAGCTCAAAATAAATAATAAGCATTTCACTGAAATATCTTCCTAATATACATGGAAGAAATAAAATAATCACTTATTGCTTTGCTTAAGAACTTGATTCTACTTAAGTATGTTTTCAGAATCCATGCACTGGAAAAGTAGTTCTGGCTCTTTTAAAAGCAAGGGTGTTCTGCCAGACCGATATGGGGGGCAGCAGTTGGAAGCTTGCTAAATTGTTAGAAAGGAGATTAATGTTATGTAAATGTAAGTAATTAATCAGCAAGCACCTCTCAAGCCAAATACCTGATGTGAAGAGTCCTCCTTTGAGAGGGGAAAATTGCTCTCCTCTGATTAAAAATGGACCATTAAACAGCATTTAGATCCATCTTTTGCTTCTAACTTTCCCCAAGGTGTCTGGAGTTGAATGTAAACCTCCCCCCACCACCACTACCACCATAAGGAGAAAAAGAGAATCTGTGTAACTTGAGCTGAGATCTAGCTGGAGCACCCTGACTAAAGACGAGTAGAGAATTTAGGACCAGGGAACTGTTCAGGGAGCTCAGAGCTATAGACTGATGTCAGGCAAACATGTCTTAACTGAAATAACAGGACATTCAAAAGTATAAAAGATATGATTTAGGAAGATATCTTACTATTTGCCTACCATGTTATTCATGCCCTTGTCTTCTGAAACAGGCTCTTCTGCCCATTGGGCATGAACCCCGTTAATAGTGAAGGATGGCTGTCTTGTCTTCTCCTGATCACGGGGTGTGAACATGGCCCAGGCCTGGAATCTCTGAATAAATATCCTCCTGGCCTCTGGAACTGAGTCCAAAATAGGCTGATCTGAGCCCTTCTCGTGGCTTTACTTGAGAGATAAGTCTTGATTTTTTTCCTGAGATTGCTAGCTGGTAGGTCATATGTGTTTACAGCTGCCATTGGCTTCTTTCCCAGCATGTGGAGAGAGGCTTAGGAAAAACAAAGCTGACAAACACATAAGCAAGCAGATTCCAAAGATGGAACAAGAGTGATAGGGTCCTGATAACATCATTGTGATCCTGGCATGTTTGCCTGTGACCCATTCAACCCAGAGACTCTACCCCAAATCTCTCTCTGTTTTCTCAAACCCATTTAGGTTGAGTTTCTACTACTTGTACCAGTAGCTGCTCTGACTAATATAACATAAGTTTCCAAAGGCTACTCAGATTCCTGAAGTTGATGACTATATGGTCTATTGGCTGGTTTTTGTGCTTAATTAAAATCTACTTAAACTTATAAGCTTGTAACTATGCAAGTCTTAGGGAATAAAAAAGATGAACAAAGCTTAGTTTTCTGCTTTCATAGTGTAGGGGAGGAAAATGTCTTCCTCAACCCTATTAGGGTCTCTGGATGGGTCTAAAAATTAAATGGACAGAGACAGATGAACAGGAGAAAAGCACATAATTTTTAAAATATAAGTTGTACATGACATAGGACCCCTCATAAGGAAATGAAGACCCAAAGAGGTGGTAAAACCTGAGTATTTTTGTGCTGGGTTTGATGAAGAGTGAATAGTCATGGAGAAATAGGTTAGGTCGAAGAGCGTGAGGTAAGTGTAGGGTAAACCTGCTTGGATTCTTCTTGTGGCTATTGGTCTTCAGAGATAAGGATGCTTCTTTCTTCCTAGTAGAGGCAGGGCACCTTTCACATGAGGGTTTTATGATTTACTTCAGGGGAGACATGGTAAGGGGGAAGGTCAGAGTGATCTTCGTGCTTCTTTTGTTTTCTCAAACTCCTTCTGCTTAAAATATTCAATATGCCGAGGTGCCGTATTGTGGGCTAGCATGCCCTGAACCCCATCAGTAGAGTACACAATTAGCTAAAAGTCAATACAAGAGGATAAGTCTCTTAAAAATGAAATTTAGGTTGGATGTATTCCATTAATTAATATTTGTAGCTTAATCTTAAACAGGTAAGCTTTTTAACACTTGAAATTATTATGATCACTGTTATTATTCAAAACCAGAAGACATACAGGCTCTATATGAAGAGGTTTTTTGCTTGTTTAAATGTGTCTGCTTCTTTTGAGAAATGTAAAATGACTGAATATATATTGTTTATAATCATAAATATAATAATATCCACAATTAGACTTTTCATAAAGTATATATAAAATAGGGGTGCCTGGGTGGCTCAGTGGGTTAAAGCCTTTGCCTTCGGCTCAGGTCATGATCTCAGGGTCCTGGGATTGAGCCCCACATCGGGCTCTCTGCTCAGCAGGGAGCCTGCTTCCCCCTCTCTCTCTGCCTGCCTCTCTGCCTACTTGTGATCTCTCTCTCTGTCAAATAAATGAATAAAATCTTTAAAAAAAAAAGTATATATAAAATAGAAAATAGTATATATAAAAATGAACATAGTATATATAAAATAGTATATATACAGAAAACAGAAAAGAATATATATAAAAATGTATGGGGAGGCATCCAGAGAAGTTATCAAAGATAAACTCATTACTGTACTTCATTATTAAAGATAAGAACTAATATGGATCAATAAGTTTTAAAAAGAAAAGCCTTAAGTTACAAAAATTTAAATAATGAGATCAGAAGCCAATATACTTAAAAATAAGGGGAAAAGCAGAATTGAGATATTCAGAACAAATTCTTTAAATATAAACAATTTAGGACACAAATATGACAAGTTTAATCAAAAAGAAAAGAGAGAAAACACAATTATAAAATTGAAATTGAAGAAGATTCAAAAATGATAAAAGTACATGATGCCATTCAACTAATTTGAATAGCTCAATGAAATGGATGAATCTCCAGGACAAAATAATTACTCCAAGTTGAATCAAGAGTAAGTAGAAACACAAATATACCTAATACAGTTTCTGGCAAAGAGTAGGCATTCAATAAATTGAATGAATGGAGAGAAGACTTGGAACAGGTGTCAAAGCACATTTCATAAGCATCATTTCAAACTTCCAAAGACTTAATATCGACCACACTATGGGAATTATTTCAGAGTTCAGAAAATGATAGTAATGTACACAGTCGATATTAAGAAACAAGTATTATCCAAGAACAAAATCTATAGGCTGTGAAAAAGAAAATCACAAACAAATCTGGCTTATGAATATATATTAAATAAATTGTATAAATATAATATCTTTATGATTATATCTCATGAAAATAGATGGATGGATTTCCACAAATTGGTAGGCTATGTTTGGGAGGCTGGGTTATCTGATTTTGAACAGGCTGAGAGGCATAAACTTTTGTTTGGGTCTCCCAGGAAGGCCTCATGAAGAGATGGGCAGTACTTTCTACCCAAAGAGAGGCATGAGAGGCATATGTGAATGTCAAGGAGGAGAAAAATACCATGGGTAATAAAGTGACAGGGAAAGAGGAGCAAAGTGCACACACACACACACACATACATGCACACAGGAAAACAATCAAATGGTGGTTTCAAATAAATACTCTGTATCAGAACATATAGGGAAAACTCTCCAAACTGCAGTCCCTAATTTGTGGTCAAACTGCTTCTCACTTGTCATCTTATACAGTGATGAAGTGTGAGGGGCAGCAAGATTCATTCACCATGATTAATGTTTTTCTAAGCAATGCTAGCAATATAATACTAGTAGATTCTTTATTAAAATAAAAGAATAATTCAAATATAATAGTCACAATGCTGAGAAATAAACATAGAATTGTGCAGACCCTATATGAATAAAACTAAAAACAAAAGTGCAAAAGGACTTGGAATTAAAAGTGCAGCAAAAAAGTGGGTAAAAAAGATTTAATTTTATAAAGTTGACAATGTCCCCCAAATTATACCTATAATATTTTTCAGTCAGAATTCTAAAGGGAGATTTCAGGAATTGGACATACATACTTAGATTTTTCTGAAGGAATAAAAGGGCAAGACTATCCAATAACATTTTAAAAAGAAGACTAATAAAATGATTTGCTTTACAAGGTAATAAAAATCCTTTTGAAAATAATTATTTTTATTTCATGCATTTAAAAATAGTCTTTAAAAAATTACCAATAACGTATGTGCACTATAGGGATCACACAATCCTATTATGATACAAAAAATAACATATTATACATTTTTATATTTATATCAGTGTGACTGCTTTAAGTGACATGTTCTTATTTTATTAATAAAAAATGCCACTCAGTAAGTCTTGAAAATATGTTTAAACCTTCATATTTTATATTGCATAACAGAAACATAAGCATTGTTATAAGATTTCAATATTCTGGATTACTTTTAAAAAGGATAGCACAAAATGTAGATACAAAATATATACATGTATACACACATATATAAATGTATATATATTGTATTCCTACTACTTTTAAAAGGCATGGAACAGGGGCATCTGGGTGGCTCAGTCGGTTAAGTGACAGACTAGTGATCTTGGCTCAGGTCATGATCTCCTGGGTCCTGAGACAGAGCCCTGCATTGGTCTCTGCACTCAGTAGGGAGTCTGCTTGAGGTTCTCTCTCTCCCTCTTTCTCTGCTCCTACCCCTACTCACGTGCGTGCATTATCTCTAAAATAAATATATAAAAATCATTAAAATAAAAAGAGGCATAGAACAAAACATAATGTGTGTGTGTGTGTGTGTGTGTGTGTGTGTATATATATAAAATTTCTGAACTACTTTAAAAAGGCTTAGAAAAAAATACATAATATATATGCATATCTCTATACACATATATTATGTAAGCTTTTTTCCAGAAACAAAGTACAAATAAACCACTACCATGATTTTGTTCATTTTCTTTTCTGTTGACCAAATTACCTAGTTTCCCCCTGCAATTTAAAGAAATGTTGGCAGCTCTCTCAGGGCTAGTAAGAACTTGAGAGGGACATATTTAGGAGATAAATGTAAGTCATCAGATATGCTTTCCAGATGACCTTAAGGTTTGTTCTGCCTGCTGCTAAGGGTTGCACTTTCCATTCAATTGTGTTAAAAAGTCCATTTAGAAAAATTTAAAAACTCTTTATTTCTGCCTGAGGATGCTGTCCTACTGACTGCCCCTTTGGAGATGATGCTACAAATCTTCACTTCTTTTTAAGTATGGGGAATGATTTACCCAGGCAAAGCAATAAAGTGTGTTCAGAAGTAACTAAACTCAGCACGCCCTGTCGTTACTGCTTGGCTCTATGATTTCAGTCCTCTAATTAGATATGTTGTTGGGTTTTGCTAGGCTTTAATGACCTCCATTCTGTTTATGACAAATGCTGGAGAGCCACCCCCTGGGGGAATTGCAGGGGGGCAGATGAGCTGATGAGAGCTTGTTCTGTTTAGTCTTGAGATGCAATTTCCTCATTTTCATATTGTTCAAAATTCCAGCATGTCAGAATAATGTATGTGCATTGTCTGTGGATGTGGATGGTGGGTAGCGTGGGTGGCATATGTGGGACAGTTTGCAGAGTTGACAGTATCAAGGCATTAAAAAAGTAAAGGTTGGGTTGAAAGTAATAGCTAGACTCCCCACTGGATGATGCTCTCCATCGCTGTACCTGATCCTCATGAGGTGGTTAATGAAAGTTGGGCAGAGTTATATTTATTTATGGTTATTCAATAAGTTGACAAAAACTTACTGGGTGCCTAGTGCATACGAAGTGTTGTGCTAGGGACTATGAAGGACAAAAGGACAGTTTATAATGTACTTGGGAAGACAACACTGACATAAATCAACAATGATGAAGCAGGCAGTGAAGGTTTCTCAGGAAAAACTTCCCTGACCTCTCCTGGCAGAATGAAGCCCTGTCCAAGCTCTACTACAATACTTAGTACATTACAATGTTTCTTTGTCTGCACACTTGCTTCTTTCACAAGACCGTGAGCTTCTTGGGAACAGGAACTATTCTTACGATATTCCATTCCTAGTGTCTTACGTGGTCCTAACACGAGGTGGGTGCTCAGGAAGTGGGAGTGAGTGTGTGAGTTGGTGAGCATGGCACAGGGCCACCTCCAGACTGGAGGAGTGCTCCCATGGGTTGTTGGTAGAGAGGGTTAGAGTAGGAAGCCTGGGATGTACAGGGAGGCTTTATATCCACTCTAGATGAAAGGGCACTGACCATGGAATTGGTTTAGATGGAATATACTTGTAATTGTGGGAAATTATTGGAAGGTATCATAAAGGGTCCCTCTGCCTCCCTGAAAAGAGTATTTCCTCAATTGGACTTAAACTCCTTTGGGGTAAGCATACTTTTGTTAAAATTGAAATCTGTTGGGAGACTTCAGGCATCAGTTTTTATAAATAATCACTGTATCAGATAACTTTTTTTTAGGAATACTTTCCTCCCCACAAAGAGTAGAAGGAGAACTGGGCTCAATGCATGGGGATCTGGCTGAGGAAGCAGATCTGGGCAGGATCCTTAGCCTGAACAGAAGTGGCCTAAGAACATCATCAAGTAGTAGATTTCTAGGAAAGAGGCAAGAATAGAAGGCAGTGATTGGATAGGACCTCGAATACAAGCACAGATAACCATTTTGTCTTGGGCTAATCCTTTATACTGAATAAATTGACACATGGAGTTAGGTTGCTTTTTATATGATTCCTACTTCTTATATTTTCCTGTGTCAGTGGAAAAGTGGCCTGGAAGTTAGAGCAGCTGGCAGAATTGGCAATTTCAAACCTAACTTAAATGAGAAGTGTTTGGGGAATAAAGGAAAATTTGCTTCTCTCCATGGCTAGAGGGAATAATTGGTCCCATCTGTACAACTGAGAGCAAAGAACCAAAGCACAAGTATGGAATCCATTTTTAAATTCCTGAGGAAAGTCTAAGTATTAACTTCTATTACTATTGGTGGCTCTTCTTAAGGTTGAAAAATTAGTCTACTGAAAATGGTTGCAAACCTCCATAAAAAATAGCACAAATACCAAGCAGCTGGAAGTTACAAGAAAATGAAGACAATAGCTTTATCTTGAATGTTATTTCCTATATGAAAGAGTAATCAAAATTTAAAAAGAAGGTTCCACAATGAATCAGCACTTTTTTAAAATGGGGTCTCAAAAATTCAAAAGGGCACATAGACATGCTTAGAAACATGCTTGCAGTATAACAAAAATGCATGAGGTAGCCTCTGACTGCATCTGAAGATGGAAGACAAAAAGTCTATAATCTTTGGTCAGAGATACATTGGGGCCTTAACATTTTAGGGGTTTAGCAGTTTAGTTAACTTAACTGCTGCCGAAGCCCAGAGACACGGGAAACTATCTCTGATGGAACTTTGCAGTAAGTCTCTGCTCCCATCCCATCCTCATAGGCAATAGACACAACTTAATGAGGGCAGAAAAAGCTTAATTAAATAAAGAAAACATCAGTTTAAATAATAAATCATTAATAAAACCTTTACCCTCATCTCACAAATACCACAGTCTCTTGCATCATAGAGCTCCTCAGAGACACAAAAGAGGCTTGTGTTCAAAGTTTTTTTTTCTTCCCCTCTTGTTCCTCCCTCCCATCTACCTGCCACAGAGTACCTCAGGAAGCAGGCAAGTAGGCCATTAGGTTAATGAGTCCAAGCGCTTGCTAGAGGTGGGGGGAACCAAACCATGACCCAGGAGTGAGGAGAAGGCACACAGAGAATGGGATCTAAAGCTTTTAAACCAAGTAGAATTGGGACAGAAGGAGATGAATAAAAGGAAGGAAGAATTGGGAGAAAAGTCAGCTATGATGGGAAATCTCAGTCCTCCCGTGCATCTCCTTCACTCACACACTACCACACGCCCAGCACTTCTGACACCAAATGTGGGGAGGATTTCCCTCACCAAGCAATTCTCCAACACCAGCTGGGAGTCCTACAGTTTAACACAATACTGACACCATCTACCCGGAGATAACATCAGATCGCACAGGCTATGGGCTCAGGCCCACAGAGTGCACCTGCCTCAGATGCCATTTATAAGTAATAGGTGCTCTCCCGCAGTGTTACCCACAACTTCTGTCCAATTTGACTACAGATCAGAGATTCTAATGACCCTCTCCTTGGGTCTGATAAATTTGCTAGAGTGGCTCACAGAACTCAGGGAAACATGCATATTTACCAGTTCATTAAAGAAACTGAAAGAGGATTCCAGATGAACAGCCAGATGGAGAGATACATAGGACGAGGTCTGGGAGGGTCTCAAGTACAGGAGCTCTATCGTTGGGCAATTGGGGGCGTGTCACCCTCCTGTATGGGGATGTGTTCCCACCTGAAGCTCTCCAAACCTCATAGTATTGGGACTTTATGGAGGCTTCCTCATGTAGGCCTGATCGGTTATTAACTCTATTTCCGGCCTCCCCAGAAAGGAAGATGGTGGCATAAGCTTAGAGCTGAAAATTCCAAGCTTCTACCCCTGGCTTTGTTTTTCTGGTGACCAGTTCCATCCAATAGTCATCCAGGAGCCCACCCAGAGTCACCTCATTAGAACAAAAGATGCTTATAGTGATCCTATCACTTAGGAATTTACAAGAGTTTCAGGAGCCCTGTGTCAGGACCCAGAGTCAAAGACTGAATACCAGAACAAAAGACACTCCCAGTGCTCTTATCACTTAGAAAGTTACCAGGCTTTTCGGAACTTTGTCCCAGGAACTGAGGGCAGAAACCAGTATTTATATTTTCTATTATCTCATATTAGCCCAGATCACAGTAAGACAATGCATAGGGTGTCCCAGGTGGGCTAATAATTTGACACCCCTTCAAAGAGATATGCTTGCATTAGCTCTCCCTGATGAAACATAATCCATTCTGACTGAACTTATTAGCTACTGATAATACTTCAATAAATTATTCTTAATTATATATATATAATAATAAATATATATTTTATATATTACACATAAGGAACCTCCTGTTTTTCTCAGTTACAAATCCTAAGGAAGCCAATGAGAATACCTGAAAAAGCCAAACAGAGTGGACAGCTAATTAAAGGTTTCAGCGAATTTCTTCAAAAGTCTGCCTTTGTGACTTGATGATTATTGGAAAAGTTAAGCAGATAGAAAACTGATTTCTTTTGAATAAGAAAAACATATTGTCTCAGATTTTGGAAAGTGAGGTTCATGTAATAGGAGAACATTCTCAAAGTTCACCTCAGTGCTTGTTCTTCCACCCATCTTTTCTGTTTGCTCTTCTGTGTTGATTACAGCTTGTTGATTAATCATATCTGATTCTCTTTCTGATTAGACCCACCACGTTTGGTGATTCTTCTCAGTTCCAGTTATTCTTTAGGGGCTTCAGTCTTAGACTGAACTAGCGTGGACTGTCATTTTATTCTAATCTATTTCATCTCTTCCCTACAGTTACATTAGCATTTTCCCCTCACAGTTTCTAAAAGTTCTTACACATAGTCGTTCATTTTTAGACCTATTAAATTTTAAGTCTTTAATTAATTAAACCAATGCTCATAAGCATTTAATTCTAAAAATTGCCGCCTCCTCTTCTTCATTGGCTCACATTTTTTAATGCTTAGTAATGAACAAGCATGAATGTTGGAAGCTTGCATGATTATTGGCTCAAGGGATCATGTGGAATCGTGTCCAATTAAACTTTGAGGAAACAAACCAAATTATTTCCTATGTATAAATATTTACTCATTTTTTAAAACGAAGATGAAGATAAACTAATTTACTACTTATAAAGATTTTATACTCCATATTTATTTTTAGAATAAAGAATTTCCTACATGTTATTTTTCAAACCATGCAACTCCTAGGTGAAGCATATTAAGCCAGTTAAGAGTTTAGCTTAAAAAGAAAAAGAATTTAGCTAATACAACTTATCACCTTTGTCAGGCAATCAGCCATTTGTTATGTATCACTTAGTTTCCAAATGGTAGCTCACCTGACTTCTAGCTTTGCTGGTCTCAGAGTTCACAGTCAGCCTTGGGCTGCACCATGCAATGTACATACCTGTGTTACAGAAATAAATAAGAAAAAAAAAAAAATGAAGAAAAAAAAAAGAAAAAAGAAAAAAAAATGAGAAGATGCTGGCGAGGAATGCTTTTCCAAGGCTTTCCATGAAGGTTGGTGGAGAGAAATTCCAATTTATATTTCACTACTTGGGAATCTTAATTAATTAATACCAATATTCAGGTTTGCATCAGTGATTTTTAAAAAAGATATTATCTGTCAAAGTACTGCTTAAGTGAATCAACCATTTTGGTCAAAATATCAATTTTAATCAAGCGTTTTACCAAAAAATATTAGTCTCATTAAACTTTCCAAGTCTTACAGCCCACTTTTGCTTGACTCTGATTCTGAAAATAGTAGAAATCTTCAGCAATTTTAACATCCCTTGTAGAAAGATTTTGTTTAAATATTTAAGAATTTCTCCACTCTTCCTTTCTGATTTCCCAAATCAACAACCCCCCAATCCTGACCCAAATGTGAGTCCAGTGATTCTAAATAAAACTGAAAACTTCTAGAAATGTAAAATCATTTTTTTCCTTTACCCAACAAAGAATTAGAAACTGCTGATTCTGCATCCATTTTAAATTAAAATTAAGATACAATTTGGCTACTTCAGTGAGTGCTAAAAAGAGACTAGTCATTTTCCAATCCCATACTTTCTGCTACGAAGATTGCCTAACCAGTGGGATTTCTGAATTAAAGAGGACAAAAGGGAAAGGAAAGAGATTGTGCTCATCATTGAAAAGGAGACTATGAGTGGATCTGGTTGACATCTTTGCTTTCTGGTGACATATTGAGCAAGGTTGAGGTCCACTATGAAAATGATCAGCTATGGATGGAGATGGGGTTGGGTGGGGTTGATGTGGTCCTGTTCTTGGTGTGTATTTGTTTGGGGGAACATACTGATGCTCCCAGCAAGAACTGGATCCTGTGCTAAAATTTTGTTTACAAGTAATGCTATAATGCCAAAGGTTGCAAACTTGGCTTGGGGTCTGTGTCCAGCCCATCAGACTTATTTGTTTGATCTTCAGAATCTTAAAAAAGAATGGAGCCAACATTTAATGATCAGGTGATTTCATATAAACACTCTCTGTTCTGGCTTTCTTGAAAAATCAGAATAAGATAAAATCAGGTGATACAACAATGGTTTGCATTTCCCACCAGCTCTAATTGCCTAGAATTGAGTAGCATCTGTCCACCCCCCCAGTTTATCCATCATTTACAGCTCTTTCCTTGACATTGAGTTTCATTTGCCATTTAGCATCATGCTCGAGCTGTTTTTCTTAGTAATAGCGAAATACCATATCTTAAAAGTAAAAAAATGAAAGGCAGGCTGAGAACTTTCTTCTCCCAAGATAAATGACAGACCACGTTTATTTACCTAAGTGAAAATATCCATACGTTTAATAAGCAAACAAGTCGGGTCTGTGTCACGAGAACACAACTTAAGGCATCCAGCCATCCTACTAATTTATGTTACCCTCACGGCCCATGTAGGTGTTGAAGTTTGCAGCCCCGAATTATTACATTCTCTGCATCAGTGATTCTCAACAAAAGTGTATAGAGGAATATCAGAATCATCAAGTGGTTTTTTCAAAGTACATTTCCTTCCACATGGATAATTCTGGGATGCATGTCCCTCTGGAGGCTTTATCTGATTGTGGAAGCTGTCTAGGAGATTCTGATATAATTATCTGGTGGAGAACTCTATATCCAATCGTTAAGTGAGACCTATTGAAAGGCATCCTGATGTTGTTTTTCCAATTTCTCTCCCCTGTCCCATCCCTAATAAAATGACCAACAGCCCAAGAACTCAGGCGTCATGCCCAACACCCATAATGGAGCTACAGTTACGTGTATAAATGGTGAGATGCTGCCTACAAGCCCCTTCTGACTGTGAAGTTCTTGCTTCAGATGGTGTGTGGGGATCAGAGTTGGGGTAAAAGCTACTTGACACCTTTGAAAATGTGTTAGGACAGTTGGCTGGAAATCAGGATGTCTCCAGATGGGTGGTTCACAAATTTGAGAACCTGGGGCACTTATTAAAATATCAATGTCCATGCCATGTTCTATTTAGTAATTCTGGTGTGGGTGTTCAGAGACTCAAACCAACAAACTGATATATATATGTATATCAGTATGTATATAAATAGAACTCTGACCACAGCCACTGCAGCAACCAGTCCATGAAGCCAAACCACAGCCTCCATAGCAATCAGCCCCAAACAGCCATGATCTGATTAATTAACTGCCAGCTTCCCTAATTTTTGTCCCTGCTCCCAATTTAGCACTAACCAGAGAAATCTAAATGTGTTCTCCTAACCAATCATATATGACGCCCTACTTCAAGTTAATTCCTCCAGCTTTCCCATACCAACCACCTCCAATCAAGGCATACCAGAATCCTTCCCTTTTTCACTATCACCCTTTACACTGCCCACCTTTGTGTTTCTGCCAAATGCCAGTGATTGTGGCTGACTCACTTGCAATAGCAAGTTCTGAATAAATAGACTTTGCTTGTTCTCATTTGGGTGGTCTTTATTTATTTTTACAGGCTCCAGGAAACAATAGTTGCAGCAGGCTCTCCAGATAATTCTGCAGCATCCTTACATTTAAGAGCCATTGCTAGAAACCACTCTTATGTTTCCCAAATTTTGCAAGAATCACTTGTGCATGTATGCATGGGGGGCAAGGACACAGATTCTCATGTACCACCCCAAGCCCCAACTGAAACAGGGTTTGGATTTTTTTCTCTTTTTTTTAAATAAGCCTCTTCCTCCAGGTGATGCTTATTGTCCATCAAAGGCATTTGGAGCCACTGGACTACGTTACTATTCACAGGCTTGTGCCAGGCTGGCAGAATACAAAGCATCTAGAAAGCTTATTGTAAATCAAGATTTCCAGGCTCCACCCATGGAGATTCTGATGTGGTTAGTCTGGGCTCTCCCAGTGATTCTGATGGGTAGCATGTTTTGGGAAGCAGTGCTCTACCTATGTGATTCTTGAACAGCAACGTGCATACAAAGTTCCCGGAGATCTTATGAAAGTGCTAGTTCTGAGTCATTGGTCTGGAGTAGGGCTGAGATTCTGCATATTTAACAAGCTCCTATGTAATGTTTCTGTGGCTGATCTGCTAACGATGCTTGGAGCAGTCAATGTTGGCTGCACACTAAAACCAAATGGGAAAACAGCCTCGGGCACCAGGAGATCACATCACACAGCCAAGATCACTCTTTATCTGCCTACTGCTCAGCCACATGATAGGAGTAGTGTTTTTACAGGAATGGTACACAAGCCTGCTCAGGGATTGGCCCTGACATGTCACTTACTCCTCAGCATGGCTTTGTGGCTCTGGCACTTCCCTGTGGGCCTGAGGATGCCTGGAGGCACACCGAATGCACTGAAGAGAGCATGTTCCATGGAATTACTGTTGAACCACCTTGTTGCCAGCTTTCAGGGGCTTCCTGCAGAAGGAGAGGTGTAATGATAACCCAGAATATCCCATGTGCCCAACAGCTCAGAAAGTGAATGTTGAGAGAGAATGGTCTTCAATGACTGAGGGAATTTCCCTAAGGTAAATTTGTTTGTAACTCTGGGTGAATGTGATTGGGTTCTACCAGCTAAGGAGAAAAAAAAAAAAAAAGAAAAAGACACCCAAACCCCCTTGGTGGTCAGATCTGCTTATTTTTCATCTTTCTTTGGTAGCATTTCATGACTGATTGTAAGGGTAAGGGAGATGATAGTGTCGTTGATGAGAAGGCAGATTTGGATGGGTTATAATTACAATTTACCCTTCACCAGATGGCTTCATCCTTTGCCAGGCATTTGATGAGCTATTTCATGAAGACTGTGTGTGGATGGGTTAATGCCTGAAAGCCTGTGGATTTGAATGGACCAATGTGAAGGTGCTTAACAGATCCTTAGATGCTTGACTCGCTTTTGCTTAGCGGATAAATAACCTGGTGCATAATAAAAACTAAGAGAGCTATTCCAGAAGAAAACTACCTCATACGCAAGGACTATGTGGGTTTCAGGCGAGTAAGGATGATAGCAGAATTGAGCAAATTTGTAATTACGGGCCTGGAACCATTTTATCATGAGGTCATGGACCCAAGTTTTTAAAAACCATCTATCCAAAATGCATCACAATAAATCAATCATAAAATTCTCCTGGCTGATAAACATTTCAATCTGCCTATGCTCTGTAATTATCCATAGCAAAACATCCTCTGTATTATGAATGGCTGTTGTTTTCAACCATGTCTTAATATATGAGCAAAAGGTATTTCTAAGAAATATTCAGACATCTAAAGCCTGGGTCATGTTAGCAGCAGAGGCTCTATGGTGAGCCAGAGGCTCCTTGTAATTACCATGATGCACGGCCTTAATGCCCAGACAGAGGTTTTCAGGTTAGCAGGGGGAGGCATCAGAATGCCCACAGGAAAAAAAATTCTTTATCATCTACAGATGAATGCACATCTGGTTTCAGAGGAACAAGATAGCTCTCAATAATTCCGATTGGCAGTGGTGGGCCTAACAGACATGCATCACAGATACATATACACACACATACGTACACACACATCTATATAATAGTATAATGTGACATTATTGTCACATTATATATTATATATACATATTATATAATATATAATATATATATATTATATAATGTGACATATAATGTCACATATTATATAATATATATATATTAATATATAATATATATATAATATTATATAATATATAATATATATAATATAATATAATATATAATATAATAATATATATAATTTATCATTTGTAACATATATATACCATGCACCTTTACTTTAACAACAAATTTCATGTGAGTTCAAAAGTTTTTGAACAGATAAAATGGATAACCGAGTGGCTGAACTTTATATAAATGTTTAGCAGATGGTGATAGAGACACCCCAGACTAACCAAAGAAAACAAATTTTAAATGAAAGTCTTGCATTATCACATAATGGCTTGTCTCGCCTTATATTTTAATACCCTAGGAGATATAGAACAAGGGAAAAACCTAGCAAAGACACTGAATATAGAGATAAGAAAAATAGTCTGGGAATTTCCAATGACTGCCTTATCAGTGGGTATTAGATTAAGAAACCGAATACTGGACTGCGCGCACCTTGCCCTACCTCATTCCCACCATCTGCCCCTATGGGCAGATACCCAAGGAACCCAACACCGACGCCATGATGGGAAATTCCTTTTGAGTGGTCAGGCCTGCTGCTCCCCTGTACCCACCACACAGCAGCATGTCTCTTTCCGTTCAGACCCACTTTTGAGAAAAGGCACAGCTGTGAGTGAGAACTGGCTGGGCCACACTGTGTTCAGAGATATGTGGTCACCCTTGGAAAAGCCTGGGAACTGTGAAGGCTCAGTACCATATATATAAACACGAGAGCTGCAGATTAGAGCTGACTCCCTTTTACCCTCAGAGAACAGATACGAAGGCACATCTCAGTCAAGCAACTTCTTCAGATTTCTGGCCACGCTGAAGAACTTGTGGCAAGAGCAGTCAGAAATGCCTCTAAGTCCAAGTTGGAAGAGGGGAGCTGGCTAGGTACTCCCTTAGTGATACCTCTTAAAATTCTGTGGATAGATATCAGGCCTGGATAGCTCTTCTCTAAAGTATCAGTTAACTAAAAAATAATACTATAATAAAATTTACAAAGGCCCTAAGGAAAAATTCCAGTAAAACAAATTATTTGAGGACTCAGAAAGAGTATATATTTGCAAATTAGTTGCTATAGGAAACAGAATTAAAAAAATAAAAGACACCTATTGGAGTGTTCACTGATAAACCAAAAGCTCTCAAGGGTCAGAACACTGTGCTCCCTCTCTTAACATCATGTCTGATTTAACACTCTGTAGGAACCCAGAGGCCCCTGCTGGGCTCCTGTGAGTGGACCTGTCTACCCCAGAGACTGGCAGACAGAAGGCAGCAGCCAGCAGAGAAATCAGATGCAGCTGTGGGAAGGCAGGAACTGTAAAAGCAGAGGGAGGGAGGCTGAGGTGTTAATCCAGGAAGCTATTTCTTTTCTTATCTCCTCGCACTTGTCATACTTTTTGATACATTTCTATTGGCCTTGGACTGCATAGAATATTAAACTTCCTGAATTTATTTTTGAATGGTTTCGTATCTGGAGATTCCTTGTTCTACTACATTGGTATGTAATATAGCATTTCCTCAACCCTTCTTTTCTCAGGCATAGATTTTACAATAAATTGTGTTAGTAAATTAATAAATTAACACACTCATTTCTGACATTGAGGGTGAAACAATAGTATTACTGTTTCTTTATGATTTAAGCATTGCACTAGCTTTTTAAAATAAGGATTCCCTTATAGGTCTCACAACACACAAGTAGGTGTGAAAATCTCTACTTTATGTCTTGGGCGACTGGCTTTCAGGAGGCTTATGTAACTTGCTCAAGGTCACATGGAGAAGTCAGGATTTGAACTCCAGTCTACTTTACTCCAAAGCCCTTTCTGCCATAACCATACTCTCTTGAAACAACACACTGCCAGGAATTGATGGTTTTTCTCTACAGCTTCCCTATCTTCTGGTTAAATTGGTCTGTTACAAGGCAGAATTATAGTTCTCAGTTATTTCCCCTAATGATTCCCTTCTTTAACTCCCCTGGGTCAGTTTGCTGTGCCTATTTGAGCCTGGACTCTGAAATTTACTTTTCCCTTGGTACACATTCTCTCTCATTCTCTCTTTTGAGCTAGTAACAATTGGCTGGCGATTGTCAACCAATTATTAGCTAATTACTGCCTAGCAATTCACTAGGTAAGGAGAGGAAGAACCTTAGGTAATATAAAGGAGAGAATAATTTGCCCTTGCTTTTCAGTCTCCATCACAAAAGAAACTTAAAAAAAAAAAAAAATCATTACCCAAACCAGTATTACTCGCCTTGATAAGTCACCTCATTCACTAGATGTGATTTCAAATGATTTTCTAAGAAAATCAAATCTACTTTCAAAGGGCCAAAATTTGGCATAATTCAGATATTCAAAAGAATGAGCTGTGGGTTCTGAAGGCAATTCAGAGTTAGTCCAAAAATAAAGTCTGAGATGGTTGGAATAAATATGAAGTTTTTCAGAATGAGCACTTTGAAACTGAACATTCTTTTGCAAACAGATTTTCTATATGTTATTAAAAACTTAGAGTCATTTTCTTTCCAATAAATACTGTTTTATGCCTAAGTTGGACAGAGTTGACTTATGTTACTTACAATTAAAAATACTAATTAATACAAAATTTCAAACCTAAAGTGAGGTGTTCAAATAATAGAACTTGACATATGATCTTAAATATAAAACTTGGTTTACTCGAGGTATGGAAGAAAGCCTGCACGGTGGTTCATTCTGTCCTGACTCAGACCCATTTAATGCATTACAGGGGAAAAAAATAGTTAAATTGTTAACTGTTTATTGGGATTGTGATCATATATCTCAAATGGATCTTCAGGGGACTTAGCAGAAAATGTCAGATTCTTCAAGGATATTGGTTATTTCTTGCGGCTTTAGGAAGGGTGATCCTCAAAATATGGTTAGCAACTGGTACATTCCCAGGGCCCCCCAATCAGAATGGATGCCAGGTCTGGAGCTGGGCCCTGAGACTCTGCTAGGCCTCATGCTGAACCTTTAGTTGTTGGTTGTGGTGTCCTCTATGATGCCCTAGGGAGGAGCCAGTGCGCCAGGGAAGGGAGGAGGGTAGTGAAGGGACTGGAAAGAGGTATAAGGCTGTAGCTCCTGTAGTTTTGGTCCTACAGTGAACTGGTTAAATATCACTCTGGCTTTCAGGTAGATCCTCCAAGAAACAAGCTCTTGTCCAAGTTGACTCACGTGATAGAAGCAAAAAGAGAGCCAAATGCAGCTGACCTTTCTCTTGTGACCCGTAATCCAGGACCTATGTGGGTAAGTTGAATTCTCAGTATGAGTAAAAGCAGGATGATGATGGAAACAGAGTGAATATGAAGGAGAGCCTAGGATTGTCCTCACAAATGGGTAGAATCTGCTCCCCGGCCCTTCTCCCACCACATAGGGCTCCTCTGTGCCTTTCCTTTATGCTACCTATCATAAGACTGGAATCTGGCTGCTCTGCAGAAAAGAGGGAACTTAACCCCAACTCCCTAAGTGTGTCCTGCTGTGCATGTTATACCTATCAGAAGTGATCATTTTCCCACCGTTAAATACTCGCCAGTGGCTTACACACTGGGATGGGGAAGAAGATGGCTCTGCCTCCCTGCCTGGCCTATTGCTTTAGGCTGTGCCATGCCAGTGCAGGATGAAGTCTGGTTGAGTGGGCAGAGTCCCCAGGCCTATTGCAAAGAGATGGAAACGCAAGGGAATGAGGTATGGCCCAGAGTTAAGGATCATGATTTTTAAATTTGTTGCTTTGGCTATAAATTTCCCCAGGAATTGAACAGACTGGCAGCTTAATAGGGTTTTAAGGAAGTTAAACTAACAAAGAAAATCCAGCTTAGCAAAAAAACCTATAATACTGAATGCCTAAAACAATTTCCAGGCTCCAAAATCACCAGGAAGGGGACCCTCAAAGCAACTCCCTAAAGAGGAGTCATCCCTGCATGCTTCTTAGCCATGGTCCTGGAGGTCAAACAGATACAGGGAATCTCACCAGAAGGAGACTCAGGAAGCCACACTGGCCAACCAGGCACAGAAGCAGAGGACATGCTAGGGACCAGGATGGTGAGTCTCATGCATTTTCAGCTTCCCCCTTTATAAATGGGAGTTCCTATTGTGGTTTTCCTCTACTACTGATTATTCAGCATGTTGGGGGTGCTTAAATTTATCAATTAGCTATAAACTGACAGACTAAAAGAAGCTATAACCAGATTATACCCATCACCCAAGGGTCCTGGTCTTGAGGCTAGATTGGATATGATTTGGGGTGATCTTCCTTTCAGAGGATGGTGGTGATTTCACACAGGACGATTGTGTTACACTGGGAATTCTGGAATTGTAAGTATCAGAATAGAGGTTAGTGTAATCCCTGGGCAGCCACAGGGTGGAATGTAATAGACTGTGGTAGTTGTATTTATCAGCCCAGCAAACTTTCCTTCCCCCTTTTTATATTAAGAGCTTCTGCATGTCTAACAAAGTAACCAGTGAGACATCTGTCCTTGATCGCCCCAGTCCAGTGCGGCTGTGCTGTCCTGTCCTACCACTCCTGCTCCAGGCCTGGCCAATCATGAGCTCCCCTTACCCTGTGAAGTGATTTGTTCTAGTGTGGTCACACGACCCAAGCAAACACGGAAAGAAAGAAGCTTTCCCTGCTGATGGTGGTTTGCTGACCATGGTCCCCACTACATGAAAAAGAGATAAGAATTGGATAATGACAATACTAGTGGTACTGAGTACCCAGTTTTAGATCCTTAGTTCCCGGTTCTTAGTCTTCATAACTTTTCCAAATTTTTTGTGAGCTACCTCTGTATCATACATATATATGTATACATGTATACATATATGTATCCTATGTATTTGAATATCCATAATTATACAACTATTATACATATAATTCTCTATATAATAATATAATATAGATGAGGTTAGTTTCCTTCATTTGCAACCAAAAGGTACCATGTAATATAAACCTGAATTCTATAGCTAGCAACAAAATGATCAAAATGACCCCCCAACTGTGCAACCCTCCTATAACATGTATTATTTAAATAAATCTGCCATTATGTTTAGAAAAGTTATACACAAAATGCCACAAGAGAGTGAAAGTTGCTATAATCATGGGACATTTCTATATGTCAAAAGTAGGAAAATATTTTAGAATTGATTTAGCAATTTATTCAAAGCACTTTCACGCCTCAGTTAATTTTCACCAAAAAAGGAACATAATACAAGTCAGCTAGTGATAATAACAGCAATTATTTATTAAGCACTTACTAAGTGGTAGTTTTTACTAGACACTACCCTGTAAGGATTTGTGTCCTGGTTTACAAATGGGAAACTGAGGTTCAGAGAGGTCCAGTAATTTTACCAATTCACAGTCAGTGGGTGGCAGGGCAAGGTCTGAAGTCCACATTGGATGCTTCTAAAATTTGTGTGCTTTACCCCATACTGCATGGCATTTCCCCTCTACATACTGGAATCCTATCTTTCCAATAAGAAGCAAGAGTAACTACTTGACCTGTTTACCTGGTACCTTAGAAATGGAGAGATGTGGAAAGAGAAGACGGCTGAGACCGAATGCAGGACAGTAGAAGGCATCTCATGTTGTCAGGTAATGTTCATTGATCCTTACAGTAGTGCACCTTTTCAGTTTGTAAAGCTTTTCTGTGCTGCTTCAGTACAAAGGCATCTGAGAACAGGTTGTGAACAGCAAAGAGAGTTTTCTCTAGAAATCAGGAAAAAGGAAAACTAAAGAGTGGTGAGGGCCAGGAAGAGGGCAGTGCATCATCACAACAAGCATGTGCTGTCTATGAGCAGCCGCTTCTTGGGGCAGGAGTGACAGGACAGAACACACAGCCACACTGGACTGGGGCGATCAAGGACAGATGCCTCCCGTCCTTAGCGGGAGCACTGCACTGATTGATGCTGCCAAAAGCTCACAGGGCCTGGAGGACCACCCGCTGGGGCCTGCTGGCTGCTACTGATTATCTGCTGAGTGGTCTTCCCCGCTGCAGAGCAAAGGAAGGCTGCAGGGAGGCTGAGGGAGGAAGGCAGCTTTCCCCTTCCATTCGTGGCAGGCACAGAAGCCTTTAACCAGAAATGCAAATGCCTCAGATTTAGGGGAGCTGCAAATTCTTTGCTAATTTCCTTACTTACACTGCTCTGCTCTCTGTTCCTGCTCAAAACTAATCTGAAAAGTAACATACTTTTATTTACATATTTACCAGCCTGATCACACCCCAAAGGCTGGGGAAATCAAGGCCTCCAAGATAAAGAGGCTTTCTCCTTTCTTCTGGATTATATCCAGAGTGTTATTAAGAAACTTGGCATCTCTGCCAAATCTTGCTTTTAGAAACAAGATGCACTTTGGCTAATTATTTTTACCTAATGAAAAATGTCTACTTGAACTGGACTCATTTCCCCCAGGGTTTCTGGTCTCTCTAGGAAATCAAGGAAAACGTGACATTTTTTTTTACTTTTACAGGCTGGAGACATATTTATTTTGCAGTTGACACAAAAGGATCCTTTGTGACATCCTTGCTTGAGGGCACATTTCCAGCTCTAACCGTGTTATTAGCCATACCCTTTGGAGAATTAGTAACATAGCTAGGAAGGAAATAAAAACACTGATTCAATAAGTTGAGCTCAGGAAACATGACCAAGTCAGAGATAAGAAGAAATGTGCAATGTCAGGCTCTGGACAAGACTAGGGAGAGAAACTGGTAAGCCAGAGGGAAATCATACTCTGTCAGACCCAACCAACTATCTCATGTCCCTATTGTAGCCTCTGAGGTCAGCACTGAGCCCCAAGAAATGAGTGGCTTTGATGAGTAGTGGTGAATCAGTTCCGTTAAAGAATCCAGTGGCCTAGACTTCTAGTTCAAAATGGCAGTGAACAGCAGTTTCTTTATGACTCTTTCAAACTTTGCATTAAAAGACCCAAGAAAGAAACTTAGAGAAATACACAACACCAGAAAATTCAAAGCAACAGGCAGATTAGTGCCAGAATCTTAGAGGAATTTTTACAAATTACTAGCAAATTACAATAAATAAGTTTTGAAAACAAAGCAAAAACAAGGACTTCATTTCATCATACAGACACATCCTGAAGAAAGGTAAGCAGACGCTCTGTACCAGCCCGTTGTCTATCTCTTGTCTCAGAGCAAGAGTCTGTAACTCATGGATGTGGATTTTGAGGTAGCTTGAGCACTCTTGTCCTTTACACTCTTCACCCTCCCATCATAATACTCAACTTTCCATAATCAACGACTACTAGAAAGTGAGTAAGCACAAATGGGGGTGGTATTGGTTGGCCCAAAGAATTCTGGGAGGCACAGCCCCATTTGTATAGCACCTTGTAACAGATGGGCTCACCCATGGGTCTAGGGTGCCAGGGACCGAGGTGGCAATTGAAGATACCACTTTGGTCCAGTAGAGGCTCCTCTAGTGATACCAGGTCACTCTTTTATTGAGATTTAAAAATGTGCTAACATAGGGGATGTAGCTTATGTATTTTCTTTTGTGTGTGGTGTGTGTGTTATATTTCTCAAGTTTTACTAGCAGAAGTTTTCCTACCTTAATACAGTGAATTAAGTAGCTTTCATCTTAGTATATGTTCCAGGATATTTTATATATAGCATGGGAATTGCCTGTTCCTTGAAAGGGCTGAAAGGATAAAAGAATACAATTATTGGCTCAGTACTTTTTGGATATGATTTTCAAATTTTAAACATTTCTTCTATCACTTTTTGATATGATTACCAAATTTTAAACATTTCTTCTATTATTATTACTCATGTGTATTTTAAGTTTCTACTGCTTCTTAGCTAATTATTGTAATTTACACTTAAATATTATGATTCATCAAGATTTTAAATTTTATTAGTGTAGACTTGATACACAATGTGCCCCGCCTTGCTGAATTGTTTGGGGATGGTCCTTTGATTAATAGGCTCCTCAGTGCTGACACTCATCTCCAATAAATATCCATTTGGTCCATATTAGTGTGTGGAAGAATCAGGATCTGGATCAGGATCTTACCTTCAAAGATACCTGCTATCCTGAAATCCACTTGGTGTAAATCTAGAGTCAGGTGACTGTTACTTTCAGTTCAATAGGCAGCCAGAAAATGCCTTGCTTTTTATCGAAAGTTAATTTTTTAGGGTTTCCCATTTCCTTGTCACTTCCAGGTGTTGGTTTTTTTTGACACTACTTAGCCTGGACATTCATGTATGAAGTGGCCCCACTAAATAGAGGGTAAGTTCTGAGACAACCAGTGGGGAGGTGGTGAAGTCTCCCTTGTCATTTCCCCAGTCTCTAAATATCCAAGTGTCCCAGGCTTCAGTACTCTCTCTGTTTCCTACTTACCCTCACTCCATAGGTGATCTCATTCAGACCCATAGCTTAAATGCCATTTATACAACAGTGATTCTCAAATTTTTACCTCTCTCCTTTATACTCGTACCACTTATGCCCAACTACTTTCTTGACCTCTTCACTTTGATATCTACTAGACATCTCAATATATGTCCAAAACTGAACCCCTACTTCCAGTTTTATTAGGGGCACTGAACTCTTGTGCAGTTGAAAATCCATACATGACTTTTGACTCCTCCAAAACTTAACTACTAATGGCCTACTATTGACTAGAAGTCTCACCAATAATATACACAGTTAATTAACACATAATTGGTATATTATATGTGTTATATATGTTATTCTTATAAGAAAGTAAGCTAAAGAAAAATCATAAGGAAGAGAAAATAGACTTATAATACTATACCATACTTATCGAAAAAAAATCCACATATAAGTGGACCTGGGCAGTTCAAACCCATGTTGTTCAAGGGTCAACTGTAGATACAGAAAGAGGGAGAGAGAGAGAGAGAGAGAGAAGGAGAAGCAAAAACGTGTTTTTTTTTCTTATGATGAGAACTCAGGACTTACTCTCTTAACTCTTATATGCACATTCAGCAGTGTTGACAATAGTCACCATGTTGTACATTACAATCCTAGTACTTATTTCTCTTACAAATGGAAGTTTTTGCCTTTTGACCATCTTCCTCCAATTGAACTCCTGATTCCTTGCCCCAAGTCTCCTGTTCCTCAGGTTTTCCCTACCTCAGTAAATGGAACTTCATTTTAAGAATTGCTGAGGACAAAAATCTTGGAGTTGTCCTTACCTCAGCTCTGTCTCTCACACAGATATCCAAACCACTGTTAAATCCAGTTGGCTCTTCCTTCATGACATACCCAGAATAAGACCATTTCTCGCTACCTGTATGTGGTGGCTCAAGCTGCCATTATTTTTTAGATTATTGCAGTAATCTCCTGACAGGTCTCCTTGCTTCCACCCCTGCCTTCTTCTTTATCAATTTTCCACATAACAGCTAGAGGGATTAATTTTAAAACAAAGTCTGATGAAATCACTCGTCTGCCCCAAACCCACCAGTGGCTTCTTGTCTCACTGAGTAAAATCCAAAGTCCTTGCCAGGCCCCCTACGGCCCAGACTCTAGCCACATGTATGAATTCCTTCCTGCAGTCTCATTGGTTTCCTTCCCACGCCTCACACAACCAACCAAACTCCTATCTAAGGCATTTACACTTGCTGTTCCACCTGTTTGGGAAGTTCTTCTATCGTATCCCTCATGGGTGACTTTTTCATTCCTTTGGATAGCTTCACGTTCAGCCCTTCTGGAAGGACTTTCTTAATCCCTTTGTGTGAAGTAGCACCCTCTCCATGTCATCTTGTGCTCTTTCCTTTCTCTGCCTTATTTTCCTGCATACCACCTAACACCGTGAGGTACTTGGATATTGTCTTTCTCTGAGGGACTTCACAAGAGTAGGGACTTTGTTGTGTCACTCTTACATTTTCAGCACTACACTCATAGGAAGCTTCCAGTAAATATTTGTTGAATGAATGAATGAGGATCTATAACCAGTTCTGAGCTCTGGCCCTCATCCTACAATGAGGAGGGCAGGCTCCTGGGTCGATTTGGGATATCTGGAGCAGCCGGCCCCATATCTGGCCCTCTCCAACTCCGTTCCTTTATTCAAATGCACCCTAACCCACCAGTTCTCAGTGTTTCTCACTAAAGAGAACCCTACTATGCAGTCTCTACCCCTGCAGCTTGCCTTAGTGATTGTGGAGGCAAGCAAAAATTCTCATAGAATTGGAGGAATTTTTCATGTCACTGATTCCAGAATTTAAATACATACTTTTCATTGTTTCCCTATAATTGAACTTAAGTTAGCTGTCAAGACTCTATTTCCACTAATGGTTGAAAACTTAATCTTGCCAATTCAAGGTAGCTCAGATACTTCAAGTTTTAAGGCAATTCGAGAGTTTATCCCTCCTTTTATTTTGTCCTTCTCCTTGGGAAAAGGTTGAGAGTGGGGAGGCTGAGCTATCTCTAGACAGGGGGGTGAGGCAGGCGGGAGGGAAACTACTTCACAAGCCATCATCTCTCCTTGCTGACCCATGCTCATTTCTACACATGTTCCAACCTTGGCCTCAGGCTATAGGTACAATGCATGCTGCACCTTCCTCAGCCTGAGCACAGACCCCCTTGGAATGCAGCTCTCTCAGAATTTCTGCAGACTCTTTGGGGGCTCAGGAACATTAAACTGGAAATTAAAGATGTATCCTGGTTTTACAGGGCCTGCGCTTTATGTAATTTGGGAGGGGGGGGGTCTCTTGTAAGAAAAAAAATTACAAAATTAGAAACGAGTGACTTTTTACTTGGAATGGATAACCACAACTTACACATTTAGAAAGCTGAATACCATAGCCATCACAAAATCTAGGAAAATATTTTTAATTAATTACTGTCAGCTCGGTAATAATTTTGTCTTATTTTTTGGCATATCCTTCAATTGCCTCTTACATGACAACAATTTTAGAATATTGTTTCTTTGAGTAGAATAGTAGGATAATTCAGCCTGTCCTTTAGTGTGGTTGATAAAACACGTGGTTTCACACACAGACTCTGGTTTCACACTCTCTGTTGGTACTATCATTACAAGCTTGTGCCTTACCAACAAAGAAATTCTTTTAAAAAAATATTTTGTTTATTTGAGAGAGAGACAGAGAGCACATGCATGAGCAGGGGGAAGGGACAGAAGGAGAGGGAGAAGCAGGCTCCCCACTGAGCAGGGAGCCTGACACGGGGCTCCATCCTAGGACCTCAGGATCATGACCTGAGCCAAAGGCAGATGCTTAACCGACTAAGCCACACATGTGCCCCACCAACAAAGAAATTCTGATAAACTGTATTTTGTATGATTCCCATTTAAAGACAAACAAACAAGTTGAGTTTGTTTCCAACAGGAGGGACCTTCCATGTTGACAAAATGACAATGAGAACTAAATCCTCAGTTTACAATTTTATACATCCGTTGTTTGGCAGAATTTCACACAGATTAGTTTCTGGTGCTATACATTTCAGATGTGGTTTCCTTTGCACTACCTGCATTTTTCCAATAGTTCTGGGCACCAGAGGGCATATTCATACTACAATAAATATAGACTCTGCATCTTCCTATCATGATGCCAGATGAGATGGTATAGTTTAAAGTAATAGGAGTATTCCTGGAAATTATTCCTATACAAGAACGAGTATATAAGAAGGTGCCTGCAAGCCACAAAAGTATATCCTGACATAAGCATCTGGAATGTACCCTTAACACAATTTTCTTTTACACAGGTCCTAGTCTGTGGTCATCCTGTACAAGGGAATAACGATGGAGGGGCAGGTGGAGAAGAAAGAGACAGTGGTCTTAACTGATTGCAGCTAAGATATCTTACTTGTGAACACATTGCTGAGCCTGTCCCAGGCTTTGTGAAAGGGAGGGTCCTGAACCTAAGCTTCCTTTGCTTTATGGTAAATCCCCTCTGATGGGAAGTGCTGATTGTGTGAGGCTGTCCATAGGCAGACACATCTATCCCAATCCCTCCCTGAGACACTGTCTCTCTGCCATTTAGGAGCAATATGGAGTGAGGTTTGCATCTCCTGGGCTAGACTGACAAGTGTTCTCAAGGGTGCATATTCTGTTCTCATACTGGTCCTAACTGTACATCTTAGGTTCCCATCACATATGCAGTATCTGAAACTTGAGACAAGGGCCTGAGTCCATTCTTAGGGATCCTGACAACATCTAGGTTCTCATCAAATCCCCTCTAGCTTTCCCTTCCTGCTGACTGGTTGAACTCTCACTTCATTTAGAGAAGAAAAATCTTATTACATCATACTTTTTTTTCAAACTCTGTATTTTATAGTATAAACTCTATACCTTTGGTTCTCCAGGAATATTCCTTTTGAACCAAGCCATTTTTTTTTTTTTAGAATTCAAAATAAATACTATTTTTCTCTCATGTACCCAGTTCTTATAAATCAATAATGCATTGGCTTTCAAGACTATGCTCTTAACCAAGATTTGCAAGTCTGTTTAAGACTCCAAAAGTCAAAAAAGTGACTCTTCTTTGTGTATATGTTTGCTTCCTCTGAGTGTTGTCTGAGAAAAAGGCTACCTCTGAAGCCTGAAGCAGGGACCGTGGAGTATGGAATAGGGAAAAGCAACCTATTAATATCTCGACATATGTTTCTGCTCTAGGAACTATTGGTTTGGGCATCCAGGCATCAGAAAGATTATCCAAAATAATTGGTCAAACAGGAGAGCTGTGATATCAGTGAGGGTCGCATTGTGCCTACATAGAAAATTATGTAATAGAAGAAATAAGGTGCTTCTAAGTTTTGGAAAGGTCAAAAAAGCAGGCTCTAAGGTAGGTCTCTAGGAATGACTTTCTGAACAGTATTGACTGAAAGAACTGCTACTTGTGCTATAATTAGATAGTTGGTGGCTCATGAAGCCACTTTACCCCGATGCTGGCTCCAGGATCACATAGCATTCTGTTTTCTAACTGGGGATCCAAAAGTTGCCACCAGCTTTATATGCCATTTAGAGCCACACCAGCAGTATGAATGCCTCATGTGCTGCCACCTCCCTCCCCAAAGAGCTCAGCTCCAAATTCAGGTCTCACACGAGTACATCTAACCATCCTAGCTCAGGGAAATCTAGGACATAGTTTTAACTTCTCAGCCTCTATGACAGAGGAAGACATAGCAGGAAGAGGTTGGAAGAGTTGCGAGGGCGCCAATCTGCTATCCATCTGTTGGAGCTGTGTACAATATCCCACCTCTGGGAACCTAAGACCAGCCCCTTAGGACTAGAAGGTCCTTAGGATGAACTCCCAGGAATGGCTCTCAGATCAGCTCCTATTCCAGCAAGATGCTGGCCACACATGAAAGAAACATTCACCACAGCACAGTGTCTGTGAATTTAGATCCTGAACTACCTGACTCAATCATGAAATCCCACAGAAGACATTTCTTAAAGACACAACAGGAGAGATTCACTCCTACTGGTGGTTCGCACTGAGACTCTTACTTTTCTCAATAAATATGCATCTTGGCTACAAAATATTGTGTGGGGTCATGATCCCATTAATTTCTGCAAACAAAATTTAAATTCGGTTTATTATAATATACTAAATGATGTCAGACCAATATTAAATAAGCCCATGAAAACAATCTTTCTTCAATCATGGAGAAACTGAAAGCTGCATTATATTCATGACTGAGCATAAATAACATGTTTAGACTTCATTGTTTAGTAAAAATTGAAGCATAAATTAGCTCTTCCCTAATTTTAGCTTCATTTATCATGCCATTTTAATTCCTCTTAATTTACTCATCCATAATGTCAGTACAGAAAGGTATGAAAAACATTAATTTTCATCTCCTTATAATTTTAGCAAAGGTCTCTTTGCAGTCACATGTCTAGGTGGTATTTTCCTTCCTTCCATTGTGACAATAAATTAAACTCAGTATGTTGGTTAGACATGTGGTGGGTGAAATAGACAAAGGTTATTCCAATGCGCATGGTTACCTGGGATCCTCCAACAGTGCCATTAAGTGTCCTTTCTGGGACATAATCTTATTTCTGTCACCCTCCACCATCTGGCCCCAGTACTCTGGGAGAGGGCCACACTTATATAAACATATTCCACATCCCCTTTCTGACTTCCACATTGACCACAAAGGGAACCCTTGCAGCTGTGCCGAGATATTGCATGCTGCCGCCTCCTGCTTTTGCCTGGATCAATCTGCCACCAGCCCCTTTACTCTTGAGAGTGTCCTTGCGCAGGGTGCACCTGAGAAATTGTAGCAGTGCCCCTTAGAATGAGGGTACTTCACTTTGATAGATCAGGACTCTTGCCCACTTCTGTCCCCTCTGGCAGTGTCCAAATCCTCACTGTGTCTTTCTCTCTTTTTTGTCCGTGTCCACATGTCTCATGTGTGTTCACAAGGACACGGAGCCAAGGTGTTAAAGGGCAAGGAAATGCTAAATGGATCTGTCTCCCATACAACGAGTGAAGACTGGCAATCAAACATTCATCCACTTATTTACTTAGGAGTCTATGCTCTTCTGAACCCCCACCTTCCCTCTAATATACACACACAGCCTGTGCAATGGCTGGAAATTCACAGGACACATATAAACTATGGGAACAAATAATTTTGAGATCTTGTATACCACCAATCCCAGGGCAGAGCTGTTGGGTGACAGTGGGAGGTGCTGCCTCTGAGTTGGGGCACAGATAGCTTCAAATCTGCTATTTAAAAACAGTCTATTCCCTGTTTCCAGCCAACCCATGCTGATATTTACAGATGACCTACCATTACTCTCTTGCTACCTTACTTTTGTGTAGTTTTTGTTTTGAAGTTTTATTTTTGTTTCACATGAAAGAGAATTTTTAAAAACACAAAAAAAGAAATCTGGCCACATTTCTTATTTCTATATCTTGAGCCCAAGATGTCATAGTCCTTACACAGCTTATCTCTTTAGCCCATCAGAGTAACAGATGTCTTTTAAAAAATATATTACAGAATATTCTAGCCACATAGAGAGGTATAAAGAATGATATAACAAACAGGTAAGTACCTGCCATCTATCTGACTTCAGATGTAAAATATTATCAACACATTTGTAGACCCCTGTATCCGTCCTAATTTAATTTTCCTCTCCCCCAAACATAACTACTATTCTGATTTCAGTGACGCACACTTCTTAACTTTTCTTACACTCCTTGATCCACTTATTTCCATATAAACTCAGTTAAAGCTGGGATTGTTCCTTGGGCCTCCTTTCTGCTATGGTACCTGGTTTTCGTGTAGATCTGTATAATGTCAGGGAATAAGGTGTATGACTGATTTACAATGAAACGGCTGGCTTCCAAGGTGCCTTACCTGATGCTCACACCTGGCCCCCTCCCATGACGGATCTCTTTGAGATGTCCATATCCCCTACCAGCCCCAGCCAGGTTTTGGTGTGCCCTCTGCTGGCCAGGAGTCTCTGCAGGCCCCAGGGCTTCCCACCATTCCTCACTGAAAACAAGAACTTCTCTTGGGGATGAACAAGACTCTGCTGGGAGGCTGCTACTCCAATTCAACCAGAGTTTCGCAAATTGTGCTTTGCAATTTCATCTGGATACAAATATGCCAAAGGTACTGATTTATTTAACTTAACTCCCATTCTTGGACATATATATACTTCAGTTGCCATCTCTGTACATACAATGTGGTCCACAGCATAAATTCCTACTTATAAAACTTCAAGATTAAAGAAGATACATATTTCAAAGAATTTTGGTACATATTACCAAACTGCTCCCTGGAAAAATTGTGCGTATGTACATAATCAATGTTTGAGGGCATTCAAGGTTTTTGTTTTGTTTTGTTTTGTTTTTAGATTATACATTTTGCTATGCATCTATTTACTTCAACTTATTGGTCACATTATTAAAATTCCCTAACACTAAGTTTTGTCTATTTGGTTTACTAGATTGATTGGTGGTATGTCAAAATATCTCACTATTGTCTTTCAGCTTACGTTTATCTTACTAACAGTGTACGCTATTTGCACAGAAAGTATAACGATTGTTACAACTTCATTTGGCCTATACATGCTATTAATTTTAAATGTCTTTAAATTATGTATTTCATTTAGTATGTTTGGACTTGAATTCTTGTCCTATCATTCTCCCCTGGCAACCTCAAAGGGGCTAAGGAAGCTAGGGTAAGCAAGAGAGGCTTGTCAGGGTGCCAAGGTCCACACCACTCCATCTGGATTCCCGGAACCACTGCTTTACCAACCAGTCCCCCAAGGCTTTTGGCCTTATACATGCTACTTAAAAGCTGCCTCTTGCATATGTTGATTTCTTCCTCACAAGTCATCTGAGGGGATATGATTTTGCACTCTCTTATGATGAGGTTCCTGTCTTCTAGCCACCATCCCTGTGGGAAAGGCCAGGGGGACTAAGGGTATTCCCAGGTCAGCCCTTGCCTGCCTAGTATGATGTCCATCTGTGCCCTCCCCCATTGTTCCAGTAATGATTTACAGCGAGACCTCCAGCAAAGGTGACCAACTCATCCTGGTTAGCATAAGACATTCCCCATTTTTGCATTGAAAGTCCTGCTTCCCGAGAAACTCCTCAGTCCTGGACAAACTGGGATAGGTAGCCAACCTATCTCCAGCAGGCCAAAGGGACTTTGGAATTTGGGTCTGTGGGCACCAAACACACATCCTTGGGATCCTCTTGCTTTAACTTTGGAAAGCTCAAAGAGCTGTTGGAGAAGAAGTAAGAAGCCTATCGTAAGAACTCATGTATGCTGACAAGGGAGGAGCAGTTTAGGATGTCAGTACATCTCTAGGAGGAGGAAAATTAGACCAATTACCCACTTCCTATCCCTTCTCCGTATATTTAATGCAGCTGGACAAGGCATTAATGGCTGGGATGACCAACCATCTAACTTGGCCTGGGATTGTCTGTGCCTGCCTCCTACCTAGCTGGACAATTGCTGTCTACCTGGCCTCCTGGACCCAAGGGAGGAAGCTTCTCCTGTAATCATAGAGTGGTAAATAGAAATTTTAAAATAGTTTAAATTCTCTGAGATCAAGACTCCCTTTATCACACTAATGAAATCACACTTAGACATCTGCCTTTCAAGGGTTTTCAAGGTCTATCGTTTATGAAAGTGGAGAATGGCCTGTACCAGCTTATGTGATCCAGACATGAAGCTAGGCATAATACAAACCCGGGCTGTGCCCATCTATGGCTTTTATTTTGTTTAGGTTCTTATATTTTTTGTCAGTCAAAAAAATTAATATGCTTTTCATGTAAAGTATAAAAGATCCAGACAAGTATAATGAGAAAAATAATCCATTATTCCCCATGTATATAAGCTCATTTTTGCTGATTTTATAGACATACAATATGTATCGTTCTTCTTTCACTTAATGGCATTTGATAAACAAGGAGGATATTAAAAAGTACTTAACAGGGGCACCTGAGTGGCTCAGTGGGTTAAGCCTCTGCCTTCGGCTCAGGTCGTGATCTCAGGGTCCTAGGATCGAGCCCCGCATCAGGCTCTCTGCTCAGCAGGGAGCCTGCTTCCGCCTGCCTCTCTGCCTACTTGTGATCTCTCTCTCTATCAAATAAATAAATAAAATCTTTAATAAAAAAAAGTATTTAACAACTCAAAGAACACAGGCACAGACCCAATGCAGATGATGCCAATGCTTAGCTGGCTGTGGGCTAGAGGTTGTGTCCTGAAGCCCCCTGCTGTGCATGCCTTTTTTTTTTTCCTTAGTTGCTGCATTGTAGGGAGGTCTGGGGATTTGGAGAGGTTCCAGAGTAGGCAGGATAATAGAACTTGGCCCTGGATAGCAACTATTAACAAATATGTAAATATTTCTTGTGTGCACAGGCTATTGACCATGACCAATACCTTTAAAAATCTTTGTCAGCATCAAATATACATAGAAATATACCACAGATATAGATGTGCATGTAATCCATGTACATAGTTTTAAATTAAAAATTAAATGCTACTAAATGACTTCTAGAAGCTACCACTCAACTGTTTTTCTCTTTTCTCGAGGTATTTATCTCTATATTTCAAACACACACACTCATGCACACATACATCCCACCTGTAATAACAGCAAGTCAATAAATATCTTCACACATACATATATATACACACACACATATATAGATATATACGTATATAAAGATATGTGTGTGTGTGTGTGTGTGTGTGTGTGTAGAAATTATTTAATGACTTTATTATTGCAGGTGAAGTTATTTGTTGTCCTTTGGTTATTTGTACATTCCTTTTCATTCCTACTCTTCCATCCTGTCCTCTCAATGTGGTTATATGACAGTTTTGGGGTCAACCTGTATTCAGTGGCTTTACCATTTCAACTATGCATATATTGATCAATGTTGAGCCAAATGGAATGCTGTGATTTTACTTTTTTTCTTAAAGAGGTGGGTTAGAGCCTGACAGGAGTTTGAATCCCACTCTGGCACCATAGACAAATCACTGCTCTATTTTCCCCTCAGTTTACAATGGAAATATTAATGGTACCAACTTGCTACGGCGGTTGTAAAAATTAAAGGAGTTAACATGTGTAAAAGGGCTCAGAATATTAAGTGACATATCAGGAGAACTCAATAAAATTTAGCTATAATTATTGCTCAACTTTTTCTTTACATCAGAGTTAATATTGTCTCATTAAAATTTTTGCTTAATTTTCTTTGACTCTCAGTCTTTTCAAACATTCAATAGTTCTATAAATCACCTTTTAATAAATTTTTACACATTCTAACCATCAGGTAGCCTCTCTGGGCTGGGAGATTTATGAGGAGTGGTGGGGATTATAGTAAACTGGAGGAGATATCCATCAAGTGCTCATCTGTCCACCTGCTTTTGTTAAGACGGACTTCTTTTTAGACTTCCTGCACAGCTGTCTCCAGAGCTTTCCTTGAGCTTTTCCATCTTGGGTTTCTCTTGCTTCCTTCTTATTTGAAAGGCTTGCCTAGTGAGCCTTATTCTTTCCTCTTTCTCACTGTAACTTCTCGCTTTGGTAGAAAACATCCTCCTACAGTTTTTTAAGATTTGAGCAAGGGTATATGCAGGCATATTTTTTGAGATTTTTTTTTAAAGATTTTATTTATTTATTTGAGAGAGAGAGGGTGAGAGAGAGCGAGAGCATGAGAGGAGAGAAGGTCAGAGGGAGAAGCACACTCCCCACAGGGCTGGGAGCCTGATGTGGGACTCGATCCTGGGACTCCCGGATCATGACCTGAGCTGAAGGCAGTTGCTTAACCAACTGAGCCACCCAGGCACCCTTTTTTGAGATTTTTGCTTGCCAAAACATGCCCTTAATTTATTTGTCTACTTGACTGATAGTTGGCTTGATATGGAACTCTAGATTGAAAATCACTTTCCTTCAGATTTTTAAAAGGCATTTTGTTTTCTAGCCTCCACTGTTGCTGTTGAGAATCTGCTGCCATTCCCGTTTCAGTCCTTTGTCTGAGTCTCGAGTCCCTGTCTGGAAGCATTATAACCTTATCTTGATCTACAGAGTGTTCTGAAATTTCATAATATGTTGATGTGTTTTTCCCTGTGTTCCTTGTTCTGGACACTTGCTGGACTGTGCAATCTAGAAACAAATATCTTTCAGTTCTGGAAATGTCCCTGAATTTTTTTTCTCCTGATCATTTCCTTTTCCACTAATTTACTTATTCTCCCTTTTGGAAACTCCTATTAGTTGGAAGTTGGCCCTCCTAAATAGACTCTCTGATCTTATCATTCTCATTTTTGTCCTTTTTTTGCTTTCCAAAAGATAGCCTCATTTTGTTTTCTAAAGCTTTTATTGAATTTTTTTATATAGCTATCAGAATTTTAATTTCCAGGATGATAGCACCACTCATTAGCAGCATGATATTTCACCTTATGAACAGAACATAATTTACTTAAATGTTCTAATACTGGACACTTAGATTGCTTACAAATTTTTTTTTATCGATAATGATGTAATAAATATACCTGTACCCACATCTATAACTACATCTTTAATGGAGTCAATATAATTTTCCAAGAGTAGACTTACTGTGACAAATAATATGAATATTTTAAAGTTCCTAATACATAGGATATTACCAAATTGCTTTCCAGCTGATAGCAGTATTATCATTTAATATTTGCTAGTATGACAGATAAAATTTAAACATTGATGTTTTATTTCAATTCATTTTATTGCTGGTGAAATTAAACTGTTTCTTGGGTTTATTGTGTGTTTTTGTCCTTTTATTTATTGCGTCTTTAGATTTTTCAATGGATTTTTTTAGTTGTCAAATTTTAAGCATTGTTGGAAATATTTTTTAGGTAATGCATTTTATTTTTATATTGTTATAACATGCCAAAAATTTAATTTTGTACAAATTTATCAATATTTTTCTCAGCTATATAAAAATAGTAAATAAAACCAAAGAACAAAGACAATGAGGAAAGATTGGTTACCATAAGAACGTACTAAATATTAAAAAGTAATATTCTTAATGTTTTGAAAGCATGTTCAAAGAAATGAGGGAAATTTTGCAACACTATTGGAAAATCTAGTAGAATGTAAGAAATCTCAACTTACAGGAAAGACAAGTAGTTAATAAGCATTTGAAATACATTCAACCTCATTAGTCATCTAAGAAAAACAAATTAAAACACAATAGCAATTTTTGCATGAAATTAGGAAAGATTAAAAAAACAATAATATTGGCTAAAAGTGAGGTGAGATTGGCATTCTCATGCTAAAGGGCATGTAAATGAGTTTAACCTTCCTGGAATTAATTTTATAATATGCACCAAAAATCTTAAAAATTCCCACAGCTTCCTGCATATAATTACATTGTCAGAACTCTATCCTAAGTTAATAGTCAGATGCAAGCACACACAGCACAAAGATACTCACCACAGAATCATTTATGACCAAAAAGAAAAAGAGAAAAAGGAAATACCCTAAGCTTCCAGTATCAGAGGAATGATTCAAAAAGTCATGGCACATCCATATAATAAAATATTGTCTCACTAGTAAAAAGGCACATAAAGCTATATGACAATTAAGATCTTAACCCTTTAATATGTAGATAGGATTAGTGCTCTGTGTGTGTGTGTGTGTGTGTGTGTGTGTGTGTATAAGGACATAGAGAGATACCTAATACCTAGAGAAAGAGATTATAGTAAGTTATTAGATAAGGGCAATTTCTCTCTCTCTCTCTCTTTTTTTTTCCACTCTACATTTCACATTTTCTGGAATGTGCAAATAAAATGCCTTTAAAGAAGAATTGAATGCATAACTTTCTATTCGTCTTAATGATTCTAGTAACAGAGAACTTGCTAATGTCAGGACAATTTGTCCTTCTCAAAAAGCTGATTGTTAATTTTTTTTTTTTAATTTTGAAGACAAGTAGGTTTCCTTATGCTCCTAATCATTATAACTTCTGCTCCTTTGGGTCATTCAGAATGTGTTTTATATCTTTTCTAGATGACAGTTGCCAGGTATTACTCCTTTCTGGAATCACATCCTCTTAGGATTTAGGATTTATTTCTTACTATAGCTCCAGTGCCTATGACAGTGCCTGATACAAACTAATTATAGGGTAAATCTGTGTTGAATAAATGAAACATAACCCAGGTCTTCCATATCTTAAATGTGGTTTTTTAGTCTTTCTCATGGTTAAACTCTTTTTGTTCTGTTTTTCAATATCCATTAAGTTGTGGCTTCCAAGAGACCAAATGTGGTCTGACTAATATCTCTCTCTGGATAATATATCACGAATACCCTCAGAATTGTATTAATTTCTTTGGCAATCACATCACACTGAGGGCTAATACTGATTTTTCTGAATGCTAAAACCTCGATGTCTTTTTATAAATGTGTCTGCCCATTCCTTACTGTCCACACTGCCTTTGTTCACTTGTTCTTTTTGGACCCATGTTTAAGATGTTACATGAACCTTCATTAAATGAATCTTGTTAGCTATAGATGCAAATGGTTTTGGATCCTGATTTTGCCTTTTATGTATTCCGGTCTCTTTGAAGCTTTATGTTGTACACAAATTCAATCAGCAAACCCTCTATTTCTTTATCTTAGCTACAGGTAGGTTACCATGGTTATAAGAAACATCACTCCAAGCTGAGGTTGAGCCATTTGACATTTGGGCCAAATTCTCACAATAAATTACAAATCCCTTTATTATCTACCCCATACTTTTCCATTTAATCCACTAGGTTATCACAGGAGATCATGTTATATGTCTTGCTGGGGCTTAAATATACAATTGCTGCATAGCTATGGAGGATATAATCCAATTTATCCCTGTAGTCAGTCTCCCCCTCTCCACGAATCACATTCTAATTCCATACTTAAAAAGAGGACTATTTTCCTAATTGCTCCACAATCTACCTAGTGGCCATGGTCTTCAGCCCTGTTTTCAGAGGAGGTGGCATTCTGCATTATTATCTCCTTTTGGCATTGTTTGCCCAATTAGCTCTCAAAAAGCTAGGGGTTTCTAGAGTGCTTTCCACAAGCTTGATTCCCTTTTCTTCTTCACATCCCAAATCTAATGCAGAAGTAAGCCTCATCAGGATCACTTTCAAAATACATCACAAATATGACTCTTTAATACCACTGCTCTGCTATGACTTTGGTCCAAACCATCTCTTCTCCCACCCATCATGTTCTTGCGCACTTCCTCTGGTCTCTAGTGATCCCTGATAATAGGCCCTTACCTTTTGGGAAAAAGCACCCACTGTAACTTTCAAACTTAGATTCTACCCGGAATTTTAAAATTATTAAACATAAATGATATTTATATTATTAAACATAAAACTTTATAAAATGAAGCCAGCCTCTTCCCATTGGAGGAAGCACTGATCATAACTTGATCTACCATCTATAAAATTCTGTTAGCAGCTTGAGTCCAACTCAAATAAATCATGGCATCTTGAAGCCAAACCCATTAGGACTGTGAACACACATACTGGACTGTTCTGAGATGTACCTGGCATCTGCCCTCCTTTATCATTTTTAGTCGGGGTTAGCCCTAGGCAAATGTTCGGTGGCCTGGCTATGCATGGGAGGATTACTGGCTGGTTTGGAGCTATGCCACCTCCTAACCATTTGTTCTGTTTTGGGGGCCATCTGTTCCAACCCCACATCAACCACAGTGTTATCTGATATGTATTTTAAGCACCAGATGTCCTGTCTGGGGTATTGTTTTCTCTGGCATATTCCGATGCCTGCCTGAAGTTCTTGTCACCAATTCCAATGTGTTTGTGTGTATTGCGGGGAGCAGGGGTTCCTCACACCAATAAGAAATTCTCTGACACCAGCCAAGTGTTCTACAATTCAACTCAGTTTGGATAATGTCTCCCCGGAGACAGCATTAGACCCACAGGTTAAGGGCTCAGTACTACAAGATGGGCCTCTTTCCTCAGATGCCAGTGGCAAGTCCAGACTATCACCTGTGCTTCTTACTTATCAGCTGTAGATTAGAGGTCCCAACAACCACCTCCTTGGTTTCAATTAATTTGCTAGAGTGGCTCAAAAAACTCAGAGTAACATTTTACTTACTAGATCACCAATTTATTTTAAGTGGGTATAACTAGGAACAGCCAGATGGAAGAGATGTATAGGACAAGGTGTGCGATAAGGGGCGTGGAGCTTTTGAGCCCTCCCCAAGCTCACCATTCTCCCTGAATCTCCACATGTTTACCAACCTAGAAGCTCTCTGAACCCTGTCATTTTGGAGTTTTCATGAAAGCTTCATTACATTCACATAACTGATTGAATCACTGGCCATTGATGATCCATTCAAACTACCCCCAGGTTGAGGGATGGGATTGAAAGTCCTAACCCTCCAATCACTGAGTTGTTTCCCTTGGCTACCAGCCCCTTTACATAGGTAACCTAGGGGCCTTCCAGAAGTCGCCTGATTAAGATAACAAAGATACTTTTATCTTACTGCATCTTCAGAACAAATTCCAAAGAGTATGGCATACAAGGTTCTCCAGCGTATGTTTTCAGCCTCCCTCCTATGGAATTTTTTGCTGTACTTCAAACATGTCAAGCTGTTCTGTGCCTTTGTTTTTATCCACATGCCTCATGATAGTTGTTAAGTCACAAATATTCTGACTCGCACTCTCTGGGAACATGGAAAAATGACTTTCCTGCCCACTTGCAAGCATGGACACATGACTTATATTGTCCGGTGAAAGTTGAGTGGAGGTGCCACGTCACTTTCAGAGCCAGTTTGTTTTGGTGTGTTTACTTTTCTCTCCAGCAGGTCAACAAGCAACTTTGGAGCCTGGTTACTGGATGACTACCATGAGCAGTGTGCTTATGAACCCATAATAAGCATACAGTATGAACAAGAAATAAACTTTGCCATTTTAAGCTATTAATGTTTGTTGGTTGCTTATTACAGAAACAGCTCTTGTGTCCTGTTACTCTTGGTATGTCTAGGAAAGTTCTATTTTTTCCAGCATTCATTGACCAGGTAGTGACCCTTCTATGAAACCTTTTCTGACTTCACTTTGTAAGTAGGCACTTTCTTTTCTGAACACCTATAGTTGTTTGTCTTTCCAAGACCAATCAATATATCTAGATAGTTGATGGTTTAGGTCCATTTGAGTGTCCCAAAAGAAAGTAAAAATAACTGTTGCATTTTTTCTATTTACTCTAGAGTCAGAAAATGCTCTCTGTCTTTGTTTTTACTTCACAGAATGGAATGAAGTGGCAGTTTCTTTGGCAATGTCTCTTTACTATATAGGAAAACAAAGTTTACCGAGATGCTGAGGGTTGTCTGAAGTCCTGTTTTCAACTCAAAAAACTAGTTTAGCTGTTTTCTATCACAATATTAGGTTGCCTGAATGTCTTTCCAAACATGTCATAAGAAAAGTCACCACAGCAATAAGGTGTAACAACATTAGGAGAAAGAAAACTTTGACCCCATCATCATCTGAGACTCCCTTCAGCACCCGGTAGGGTCTAGGGCAGGGAATCGGAACCACCATGGATAAAACTGCTATGAAAAAGCGACAGGTTCTGGTGTGGACTACTGCATCTGACTCCCCTTAGTGGGAGATGTACTTTCTCAATACATCAAAGTACATCTCCTCATCAGTACGGATTGGCGAATGGAAACAACTATCATAAGAAAGAAGAAACAAGTATCAAAAGAAAGAAGAAATAGAGATAGAAAAAGAGGCAGTTTCATGACCAAGTTAGTGGTCAAGCAATAGCACCATTATTCACTTGTAGATATGGTGTGAGTTTTAGGGGCATTTGGAGGCTTTCTCTGTCCATGTTGCCTTTGTGGTGCCTAAAATCCTTCCACTAAAGAGTTATTTTCTTTGAATTATAAAGCCTTTCTGAATTGTAGGGTCCTCTATTTTTGCGGAACTTCTCTGGGAGGAGGTAAAATTTCCTCCACAAACTACATGCCAGTACTGAAAACAAGCAGAAATCAAGGCTCTGTGGGAAGGGACAAGGTTTGCCATCTGTTGGGAGGGTAAGAACACAACCCATGTCCGCTGATTTCTACTTCAAAATTTGGCTTCTAGAATATTTAGATTCAACATTCAGCCTCCAGAACTAGGATCAAAGTGTGTTACTGAGCCAGATTCAGGCAGGTTAAAGGGAAGAGATAGCCTAGGAAGAAAGAAGCAACAACTAGATATGTAAAATAGTTGATCTGAAATTAATTAGCCACTAATTCAAATTAAGGTGCATTAATTTCTTCAGAGGCTGGCAAGATGCTTTATCTAGGTGGGGTGAGCTAAATGAAGCTGTTCTGTAATTCATCACTGAAGTTACTGCCTATCACGTTCATTTCTCATGTGGGCTTAGCGGTAAGTAAGCAGATTATGCTACTTTCTACCCAGAGGGTTGAAGTGTGCTTGTTTTATTTTTATTTAAATGCAGAGCTGAATCCAAGTCTTGTGGTGATATGATTGTCAGGGTCCTCAGTGGGAGATTTAATTCCTCAATACACTGGAATACATCCAAGTTGTCCTAGTGGTGCTGAGTATAGATGGATGTGAACGGCATGACCAATTAAGGAAATCATCAATCAGCTAATCAATTAATAAGCACTAATTGAATAACTATAGTACATTGTGTTAGCATTATGGAGAATATAAACATGTATAAGAACTGGGCCCTGTCCTTAAATTATGTAGGAAATACTGAAATGTCATTTTCAGTCCTATTGACCCCACCTCACTCTACCAGTATTTACCATCATCTATAGCTTCATTCCAGGTCCATGATGGGCATATTAGGCACTCTTTTTCCTGAGAGGGCTTTGGGAATTACTTGTTATGTCCAGACTACCATGAGTGATAGCTGCGTGAGATTAAATAGGCATTACGCAACCTTCCCTTTTACCATTGCTTGTGGACAATTCATCCGATTGGCCTTCTGCCCTAGTTCCTAGGTTTTTGTTTTGTTTGTTTGTTCCTGTTTATATTATTAATGGATCCCAGCCCTGAACCCCCCTGACAGTGCAGTCGGTGAGAGACTTGATGCCCTTAGCCCTTTTCCCCCTTGATATTATCAACATTTAAAACAGCATAATTCTTTTTTTGTGGGTGGCTATCCTGTGCATTGTAGGATGCTTTAGCAGCATCCTGGCCTTTATTCACCAGACCCCGTTAGAATCCATACACTCCCTCCCAGTGATAACAATCAAAAGCATCTCCTCCAGACATTACCAGATGTCCCCCAGGGGACAAAATCATCCTCAGCTGAGAACTTCTGCTCTAGACCCTCCCCTATTTCTCTCCATTAACTCAGAAAGACTTCCTTGAGGTTTAAGTCCATGACTGTAATCATGAACTTCTGACCCTTTACTTTTCTTTCAAAATAGGCATTTAATATTTACTTTCTGAGTGCCTAAAAATGCCCATCCTTGAGTCAAGGATCCCTGGCAATAGGTGCTGGCTACAATCAGACTCAGATTGGCAGCATCTTTTAGAGTTATTCATTTGAATAGCTAGCTGGTCATGCCTGTTACACAGGTTGGCCTGTCCATCCTAACTTTTCTACCCCCACCCCACAGGACAGACTTGTGTGCCCCCCTGACAACTGAGAACTCTCAGTAAACCTTGAGATAGGGCCATACTGTTAATGACAGACATAAAATCACAGGAAGGTTCTTAACATTATATACCAGTATGTAATAAATTCGTACTGAAAGATGACTGCCATTAACTGGGATAATTGTGGCGCATTTGAAACTTGAAGTGGGTTTTAAAGAAAGCAGTGATGTGAAGAAGTAAAAGTGGGAGAGAGAGGGCGCTGTTAATTCCAAATGTTTAATGTGGGAAAAATAATATGAGCAGGGCAGAAAGTTGGAGAAAAAAACATGGTACACTCTGGAGGGCCAATGTTACAAGGAAATGACCCAGATAGGAAGACACCCAGGTATGAAAATACACAAAGCAGTTTTCAACAGCAGTTTGAAGATCTGCCTATATGGAGTGACTATTATGTAAAAAAATGTAAGTGCGTCTTAGAAGATGTGTCTCCTCTGCCAGAGAGAACCTGGGGAAAGGGCTGTACTTGATGAGGTACACTACTGGTTTGACAAAAATACATTGGCCAAATTATTCTAGGTTCATAGAGAGAAATGAACAGGCAAGAATACCTATGAAGTTTTTGACAAAAAGATGAATGAGGGGCATGTCTCCAACGTCAGGAGTGAAGGCCTGGAATCTGAGAGCCACATAATAGTTTTGTGATCTACAGCAAATTCCTAAAATAAGGAAAACAGTAACCCTTTGCATGCTTGCCGTGAGGGTTAAAGATAATATCTGCTGCATAGTGGAATCTCACCAAATAAGAACTACTTTTTTTCATATACCAAATATTTTAAAATTTGCTTACAGTTACAATGTATATCACAGTCTACTCTTGGCACATGGATGTAGAGATAGATAATAGGACATAAATGAAAACCCACAAATAAACTGATATTATTATATATAACTGACTGGGACTAAGTGGGTGTAAACAGAAAGCTAGTGTGTGTTTTTCTCACTGCCCCTGGAAAACTGGCTCTCTCTGATCTTCCTTCTATGACACTGGACAAAACCTCAGGCAAACTGCAGAACTTTTCTATATATTCAGAGGTCCAAAAGTTTAATACCAAATACTGAAACTTCAATCTTTTATCCAATCTAAAACTTCCCTTCATTCTAACCAGTCTGAATCAGATTCTGACATTGACCATAGGGAAAGGGACTGTGGAGGCTCCTTCGTTATGCTCTATCTTGGTTTTCTGTCCATCTTCCCCATGGACCCTGCATTTGGCTCCTCCACAGTTACAGATCCCACAACTGGACCGCTCCTACTGCGGTTTCCTGTTATGCACAATGCCTCCTCCACAGGCCACTTGTGACTCCCCCATCAGCTGCGGGCTTCCAAGATAACTAAGTCCCTATCTGTACCATAGGAAATATACCCCCTTATCCAGTGGAAGTCAGGAGGGTTCTCTCCCTTCCCTGTGCTGTCAGAGCACTTAGACAACTTCTTATCTTTGGACTTTGTGAGGAGCTCTCATCTTCCTCTGTGGGTGGGGAATAACCTAGTACACTGACTCCCTCTCCACCTCCTGGTGAATTCTTGGTTTGCCCTTAGATAGCCTGGAGGTGATAGGTGCCAATGATGGCAGAATTAGTTTTGTGTCTTCCTAGTGCAAGTCCTGCAGAGATATTTGAGCAGCTGGCTTTCGAATGAGGGGGTAAATAATATCTATTTTTCGCAGCCTTATGATGTAAGTTAAAACTCTATAAAAAGGAAGTCTCATTTTAACATTCTATTACATGTAGAGTTAATGACAGTTGAGGCAAAAATGAAAACATAGTGATGTTTTCTGTGCAAGTCACTGTGCAAAGAATGAGACAATATTAACTCACTAAATCTCTACTGTGAGAAAGAACAGTTATGAGGAAACTCTGACTCAGAGAGGTTATATAATTTGGTTAAGATCACACAGCTAGTAGTTAGGAAAAGAAACACAAATATATAAAATGGGACAATCGATTATTTCCGTAGGAAAAAAGAATTTCAGGTCCACTAAACTTCAGAGTAAACTTCAGATTTTTAAAATACTCCCATGTCAATGAAAAAAAAGAAAAACAAAAATAAAATAGAAATGAATTTTATTACATCCCTAAATGGAGAGGATTATTAACATAACATCTGATATAGAAAAAAGAACAAAAGAGAAAACAAATGAAAATACATCAAGTTTAAAATTTCCGTATGTCATTATACATAAAATTAAAAGACAAACCACAACTGAAGAAAATATTTTCAAAATACATATCAGAGGGGTGCCTGGGTGCTCAGTATCCTCAGGATCATGAGATTGAGCCCCGAGTTGGGCTCTAAGCTGGGCATGGAGTCTGCTTAGGATTCTATCTCCCTCCCTCTGTGCTTCCCCCTCCCATCTCTCCCTCTCTAAACAAAACAAAACAAACAACAAAATATATAACAGAGACACATCAGGTTAAATACAGTGGCTTGACCACATGCATTTATCCTTCCTCCTCTTGGAAACCCATTTTGGAGTAGTACTTTAGAAGTATATGCATATGTTTTATAAAGCCATGAAGACAAAGCAAACAGGAGAGGAAACAATGAAATTTCAACACAATTTTAAAAGAAAGAAACTAGATAGATGTACAACAGTGTGAATATATTTCATGTCAAAGACCTCTACACTTAAAAATAGGTAAAATTGTAAATTTGTGTTATGTATATTTTGCCATAATAAAAAAAAAATTAAATAATTTTGAAAAAACCCACAAGGCAATATTGAGGTCTAATTTTCACCCAAAAGATACACAAAGAGTAAAAAAGACTCCAGCAATTCCACTTTTGGACATATACCTCAAAGAATTGAAAGCAGGGACTCAAACAGATATTTGCACACCATTTTCATTGCAGCACTGTTCACAATAGCCAGAAGGTGGAAACAACCCAAATGTCCATCAATAGATGAATGGATAAACAATGTGTGAGATACACATACAATAAAATCCTATTCTGCCTTTAAAAGGAAGGAAACTCTGACACATGCTATCACATGGACGAAACTTAAAAGACAGGTAGTGAAATAAATCATTCACACAGAGACAAACACTGTATGATTCCACTTACATAAGTGACCTGCAGGAGTCAAAATTATAGACAGAAAATGAAAGGGTGGTTGCCAGGGGAGGGTGTAGCAGAACAAGGGGAGTTATTGTTTAAACGGGACAGTTTCAGACGGGAATGATGTGAAAAAGTTCTGGTTATGTCCTACGGACAATGGTGATTGTTGCACAACAATCTGAATATACTTAATGCCACCGAACAGTACACTTAAATATGATTAAAATGGTAAACAATATGGTATATATATACACCACAATTTCAAAAATTAATAAGAAAAAGTAGTTGGAAGAGTGGCCACAAAATGTGAATGCCTGAGAAGGACAGCCCAGAGCAGCAGGCTGTTTATTTCACAGGGCTCTGAAAGGCCCAGACACAACTATCAGAAGTGAAGCTTGGGGCTGAAAACAGAAGGAATGGATTAAAGTCAAGGTCATAGCACCCTAGACCATTAGTGGAGTTGCCTGTTTTGGATTTTGCAGAGGGCTTTTCCTGATAGAGTGACAGTCCTCTCTGCCTGAGACTGAAGGCATGGGACTTTTCAGCATTAAACCAGGGACATGGGACTTTTCAGCATTAAGCCAGGGACAGTTGGTCATATGAAATTTAATGTGCTCCCCTGTCCTGTATATTTCCTTTAAAATGACAGTTGGATTTAAGGCTGATCAGATTCAGGTCTGTTTTTATGCCAAGACTATTTCATAGGAGGTATTAGGTTCTTCCTTCAGGAGAAATACTGTGTTTAACTGTGTTTTTTTGAATGATGCGAGCAGTCACTGATATTCAATTCCTAAATTCATTAATTTTATAATAGTGCTATATTGTAATTCTATTATTTGTTATTTATTTAAGTAAAATACTTCTATGAAGAGAAACTTCCCCTATCAATTAGTTGATGCTGTTTTTTTATTTATCACTTTTCAAAATAATACGTTGATTCCCCACTATTCTCTAATGTTGACCAATGAGATTTCTTTTATATGCTTATGAGCATGTGATTTTAAAAGTATTTAATGTGTTTTAATCCATTGCAGTTATTTTCCATTTGAGGTTCAATTTGTCCTATCTTTAGCTATAAGGGCCTTTTAAAGTGGACTCTTGAGTCCTTTTGACATGATACCATTAGTCATTCATAATTTTCCTTGCTGTCTGTATGACAGTTTGTTCCAGCCAGGACTGAGCCATTTCTTTAAGTAACCCTGGTTGCTTTTAATGGGAAATGATATTACAAGACTATAATGTGACTGGTAGGGATACTTATTGCTACTGTGTTGATTATTTCTGGATCTTTATAGTAGAAAGGGCTATGATTAAAAAATAAAATAAAATACATGATGAATTTAAAATGATACTTTCAGTTCAAACTCAGGACAGAGCTTTTACTAAATATTTTCTTTCTTTTCCTTTATCCCATACTGATAATCCCGACTTCAGTAGTACTGAGGATGACAGAATTTCACATAATTAATCATTTGCTTTAACCCCCAATACATACACTACGGTCTTAGAATAAAAATATCAATTTCTACAAACAATATGATTACTGAAAACATTTCAAGCATATTTTATAGTGGTTTTTGTCTTCAGACTATAACCCATTAGAGTTGTACAGCCAAATTATTGTATTTAAAAGTCATTTGGAATAGTTCTCTCCTAATTAGGTTTTTCAATACTTATTCTTAAATAAGAAGGGACAACTTAAGATCACCAATTATTAAAAAAAAAAAAAAGCTTTCAAAATGGGGGCAGCTGGGGGGCTCAGTCAATTAAGCACCCAACTCTTGCTCAGGTCTTGATCTCAGGATTGTGAGTTCAAACCCCATGTTGGGCTCCATACTGGTCATGGAGCCTTCTTAAAAACAAAACAAAACAAAACAAAAAACCTTTCAAAATGAAAAAAAAAAAAAAAAAAAAACCCTACCAAAACAAAAAACACAGACAGCCATATTTGTGAAAAACAATAGAAGAATTTGAAGATAAAATTGAGAAAATGTTTCAGAAAGTGAACAAAACAAAAAACCCCAAAAGATATAAGAGAGAAGTGAAAAGAAAAGAAAGAAGATCAATTCAGGAGACTCAGTTAGTAGGAATTCCAGAGAGATCAGAGAAAATTACTAGAGAACTTTCCAGAACCAAAGGCATCTTTCTAGGTTGAGAGGTCTCATCAAAATGCCCAGAAGAATGAAAAAAGAAATCCTATATCAAGATATACCATGGTAAAATTTTATTATTTCAGAGATGAAGACTCTAGAAACTCGAAGAGAAGACAAATAGGTCCATAAAAATATGTAATCACAATATATCAGACTATTTAATGATTACACTAAAAGCTAGAAGACAATGGAATAATACCTTCTAAATCCTGAGGAAAAATTAGTTCCAACGATTACTCTATACCTTTAAAATTATAAACAAGTGTAAGAGTAGAGTAAGGATGTTATTAGATATAACTCAAATATTTATCCTTTACTCCTTTTTAGAAAACTATTGGAAAATGTTTTAGAAAAATGAAGGAATAAACTAAGAATAAGTAAAACAGGAAATTCAACACAGGTAAGAGGAAGAAGATCCTAGATCCATCAAATTAGATTAGAGAAGTAGGATGAAGGATTTAGGAAGGGAGATACCCTTGGAAAAACATATTTAACTGCTAGATTATCAGATATACTCAAGCATTTAGATAATAATATTGATAGATATTTGTCATATTTGTTAATCAGACTTACTGGATAATTTGGAAAACAGATGATTTGAAAAATAGCTATATACATAAATTTAAAATGAGAAAACTGTTAACTCTAGGAAAAAAATTAAATGTTGTATTCCAAAGGAAACATAATCATGGCATAGTATTTGGTTCAACAGCAAATATAAGTATATAATAATGTAAGCACTGACTTTCTTTTTGAAACTTTAGAGATTATTTTTAAGAGAAATTTTAGGTTTACAACAAAATTAAGAAGATATAAAGGTTTCCTCTAAATCCCCTAATACACATGCATAGCCTTCCCCATTATCAATGTCACTCACCAGAATGATACGTTTTTTAACAAGGATGAACATATGTTGACATATCATTATCACACGAAGTCTAAAGTTTACCTTAAGATTCACTCTTTATGGGGCGCCTGGGTGGCTCAGTCGTTAAGCGTCTGCCTTCGGCTCAGGTCATGATCCCAGGGTCCTGGGATCGAGCCCCGCATCGGGCTCCCTGCTCTGTGGGAAGCCTGCTTCTCCCTCTCCCATTCCCTCTGCTTGTGTTCCCTCTCTCGCTGTGTTTCTCTCTGTCAAATAAATAAAATCTTTAAAAAAAAAAAAAA